>OY720429.1:208872473-210072473 GCA_963082735.1 Pocota personata
AAAAGAGGAAAATTGTATACCTACAGCATACAGAAAGTAAATGTTCTGTCTAACACACTGCACTTGAGAAACCTGAAATTTGTCTTTATTTTATTCTTTCCCGTGGCTCCTCCTTTAAGTGCACTCAGTTTTATCTTTCTATGCCATCTGGGGCCTGTTTCATAAAAGTCACTAATATTGTTAGCTAATAATACTAATCTAATAAAATAATATAATGAGTTAGTGTTTTTCTGTTTCATAAATCTTTTGATAAGGCTCATATTCTTAGTCATCAATATTATTAGTCTAGAACGCTTTGAATGTCTATAAATGATGGTTTTTAATTAGAAAAAATATGGTAGATTGGTCGCACCTTACTGCAAAATATGGCATGCAGTGGGCTTCTCTCTTCTTATCCTATCCGACAGAAGAAGGAAATGACTCGTAGAGTTGAAAGGCTTGAAAGTTGGCGAATAATATTAATCCCCATGAGGGCAAGCTGGCGATAAATAAGAATATTAGTACAAAACACGTTGTTGGGTCAACAGACTAGTTCTGTAATGAACATTTGTTTAACGGCTAAGATATCAAAATCAGCCATCGAAATTTGGTGCGTCAGCAATGCATTGATACTAACCAATGTTTTTTTTATTTTTTTTATTTACATAAACTTTTCTCAGAAAAGGCGAACCTATTACACTATGACATCACCCCGTTAAAGATCCTCTTTGCATTCCTTGATACAGATTCTTTCAAAGCTGGGCCTTGTAGCAGAACAAACGTAATATAAGTATACTCGTAATGCAGAATCGCGTATTTCCCCAATTTACGAATTGTGCTCACTGTATTGCTCATATATTTACAAGGATCTCTTAGCCTTTCAGCTAACTTAGTAGCAAGCCGTTTTTTCGACAATTATAGAAAAAGAAAATATTACGAGTACCTTTGGCCTTGCTTAAGTCTCTCTGAACAGTTTTATTTGACAAAATATAATTTTACTTTTAAATTTTTCACTAAGAAAACATAATTGATTTGCTTTGAAACCGCTGATGAAACATGGGCCAGATTGTTTCGGCAAGTCAAATGAAAGTTTTGTTACACAAACATTTAATACTGTTTTCAGGAGAAATTTTTTGTATAAAACAGGGCAACATGCTCTAGTGAAATCAGTTTGAAAATCTTAGTCTTCTGTTAAAATGTTTTCCAAGGGAGTATTTCTGTTCTGCGTTATCTGCGTTGTTCCTGCGCTTTGCCAATTGCCTGTGGGAGGAATATTAGATCCACTTTTGAACATAGATATCTGCATCTTGGGCTCAAAAGACTGTGCAAAAGTACCTCAACCGGGTCCACTTCCAACTCTTCCATCCCCACCATTACCATTACCAACTTTACCAATATTGCCAACCTTGCTGCCAGCAGTATCTGCTAATGTTGAAATTTTACCACAAGCACCAACTCTACCACTACCGCCAATTGTACCACCATTGCCAACCTTACTGCCAACAGTGGTTGCTGATGTTGCGGTTTAAATACATCGCCAATAATAATTAATGCGACGTTTTTTGCAGATGTATTAGAAAAGATAGCTACATATTTAAATGTAAGTGAGTGAAGTCTACATTAAATAAATAAAACAAAAATGTTGCAATATTTGAGTCTAATTAATTACTTCTCTGTTCATCTGATCTTGAAGGTGATTGGAAAAACGTTGGGCCTAAAAGCGTAAAAGCTCCTCTCAATCGAAAAAATGTCGCTTTGGAAACGGCATTAAACTGTGGGTGCCTACCATTAGTGGGTCGCACAGCTGCGAGAAGCTAGGCCTTCATGAGCGGTTAGCTACACAATATTTCTTTAATACGCACACTAATTACCTGAACGATTTAAGTTCTTAATATAGACTAGCGGAAGTCAAATGCTGTTGTTTTCATAGAAATAGTAATTTACACGGGTGAGTCAAAGATGGACACGGTACAAATGTAGAAACGAAGAAACTCAGCATCTGCTCATCCATACGCCTAGTAGACGGGTGCTGTGTCTCTCAAGCAGCATTATAATGCTGTCTTTAACCTCTTTTGCAGATTTTTAAAAATGGCAAATTTTACTGGATTGTTCGTCTTCCTGCACGTACATACCTATATATGTATGTGGTAGGTCCAAGTTCATAACAGCCAATTGCGACTTACCAGCTCGCCGTCGATGCGGTCGACGATTTGACTTCAATTTAACATGAACGACATCCAATCCTTAATTTTCCTTGTTGTAGAAGCTAGGTAAAATAGTCCATTCTTGTATAAGTTAACACATAATAGATTGTGGAATGTGAGCATGAAGAAATCCGAAGCTCAACATCGCTTCCCATGAGTCTGCAATGAATTTCGCTGACAGTGCGTCTGTGCTGTATGGAACTTAATTCGTCGACATCGCTGGACCCGCATTCCATCACGTACGGAATGAAATCCGAATTTACCGGTGCTGTGAGAACACGTCGCTGTTGGAAATTTTGCCTTCGTTAGCATTAAGTTATTATTTAAGCCATAGTTTCAAGAAAATTCTTTTTCAGTTCTTTTGTAGGCAGAATCGCTGCCAGTCGTTATTGGAAATAAAGTTTTTTTTAAACATTTTTGTAACATTATGAATTAATTGGCGCCCGAGCAGGGACCGGTATTGTGGTGGTGAATAATATGTGCCAGTGACCTCAAGTAGCTCGAGTGCCATTTCAAAATAAAGCCAGTGACCTCAAGTAGCTCCCGCGCTTCGTAGATTTTAATACCATCATTAAATACCGGTCGCGGAAAAATAAATAGTGAATTTCTTAAGTGAAAACATATCGCTAAGGTCCTAAGAACACCTAGAGAATTTCT
This sequence comes from Pocota personata, assembly GCA_963082735.1. Classification (NCBI taxonomy): domain Eukaryota; kingdom Metazoa; phylum Arthropoda; class Insecta; order Diptera; family Syrphidae; genus Pocota; species Pocota personata. Next base: position 208,875,314 of record OY720429.1, read on the forward strand.
TAAATTTAGATTAGATTTAGATTAGATTTTATTTTCTCTTTAAAAATTCAGCAATATAAAAATATTTAATAAACATAGGTACAATATAACGAGAAATTTTAATTGCATTAGATATTTAAAAGAAAATAGAATTAAATGCCACACTTATATAAAACTATACAAAAATAGAAAAAATAAAAAATGGGTGGAGTGACCCTTCAATAAAAAACATAATGTAAGTAATAAATTAATGAAAATTGATTAATTAAAAAAAGAAAAGAATCATAAATAAAACAATAGCAGAAGGCCAAAAGAAAAGAGATAAAATTAAACATATTTCATCATCGCATCAGAACATCAGAGAGAATTCGAAGCCTACAAATTCAAACTCTAGAAGCCAACATTTCAGATATTTCTCTAAAGAACTATGAAGTCCTAGTGTCCTGAGAAATAGAGGTTGTTTGTTAAATAAGCGACATGAAACCGCAGTATAAAAATTGCGAAATGCATAAGTGCGAAAAATGGGCACAGGTACTAAGTACAATGAATTTCTACGCAAGTGATTTTTATTGCATATTCTCCTTAAAACAAATTTTTGTAATAACAGCAGCAGCTGTAATTTACTAAAATAGGTCCCTCCCCAGCAGGTAATACCATATTGCAGTTTGGAATGAAAAAACATAATAAATAGTTTTTAAGAGCTTAGCCGAGCAAACAGTTCGTAAATAAAAGAAATTTCTTAGCGTAGAACGAAAGTAACGAGTTAGGGAATCAATGTGAGTAGCAAAGCATATTTTAGTGTCAATAATAATCCCCAAATATTTAAATTCATCGACTACCTCGACTTGAAAACACTCTTGACTCTATGCTATCTATTAACCAGATAAGACCTAAACCATTCAAGCATAAAGCCACGAAAACCAGCTCTATTCAACTTCGCTAACAAAATATCATGGTTAACCATATCAAAGGCTTTAGTTATGTTTACAACGAAGCCAGCTGTAAACAGTTTCCTACCCAAGTTAGAAAATATTTTGGAACAAAAATGGAGTAAGGCATCTTCAGTTGATTTATCTTTCTGAAATCCGAATTGAACGGGACTAAAAAATTTAGTTATATTTAGAAATTTTACAACTCTATTTTTTATTGCTTTTTCAAAAATCTTGCTGATCGAAGGAAGAAGCAAAATGGGTCTATATGTTGTCAGCAGCTCCCTTTTTAAAAAGTAGAATGTCTGCGCACTTAAGGGCCTTTGGAAAGATTTCAGAAAAAAACACTTTTTATTTAAATTTATTAGAAATATTGGCCAGAACATCAACCACAAAACAGGCAATATTTTTTAATAACCGATTCGAAACATCATCATTACCAGTCGAATTAGAGTTCTTCAAAGTGCCAATAATATTTAAGAGCTCAAGGGTGTTTATAGGCTCGAAGACGAAGCTGTTCCTAAGAAAGGGCTCATCAATGTTACACCACGAAGAGCAAGATCTACAGATCTGTAAACTGGAATGAGTATTTAAGGTAGATATTGAGGCGAAATAATCATTAAAGTAGCTAGCCATCTCAAGTTTATCCGAGGTAGTGGACCCATTAAAACGAATGATAGATGGTATTTTAGGGGAAGCAGTTTTATTCAGGATGGTATTTACTATTTTCCATTCACCTCTAAGATTCCCTTTCATTGAACTAAATTGATTACTGTAGAATCGATCCCGACATAACGGAATTTCCTTTTTTAATTGAGCACAGAATATTTTATACCTTTCTTTTAGAACATGATTTTGCGGATGCTTTGCATATTTAATTCCAAGCTTATTCTTACAATTAATTTTATATACTAAGCCATCAGTGATCCAGGGCTTAAGCCTTTTCATTCGCTTTTTTGGTGTTGCCATGGTACAACTTCCATTGATATGCATAATAAGAGTACCAATAAAATCCGCACAGATTTCCACGTTACAAAATCAATTTTCAAAATAATGTTTTGTATGTAAAATTTCTGTAGAATTTCTCAGAAAGTCACTAGTTACGTCATTTGGCACGCCTCACACCTCTTTGCATTCCATGATACTGATTCTATTAAAGCTGGGCCTTCTGGTAGAACAAACGTAAGGCATAATTTAATACAAGTATAATGCATAATCACGTATTTCCCCAATTTACGAATTGTGCTCACTGGTATTACCACTGTATTGCTCATATATTGCCAAGGATCTCTTAGCCTTTCAGCGAAGTTAGTAGCAAACCGATTTTTCGACAATTATTGAAAATTAAAATATTACCTTTGGCCTTGGTTATGTATGTTTCTCTGAACAGTTTTGTTTGACCAAATATAAACTTACTTTTAAATTTTTCACTAAGAAAAGATAATTGATTTGCTTTGAAACAGCTGATGAAACATGGGCCAGATTGTTTTGGCAAGTCAAATGATGGATGTAAGTACTACTTTGATAGTAAGTTTTGTTACATAAACATTTGTTACTGATTTCAGACGAAATTTTCTGTATAAAACAGAGCAACACGTTCTAGTGAAATCAGTTTGAAAATCTTTGTGTTCAGTTAAAATGTTTTCCAAGGGAGTATTTCTGTTCTGCGTTATCTGCGTTGTTCCTGCGCTTTGCCAATTGCCTGTGGGAGGGTTATTAGATCCGCTTTTGAATTTAGACATCTGCATCAAGGGTACACCAATTTGCACAAAAATGCCTCTACCTGTACCTATTCCATCCCCACCATTACCATTACCAACTTTACCAATATTGCCAAGCATACTGCCAGCAGTGGATGCTAATGTTGAAATTTTACCACAAGCACCAACATTACCACTACCACCAACCCTAGCGCCAATTGTACCACCATTACCAACTTTGGTGCCAACAGTGGTTGCTGATGTTGCAGTTTAACCGCAACAGTTGGGCACCAGCAGCGCCAACAATATGCGTATATCTATTTTCTGCGGATATGTTAGATACTTGTAATATGTCAATGTTAATGTAAATGAATTCTACATTTATTATAATAAAAAAATGGTGCTATATTTGAGTCTTATTAACTAATTCCCCGTTCATATCGATGACATTAGAAACATTTTTATTTAATCATGCAATCATGTCAGAAAGATGAAATATTTTTGGTCTCTGATTTCGATGGCGAATGGGAAAATTTAAACCCAACTTGTCATTCGAAACAATTGCCCTTCGGAAACGGCATTGAACTGTAGGTATAAACTACCATTAGTATGCCGCACAGCTCTTTCGAGAAATTAGACCAGGAGTTGTATGGGATATTAGCACCAATGTATTTATTTAGTATGCAAACTGGCTATCTGACACCATAAATACATGGGTTTCAATCGAAACTATTCGTTTCGAATAATGTTGAATCCAACCAAAAATTAGCAATCTGCATATGTACATGGATGGGTCAAAGATGCAGGTGTCTTCCCAGAGAAACTCATCATCTCTTTATCCATACAAGTAGTATACAAGCGCACTGTCTCGATTTATATTTACGTCCAGATTTGTCTTTAGCCCTTCAAGTTGTTCTTTATCTATTTTCCTTTTACTTGCATCTATAACAGCAAGCATTGGTTTCCTGAACATTTGCGATATCAAGATTTTGATCAAAGTTGACATTACTACGAGTATAATAGAAAATTTCCAAAAAGTGTGTCTCTCAATTCTGTCTGCCTGTATGGCCCATCAACTGCAGCGTAAACGACTAGACGGATTTTCTTCAAACTTCATATCCTTAGATATGATTGGTGGGAAGACAATTGAAGGCGAAGACTTACCTTACCAAGTCATCGCCTGTCGCTTTACACAGTTCGGCATCTAGGCCGTCAGCTCCAGGAGCTTTGTTGGACTTAAGTTTAGATATCGCTATCTTCACTTCGTCTAGATCGATGTTGATCTACATCGTTCAAGTTGAATGGTTAATCCTGAATGACAGCGGGATTCGATTCGGTCGACACCAGCGGCGGCATCTCTGATGGCTTTTTGGCAATGTTGCCACTGGTCTTCAATACTCGATGCTAGACCTTGGCTACAACAAGGTAGTGGTCCGAGTCAATGTTGGCCCCTCGGAAAGTTCGGACATCCATACTATTTTAGGAGTACCTTGCGGCGATCGCAATGTGGTCAATCTGGTTGACAGTTGATTGATCAGGAGAACTCCAAGTCCCCTTGTGGATATCGAGATGCGGGAACCGCGAACTAGCTAAGACAACATTTTCCCCCTCAGCAAAGTCGATCAACCTGAATCTGTCGAAAGAGATCCAGTGATTTAAACCGAGACCAAAGTGGGAAACAAAGTAAACCAAAGTGAAATTTAGTGGTTTATGAAGACACATCACTGTTAAAAAAAAGTAGAAAATTTATCAGCCAAAGACAACAGGGACAAGTGTTTGACCAGCATCGCGACATAATGGCAAATCCAGATCCCATCGAACAATGTCTGGTGACTTTGACTCAGCTAATAATCCAAAATAATCAGCCTCAAGTCTCAGAGCCAGACTTGAAAATGATATATGTAAGATTCCTGCCAACTTTCTCTGTAGAGTCAGGAACATTGCCTTCATTCATCGATGCCGTAGCCAAAAAGTTAAAAAACCATACCAATGAAGCAGAACAAGCAAGAGTGTACCAAACTATATACAATGTATGATACAAAGATACAAGGATTAGCCAAAAATCTGTTGAACATCAGCCCACCAGAGGATTGGACATCTTGTAAGGCGAAACTAAAACAGCACTACAAATCATCAAAAGATCAAATGACTATTACAAAGGATATCGGAGCCTTAAAAGTAAGTAGTATAAGTGACTTAGATTCTGAGCTGAAATCCTTAGTAGAAGATGTAACGGAATATGCCTCTTTTAGTGAAAGTGGTGCTATAATGACAGAGATATTTAGTGGTATATTAGTACAGAATAATGACTAAATATAATCTGACCGAAGTCAGAGAAATAGTAAATAATTTTATTGGACAGGATCAGAGCAATTTACGCTTTAAAGATTCTAGTAACAGGTACAATAAAAACCGAAGTAATCATACAGACTATAGTAGACATAACAACAGGCCACAAAGACTTAATTATAACTATAACCGACAGACCAATGGAAATAATAGTTCTCAGCCCAATCAGTCAAGACCAAACGAATACTTTAGGCAGAAATAATAGCTGGCATCCAAGACCGAACGGTCAGTTTACTCAACAGACTAAGAAATCACAACAGTTTCGGCGAAATAACAAGTCGACAAAGTAGACAGCGACCTCAATCTATGGAAGTGAATAGATACCTTAAGTAGGTCTAAAACAAACTCTACCGAGGATACATTCGCCTCGAAAAATAATAAAACTTTTATAACCGTAATTATAGAAGGAGAAAAATGTTTAGCTGAATGAAGTGGATTAGTATGAAATTAGAAAAACTTTATGATCTACTAATAGGAATGGATTGGATCATTAAAAATATGGGGGATATTAATATAGAAAAACAAGAAATTAACATGACTAACGGAGGGAGCCTTCCATTCTTGACTAAAACTGTGCAACAACAGGTTAATATACTTGAAGTAAGCGAAATGCAAATTCTCCAGTTAGATCATTTACATGAGAAAGAGAGGATTGTAATAGAAAAACTGATTAGAAATTTCCAGGGTGAAGGAAATGAGGTAGCCGATTATTTAAGTAGATTAGAAAATACAGAAAAAATTAACACAAACAATGAAGAAGAATCAAATTTGGAAATTCCTGATACAAATCATTCAGTGGATGAGCAAATTCTAGATCATATAGGAATAAAAGATGACATCGTAAATAAATACAAAACACAAATCATATTGATTTTTTGTCCTACATGAGTTCAAACGTTACATAAAAGACAAATCATAGAAATAAATCCAATGGAAAATGAAAATTTAATAAAAGATATACTAAGGCGATGTATAAAAAAGGACTAATAATTTATTCTGAAATGCCTGACACAGATTATTACAAAATTCAGTTAATCTTAATATCAATATTTTCATCAGATCCCGAAATAAAATCTATACGAAGTTCAAAAAGGGCAAGTGAGATATCAACCGAAGAGGAATTGCATAAGCAATTGTCTTTGAACCATACAAATAAGTCGATGCATAGCGGAATAAATGAATGCTATTATAGTTTGAAAGAGAAAATATATTTCCCAAAACTCAGGGATCATATATGTACAACTTATAATAAACAATTGCTACAAATGCCGACAAATTAAATACAAATTAAATACCTATAAAGCCCAAATTTCAGATTACTCAAACCCCTACAGATAAGAACGAAATTATTCACTTAGACATATTTCACTGAACAATACAACGAAAACAGATCTACTGGACATATACGAAACTATAAAAGACTCAGACATAAAGACGAAACATATTATAGACCAGCTTCCTTGAGAAATATACATATGGCAAACATTAAACGACATTTAAAATTTACAGATACCATTCGTTGTAAAAATATTCCTGATTACTATCACAGTGACCCAGAGACTTCTGCAAGTAAGTCCAATACATGAAGAAATACAAGGGTGGGTCAATAAGTCCCTGAAAATTTAAATAAGGAACACTCTTTTCGGTATAAAAACATTTCATTTTTCAACACAATTTGTGTTAATTTTCAGGGACTTATTGACCCACCCTCGTAGGTTATACAACAGTAAAAGTGCAAGAGGTAGCAATTGTTAATGAAATTAATACCATTTTAAAATATAATCAATCCGATAGGCATACGAGTACAAGATATACTCACCCAAATAGAAACTAATATTGTTAATTTAGATATGGACAATAAGGAACTACTAAACGGAATATATAAAATATTAGGGCTAAGATTTCATCCATAATTTCAAAAGATACTAGACAGAAAATAGGGCTAATAAATTTAGTAGGTACTCTGCATAAGTGGTTGTTCGGAATAATGGACGACAATGATAGGCAAGAGATATTAGAGAAATTAAATGTTAATAGAAACAATAATCATAACGCCATTACAAATTTAAATAAACAAATTTCAATCAATACACATTTCAATGACTCATTTAATATACTTAGAGTGGCAAGAAATACTTAAACATGAAAATGATCAAAATAAAAGGCATTCAATGTATTTAGATCAGATATTAAAACTACAGTATTTAGAAAACAAAATAGATCAAATTTAAGACAATATTGCCTCCGTCAAAATTAATGTTATTTATCCGAGTATTTTAATGGCAGAAGAAATAAAATCATATGAAATCGATTTCTGTAAGTTACTCGTAAAAATACTAAAATATAAAAATCAATCTTAAGTTGTTGCTGTTAAAATACTTAAGAACTATATTAAAACAGATTTAAAACTTATCACTCCACTGTCCAATAAAGATTATCGTTGCTACAATAGCAAATAAAACTTTTAGTTATAAGGAAAACTCTATGTTAAAAGATTTAAAAAGAAAGAAGAAGAAGTCAGAAGTGTATTTTAAAAAATCAATGTAAATTTAGATATAATAACAGAACTAAAATTGAATCTTTAAATGATAAAATATTTACAAAGCAGTACAAGAATAATTAAAACAAAACTGCGATGATAGAAACTTTACTTTAAATAAAAATAACTTATTTAATTTTTACAATTGTAAAATATAAATGTATCAAAAAACATTTTATAATCAAAAACAAATAATCAAAGGCAAATTCTATTATCCTAATAGTATGTACAATTATACTAAAGTAGAAATGATCACGAAATTGAGGAACTAAAATGGCATAGAAATATTTCATATGGAATAAATGCAACATTTATTATAATTGTTATGTTAGTTATAATTGTTTTAGTATTTTGGTTTAAAAAGAGAAACAGTGTAATGATTTTAAATAAAGAAAACTGTCCTAATAGAAAAATTCAGGAGAATTCTTATTCAAACCGAGGATGAGTTACATATGAAACATCAGCTAAAACATCGTCAACAGTGGTCATCAACCCAAATCGAACGGAAGCGAACAAAATGGAAAAAAAAGTATTCTAATTGCGGCAAGTTGCAGCTTGGTCATCGAACTTGAAGCAAATAATAAAGAATTATCGAAAAGTCAAAATAAAAGATTTTTCTTTTAATCAAGAAGCATTTAACTCGAAAAGTCAAAATAAAGTGTTTTTTCTTTTAAAGGCGAAACATTTAACTCGCGCATTCGGCTTATGTTGGCGAATTTATCCTTGATGCGAATTATCGTGAGGCGTTCGTCCACATATCTGAAACTTAAGACTTCTTGCCTAAGTCTGCCTCCAACGATGAATCCACATATAAATAGCCGCTGCTTTTGTTGCCGTTAACATTCGCCATAATACAATAGATATCGCAGTTGTTCATCCTCTTTTTGCCCGGCCGATCCCATTTTACTTCTTGGATAGCGGTCATATCTGCTTCGTAGCAGTCTAGGGCCTCCGCTAATTGTTCGACTGCACGTGGTCTATAAGGGACCTAACATTCCACGTACAGATCCGAAGTTCGTTGTCCTTGTTTCGATTGCATGGTTCGTCATCAGTAAATCCGTCCGTTTCCGAGGCTTGTTGTTGCTTCGTAACAAATTTTGTTTTCCGTGATCGGGCAATTACCCCGACGGCACAAACCCCAACCTGGAGGACCAGTTCCATTCTAGAAAATTCCATTCTAGAAACCAATAGGACGAGAACGAGCGGTCAGTTATACCGATGTCAGTTATCATAGCGTATACCAAAACGAGCTATACAGAGCTATCTCTAGTTTAGGCATCCCTACTAAGCTCGTCCGTCCGCTATAGGTTGACGATGGATAATGCGCGCTGCTCTGGCAAGTGATTGTTTAGAGCTGTTTCAAACCGATCCAGAGGATTTGTTTTCCAGGTTAACCACTATACCCCTGAGACCAAACAATAATCGGAAGAGTGGAAAAGATCTGGATTACCAGCAATGAAGAAAGCTAAAATTATAAATTTTAGGACTAAAATGGAACTATCATCGTAGAGGATGATGACAACTAACTCCGTTACTACTGTGGTTATTGCATCGGCTGCGACAGTAAGCGCAGGAACAACGCAAATGACGCAGAACAGAAAGACTTTTAGGTGTTGAGCAGTTCTATAAAATGTTCTTCGAGGGTATATTCATATATTCATACGTATGTCAGATTTTGAAAAGATTCGCACATGTGACTTATTTTGTCATTTGCGATATTAATTAAAAAATATTGCAATTACTTCGAAATCTTCAAATGACAAGTTTTACCCAAATTTGTTCATTCTCCGGACGACCAAGGACGTAGTTAATAAGACTCAAATTCAGCACAATTTTTTTTTATTTTAGTAAATGTAGAATTTAATTACCATACATTCTCAGTGTTAATTTATCTAATATATCCGTAGAAAACGGCAGAGGCTGTCGAATTAGTTATTGTTGGTGCTGCTGGTGAAGTTAGTGTTGTGGTTAAACTGCAACGTCAGCAATCACTGTTGGCACTAAAGTTGGTATTGGTGGTGCAATTGGTGCTAGGGTTGGCGGTAGTGGTAAAGTTGGTGCTTGTGGTAAAATTTCAACATCAGCAGACACTGCTGGCAGTAAGGTTGGCAATACTGGTAATGTTGGTAATGGTAATGGTGGGGATGGCAGAGTTGGAAGTTGAGGAACTTTTGTGCAAATTTGAGTACCCTTGATGCAGATTTCTATATTTAAAAGCGGATCTGCTATTCCTCCCAAAGGCAATTGGCAAAGCGCTGGAACAACGCAGATAACGCAGAACAGAACGACTCCCTTCGAAAACATTTTAACAGACTAAGATTTTCAAACTGATTTCGCTAGAGAATGTTGCCGTGTTTTATACACAAAATTTCGCCTGAAATCAGTATTAAATGTTTGTGCACGCATTTTGATTTTTTAATCAAGCAAACAATTCTGTTGAATAAGTTTTGAAAAATTACTATCAAAATAGCACTTATATCCGTTATTTAGCTAGCTTATACATATAATCTGACGCATGTTTCATCAGCTGTTTCAAAGTAATTAGAATTATTTTAGAAACTAAAAATTTGAATTTGTCAATAATATTTACAGAGTGCAAACAAACAACATAATAATGTTAATCTGTATTGGCTGACACATATGGTATTAACTGTTCAGAAAAACCTAAGCGAGGTCAAAGGTAATATTTTATTCTTTTGCATGTCATCTATGAACTTCTGGGTAGGTGCTCAAGTAACCCATTGTAACACCTTGCATTTATAAAATCAAAACTTTGAGTCAATTTCTGATTTCGTATTGTACTTGCTTTAAGTCTGGGATCTTCTAGGGGAGCGAGGAGATGAGTACACATATAACATTTTTATATAAGTGGAATGAAAAATATGCCCTGCAATTCGAAAATCAGAAATTGGGCTAGACTGTATATTTGTTCTATAATCTATAAAGTTGCAGATTTCTAGGTCGTTGCAAAACTATGGGAAGACCCGTACAAATAGACAAATCGTATACAACCCATTAATCCAAAATACGGCTGCATTTTTTTCTACTCCAAGGTTCCTCCTTTAATTCTGCTCAGTTTCAGCCTTCTATGATAACTGTGATCTTCTCTAGGTGTACAGACAAACGCACACACTTAACTAAATTGTATAAAACACAGAAGAAGAATTTGCACAGTAACACCCTGTAATTCGTTGTCCAAACTAACTTTCGAAACTTATACAGTGTACTCTCTCTGAAGAGGACACCTTCGCTTAGAAGAGGGAACATTATACTCGTAATAACACATATTTGTCCGTTCTTTAAAATTGTTCGCTTGAGAGGGATGGCAACTTATAAGAGTTGTCCCTTGGGAATAAAAATAGAGTAAATTGTAAGTTATATGCAAATGTTAGCTCATGTCTGAACCCCCACTTTACTAGGGAAACTAGGGGACATTTAGTATGTTGCTCAATATACTTAACTAAGAATTTTCACAATTTCCTGGAGTTGAAAACTAAAATTCCTTCGATATAAGCACATATGCTCGTGCATACAAAATTATAATATTCTAATTAGGTTCCTATCACTCGTCCCCAGGCAACTCTATCAGCTGAACGATTTTCCATAATGTTTCAATGACCTGCTATCCTGGGGGTGAGTTTAAACTGTCCAGCATTAAGAGATATGTGGTAATCTTTCACTATCCTTGATTTTATTGTGCTGAATACCAGGAATTTGATGTCGACTTGACCAGTAGTAGTTACTCGGAGTATTAAAATTCCAAGTAACTGCCTGTGCAGTACTAAAACAGGATTCAGGTACAACCAATGTGCTGCTCACCTATTACCAAGGATCTCCTAGCCTTGAAGTTAAGTTGGTAGCAAGCTGACAATCGACAATTATACGGAAGAAAATATTACCATTGGCCTTGCTTAAATTTTTCTGAACTGTCAATAGTATATTATGTTTCAACTAATACAGATCATCACTTACCCCGAATAACAAAGTTGTTTGTTTACAGACTATGCCTAAATATACCTAATTGACAAAACAAAATTTTACTTTGCTTCTAAATCTTTTACTGTAATATTTTCAGCTGATAAAACATGCGTCAACTTTCATTAGCTCGTCAAATAAGAGATGTAAGTGCTATTTTGATAGCAACAAACATTTAATACTGATTTAATGTGAAATTTTCTGTATAAAACAGGGTAACATGCTCTAGCGAAATCAGTTTCAAAATCTTAGTCTGTTAAAATGTTTTCGAAGGGAGTCGTTCTGTTCTGCGTTATTTGCGTTGTTCCAGCGCTTTGCCAATTGCCTGTGGGAGGAATAGCAGATCCGCTTTTAAATATAGAAATCTGCATCAAGGGTACTCAAATTTGCACAAAAGTTCCTCAACCAGGTCCACTTCCAACTCTGCCATCCCCACCAGTACCATTACCAACATTACCAGTATTGCCAACCTTACTGCCAGCAGTGTCTGCTGATGTTGAAATTTTACCACAAGCACCAACTTTACCACTACCGCCAACCCTAGCACCAATTGTACCACCATTACCAACTTTAGTGCCAACAGTGATTGCTGATGTTGCAGTTTAACCACTACACCAACTTCACCAGCAGCACCAACAATAACTAATTCGACAGCCTCTGCCGTTTTCTATGGATATGTTAGATAAAATAACACTGTGAATGTATGGTAATTAAATTCTACATTTACTAAAATAAAAAAAAATTGTGCTGTATTTGAGTCTTATTAACTACATCCTTGGTCGTCCGGAGAATGAACAAATTTGGGTCCAACTTGTCATTAGAAGATTTCGAAGTAATTGCAATGTGTGAATCTTTTCAAAGCATTAATATGCTTTTTGTGAGTTTTCTATTAATCTGACATACGAGTACATATGAATATATGAATATACCCTCGAGGAACTTTTTATAGAACTCCTCAAGTAATACAAATTTGTCGTACAACAATGTGACTTAAGTATGTGTAATAGTATAGCTGACATATAAAATTAAGTGGGGCAGGCAAATAATTTTCTTGAGACTTATGAAGTACATTTCTTGAGTGTTCTGCTTCCCGACATCAGACAATAATCAAATGTAGCTTCAATCCTTCTCAGAAAAATGTTCCATAAGCTAGAAATGATGTTCTCAAGTTTTATGGTGCGATAGCAAACTTAACGTTAAAACACTGAAAAATTGTAAAGCTCTCATTGTTAGCTATCTAGTGACTTTTTCATTGATCTTTTCGAACGATAAAAGTCTCTCATACGCTGTTCACATACCGTTTACAGTTTAGCCATCGGATGCAAGCAGTTTCGTTACACGAATTTTTGCAGTAGACGTCTTGCGTGTTTTTCGTTAAAATGGATAAACTTGAATATCGTGCGGTGAAAAAATTCATCGTTTTGGATGGGTTAACCCCTAAGAAGTTTCATCCAAAGTTGACAAAAGTTTACGGGGATTTTGCTCCTTCCATGTCAACCGTTAAAAAGTGGGCAGCTGAATTTAAACGTGGTCGCACGTCCCTCGAAGATAACCCACGTGAAGGACGGCCAAAAACCGCAACCACACCCGAAACCATCGAAAAAGTGCATGATATCGTGTTGGACGATAGTCGAGTGAAGGTGAGTGAGTTAGCTGAGGCTGTGTGTATATCGGAAGAAGGGTGCGAAACATCTTGCACAAAAACTTAGGGATGCGAAAGCTCTGCGCAAGATGGGTGCCGCATTTGCTGAATGCCGATCGAAAGCAAATGCGCAAATGATTTTCGCGGCAATCTTTGGACCGATTCAATAGGGATCCGACCGATTTTGTGCGGCGATTTGTCACCATGGATGAGACATGGGTCCACCACTACACGCCAGAAACGAAACAGCAGTCGAAGCAGTGGGTGGAAGCCGGTGGTTCAGCTTCAAAGAAAGCGAAGGGGATCCTGTTAACTGATTACCTTGAGAAAGGCAGAACAATTACAGGCGAATATTACTCCCACCTTCTTGACTAGCTGGATGCCAAAATTCGCGAGAAGAGGCCTGGCATGGAGAAAACAAAATCATCTTTCACCAGGACAATGCACCTGTACAAAAGTGTGCGTTGACGATGGGTAAACTGCGGGATTTGGGGTACGATTTGCTCGGCCATCCCCCCTATTCATCTGATTTGGCACCCTCAGACTTCCATCTGTTCCCAAACTTGAAGAAATTTGTTACTGTGAAGCGCTTCGCATCCAATGCAGAAGTTGAGAGGGCTGTAGATGAATATTTTCACAGCCTTCCAGACTCTCACTTCCGAGAAGGAATACTGATGTTGGAGAAACGCTGAACCAAGTGTGTTGAAGTCAAGGAAGATTATGTAGAAAAATGAAATCATTTTTTAACTGAAAATCGCAGTCTTTCATTGTCAGGCCGAGAACTTTTCACCTTGCCCTCGTATATATAGAAAATGTTTGTCCAAAAATAAAAAAATTCTCACAGAAATTGTTGTAAGATAATATTTCACCGATGACGACTGGGCTAACCTGAGCAAACAACGCTCGCGATTAGTGCTCAGCTCAGCAGTAAATAACGCTCTTTAAATCCACCCTGTGGCATTAAGAAAGCTGATTACCTCCAAATGTTTTTCTCCGCAATCTCCTTTAGGTTGTCAAAGAAAGGTTTGCATAGTGTGCGCTGTTTGGCCCTACCTACAGACGGATACTTGCAGAAGAAATGGTAAATAGTTTATGTCTCGCTTGTAGTATTGCATCTGGGACAATGTGCGTTGGACCTAATGCCTATTCTAAAGTCACAATATAACTCATTATTTAAAAAAAAAACATTAGCAGGATTTGAGATGGGCAGAAAAAAGCACTGCACGAAGAGAATTAGAGAAATAATTGGTATCATGATACAGGAAGGAAATACCATTTCAGAGGTGGCAAGGACATTAAGGTGCTCCCGGAAGCTTGTACAAAATGCAACGAAGGTGATACGGTACGCTCAATCGTCAGCAAATTCCGTTAGAAAAAAACAGAGAGTGGAAAACCTCAGAAGCGACTGACAGAATCAGGGGTAGTGACGCTTTCTTCATCCCGGGAGATAAGGCAATAACTAGCTGACCAACATGGTGTGCAAATATCAGCCGTAACTGTACGTCGTCGCCTATTGAAATTCGAACTCAATGGAAGGATCGCCAGAAAAAGCCTCTCGTGTCCCAAAAATACCGAAAAGTTCTTCTTTTTCGGTTTTTTGCAAACGTTCACAAGAACAAACCCTTGTTCTTTTGGAAAAACATCTTTTGGAGCGACGAAAGTAAGTTCAATAGGTTGTAATCAGATGGAAAAAAGTATGTGAGTAGGCCAGCGAACCAAGAGTACAATCCCATGTACACCATTAAGACCGTCAAGCATGGCGCTGGCAGCATAATAGTGTGGGCGACGATGTCATGGCATGGCATTGGACTAATAGTGAAAATTAATGTCATTCTTGACCAAAGTCAGTATAAGCATATCCTGGAGAGCCAAATGGGTCCATATACCGACGACTCTATGCCTGTATCATGGACTCTTATGCATGGTAATGATCCAAAGCATTCTTCGCGGTGAGTGAAGAATTGGCTTTCGGAGCGACAAATTTCCGTGCTCGATTGGTCCGCCTAAAGTCACGCAGCTTTTGAAATTATCCCTTCGCAGAGATATACGAGGTTGGTTCAATAAGTCCCTGAAAAATGAAATAAGGAACACTCTTTTCGGTATAAAAACATTTTATTTTTCAACATAGTCTCCTTTTAGCTCTACACACTTCATCCAACGTTTCTCCAATTTTTTGAAGCCCTCTAAATAATACGATTTCTCGAGACCCTCAAAATAAGCGTTTGTTTCAGCGATGACCTCTTCATTCGACCCAAATCTCTTACCTCTGAGCCATTTCTTCATATTTGGAAACAAGAAATGGTCGCAGGGTGCTAAATCTGGGGAATATGCTGGAGGTAGGAGTTCGTAGCCTAACTCATGCAATTTTTCCATTGCGACTGCAGACTTGTGCGCCGGTGCGTTGTTTTGGTGAAAAAGAACTTTTTTCTTCGCCAAATGCGGCCACTTTTGCTTCAAATCGGCTTGGAATCGATCCAGCAGCTCTGCGTAATAGGCGCCGGTGATCGTTTTACCCTTTTCAAGCCTTTTCAAGGTAATCGATGTGAATAACAACGGTCGCCATGACCTTGTTTGCTGACAAACCCGCCTTGGCCTTCTTCGGCTTCGATTCACCAGGAGAAGTTCATTGTTTTGACTGTTCTGGTGTGTTGTGGTGAATCCAGGTTTCATCCACGGTTATGAAACTGCGCAAAAACTCTGCCGAATTTTTCTGGAACATCGCCAAACACACCTTTGAAGTTGTCAAACGAATGCGTTTATTGTCGATTGTGAGCAAACGCGGCACCCATCTTGCGGAAAGCTTTTTCATGTCCAAAAATTTATGTAAAACCGAAATCACTGAGCCATGTGATAAGCCTGTGGCCTCTTCAAGCTCGCGCACTTTCACTCGCCGATCATTCATTATCAAACCATGGATTTTGTCGACCATTTCTGGTGTGGTGACCTCAATTGGGCGACCAGAACGTTCGGCGTCACTTGTGCTTGATCGACCGCACCGAAATTGAGTAAACCAGTGGTGAATGATTCCAATCGATGGTGAAGAGTCCCCATAATATTTGACAAGCTTTTGTTTGGTTTGCGTGATAGTTTTTTCTCGCTAAAAATTGTGTTTAATGAGCACTCGAAATTCACTTTTTTCCACTTTAACGAAAATGCTAGTAGGTGTCTAAATAAAATTGCTGCCACAACAAAACTATTTGACAGATCTGTATGAAAATTTGGGTGCGTTCTTTTGAAAGATGATTCTTGACAAAAAAAAAATAAATTTAAGGTGACGACACAATTTGTGTTAATTTTCAGGGACTTATTGACCCACCCTCGTATGTAAGCGCTTAGTAGAGACTTTGCCAAAACGTTGTCAGGAAGTCTTAAGGAACAAGGGATATCCTACAAATATTAATCAAAATTTTAGTTTTACATCAGTTTTTTTTGTATTATTTATTACTTTTTGTAAGTATTCCTTTGACTGTGCTATTTAGATGAACAACAAGTTTTAAGTTTTTCCCCATTTTGAATTTTTATTTATAAATTAATTTAAATGAATTACTGTGCTGTAAAAAAGTTTTCGAAATTGAATCAATTCTAAGAAAATGATCGAATAAAAACGAGTTTATCAATATAAGATTTAAATATGTTTCTGAAATGGTACAAGTATGTTCAATAAAACAACGTAAAAAAATCATATTTATACATTTATTTTCCAGGAAAAATCAAAAATATGCAGCACTATCATATTTTTTCTGTGAAAAAGTTTTTGAAATTTTTGTTCTTACTAGAACAACACGCATAACAGCGAACAAAATGTACCGTTATGCAATTTTTAGACTATCCATTGTCTTCCACGAACATTTGATTTGTTAAGTGATCCTTAAAGATAAAGCACGTGCGGTAAACAAAATGGTTAAAACGGTTAAAAATACCGATATAAATGTGCGTTCCCTCGTAATATATCACCGTGAGATGGGTTAAGACTTTAAGTTAAATAGCTGAAATAGCAAACTTAAATGTGTCCACCGTACATTACATTTGTAAGCGATACTACAATGACGGTTCTGTGCAAGATAAACAACGATCTGGACGCCCAAAAAGAATATCAAATAGTGATGATAAATTTTTAATAAGGGAGTTAAGGCAGGAACCAAAGCAAACATCTACAGAGCTCCGATCTAAATTATTCCAATTTAGTGGGAAAACGGTTGATTCGTCTATAATAAGAAAACACCTGAAAAAACAAGGATTTGCTTCAAGGATATATAGAATTAAGCCAGCGATAAGTGATACTAATAGAATTAAAAGACTGCAATATGCTTATAACTTCAGAAATAAGGATCTTGAGTTTTGGAAAAACGTGATTTTTATAGATGAAAGTAAATTCAACTTGTTCACAGCGGCATGGAGAGCGCCAAATACGGAGCTACAATCAAAAAATATAAACAGCACAGTGAAACACGGTGGTAAAAGTGTTATGGTGTGGGGTGCAATGGGCTACAATGGCGTTGGTGATCTTGTTTCTTGTTTTTTCAAAACATTTCAAAAACAATTTGGTGTCTTCTGTCGAAAAACTTGGTGTTAGCAACAATTATTGCTTTTACCAAGATATAGATCCGAAGCATACTGCCTTGGACTTACTTTTGTGACTTCTATATAACTGTCTTAAGGTTCCGAAAACGCCGCCACAAAGCCCTAACCTCAACCCCATTGAGCACATTTGGGCCTATTTGGAACAAGCAGTTAGAAAGAACCAATGCATTACTAGTGTTCGAGGGTTAAAAGAAGCTTTGGTTGAAGAGTGGGTGAAAGTACCACCAGCAGTTATTAAGAAACTTATTGCATCCGTGCCGGAACGACTACAAGCCGTAAAAATGCAAAAGAGAAGACAAACAAAATATTAACCGTTTTATTTGTACTCATTTTGTACTTTAATAAATGATCATAAATAAAATTTCAAACATTTTTTCACAGGAAAATTATGATAGTGCTGGTACCATTTTTTTTTTCTTAATAATGAAATACTCGTATGTAAATATGAGTTTTTTTTTATGTTACTTTATAGAACACATTAGTACCATTTCAGAAATACATTTAAATCTTGACGTGCTCACATAATTATTTAACAAATTAATATAATATACTCCAGATGAACGAAGAAGTATCTTGACATGCTCACATAATTATTTAACAAATTAATATAATACACTCCAGATGAACGAAGAAGTAGTTAATAAGACTCAAATATAGGAATTTTTTTTTTTAATAAATGTAAGAATTCAGTTACATCCACATTGCTATCTCATCTAACATATTCGCAGAAAACGGCGAATTAGTTATAGGTGGTCCTGCTGGTGAAGTTGGTGTAGTGGTTAAACTGCAACATCAGCAATCACTGTTGGCACTAAAGTTGGTAATGGTGGTACAATTGGTGGTAGGGTTGGCGGTAGTGGTAAAGTTGGTGCTTGTGGTAAAATTTCAACATCAGCAGACACTGCTGGCAGTAAGGTTGGCAATACTGGTAATGTTGGTAATGGTAACGGTGGGGATCGCAGAGTTGGAAGTGGACCTGGTTGAGGAACTTTTGTGCAAATTTGAGTACCCTTGATGCAGATTTCTATATTTAAAAGTGGATCTGCTATTCCTCCCACAGGCAATTGGCAAAGCGCTGGAACAACGCAGATAACGCAGAACAGAACGACTCCCTTCGAAAACATTTTAACAGACTAAGATTTTCAAACTGATTTTAGTAGAGTAAGTTGCCCTGTTTTATACACAAAATTTCGCCTGAAATCAGTATTAAATGTTTGTACACGCATTTTGACTTTTTAATCAAACAAACAATTCTGTTGAATGAGTTTTGAAAAATTATTATCAAAATAGCACTTATATCCGTTATTTAACTAGCTTATACATATAATCTGACGCATGTTTCATCAGCTCTTTCAAAGCAATTAGAGTTATTTTAGAAACTAAAAATGTAGTAGATTGTAAGGAAAAATTTGGATTTGTCAATAATATTTACAGTGTGCAAACAAACAACATTGTTACTAGCAAACATGTTAATCTGTATTGGCTGACACATATGGTTTTAACTGGGTAGGTGCTCAAGTAACCCATTGTAACACCTTGCATTTATAAAATCAAAACTTTGAGTCAATTTCTGATTTTGTATCATCTTGATAGTCATCTTTGAACGTCGAACTTTAGGATAGCGGTCATATCTGCTTCGTAGCAGTCTAGGGCCTCCGCTAATTGTTCGACTGCACGTGGTCTATTAAGGGACCTAACATTCCCCGTACAGATCCGAAGTTCGTTGTCCTTGTTTCGATTGCATGGTTCGTCATCAGTAAATCCGTCCGTTTCCGAGGCTTGTTGTTGCTTCGTAACAAATTTTGTTTTCCGTGATCGGGCAGTTACACCGACGGCACAAACCCCAACCTGGAGGACCAGTTCCATTCTAGAAAATTCCATTCTAGAAACCAGTAGGACGAGAACGAGCGGTCAGTTATACCGATGTCAGTTATCATAGCGTATACAAAAACGAGGTATACAGAGCTATCTCTAGTTTAGGCATCCCTACTAAGCTCGACCGTTCGCTATAGGTTGACGATGGATAATGCGCGCTGCTCTGGCAAGTGATTGTTTAGAGCTGTTTCAAACCGATCCAGAGGATTTGTTTTCCAAGTTAACCACTATACCCCTGAGACCAAACAGTAATCGGAAGAGTGGAAAAGATCTGGATTACCAGCAATGAAGAAAGCTAAAATTATCGGTGGATAAGTCAATGGCATTGGAATTTTAGGACTAAAATGGAACTATCATCGTAGAGGATGATGACAACTAACTCCGTTATTACTGCGGTTTTTGCATCGGCTGCGACAGTAAGCGCAGGAACAACGCAGATGACGCAGAAAGAAAGAATTTTAGGTGAGCAGTTCTATAAAATGTTCTTCGAGGGTATATTCATACATTCATACGTATGTCAGATTTTGAAAAGATTCGCACATTTAACTTATTTTGTCATTTGCGATATTAATTAAAAAATATTGCAATTACTTCGAAATCTTCAAATGACAAGTTTTACCCAAATTTGTTCATTCTCCGGACGACCAAGGACGTAGTTAATAAGACTCAAATTCAGCACAATTTTTTTTTATTTTAGTAAATGTAGAATTTAATTACCATACATTCACAGTGTTAATTTATCTAACATATCCGTAGAAAACGGCAGAGGCTGTAAAATTAGTTATTGTTGGTGCTGCTGGTGAAGTTAGTGTTGTGGTTAAACTGCAACGTCAGCAATCACTGTTGGCACTAAAGTTGGTAATGGTGGTACAATTGGTGCTAGGGTTGGTGGTAGTGGTAAAGTTGGTGCTTGTGGTAAAATTTCAACATCAGCAGACACTGCTGGCAGTAAGGTTGGCAATACTGGTATTGTTGGTAATGGTACTGGTGGGGATGGCAGAGTTGGAAGTGGACCTGGTTGAGGAACTTTTGTGCAAATTTGAGTACCCTTGATGCAGATTTCTATATTTAAAAGTGGATCTGCTATTCCTCCCAAAGGCAATTGGCAAAGCGCTGGAACAACGCAGATAACGCAGAACAGAACGACTCCCTTCGAAAACATTTTAACAGACTAAGATTTTCAAACTGATTTCGCTAGAGAATGTTGCCGTGTTTTATACACAAAATTTCGCCTGAAATCAGTATTAAATGTTTGTGCACGCATTTTGATTTTTTAATCAAGCAAATAATTCTGTTGAATAAGTTTTGAAAAATTACTATCAAAATAGCACTTATATCCGTTATTTAGCTAGCTTATACATATAATCTGACGCATGTTTCATCAGCTGTTTCAAAGTAATTAGAATTATTTTAGAAACTAAAAATTTGAATTTGTCAATAATATTTACAGAGTGCAAACAAACAACATAATAATGTTAATCTGTATTGGCTGACACATATGGTATTAACTGTTCAGAAAAACCTAAGCGAGGTCAAAGGTAATATTTTATTCTTTTGCATGTCATCTATGAACTTCTGGGTAGGTGCTCAAGTAACCCATTGTAACACCTTGCATTTATAAAATCAAAACTTTGAGTCAATTTCTGATTTCGTATTGTACTTGCTTTAAGTCTGGGATCTTCTAGGGGAGCGAGGAGATGAGTACACATATAACATTTTTATATAAGTGGAATGAAAAATATGCCCTGCAATTCGAAAATCAGAAATTGGGCTAGACTGTATATTTGTTCTATAATCTATAAAGTTGCAGATTTCTAGGTCGTTGCAAAACTATGGGAAGACCCGTACAAATAGACAAATCGTATACAACCCATTAATCCAAAATACGGCTGCATTTTTTTCTACTCCAAGGTTCCTCCTTTAATTCTGCTCAGTTTCAGCCTTCTATGATAACTGTGATCTTCTCTAGGTGTACAGACAAACGCACACACTTAACTAAATTGTATAAAACACAGAAGAAGAATTTGCACAGTAACACCCTGTAATTCGTTGTCCAAACTAACTTTCGAAACTTATACAGTGTACTCTCTCTGAAGAGGACACCTTCGCTGTTTGAAATTTTATTTATGATCATTTATTAAAGTACAAAATGAGTACAAATAAAACGGTTAATATTTTGTTTGTCTTCTCTTTTGCATTTTTACGGCTTGTAGTCGTTCCGGCACGGATGCAATAAGTTTCTTAATAACTGCTGGTGGTACTTTCACCCACTCTTCAACCAAAGCTTCTTTTAACCCTCGAACACTAGTAATGCATTGGTTCTTTCTAACTGCTTGTTCCAAATAGGCCCAAATGTGCTCAATGGGGTTGAGGTTAGGGCTTTGTGGCGGCGTTTTCGGAACCTTAAGACAGTTATATAGAAGTCACAAAAGTAAGTCCAAGGCAGTATGCTTCGGATCTATATCTTGGTAAAAGCAATAATTGTTGCTAACACCAAGTTTTTCGACAGAAGACACCAAATTGTTTTTGAAATGTTCAAAAAAACAAGAAACAAGATCACCAACGCCATTGTAGCCCATTGCACCCCACACCATAACACTTTTACCACCGTGTTTCACTGTGCTGTTTATATTTTTTGATTGTAGCTCCGTATTTGGCGCTCTCCATGCCGCTGTGAACAAGTTGAATTTACTTTCATCTATAAAAATCACGTTTTTCCAAAACTCAAGATCCTTATTTCTGAAGTTATAAGCATATTGCAGTCTTTTAATTCTATTAGTATCACTTATCGCTGGCTTAATTCTATATATCCTTGAAGCAAATCCTTGTTTTTTCAGGTGTTTTCTTATTATAGACGAATCAACCGTTTTCCCACTAAATTGGAATAATTTAGATCGGAGCTCTGTAGATGTTTGCTTTGGTTCCTGCCTTAACTCCCTTATTAAAAATTTATCATCACTATTTGATATTCTTTTTGGGCGTCCAGATCGTTGTTTATCTTGCACAGAACCGTCATTGTAGTATCGCTTACAAATGTAATGTACGGTGGACACATTTAAGTTTGCTATTTCAGCTATTTAACTTAAAGTCTTAACCCATCTCACGGTGATATATTACGAGGGAACGCACATTTATATCGGTATTTTTAACCGTTTTAACCATTTTGTTTACCGCACGTGCTTTATCTTTAAGGATCACTTAACAAATCAAATGTTCGTGGAAGACAATGGATAGTCTAAAAATTGCATAACGGTACATTTTGTTCGCTGTTATGCGTGTTGTTCTAGTAAGAACAAAAATTTCAAAAACTTTTTCACAGAAAAAATATGATAGTGCTGCATATTTTTGATTTTTCCTGGAAAATAAATGTATAAATATGATTTTTTTACGTTGTTTTATTGAACATACTTGTACCATTTCAGAAACATATTTAAATCTTATATTGATAAACTCGTTTTTATTCGATCATTTTCTTAGAATTGATTCAATTTCGAAAACTTTTTTACAGCACAGTAATTCATTTAAATTAATTTATAAATAAAAATTCAAAATGGGGAATAACTTAAAACTTGTTGTTCATCTAAATAGCACAGTCAAAGGAATACTTACAAAAAGTAATAAATAATACAAAAAAAACTGATGTAAAACTAAAATTTTGATTAATATTTGTAGGATATCCCTTGTTCCTTAAGACTTCCTGACAACGTTTTGGCAAAGTCTCTACTAAGCGCTTACATACGAGGGTGGGTCAATAAGTCCCTGAAAATTAACACAAATTGTGTCGTCACCTTAAATTTAATTTTTTTTTTGTCAAGAATCATCTTTCAGAAGAAAGCACCCCAATTTTCAGACAGATCTGTAAAATAGTTTTATTTTGGCAGCAATTTTATTTAGACACCTACTAGCATTTTCGTTAAAGTGGAAAAAAGTGATTTTCGAGTGCTCATTAAACACTATTTTTTGCGAGAAAAAACTATCACGCAAACCAAACAAAAGCTTGTCAAATATTATGGGGATTCTTCACCATCGATTGGAATCATTCACCACTGGTTTACTCAATTTCGGTGAGGTCGATCAAGCACAAGTGACGCCGAACGTTCTGGTCGCCCAATTGAGGTCACCACACCAGAAATGGTCGACAAAATCCATGGTTTGATAATGAACGATCGGCGAGTGAAAGTGCGTGAGCTTGAAGAGGCCACAGGCTTATCACATGGCTCAGTGATTTCGGTTTTACATAAATTTTTGGACATGAAAAAGCTTTCCGCAAGATGGGTGCCGCGTTTGCTCACAATCGACAATAAACGCATTCGTTTGACAACTTCAAAGGTGTGTTTGGCGATGTTCCAGAAAAATTTGGCAGAGTTTTTGTGCCGTTTCATAACCGTGGATGAAAGCTGGATTCACCACAACACACCAGAAACCAAGGAACAGTCAAAACAATGAACTTCTCCTGGTGAATCGAAGCCGAAGAAGGCCAAGGCGGGTTTGTCAGCAAACAAGGTCATGGCGACCGTTGTTATTCACATCGATTACCTTGAAAAGGGTAAAACGATCACCGGCGCCTATTACGCAGAGCTGCTGGATCGATTCCAAGCCGATTTGAAGCAAAAGTGGCCGCATTTGGCGAAGAAAAAGTTCTTTTTCACCAGAACAACGCACAGGCGCACAAGTCTGCAGTCGCAATGGAAAAATTGCATGAGTTAGGCTACGAACTCCTACCTCCAGCATATTCCCCAGATTTAGCACCCTGCGACCATTTCTTGTTTACAAACATGAAGAAATGGCTCAGAGGTAAGAGATTTGGGTCGAATGAAGAGGTCATCGCTGAAACAAACGCTTATTTTGAGGGTCTCGAGAAATCGTATTATTTAGAGGGCTTCAAAAAATTGGAGAAACGTTGGATGAAGTGTGTAGAGCTAAAAGGAGACTATGTTGAAAAATAAAATGTTTTTATACCGAAAAGAGTGTTCCTTATTTCATTTTTCAGGGACTTATTGAACCAACCTCGTATATCTCTGCGAAGGGATAATTTCAAAAGCTGCCTTTATCGTTTGCCAAAGTTCTTCAAAATTGTTCGGACTGGAGTCTTCGACAAGCAAGTCAATATCATTTCAAAGATTCTCGATTGGATTCAGATCGTGACTTTAGGCGGACCAATCGAGCACGGAAATTTGTCGCTCCGAAAGCCAATTCTTCACTCACCGCGAAGAATGCTTTGGATCATTACCATGCATAAGATTCCATGATACAGGCATAGAGTCGTCGGTATATGGACCCATTTGGCTCTCCAGGATATGCTTATACTGACTTTGGTCAAGAATGACATTAATTTTCACTATTAGTCCAATGCCATGCCATGACATCGTCGCCCACACTATTATGCTGCCAGCGCCATGCTTGACGGTCTTAATGGTGTACATGGGATTGTACTCTTGGTTCGCTGGCCTACTCACATACTTTTTTCCATCTGATTACAACCTATTGAACTTACTTTCGTCGCTCCAAAAGATGTTTTTCCAAAAGAACAAGGGTTTGTTCTTGTGAACGTTTGCAAAAAACCGAAAAAGAAGACTTTTTCGGTATTTTTGGGACACGAGAGGCTTTTTCTGGCGATCCTTCCATTGAGTTCGAATTTCAATAGGCGACGACGTACAGTTACGGCTGATATTTGCACACCATGTTGGTCAGCTAGTTATTGCCTTATCTCCCGGGATGAAGAAAGCGTCACTACCCCTGATTCTGTCAGTCGCTTCTGAGGTTTTCCACTCTCTATTTTTTTCTAACGGAATTTGCTGATGATTGAGCGTACCGTATCACCTTCGTTGCATTTTGTACAAGCTTCCGGGAGCACCTTAATGTCCTTGCCACCTCTGAAATGGTATTTCCTTCCTGTATCATGATACCAATTATTTCTCTAATTCTCTTCGTGCAGTGCTTTTTTCTGCCCATCTCAAATCCTGCTAATGTTTTTTTTTAAATAATGAGTTATATTGTGACTTTAGAATAGGCATTAGGTCCAATGCACATTGTCCCAGATGCAATACTACAAGCGAGACATAAACTTTTTACAATTTCTTCTGCAAGTATCCGTCTGTAGGTAGGGCCAAACAGCGCACACTATGCAAACCTTTCTTTGACAACCTAAAGGAGATTGCGGAAAAAAACATTTGGAGGTAATCAGCTTTCTTAATGCCACAGGGTGGATTTAAAGAGCGTTATTTACTGCTGAGCTGAGCACTAATCGCGAGCGTTGTTTGCTCAGGTTAGCCCAGTCGTCATCGGTGAAATATTATCTTACAACAATTTCTGTGAGAATTTTTTTATTTTTGGACAAACATTTTCTATATATACGAGGGCAAGGTGAAAAGTTCTCGGCCTGACAATGAAAGACTGCGATTTTCAGTTAAAAAATGATTTTATTTTTCTACATAATCTTCCTTGACTTCAACACACTTGGTTCAGCGTTTCTCCAACATCAGTATTCCTTCTCGGAAGTGAGAGTCTGGAAGGCTGTGAAAATATTCATCTACGGCCCTCTCAACTTCTGCATTGGATGCGAAGCGCTTCACAGCAACAAATTTCTTCAAGTTTGGGAACAGATGGAAGTCTGAGGGTACCAAATCAGATGAATAGGGGGGATGGCCGAGCAAATCGTACCCCAAATCCCGCAGTTTACCCATCGTCAACGCACACTTTTGTACAGGTGCATTGTCCTGGTGAAAGATGATTTTGTTTTCTCCATGACAGACCTCTTCTCGCGAATTTTGGCATCCAGCTGGTCAAGAAGGTTGGAGTAATATTCGCCTGTAATTGTTCTGCCTTTCTCAAGGTAATCAATTAACAGGATCCCTTTCGCATCCCAGAACACACTGGCCATAACCTTTCCGGCAGATGCGATCGAATTCGCTTTCTTTGACGCTGAACCACCGGCTTCCACCCACTGCTTCGACTGCTGTTTCGTTTCTGGCTTGTAGTGGTGGACCCATGTCTCATCCATGGTGACAAATCGCCGCACAAAATCGGTCGGATCCCTATTGAATCGGTCCAAAGATTGTCGCGAAAATCATTTGCGCATTTGCTTTCGATCGGCATTCAGCAAATGCGGCACCCATCTTGCGCAGAGCTTTCGCATCCCTAAGTTTTTGTGCAAGATGTTTCGCACCCTTCTTCCGATATACACACAGCCTCAGCTAACTCACTCACCTTCACTCGACTATCGTCCAACACGATATCATGCACTTTTTCGATGGTTTCGGGTGTGGTTGCGGTTTTTGGCCGTCCTTCACGTGGGTTATCTTCGAGGGTTGACATGGAAGGAGCAAAATCCCCGTAAACTTTTGTCAACTTTGGATGAAACTCCTTAGGGGTTAACCCATCCAAAACGATGAATTTTTTCACCGCACGATATTCAAGTTTATCCATTTTGACGAAAAACACGCAAGACGTCTACCGCAAAAATTCGTGTAACGAAACTGCTTGCATCCGACGGCTAAACTGTAAACGGTATGTGAACAGCGTATGAGAGACTTTTATTGTTCGAAAAGATCAATGAAAAAGTCACTAGATAGCTAACAATGAGAGCTTTACAATTTTTCAGTGTTTTAACGTTAAGTTTGCTTTCGCACCATAAAACTTGAGAACATCATCTCTAGCTTATGGAACATTTTTCTGAGAAGGATTGAAGCTACATTTGATTATTGTCTGATGTCGGGAAGCAGAACACTCAAGAAATGTACTTCATAAGTCTCAAGAAAATTATTTGCCTGCCCCACTTAATTTTATATGTCAGCTATACTATTACACATACTTAAGTCACATTGTTGTACGACAAATTTGTATTACTTGAGCAGTTCTATAAAAAGTTCCTCGAAGGTATATTCATATATTCATATGTACTCGTATGTCAGATTAATAGAAAACTCACAAAAAGCATATTAATGCTTTGAAAAGATTCACACATTGCAATTACTTCGAAATCTTCTAATGACAAGTTGGACCCAAATTTGTTCATTCTCCGGACGACCAAGGATGTAGTTAATAAGACTCAAATACAGCACAATTTTTTTTTTATTTTAGTAAATGTAGAATTTAATTACCATACATTCACAGTGTTATTTTATCTAACATATCCATAGAAAACGGCAGAGGCTGTCGAATTAGTTATTGTTGGTGCTGCTGGTGAAGTTAGTGTTGTGGTTAAACTGCAACGTCAGCAATCACTGTTGGCACTAAAGTTGGTAATGGTGGTACAATTGGTGCTAGGGTTGGCGGTAGTGGTAAAGTTGGTGCTTGTGGTAAAATTTCAACATCAGCAGACACTGCTGGCAGTAAGGTTGGCAATACTGGTAATGTTGGTAATGGTACTGGTGGGGATGGCAGAGTTGGAAGTGGACCTGGTTGAGGAACTTTTGTGCAAATTTGAGTACCCTTGATGCAGATTTCTATATTTAAAAGCGGATCTGCTATTCCTCCCACAGGCAATTGGCAAAGCGCTGGAACAACGCAAATAACGCAGAACAGAACGACTCCCTTCGAAAACATTTTAACAGACTAAGATTTTGAAACTGATTTCGCTAGAGCATGTTGCCCTGTTTTATACAGAAAATTTCACATTAAATCAGTATTAAATGTTTGTTGCTATCAAAATAGCACTTACATCTCTTATTTGACGAGCTAATGAAAGTTGACGCATGTTTTATCAGCTGAAAATATTACAGTAAAAGATTTAGAAGTAAAGTAAAATTTTGTTTTGTCAATTAGGTATATTTAGGCATAGTCTGTAAACAAACAACTTTGTTATTCGGGGTAAGTGATGATCTGTATTAGTTGAAACATAATATACTATTGACAGTTCAGAAAAATTTAAGCAAGGCCAATGGTAATATTTTCTTCCGTATAATTGTCGATTGTCAGCTTGCTACCAACTTAACTTCAAGGCTAGGAGATCCTTGGTAATAGGTGAGCAGCACATTGGTTGTACCTGAATCCTGTTTTAGTACTGCACAGGCAGTTACTTGGAATTTTAATACTCCGAGTAACTACTACTGGTCAAGTCGACATCAAATTCCTGGTATTCAGCACAATAAAATCAAGGATAGTGAAAGATTACCACATATCTCTTAATGCTGGACAGTTTAAACTCACCCCCAGGATAGCAGGTCATTGAAACATTATGGAAAATCGTTCAGCTGATAGAGTTGCCTGGGGACGAGTGATAGGAACCTAATTAGAATATTATAATTTTGTATGCACGAGCATATGTGCTTATATCGAAGGAATTTTAGTTTTCAACTCCAGGAAATTGTGAAAATTCTTAGTTAAGTATATTGAGCAACATACTAAATGTCCCCTAGTTTCCCTAGTAAAGTGGGGGTTCAGACATGAGCTAACATTTGCATATAACTTACAATTTACTCTATTTTTATTCGCGAGGGACAACTCTTATAACTTGCCATCCCTCTCAATCGAAAAATTTTAAAGAACGGACAAATATGTGTTATTACGAGTATAATGTTCCCTCTTCTAAGCGAAGGTGTCCTCTTCAGAGAGAGTACACTGTATAAGTTTCGAAAGTTAGTTTGGACAACGAATTACAGGGTGTTACTGTGCAAATTCTTCTTCTGTGTTTTATACAATTTAGTTAAGTGTGTGCGTTTGTCTGTACACCTAGAGAAGATCACAGTTATCATAGAAGGCTGAAACTGAGCAGAATTAAAGGGGGAACCTTGGAGTAGAAAAAAATGCAGCCGTATTTTGGATTAATGGGTTGTATACGATTTGTCTATTTGTACGGGTCTTCCCATAGTTTTGCAACGACCTAGAAATCTGCAACTTTATAGATTATAGAACAAATATACAGTCTAGCCCAATTTCTGATTTTCGAATTGCAGAGCATATTTTTTATTCCACTTATATAAAAATGTTATATGTGTACTCATCTCCTCGCTCCCCTAGAAGATCCCAGACTTAAAGCAAGTACAATACGAAATCAGAAATTGACTCAAAGTTTTGATTTTATAAATGCAAGGTGTTACAATGGGTTACTTGAGCACCTACCCAGAAGTTCATAGATGACATGCAAAAGAATAAAATATTACCTTTGACCTCGCTTATGTTTTTCTGAACAGTTAATACCATATGTGTCAGCCAATACAGATTAACATTATTATGTTGTTTGTTTGCACTCTGTAAATATTATTGACAAATCCAAATTTTTAGTTTCTAAAATAATTCTAATTACTTTGAAACAGCTGATGAAACATGCGTCAGATTATATGTATAAGCTAGTTAAATAACGGATATAAGTGCTATTTTGATAGTAATTTTTCAAAACTTATTCAACAGAATTGTTTGCTTGATTAAAAAATCAAAATGCGTGCACAAACATTTAATACTGATTTCAGGCGAAATTTTGTGTATAAAACACGGCAACATTCTCTAGCGAAATCAGTTTGAAAATCTTAGTCTGTTAAAATGTTTTCGAAGGGAGTCGTTCTGTTCTGCGTTATCTGCGTTGTTCCAGCGCTTTGCCAATTGCCTTTGGGAGGAATAGCAGATCCGCTTTTAAATATAGAAATCTGCATCAAGGGTACTCAAATTTGCACAAAAGTTCCTCAACTTCCAACTCTGCCATCCCCACCATTACCATTACCAACATTACCAGTATTGCCAACCTTACTGCCAGCAGTGTCTGCTGATGTTGAAATTTTACCACAAGCACCAACTTTACCACTACCGCCAACCCTAGCACCAATTGCACCACCAATACCAACTTTAGTGCCAACAGTGATTGCTGACGTTGCAGTTTAACCACAACACTAACTTCACCAGCAGCACCAACAATAACTAATTTTACAGCCTCTGCCGTTTTCTACGGATATGTTAGATAAATTAACACTGTGAATGTATGGTAATTAAATTCTACATTTACTAAAATAAAAAAAAATTGTGCTGAATTTGAGTCTTATTAACTACGTCCTTGGTCGTCCGGAGAATGAACAAATTTGGGTAAAACTTGTCATTTGAAGATTTCGAAGTAATTGCAATATTTTTTAATTAATATCGCAAATGACAAAATAAGTCACATGTGCGAATCTTTTCAAAATCTGACATACGTATGAATATATGAATATACCCTCGAAGAACATTTTATAGAACTGCTCAACACCTAAAAGTCTTTCTGTTCTGCGTCATTTGCGTTGTTCCTGCGCTTACTGTCGCAGCCGATGCAATAACCACAGTAGTAACGGAGTTAGTTGTCATCATCCTCTACGATGATAGTTCCATTTTAGTCCTAAAATTTATAATTTTAGCTTTCTTCATTGCTGGTAATCCAGATCTTTTCCACTCTTCCGATTACTGTTTGGTCTCAGGGGTATAGTGGTTAACCTGGAAAACAAATCCTCTGGATCGGTTTGAAACAGCTCTAAACAATCACTTGCCAGAGCAGCGCGCATTATCCATCGTCAACCTATAGCGAACGGTCGAGCTTAGTAGGGATGCCTAAACTAAAGATAGCTCTGTATAGCTCGTTTTTGTATACGCTATGATAACTGACATATAATATATAATATAACTGACCGCTCGTTCTCGTCCTATTGGTTTCTAGAATGGAATTTTTTAGAATGGAACTGGTCCTCTAGGTTGGGGGTTGTGCCGTCGGGGTAATTGCCCGATCACGGAAAAACAAAATTTGTTACGAACCAACAACAAGCCTAGGAAAAGGACGGATTTACTGATGACGAACCATGCAATCGATACAAGGACAACGAACTTCGGATCTGTACGTGGAATGTTAGGTCCCTTAATAGACCACGTGCAGTCGAACAATTAGCGGAGGCCCTAGACTGCTACGAAGCAGATATGACCGCTATCCAAGAAGTAAAATGGGATCGGCCGGGCAAAAAGAGGATGAACAACTGCGATATCTATTGTATTATGGCGAATGTTAACGGCAACAAAAGCAGCGGCTATTTATATGTGGATTCATTGTTGGAGGCAGACTTAGGCAAGAAGTCTTAAGTTTCAGATATGTGGACGAACGCCTCACGATAATTCGCATCAAGGATAAATTCGCCAACATAAGCCGAATGCGCGAGTTAAATGTTTCGCCTTTAAAAGAAAAAAACACTTTATTTTGACTTTCGAGTTAAATGCTTCGTGATTAAAAGAAAAATCTTTTATTTTGACTTTTCGATAATTCTTTATTATTTGCTTCAAGTTCGATGACCAAGCTACAACTTGCCGCAATTAGAATACTTTTTTTTCCATTTTGTTCGCTTCCGTTCGATTTGGGTTGATGACCACTGTTGACGATGTTTTAGCTGATGTTTCATATGTAACTCATCCTCGGTTTGAATAAGAATTCTCCCGAATTTTTTTATTAGGACAGTTTTCTTTATTTAAAATCATTACACTGTTTCTCTTTTTAAACCAAAATACTAAAACAATTATAACTAACATAACAATTATAATAAATGTTGCATTTATTCCATATGAAATATTTCTATGCCATTTTAGTTCCTCAATTTCGTGATCATTTCTACTTTAGTATAATTGTACATACTATTAGGATAATAGAATTTGCCTTTGATTATTTGTTTTTGATTATAAAATGTTTTTTGATACATTTATATTTTACAATTGTAAAAATTAAATAAGTTATTTTTATTTAAAGTAAAGTTTCTATCATCGCAGTTTTGTTTTAATTATTCTTGTACTGCTTTGTAAATATTTTATCATTTAAAGATTCAATTTTAGTTCTGTTATTATATCTAAATTTACATTGATTTTTTAAAATACACTTCTGACTTCTTCTTCTTTCTTTTTAAATCTTTTAACATAGAGTTTTCCTTATAACTAAAAGTTTTATTTGCTATTGTAGCAACGATAATCTTTATTGGACAGTGGAGTGATAAGTTTTAAATCTGTTTTAATATAGTTCTTAGGTATTTTAACAGCAATAACTTAAGATTGATTTTTATATTTTAGTATTTTTACGAGTAACTTACAGAAATTGATTTCATATTATTTTATTTCTTCTGCCGTTAAAATACTCGGATAAATAACATTAATTTTGACGGAGGCAATATTGTCTTAAATTTGATCTATTTTGTTTTCTAAATACTGTAGTTTTAATATCTGATCTAAATACATTGAATGCCTTTTATTTTGATCATTTTCATGCTTAAGTATTTCTTGCCACTCTAAGTATATTAAATGAGTCATTGAAATGTGTATTGATTGAAATTTGTTTATTTAAATTTGTAATGGCGTTATGATTATTTTTTCTATTAACATTTAATTTCTCTAATATCTCTTGCCTATCATTGTCGTCCATTATTCCGAACAACCACTTATGCAGAGCACCTACTAAATTTATTAGCCCTATTTTCTGTCTAGTATCTTTTGAAATTATGGATGAAATCTTAGCCCTAATATTTTATATATTCCGTTTAGTAGTTCCTTATTGTCCATATCTAAATTAACAATATTAGTTTCTATTTGGGAGAGTATATCTTGTACTCGTATGCCTATCGGATTGATTATATTTTAAAATGGTATTAATTTCATTAACAATTGCTACCTCTTGCACTTTTACTGTTGTATAACCTACGAGGGTGGGTTAATAAGTCCCTGAAAATTAACACAAATTGTGTTGAAAAATAAAATGTTTTTATACCGAAAAGAGTGTTCCTTATTTAAATTTTCAGGGACTTATTGACCCACCCTTGTATTTCTTCATGTATTGGACTTACTTGCAGAAGTCTCTGGGTCACTGTGATAGTAATCAGGAATATTTTTACAACGAATGGTATCTGTAAATTTTAAATGTCGTTTAATATTTGCCATATGTATATTTCTCAAGGAAGCTGGTCTATAATATGTTTCGTCTTTATGTCTGAGTCTTTTATAGTTTCGTATATGTCCAGTAGATCTGTTTTCGTTGTATTGTTCTGTGAAATATGTCTAAGTGAATAATTTCGTTCTTATCTGTAAGGGTTTGAGTAATCTCAAAATTTGGGCTTTATAGGTATTTAATTTGTATTTAATTTGTCGGCATTTGTAGCAATTGTTTATTATAAGTTGTACATATATGATACCTGAGTTTTGGGAAATATATTTTCTCTTTCAAACTATAATAGCATTCATTTATTCCGCTATGCATCGACTCCTTTGTATGGTTCAAAGACAATTGCTTATGCAATTCCTCTTCGGTTGATATCTCACTTGCCCTATTTGAACTTCGTATAGATTTTATTTCGGGATCTGATGAAAATATTGATATTAAGATTAACTGAATTTTGTAATAATCTGTATTATTTTTTATACATCGCCTTAGTATATCTTTTATTAAATTTTCATTTTCCAATGGATTCATTTCTATGATTTGTCTTTTATGTAATGTTTGAACTCATGTAGGACAAAAAATCAATATGATTTGTGTTTTGTATTTATTTACGATGTCATCTTTTATTCCTATATGATCTAGAATTTGCTCATCCACTGAATGATTTGTATCAGGAATTTCCAAATTTGATTCTTCTTCATTGTTTGTGTTAATTTTTTCTGTATTTTCTAATCTACTTAAATAATCGGCTACCTCATTTCCTTCACCCTGGAAATTTCTAATCAGTTTTTCTATTACAATCCTCTCTTTCTCATGTAAATGATCTAACTGGAGAATTTGCATTTCGCTTACTTCAAGTATATTAACCTGTTGTTGCACAGTTTTAGTCAAGAATGGAAGGCTCCCTCCGTTAGTCATGTTAATTTCTTGTTTTTCTATATTAATATCCCCCCCATTTTTAATGATCCAATCCATTCCTATTAGTAGATCATAAAGTTTTTCTAATTTCATACTAATCCACTTCATTTAGCTAAACATTTTTCTCCTTCTATAATTACGGTTATAAAAGTTTTATTATTTTTCGAGGCGAATGTATCCTCGGTAGAGTTTGTTTTAGACCTACTTAAGGTATCTATTCACTTCCATAGATTGAGGTCGCTGTCTACTTTGTCGACTTGTTATTTCGCCGAAACTGTTGTGATTTCTTAGTCTGTTGAGTAAACTGACCGTTCGGTCTTGGATGCCAGCTATTATTTCTGCCTAAAGTATTCGTTTGGTCTTGACTGATTGGGCTGAGAACTATTATTTCCATTGGTCTGTCGGTTATAGTTATAATTAAGTCTTTGTGGCCTGTTGTTATGTCTACTATAGTCTGTATGATTACTTAGGTTTTTATTGTACCTGTTACTAGAATCTTTAAAGCGTAAATTGCTCTGATCCTGTCCAATAAAATTTTTTACTATTTCTCTGACTTCGGTCAGATTATATTTAGTCATTATTCTGCACTAATATACCACTAAATATCTCTGTCATTATAGCACCACTTTCACTAAAAGCGGCATATTCCGTTACATCTTCTACTAAGGATTTCAGCTCAGAATCTAAGTCACTTATACTACTTACTTTTAAGGCTCCGATATCCTTTGTAATAGTCATTTGATCTTTTGATGATTTGTAGTGCTGTTTTAGTTTCGCCTTACAAGAAGTCCAATCCTCTGGTGGGCTGATGTTCAACAGATTTTTGGCTAATCA
This sequence comes from Pocota personata, assembly GCA_963082735.1. Classification (NCBI taxonomy): domain Eukaryota; kingdom Metazoa; phylum Arthropoda; class Insecta; order Diptera; family Syrphidae; genus Pocota; species Pocota personata. Next base: position 208,910,487 of record OY720429.1, read on the forward strand.
TTGTATCTTTGTATCATACATTGTATTCAGTTTGATACACTCTTGCTTGTTCTGCTTCATTGGTATAGTTTTTTAACTTTTTGGCTACGGCATCGATGAATGAAGGCAATGTTCCTGACTCTACAGAGAAAGTTGGCAAGAATCTTATATCATTTTCAAGTCTGGCTCTGAGACTTGAGGCTGATTATTTTGGATTAGTAGCTGAGTCAAAGTCACCAGACATTGTTCGATGGGATCTGGATTTGCCATTATGTCGCGATGCTGGTCGAACACTTGTCCCCGTTGTCTTTGGCTGATAAATTTTCTACTTTTTTTTTAACAGTGGTGTGTCTTCATAAACCACTAGATTTCACTTTGGTTTACTTTGTTTCCCACTTTGGTCTCAGTTTAAATCACTGGATCTCTTTCGACAGATTCAGGTTGATCGACTTTGCTGAGGGGGAAAATGTTGTCTTAGCTAGTACGCGGTTCCCTCATCTCGATATCCACAAGGGGACTTGGAGTTCTCCTGATCAATCAACTGTCAACCAGATTGACCACATTGCGATCGCCGCAAGGTACTCCTAAAATATTATGGATGTCCGAACTTTCCGAGGGGCCAACATTGACTCGGACCACTACCTTGTTGTAGCCAAGGTCTAGCATCGAGTATTGAAGACCAGTGGCAACATTGCCAAAAAGCCATCAGAGATGCCGCCGCTGGTGTCGACCGAATCGAATCCCGCTGTCATTCAGGATTAACCATTCAACTTGAACGATGTAGATCAACATCGATCTAGACGAAGTGAAGATAGCGATATCTAAACTTAAGTCCAACAAAGCTCCTGGAGCTGACGGCCTAGATGCCGAACTGTATAAAGCGACAGGCGATGACTTGGTAAGGTAAGTCTTCGCCTTCAATTGTCTTCCCACCAATCATATCTAAGGATATGAAGTTTGAAGAAAATCCGTCTAGTCGTTTACGCTGCAGTTGATGGGCCATACAGGCAGACAGAATTGAGAGACACACTTTTTGGAAATTTTCTATTATACTCGTAGTAATGTCAACTTTGATCAAAATCTTGATATCGCAAATGTTCAGGAAACCAATGCTTGCTGTTATAGGTGCAAGTAAAAGGAAAATAGATAAAGAACAACTTGAAGGGCTAAAGACAAATCTGGACGTAAATATAAATCGAGACAGTGCGCTTGTATACTACTTGTATGGATAAAGAGATGATGAGTTTCTCTGGGAAGACACCTGCATCTTTGACCCATCCATGTACATATGCAGATTGCTAATTTTTGGTTGGATTCAACATTATTCGAAACGAATAGTTTCGATTGAAACCCATGTATTTATGGTGTCAGATAACCAGTTTGCATACTAAATAAATACATTGGTGCTAATATCCCATACAACTCCTGGTCTAATTTCTCGAAAGAGCTGTGCGGCATACTAATGGTAGTTTATACCTACAGTTCAATGCCGTTTCCGAAGGGCAATTGTTTCGAATGACAAGTTGGGTTTAAATTTTCCCATTCGCCATCGAAATCAGAGACCAAAAATATTTCATCTTTCTGACATGATTGCATGATTAAATAAAAATGTTTCTAATGTCATCGATATGAACGGGGAATTAGTTAATAAGACTCAAATATAGCACCATTTTTTTATTATAATAAATGTAGAATTCATTTACATTAACATTGACATATTACAAGTATCTAACATATCCGCAGAAAATAGATATACGCATATTGTTGGCGCTGCTGGTGCCCAACTGTTGCGGTTAAACTGCAACATCAGCAACCACTGTTGGCACCAAAGTTGGCAATGGTGGTACAATTGGCGCTAGGGTTGGTGGTAGTGGTAATGTTGGTGCTTGTGGTAAAATTTCAACATTAGCATCCACTGCTGGCAGTATGCTTGGCAATATTGGTAAAGTTGGTAATGGTAATGGTGGGGATGGAATAGGTACAGGTAGAGGCATTTTTGTGCAAATTGGTGTACCCTTGATGCAGATGTCTATATTCAAAAGCGGATCTAATAATCCTCCCACAGGCAATTGGCAAATCGCAGGAACAACGCAGATAACGCAGAACAGAAATACTCCCTTTGAAAACATTTTAACTGAAGACTAAGATTTTCAAACTGATTTCACTAGAACGTGTTGCTCTGTTTTATACAGAAAATTTCGTCTGAAATCAGTAACAAATGTATATGTAACAAAACTTACTATCAAAGTAGTACTTACATCCATCATTTGACTTGCCAAAACAATCTGGCCCATGTTTCATCAGCTGTTTCAAAGCAAATCAATTATCTTTTCTTAGTGAAAAATTTAAAAGTAAGTTTATATTTGGTCAAACAAAACTGTTCAGAGAAACATACATAACCAAGGCCAAAGGTAATATTTTAATTTTCAATAATTGTCGAAAAATCGGTTTGCTACTAACTTCGCTGGCAATATATGAGCAATACAGTGGTAATACCAGTGAGCACAATTCGTAAATTGGGGAAATACGCGATTATGCATTATACTTGTATTAAATTATGCCTTACGTTTGTTCTACCAGAAGGCCCAGATTTAATAGAATCAGCATCATGGAATGCAAAGAGGTGTGAGACGTGCCAAATGACGTAACCAGTGACTTTCTGAGAAATTCTACAGAAATTTTACATACAAAACATTATTTTGAAGATTGATTTTGTAACGTGGAAGTCATGTATGGTTTTTCACACCGATATTTATGTATATATAGTAATTTTAGGTTTTCAGGTCGATAATAATAAGGTATGGCTTTATGTTTTATCTGAAGAAAGAAAAAAGTTGTTAAATTTCAAAATTTTCATTGGTGACGCCCTCAACTCACTCGAGAAAAACTGAACGGATTTTGATATTGATGGTCACTTCTAAAGTGGGGGTAAAACACGAGCTAATATTTAGCTATAATTTATTACTTACTCTATTTTTGTTTTTAGAGTTCAGTCTCTCCTAACGGACACATCCTAACAGTGGTAGACAGGCTTTTCGGGGTGCTGTCATAGTGTAATAGGTTCGCCTTTTCTGTGAAAAGTTTATATAAATAAAAAAAAAAGAAAATAAAAAGAAAACATTGGCTAGTATCATTGCATTGCTGACGCACCAAGTTTCGATGGCTGGTTTTGATAGGTTTATCTTAGCCGTTAAATGTATTTTGTATTTGGCCCAAAAATGTATTTTGTACTATTATTCTTATTTATCGCCAGCTTGCCCTCATGGGGATTAATATTAATCACTAACTTTCAAGATTTTCAACTCTAAGAGTCATTTCCTTCCTCTGCTGGATTGGATAAGAAAAGTCCACTGCATGCCATATTTTGCAATCTACCATATTTTTCTAACTTTTCAAAATAAAGTGCTAAGAGAAATTGTCCACGCACCGTGGTATACTAGAAACGATGATATCCACAGGGATCTCGGAATTCCGACAATCGAAGCTGAAATTAGAAGCTTCGCGAGAAAGCATAGAAACCGACTAATCGGACATGTCAACAATACAATCCTACAAATTCTGGATGAAAGCAATTTATTGCGCCGACTACAAAGGACGAAACCTTTCGACTTGGCGAGATAGGAATCAACCGCGCCTAGATTGCGGAACATGCAGGATCTTTCAGTGTAAAGTAACCTGCCAAACGAGTTTTTTTCATGATACAAAAATTGCTTGATAAGGTCCTTCTTAGTTGCAATATATAACAAATTAAATCGCAGGGTGTTTTTTTTTGTCAGTAAAAATCTGACACTACTATGAGCACGCGCTTGCTATCCTCATAGTGTCTATGGAAGATTTTTTCACCAACCCTCGGAGAAAAAAAAAAAAAATATTTTTCTAATTAAAAACCATAATTTTTTGACATTCAAAGCGTTCTAGACTAATAATATTGATGATTAAGAATATGAGCCTTATCAAAAGATTTATGAAACAGAAAAACACTAACTCATTATATTATTTTATTAGATTAGTATTATTAGCTAACAATATTAGTGACTTTTATGAAACAGACCCCAGATGGCATAGAAAGCTAAAACTGGGTGCACTTAAAGGAGGAGCCACGGGAAAGAATAAAATAAAGACAAATTTCAGGTTTCTCAAGTGCAGTGTGTTAGACAGAACATTTACTTTCTGTATGCTGTAGGTATACAATTTTCCTCTTTTTATGCATCCTCCCATCACTCTCTAGAAGTTTTCGAATGACATAAACTTAGCAGATTTATTAAGTACGCGGAAGGCATATAAAGTCCAGCCCAATTTTTGGTTTTCGGAAGACAGAGAGCACATTTTTTCCCAGTTTATTTAAAAAATAATTTAAATAAACGCGTTTCCGCGCTGCCATACAAAGTTGAATAATTATTCAATTTCGGAATGCAATAGGTTGAAAATATTTGCGGACGCATTAGTAAAATAGGTCATAGGGTAAGTTCTGGTGCGACACATCATCCTTTTAACGAAGTTGGTAGCAAGCCATCTTTTCAAAAACTATACGGAAGCAAATATTATCTGTGACGTTATTTATGTTTTTCTGAACAGTTAATAGGATACATATGTGCCAGCTAGCATAGACTAACAGTTTTGCTAACAAAAATATTGTTTGTTTGTACACTGTCAATATTATTAACAAATATACATTTTTCTATACTTTTTAACATATTTCAAGTTTCTAAAAAAAAATCTGATTGCTTTAAAACAGCTGATGAAACATGGGCCAGATTATATTAGCACGTCAAATGACGGATGTAAGTACTACTTTGATATTAAGTTTTGTTACACAAACATTTAATACTGTTTTCAGGAGAAATTTTTTGTATAAAACAGGGCAACATGCTCTAGTGAAATCAGTTTGAAAATCTTAGTCGTCTGTTAAAATGTTTTCCAAGGGAGTATTTCTGTTCTGCGTTATCTGCGTTGTTCCTGCGCTTTGCCAATTGCCTGTGGGAGGAATATTAGATCCACTTTTGAACATAGATATCTGCATCTTGGGCTCAAAAGACTGTGCAAAAGTACCTCAACCGGGTCCACTTCCAACTCTTCCATCCCCACCATTGCCATTACCAACTTTACCAATATTGCCAACCTTGCTGCCAGCAGTGTCTGCTAATGTTGAAATTTTACCACAAGCACCAACTCTACCACTACCGCCAATTGTACCACCATTGCCAACCTTACTGCCAACAGTGGTTGCTGATGTTGCGGTTTAAGCATAACGCCAACTTGATCAACAGCGCGAATAATAATTAATCCGACGTTCTCAGCCGTTTTTTTTGTGAATTCTATCTACACATTAATTAAAATAAAGAAACTGGTGCTATATTCGAGTCTTACTTTTACTTCTTCGTTCATCTGCTCTCAAAGCAGATTGGAAAAATGCAGGATCTAAATTATAATAAGAACCTTCTCTCAAACCAAAACATGCAAGTTTCTTCTGAGAAAAGCAGTGCAGACGATTGCACCGTCTCTCAAGCAGTGTTGCTTTATGTTCAGACTTGTCTTTAGCCTTCTTAACAGATTCTTGAAAATGCAAATTATTCATACTCGGATGCGAGTGAATTGGGGTTCTTTCTGCACGTTTATGTTACGAGTATTATATTTTTCAAATCACTGTGCAAGTCAAATCCGATGAAATTGTGCCCTTCGAGCTGGTCTTTGATATTTTATTCTTCTCTATGTTTGTTTTTATTTTGTATTATTTCGGGCACGGAATCTCAGAGTTTTGGAGTCGAAATCTGGTTCGCTGACTTTTTCTGTAAAATTTACAGACCTTCTAAATTTTCATCTGGCAACACTGCCGTCAAGTATGAGTTTAAAGGACGAGAGTACTGGACATATCACAGAAAATGGGAATATAACCATCTACCAGAAGTAAAAATCAAATCGAAAATAGTTGGGCTCTATTGTGCATAACTTGGGTCTGGGAGCAGGCAAATCATTGTCCGAATTATTCGGGTGGCAGGCCATAGTGACTCATCTGAAGTATAATTGGGATCCAATCAACGTGTATCACTAGCCAATACACAAAAAAAAAAAAAACTAAAAGTATCATACAGAAACCGAAAAAAGTATCAGAACGCATCACGTCCTTTAGAATCGAAATTCAAAGAAAATTTCCATTTTAATCAACAAAATAATTTATTTTCTCAAAGATATTAATTTCAGTTTTCGAAATAATTTTTGAAAAGCAAAATTGTTATAAAATCTAGAAGTTCCAACAAGAAACGTCATTAATTTTTGTTTTTCGTAAAACAGGTTATATCAATGGAAAATATGCACAAATGTTGCGGGTAGTGATACTTGTTCCTATGCAAAATATATAAGTTGTAAAAAGTATAGATACATATGTATGAATGTTAAAACTTTGCTTTCAGTTTTGCTTGCTATCATCGATGTAAACTTTAATGGCTGCGTGTGTTATGTCCAAATTTATTTTGCTTCGAAATTTATTAAACAAAATTTCAAAATATTTTAGTAATTCTTTGTGGACAATTCCAATAAAATATTCAGTTATTAATGTATTTAATTTTATGAATTTACAATTGGGGTGAAAATAAGGGGTCAGCTGAAATATTTTTACTCTTTTTCACCTATTTTTACACTTTATCGTAATGGCTAAAACAACTATAATAGTGTAATATGCGAGATACGGCTCGAGTAGATAAAACGATATTCTGTGAAATTTATTTCTTTATTTTCTAGTCTATAGAACAATTCAAGTTCACACTATACTATTCTTCGCAAACTCCTTTTTTACAAGACCTCTTTCTTCTCAAATCACTTTATCTCCTTTCAATTACTTAATTCACAAATCCAAACTAATTACTTCTTCTTGTTAACTCTCAACTTTTAATTCCACGGTTCACAACCAACTGCCTTTTCTCGATCGCCATCTGTCCTTAAATAGCCGCATTTCTAATAGCCAGAAACTTCTAGCAAATTCTTCGACCACTGGAATAAGAAAATTCTGATGTAATAATTCCAGGATGACAGCTGCAGCCAATAATCTCTTGTTCTCTCTTATTCGCAGACACGAACCTCAAATGAAAAGACACTTCGGAATTTGTTGCCTGTTCGAGGGCGTAGTTATTATGCTACATTATGTTACAATAGCAAGTTTCCATAGCTAATTCGCACAATTATATTACACTCCTGTGTAGCAATATTGGCTAAAGCTAAAACAGCTATAAGTGATATTCTTCTCTGCAACTTATATAAACTACAATGCATTGCTACTGTTACTATAAAAATAGAAATCTGTAGTATAACTTCTTGTAGTTCATACTGTAATATGCAAGCTACGGCTCGAGTAGATAAAACGACATTCTGTGAAATTTATTTCTTTATTTTCTTGTCTATAGAACAATTCAAGTTCACACTACACTATTCTTCGCAAATTCTTTTCTTACAAGGTCTCTTTCCTCTCAAATCACTTTATCTCCTTTCAATTACTTAATTCACAAATCCAAACTAATTACTTTTTCTTGTTCACTCTCAACTTTCAATTTATCACCAAATTACCACTTCGCCCATTATCACTTTTCCAATCTCTTCGCCACGGTTCTAAACCAACTGTGTCTTTTTTTGATCGCCATCTGTCCTTATATAGCAGAAGTTTCTGATAGCCAGAAACTTCTAGCAAATTCTTCGACCACTGGAACAAGAGAAATAATTCTTGCAGTTATAATTCCCTTTTATCCCTAATATTATTCTTCTCTTTCGTTGACATGAGCTGTGGAGACTTCGTCCCAGACACGAACCTCGAATGAAAGGACAGTTTGAACCAAAATTCTGCCAGAATGGAAAGTCACTTCGGAATTTGCTGCATAGACATAGGAGCGTAGTTATTATTATGCTACACTGCCCCCCTCTTAGACGTGTTCGTCCCGAACAAGTGCATCCTCATTTCGGCCATTGTATCGACTCAGTCGGTCCACATGAACCACTTTCATTTTGGCCCTTGGTCCTCGCTGGATGCGGTAGACAACATCGTTGATGCGGGTTACTATTCTGTAGGGACCTTCCCAGTTCCGCTGTAATTTAGGTGATTTCCCCTTTTGGCGATGGGGATTATACAGCCACACCAGATCTCCTTCCTGGAATCCTGACGTTGTTGCCTTGGCATCATACCTGGTCTTCATGCGGTCGCTCGTCATCTTAATCTGGCTTCTGGTCCTTTGGTGTATGTCCCTAAGCCTTTCCCTAAGGTCCGCCACGTACTCTTCTTCATTTCTGGGCTCATTGGTAGGAGATCCAAATTTCACCTCACTGGGTAAACGAGCTATTCCACCAAATAAGATTTCGAACGGCGTATGTCGAGTAGTGCTATGCACGGCACTTCTATAGGCCATCAAAAACAAGGGAATCTGCCGGTCCCAATCCCGTTGGTAGTCACCTACGACCTTCGAGAGATGTTCGTCCAAAGTCCTATTGAAACGCTCCACCATACCGTCCGACTGTGGATGAAGCGAGGTTGTCCTTGTCTTTTTGATTCCGAGTAGTTGACACATCTCTTGGAAGATTTTTGACTCGAAGTTCCGCCCTTGGTCAGAATGCAATTCCAAGGGCACACCGAATCTGCTAACCCAATTGTAGACGATCTGCTCCGCCACGGTTCTGGCTTCCTGGTTAGGGATCGGAAACGCTTCCGGCCACTTACTGAAGTAGTCCATCACTACGAGTATATACCGATTACCATTGTCGGTTTCCGGAAAGGGCCCTGCGATGTCGATGGCGATTCGTTCGAAAGGTGCTCCCACGTTGTATTGGTGCATCTTACCTCGAGTTTTGATTCTCGGACCCTTGCTAGCTGCACACACGTCGCATTTTCTGCACCAGTCTTCGATATCTTCCTTCGCTTTTAACCAATAAAAACGTTCTCGTACCTTTTCGAGCGTCTTATTCACTCCCAAGTGGCCTCCGGTCGCCCCGCCATGCATTTCCTGTAACACCTCCTTGACCCTCGTCCGCGGTACGACAAGCTGCATTACAAACGACTTTCCGTCGGAGGATTCCCATTTTCTTCTCAGAACACCTTCTTGGACATGGAGGGAGTTCCACTGCGCAAAATATGCCTTTAAGGTCGGGCTTCTGTGAGAGATGTCCTGATGATCCGGTTTCCCCATGTTCTCCTTCCAGGCCAGAATCGGCTCGATATCCGGGTCTTCCTTCTGAGCGTTCCGGATCTCATCTACGCTCCAGCCGGCGATAGGTTCGGCTCTCATTCTTTGGATGGAAACCAGCTCCCGTTCTTCCTGACGCGCACAATGTTTACAATCCGTTCTGCATGGTCTCCGGGACAGTGCATCCGCATTAGAGTGGAGTTTTCCTTTACGATGCTGTATTTCGTAGTCGTAGATTTGCAGCCTTTCGATCCATCTTGCGACCTGACCCTCAGGACTCTTGAACTGTAATAGCCATTTTAAGGCTGCATGGTCTGTGCGAAGAACGAACTTCCTCCCGTAGAGGTATTTGTGAAAATGCTTCGTAGCCAAGATCAAAGCTAGAAGTTCCCGCCTTGTCACGCAGTAGTTCCTTTCTGGCTTAGAGAGCACCTTGCTGAAGTACGCAACCACCTTCTCTTGGCCGTCATGCACCTGGGAGAGTACGGCTCCTACCCCGACATTACTAGCATCTGCATCCACAACGAACGTTTCCCCGGGAGTGGGGTAAGCCAGTATCGGGGCATCGCATAGCCGTTGTTTAAGTGCCTTGAAGCTCTTCTCGCACTCAATTGACCATTTGAATTGTTTTCCCTTTTCCGTCAACTGGTGCAGGTTCTTTGCGATCCCGGCAAAATCCTTCACGAACCGTCTGTAGTAGGTGGCTAGGCCCAGGAAGCTCCTTAGTTGGTGTTTGTCTTTGGGGACTGGCCAGTTTTTCACCGCTTCGACCTTCTCCGGATCGGTTCTCACTCCTTTCGCTGAAATTATGTGTCCCAGGTACTTGACTTCCGCTCTAAACAGGGCGCACTTCTTGGGGTTGAGCTTCAGGTGGGCACTTCGAAGCCTTTGAAACACATCCCTTAGATTGTCTCGGTGTTGCGCAAACGTTTTTCCTACGACGATGACATCATCCAAGTATACCAAACAGGTTTACATGTTAACCCTTGCAGGACACATTCCATCAATCGCTCGAAAGTCGCCGGAGCATTGCACAGCCCGAATGGCATTACCGTGAATTGCCATAGCCCATTTCCTGCGGTGAAGGCGGTTTTCTCCCGGTCTTCTGGATGGATCTGTACCTGCCAGTAGCCACTCTTCAAGTCGAGAGTGGAAAACCATCGGGCTCCTGATAGTGTGTCTAGCGTGTCGTCAATCCGTGGCAGAGGGTAGCTGTCTTTCTTGGTGACGTAATTGAGCTGCCGATAGTCCACGCAGAACCGCGTGCTGCCATCTTTCTTCTTAACCAGTACAACCGGTGATGCCCACGGACTTTTGGAACTTTCAATCAGACCTTCTTTCTCCATTGCCGACACCATCTCTGCAACTTCTGTCTGCTTTGCCAATGGAAGGCGCCTAGCAGGCTGACGAATTGGTCTAGTATCACCAGTGTCTATTCGATGTTGTACCAGGTGTGTTCGGCCGTATTCTCCGTCCTGTGAGGCAGATACATCAGCGTACTCATTGATAAGATTCTCTGCCATAGTTCGCTGCTCCTGATTCAGCTCACTGGACTGGAGAATCGTCTCTCTCGTTTCCGCTGTCCAAGGTGATGGGAGAGGTTTTGGAGCATCACGTTCAGATATTGTTGCGACGGCGGTAATCGGCGTGCATTTTCCAGTCACCTCCCCTCGCCTTAGTTTGATAGTGTGCGGTCTTGCGTTCAAAACTCTCACTGGAACCATGGTGTTCTTTGGTTCGACTAACGTTTTTCCCACGATGTAGTCTTGAGAATTCTTCTCTGGGTCTGGTTCTACTATGTAGAATCGGTGGCTCCCAAGATCACCTTCCAGCTTCGTCCAAATGATTGTCTCTGAAGACGGCGGCAAAACTTCGTCTGTCCTGAGAGTTACGGCATTCTCATTTCCGTACACCATCGGAATCTCCACATTTCGATACCTCAGTACTTGCATCCCGATGTCCAGGATTACTTCATTTGCTTTCATGAAGTCTATTCCGATGATGCACTCGTCGCATATATCTGCCACCAGAAACGCATGGGAGAACGTCAGTCCTGCCAGAGTAATCGTAAGACGAACTTCTCCAAATACCTTCGCCATTTCCCCTGTTGCAGTCTTCAGGCAGTAGCTGTTGGTGTTGTGCAGCCAGGAGCTTTTGACGATATCTCTTCTTACAATGGAGGCAGTGGCACCTGTGTCGATGGTGGCTACGCACTTCTTCTCGTTGATTAGTGCCTCCACTGTCAGGCTCTTGTTACCCCGTTTGGTTTGCGAAACTTGAATGGTGGTCCTGGGGGCCTCGATTCCAGTAACCAACTTCTGCCCCGCGAAGTTGGTCCTTACGCATCTTCCGACTGCTGGTTTTGGGAAGTCTGACCGACAGGATGCTTCCTCTCTGCTTCTCCTACTTCCGCAATGTGAACAATTTCCTCGTCTAGGTGCACTTCTGCACTGCCGTTGTAGGTGTCCGGTTCGGTTGCAATTCCAGCAACGGATTTGACTTCCGCGAGCTCTGTCTTCATCCATGACGGCTGTTCTCTGGCATGAGCATTCCACGACGGACATTTCCCTGACACGGTGTATTCCCTGGTATGCTTGGTCCGCAGCCTTCATTGACAAAGCGAATGCCAATGCCTCGGGGAGTGTTCGCTTTTCAGCCATCCTTAGGGCCATTTGCAGTTGTCTGTCCTCTATGGCCTGAATAAAAGCTTCCACCGCCATTTCGTTGATAAGTTCCTCACCGGCTTTAGGATATGAAAGATGGGCTAGTCGCTCTATATCCGCTTGCAACTGTTGGAGCGTTTCCCCCCTTTTCTGGACTCGACTATGCAGCTGAACCCTGTACACCTGCTGCATGTGTTCATCCCCAAACCGCATCTCGATAGCCTGAACCAGAGAGTCGTAGTTCTGCTGTTTATCTTCCGGGATGGTCTGCAAGAGCTCCGCAGCTGGACCCCTCAGTGCAAGTGTGAGTGCAATGGACTTCTCTTCATCGTCCCAGCTATTGGTCATTGCGGCCGCTTCGAATTGCCTTTTATAAATTGGCCATGATGTTTGACCATCGAAGATAGGAGGCTGCATCTCCTTTCTTCTCAGACCGTCAGTGGAATATTCCCGTGCTTTCTGTCTCTTCACGTTGCTGAGCTCCTTAGCAAGATTTTCGACTTGCTTCCCTACTATCTCGAATTGCGTATCCACTTTTTCAAACTGAGTCTCTATTTTCCCGAACTGAGTTTCATGTTTCTCAAAATTTTCATCGAATCTAGTTTCGACTTTTCCGAGTTGCGTCTCGACCTTCTCGATTTTCTCTTCGATCACTTCGAATTTGGATTCCAAGTTCTTGTTTTGCTCATCAAGTTTACTTTCCAGAGCATCTAGAGAATTCTTTTGTTCGTCCATTGCTTTCTTTTGTTCGTCCAGCTTAAGTTCTAGAGAATTCCTTTGGTCGCCCATTGCTTTCTTTTGTTCGTCCATCGCTTTCTTTTGTTCATCCAGCTTAAGTTCTAGAGAATTCTTTTGTTCGTCCATTGCTTTCTTTTGTTCGTCCAGCTTAAGTTCTATAGAATTCTTTTGGTCATCGAGCTTATGACTTTGATCTTCTATTGCTTTCTTTTGTTCGTCCATGACTAACTTAAGTTGCAGGAGCAGACTTGGTATACCCGGGTCGGCTACTGTACTTGCTGGTTCCTCTTCCACGTCAAACTCTATGTCATGCGGATTTTCACCTTCCTGCGTTACTGCTTCTTCCAGACGAATCAGTAGGGCATCTTTTCCCCCAGTTGTGTCGAGATTCCGCTTACTGAGTTCTGCCTTTAGTTGAGTTATAGTTAGTTTTCCCAATTTGCGACCCATTTTGCGCAACTAATTAACTCAACACAGAAATGGTTTTTTTTTTTTTTTTTGCTTGTGCAATTTCACACCACGGAAATAGTTATTCACAGAATAAGTTTTATCCCACTTCTGACACCAATGTAATATGCAAGCTACGGCTCGAGTAGATAAAACGACATTCTGTGAAATTTATTTCTTTATTTTCTTGTCTATAGAACAATTCAAGTTCACACTACACTATTCTTCGCAAATTCTTTTCTTACAAGGTCTCTTTCCTCTCAAATCACTTTATCTCCTTTCAATTACTTAATTCACAAATCCAAACTAATTACTTTTTCTTGTTTACTCTCAACTTTCAATTTATCACCAAATTACAACTTCGCCCATTATCACTTTTCCAATCTCTTCGCCACGGTTCTAAAACCAACTGTCTCTTTTTTGACCGCCATCTGTCCTTATATAGCAGAAGTTTCTGATAGCCAGAAACTTCTAGCAAATTCTTCGACCACTGGAACAAGCGAAATAATTCTTGCAGTTATAATTCCCTTTTATCCCTGATATTATTCGTCTCTTTCGTTGACATGTGGAGACTTCGTCCCAGACACGAACCTCGAATGAAAGGACAGTTTGAACCAAAATTCTGCCAGAATGGAAAGTCACTTCAGAATTTGCTGCATAGACATAGGAGCGTAGTTATTATTATTGTAGCATAATAATTGTAGCAAATTCCGAAGTGACTTTCCATTCTGGCAGAATTTTGGTTCAAACTGTCCTTTCATTCGAGGTTCGTGTCTGGGACGAAGTCTCCACAGCTCATGTCAACGAAAGAGAAGAATAATATTAGGGATAAAAGGGAATTATAACTGCAAGAATTATTTCTCTTGTTCCAGTGGTCGAAGAATTTGCTAGAAGTTTCTGGCTATCAGAAACTTCTGCTATATAAGGACAGATGGCGATCAAAAAAAGACACAGTTGGTTTAGAACCGTGGCGAAGAGATTGGAAAAGTGATAATGGGCGAAGTGGTAATTTGGTGATAAATTGAAAGTTGAGAGTGAACAAGAAAAAGTAATTAGTTTGGATTTGTGAATTAAGTAATTGAAAGGAGATAAAGTGATTTGAGAGGAAAGAGACCTTGTAAGAAAAGAATTTGCGAAGAATAGTATAGTGTGAACTTGAATTGTTCTATAGAGTAGAAAATAAAGAAATAATTTCACAGAATAATTGTTTTATCTACTCGAGCCGTAGCTCGCATATTACATTGGTGTCAGAAGCGGGATAAAACTTATTCTGTGAATAACTATTTCCGTGGTGTGAAATTGCACAAAAAAAAAAAAAAAAAACCATTTCTGTGTTGAGTTAATTAGTTGCGCAAAATGGGTCGCAAATTGGGAAAACTAACTATAACTCAACTAAAGGCAGAACTCAGTAAGCGGAACCTCGACACAACTGGGGGAAAAGATGCCCTGCTGATTCGTCTGGAAGAAGCAGTAACGCAGGAAGGTGAAAATCCGCACGACGTAGAGTTTGACGTGGAAGAGGAACCAGCAAGTACAGCAGCCGACCCGGGTATAACAAGTCTGCTCCTGCAACTTAAGTTAGTCATGGACGAACAAAAGAAAGCAATAGAAGACCAAAGGAATTCTATAGAACTTAAGCTGGACGACCAAAAGAAAGCAATGGACGACCAAAAGAACTCTCTAGAACTTAAGATGGACGAACAAAAGAAAGCAATGGACGAACAAAAGAATTCTCTAGATGCTCTGGAAAGTAAACTTGATGAGCAAAACAAGAACTTGGAATCCAAATTCGAAGTGATCGAAGAGAAAATCGAGAAGGTCGAGACGCAACTCGAAAAAGTCGAAACTAGATTCGATGAAAATTTTGAGAAACATGAAACTCAGTTCGGGAAGATAGAGACTCAGTTTGAAAAAGTAGAAAAGCAAGTCGAAAATCTTGCTAAGGAGCTCAGCAACGTGAAGAGACAGAAAGCACGGGAATATTCCACTGACGGTCTGAGAAGAAAGGAGATGCAGCCTCCTATCTTCGATGGTCAAACATCATGGCCAATTTATAAGAGGCAATTCGAAGCGGCCGCAATGACCAATAGCTGGGACGATGAAGAGAAGTCTATTGCACTCACACTTGCACTGAGGGGTCCAGCTGCGGAGCTCTTGCAGACCATCCCGGAAGATAAACAGCAGAACTACGACTCTCTGGTTCAGGCTATCGAGATGCGGTTTGGGGATGAACACATGCAGCAGGTGTACAGGGTTCAGCTGCGTAGTCGAGTCCAGAAAAGGGGGGAAACGCTCCAACAGTTGCAAGCGGATATATAGCGACTAGCCCATCTTTCATACCCTAAAGCCTGTGAGGAGCTTATCAACGAAATGGCGGTGGAAGCTTTTATTCAGGCCATAGAGGACAGACAACTGCAAATGGCTGTAAGGATGGCTGAAAAGCGAACACTCCCCGAGGCATTGGCATTCGCTTTGTCAATGAAGGCTGCGGACCAAGCATACCAGGGAATACACCGTGTCAGGGAAATGTCCGTCGTGGAATGCTCATGCCGTCAAAGCTCGCGGAAGTCAAATCCGTTGCTGGAATTGCAACCAAACCGGACACCTACAACGGCAGTGCAGAAGTGCACCTAGACGAGGAAATTGTCCACATTGCGGAAGTAGGAGAAGCAGAGAGGAAGCATCCTGTCAGTCAGACTTCCCAAAACCAGCAGTCGGGAGATGCGTAAGGACCAACTTCGCGGGGCAGAAGTTGGTTACTGGAATCGAGGCCCCCAGGACCACCATTCAAGTTTCGCAAACCAAACGGGGTAACAAGAGCCTGACAGTGGAGGCACTAATCAACGAGAAGAAGTGCGTAGCCACCATCGACACAGGTGCCACTGCCTCCATTGTAAGAAGAGATATCGTCAAAACCTCCTGGCTGCACAACACCAACAGCTACTGCCTGAAGACTGCAACAGGGGAAATGGCGAAGGTATTTGGAGAAGTTCGTCTTACGATTACTCTGGCAGGACTGACGTTCTCCCATGCGTTTCTGGTGGCAGATATATGCGACGAGTGCATCATCGGAGTAGACTTCATGAAAGCAAATGAAGTAATCTTGGACATCGGGATGCAAGTACTGAGGTATCGAAATGTGGAGATTCCGATGGTGTACGGAAATGAGAATGCCGCAACTCTCAGGACAGTCATCAGCAAAGACGAAGTTTTGCCGCCGTCTTCAGAGACAATCATTTGGACAAAGCTGGAAGGTGATCTTGGGAGCCACCGATTCTACATAGTAGAACCAGACCCAGAGAAGAATTCTCAAGACTACATCGTGGGAAAGACGTTAGTCGAACCAAAGAACACCATGGTTCCAGTGAGGGTTTTGAACGCAAGACCACACACTGTAAAACTAAGGCGAGGGGATGTGACTGGGAAATGCACGC
The DNA here is from genome assembly GCA_963082735.1 of Pocota personata. Lineage (NCBI taxonomy): Eukaryota > Metazoa > Arthropoda > Insecta > Diptera > Syrphidae > Pocota > Pocota personata. The sequence goes on from OY720429.1 coordinate 208,926,903, forward strand.
CGATTACCGCCGTCGCAACAATATCTGAACGTGATGCTCCAAAACCTCTCCCATCACCTTGGACAGCGGAAAGGAGAGAGACGATTCTCCAGTCCAGTGAGCTGAATCAGGAGCAGCGAACTATGGCAGAGAATCTTATCAATGAGTACGCTGATGTATTTGCCTCACAGGACGGAGAATACGGCCGAACACACCTGGTACAACATCGAATAGACACTGGTGATACTAGACCAATTCGTCAGCCTGCTAGGCGCCTTCCATTGGCAAAGCAGACAGAAGTTGCAGAGATGGTGTCGGCAATGGAGAAAGAAGGTGTGATTGAAAGTTCCAAAAGTCCGTGGGCATCACCGGTTGTACTGGTTAAGAAGAAAGATGGCAGCACGCGGTTCTGCGTGGACTATCGGCAGCTCAATTACGTCACCAAGAAAGACAGCTACCCTCTGCCACGGATTGACGACACGCTAGACACACTATCAGGAGCCCGATGGTTTTCCACTCTCGACTTGAAGAGTGGCTACTGGCAGGTACAGATCCATCCAGAAGACCGGGAGAAAACCGCCTTCACCGCAGGAAATGGGCTATGGCAATTCACGGTAATGCCATTCGGGCTGTGCAATGCTCCGGCGACTTTCGAGCGATTAATGGAATGTGTCCTGCAAGGGTTAACATGGAAAACCTGTTTGGTATACTTGGATGATGTCATCGTCGTAGGAAAAACGTTTGCGCAACACCGAGACAATCTAAGGGATGTGTTTCAAAGGCTTCGAAGTGCCCACCTGAAGCTCAACCCCAAGAAGTGCGCCCTGTTTAGAGCGGAAGTCAAGTACCTGGGACACATAATTTCTGCGAAAGGAGTGAGAACCGATCCGGAGAAGGTCGAAGCGGTGAAAAACTGGCCAGTCCCCAAAGACAAACACCAACTAAGGAGCTTCCTGGGCCTAGCCACCTACTACAGACGGTTCGTGAAGGATTTTGCCGGGATCGCAAAGCACCTGCACCAGTTGACGGAAAAGGGAAAACAATTCAAATGGTCAATTGAGTGCGAGAAGAGCTTCAAGGCACTTAAACAACGGCTATGCGATGCCCCGATACTGGCTTACCCCACTCCCGGGGAAACGTTCGTTGTGGATGCAGATGCTAGTAATGTCGGGGTAGGAGCCGTACTCTCCCAGGTGCATGACGGCCAAGAGAAGGTGGTTGCGTACTTCAGCAAGGTGCTCTCTAAGCCAGAAAGGAACTACTGCGTGACAAGGCGGGAACTTCTAGCTTTGATCTTGGCTACGAAGCATTTTCACAAATACCTCTACGGGAGGAAGTTCGTTCTTCGCACAGACCATGCAGCCTTAAAATGGCTATTACAGTTCAAGAGTCCTGAGGGTCAGGTCGCAAGATGGATCGAAAGGCTGCAAATCTACGACTACGAAATACAGCATCGTAAAGGAAAACTCCACTCTAATGCGGATGCACTGTCCCGGAGACCATGCAGAACGGATTGTAAACATTGTGCGCGTCAGGAAGAACGGGAGCTGGTTTCCATCCAAAGAATGAGAGCCGAACCTATCGCCGGCTGGAGCGTAGATGAGATCCGGAACGCTCAGAAGGAAGACCCGGATATCGAGCCGATTCTGGCCTGGAAGGAGAACATGGGGAAACCGGATCATCAGGACATCTCTCACAGAAGCCCGACCTTAAAGGCATATTTTGCGCAGTGGAACTCCCTCCATGTCCAAGAAGGTGTTCTGAGAAGAAAATGGGAATCCTCCGACGGAAAGTCGTTTGTAATGCAGCTTGTCGTACCGCGGACGAGGGTCAAGGAGGTGTTACAGGAAATGCATGGCGGGGCGACCGGAGGCCACTTGGGAGTGAATAAGACGCTCGAAAAGGTACGAGAACGTTTTTATTGGTTAAAAGCGAAGGAAGATATCGAAGACTGGTGCAGAAAATGCGACGTGTGTGCAGCTAGCAAGGGTCCGAGAATCAAAACTCGAGGTAAGATGCACCAATACAACGTGGGAGCACCTTTCGAACGAATCGCCATCGACATCGCAGGGCCCTTTCCGGAAACCGACAATGGTAATCGGTATATACTCGTAGTGATGGACTACTTCAGTAAGTGGCCGGAAGCGTTTCCGATCCCTAACCAGGAAGCCAGAACCGTGGCGGAGCAGATCGTCTACAATTGGGTTAGCAGATTCGGTGTGCCCTTGGAATTGCATTCTGACCAAGGGCGGAACTTCGAGTCAAAAATCTTCCAAGAGATGTGTCAACTACTCGGAATCAAAAAGACAAGGACAACCTCGCTTCATCCACAGTCGGACGGTATGGTGGAGCGTTTCAATAGGACTTTGGACGAACATCTCTCGAAGGTCGTAGGTGACTACCAACGGGATTGGGACCGGCAGATTCCCTTGTTTTTGATGGCCTATAGAAGTGCCGTGCATAGCACTACTCGACATACGCCGTTCGAAATCTTATTTGGTGGAATAGCTCGTTTACCCAGTGAGGTGAAATTTGGATCTCCTACCAATGAGCCCAGAAATGAAGAAGAGTACGTGGCGGACCTTAGGGAAAGGCTTAGGGACATACACCAAAGGACCAGAAGCCAGATTAAGATGACGAGCGACCGCATGAAGACCAGGTATGATGCCAAGGCAACAACGTCAGGATTCCAGGAAGGAGATCTGGTGTGGCTGTATAATCCCCATCGCCAAAAGGGGAAATCACCTAAATTACAGCGGAACTGGGAAGGTCCCTACAGAATAGTAACCCGCATCAACGATGTTGTCTACCGCATCCAGCGAGGACCAAGGGCCAAAATGAAAGTGGTTCATGTGGACCGACTGAGTCGATACAATGGCCGAAATGAGGATGCACTTGTTCGGGACGAACACGTCTAAGAGGGGGGCAGTGTAGCATAATAATAACTACGCTCCTATGTCTATGCAGCAAATTCCGAAGTGACTTTCCATTCTGGCAGAATTTTGGTTCAAACTGTCCTTTCATTCGAGGTTCGTGTCTGGGACGAAGTCTCCACAGCTCATGTCAACGAAAGAGAAGAATAATATTAGGGATAAAAGGGAATTATAACTGCAAGAATTATTTCTCTTGTTCCAGTGGTCGAAGAATTTGCTAGAAGTTTCTGGCTATCAGAAACTTCTGCTATATAAGGACAGATGGCGATCAAAAAAAGACACAGTTGGTTTAGAACCGTGGCGAAGAGATTGGAAAAGTGATAATGGGCGAAGTGGTAATTTGGTGATAAATTGAAAGTTGAGAGTGAACAAGAAAAAGTAATTAGTTTGGATTTGTGAATTAAGTAATTGAAAGGAGATAAAGTGATTTGAGAGGAAAGAGACCTTGTAAGAAAAGAATTTGCGAAGAATAGTATAGTGTGAACTTGAATTTTTCTATAGAGTAGAAAATAAAGAAATATTTTCACAGAATAATTGTTTTATCTACTCGAGCCGTAGCTCGCATATTACATTATGCTACAATACTATCGTTTGTATATGAATAGAACATTCCATTATCCCTATTTAGGCTATTTTTATAGCAAGTAATTGAAAGAAAAAATAGCTGGTGATGTGTTAACTTTCCCAGTATACTCGTCGAGTCAAATCAGAACGATTTTAGAAAAAAGGATACCTTGTAACACCATAGCGGTAAGAAATTGAACAAACGTTTACTATAGTGTTCGTTTAACATCGATAGTATATGAATATCGAAAACTATCGATAATTATGCCATGTTATTGTTGCGACAAAACCTATAAGTTGGAAAATCCCGTAACTAACAAATTAATACTACAGAATGCGGACCGAATTTAAATGCTAGAGAACAAGTTTTTCCGTAAGCCCACCATACTAAGCTGTTCGTTTAATTTGATCATATTAGGTAATATTTAAAAAGGCCAGTCGTAGAAAAAATTTAAGAATAAGAAAATTGAAGGAATGTTCCTCAACAAAATTAAATTTTTGAAACAAAACGGAGTTGGTTTTGATTAAATGTACATTTTTCTTCCTCTCCTCATTTCCCTATGTTTTAGGTATCAATAATAAGTAACTAGTCTTACCTACTGCTCTTCTTTTGAAAACCATATCTATACTATCGAGAACTATCGCAATCGCCAACTATCGATATTTAACGAACAATAGTTTTCGTACACCCTTTTATTTTTCCTATATCGAGGAACTTCACTTCACTACACATTCAAAGATTTGTACAGTATGATGAGCTCTAAATAAACGACATATGTATGTACATATGTACGTGGCATGCCTGCCGGAGTTGGGCCCGACTTCGATAAATTATTTTGAAATCAGAAACCGAAAATATGTTAACTACAAATGAACGAGGAAGTAGTAAATAAGACTCAAATATTGCACCATTTTTTTTTTAATTTTACTAAATAATAACTAACATATCCGAAAAAATCGGCTGGACCGTCGGAAATATTGTGGACTCGAACTATTTATTGTTGGTGCTGCTGGTTGTTGGTGAAATAGTTGATGTTAAAATTTATGATAGAATTGGCAGTGGTGGTAAAATTGGTAGTTGTGGTGAAATTTCAACATCAGCATCCACTGCTGGCAATATGGTTGGCAATATTGGTAAAGTTGGTAATGGCAATGGTGGGGATGGAATAGGTACAGGTAGTTGAGGCATTTTTGTGCAAATTGGTGTACCCTTGATGCAGATGTCTATATTCAAAAGCGGATCTAATAATCCTCCCACAGGCAATTGGCAAAGCGCAGGAACAACGCAGATAACGCAGAACAGAAATACTCCCTTGGAAAACATTTTAACTGAAGACTAAGATTTTCAAACTGATTTCACTAGAGCATGTTGCTCTGTTTTATACAGAAAATTTCGCCTGAAATCAGTATTAAATGTTTATGTAACAAAACTTTCATTTGACTTGCCGAAACAATCTGGCGCATGTTTTATCAGCTGTTTCAAAAAAAAATTTAAAAGTAAAATTATATTTGGTCAAATAAAACTGATCAGAGAAACATACATAAGCAAGGCCAAAGGCAATATTTTAAATTTCAATAATTGTCGAAAAAACGGCTTGCTACTAACTTCGCTGAAAGGCTAAGAGATCCTTGGTAATATATGAGCAATCCAGTGGTAATACCAGTGAGCACAATTCGTAAATTGGGGAAATACGCGATTATGCATTATACTTGTATTAAATTATGCCTTACTTTTGTTCTACTTGAAGGCCCAGATTTAATAGAATCAGTATCATGGAATGCAAAGAGGTGTGAGACGTGCCAAATCCGGTAACCAGTGACTTTCTGAGAAATTCTACAGAAATTTTACATACAAATCATTATTTTGAAGATTGATTTTGTAACGTGGAAGTCATGTATGGTTTTTCACACCGATATTTATGTATATATAGTAATTTTAGGTTTTCAGGTCGATAATAATAAGGTATGGCTTTATGTTTTATCTGAAGAAAGAAAAAAGTTGTTAAATTTCAAAATTTTCATTGGTGACGCCCTCAACTCACTCGAGAAAAACTGAACGGATTTTGATATTGATGGTCAATTCTAAAGTGGGGGCAAAACACGAGCTAATATTTAGCTATAATTTATTACTTACTCTATTTTTGTTTTTAGAGTTCAGTCTCTCCTAACGGACACATCCTAACAGTGGTAGACAGCCTTTTCGGGGTGCTGTCATAGTGTAATAGGTTCGCCTTTTCTGAGAAAATTTTATAAAAATAAAAAAAAAAAAAAAAGAAAATAAAAAAAAAACATTGGCTAGTATCATTGCATTGCTGACGCACCAAGTTTCGATGGCTGGTTTTGATAGGTTTATCTTAGCCGTTAAACAAATGTTCATTACAGAACTAGTCTATTGGCCCAAAAATGTATTTTGTACTATTATTCTTATTTATCGCCAGCTTGCCCTCATGGGGATTAATATTAATCACTAACTTTCAAGATTTTCAACTCTAAGAGTCATTTCCTTCCTCTGCTGGATTGGATAAGAAAAGTCCACTGCATGCCATATTTTGCAATCTACCATATTTTTCTAACTTTTCAAAATAAAGTGCTAAGAGAAATTGTCCACGCACCGTGGTATACTAGAAACGATGATATCCACAGGGATCTCGGAATTCCGACAATCGAAGCTGAAATTAGAAGCTTCGCGAGAAAGCATAGAAACCGACTAATCGGACATGTCAACAATACAATCCTACAAATTCTGGATGAAAGCAATTTATTGCGCCGACTACAAAGGACGAAACCTTTCGACTTGGCGAGATAGGAATCAACCGCGCCTAGATTGCGGAACATGCAGGATCTTTCAGTGTAAAGTAACCTGCCAAACGAGTTTTTTTCATGATACAAAAATTGCTTGATAAGGTCCTTCTTAGTTGCAATATATAACAAATTAAATCGCAGGGTGTTTTTTTTTGTCAGTAAAAATCTGACACTACTATGAGCACGCGCTTGCTATCCTCATAGTGTCTATGGAAGATTTTTTCACCAACCCTCGGAGAAAAAAAAAAAAAATATTTTTCTAATTAAAAACCATAATTTTTTGACATTCAAAGCGTTCTAGACTAATAATATTGATGATTAAGAATATGAGCCTTATCAAAAGATTTATGAAACAGAAAAACACTAACTCATTATATTATTTTATTAGATTAGTATTATTAGCTAACAATATTAGTGACTTTTATGAAACAGACCCCAGATGGCATAGAAAGCTAAAACTGGGTGCACTTAAAGGAGGAGCCACGGGAAAGAATAAAATAAAGACAAATTTCAGGTTTCTCAAGTGCAGTGTGTTAGACAGAACATTTACTTTCTGTATGCTGTAGGTATACAATTTTCCTCTTTTTATGCATCCTCCCATCACTCTCTAGAAGTTTTCGAATGACATAAACTTAGCAGATTTATTAAGTACGCGGAAGGCATATAAAGTCCAGCCCAATTTTTGGTTTTCGGAAGACAGAGAGCACATTTTTTCCCAGTTTATTTAAAAAATAATTTAAATAAGCGCGTTTCCGCGCTGCCATACAAAGTTGAATAATTATTCAATTTCGGAATGCAATAGGTTGAAAATATTTGCGGACGCATTAGTAAAATAGGTCATAGGGTAAGTTCTGGTGCGACACATCATCCTTTTAACGAAGTTGGTAGCAAGCCATCTTTTCAAAAACTATACGGAAGCAAATATTATCTGTGACGTTATTTATGTTTTTCTGAACAGTTAATAGGATACATATGTGCCAGCCAGCATAGACTAACAGTTTTGCTAATAAAAATATTGTTTGTTTGTACACTGTCAATAAAAAGTTTCTAAAAAAAAATCTGATTGCTTTAAAACAGCTGATGAAACATGGGCCAGATTATATTAGCACGTCAAATGACGGATGTAAGTACTACTTTGATATTAAGTTTTGTTACACAAACATTTAATACTGTTTTCAGGAGAAATTTTTTGTATAAAACAGGGCAACATGCTCTAGTGAAATCAGTTTGAAAATCTTAGTCGTCTGTTAAAATGTTTTCCAAGGGAGTATTTCTGTTCTGCGTTATCTGCGTTGTTCCTGCGCTTTGCCAATTGCCTGTGGGAGGATTATTAGATCCACTTTTGAACATAGATATCTGCATCTTGGGCTCAAAAGACTGTACAAAAGTACCTCAACCGGGTCCACTTCCAAATCTTCCATCCCCACCATTGCCACTGCCAACTTTACCAATATTGCCAACCTTGCTGCCAGCAGTGTCTGCTAATGTTGAAATTTTACCACAAGCACCAACTCTACCACTACCGCCAATTGTACCACCATTGCCAACCTTACTGCCAACAGTGGTTGCTGATGTTGCGGTTTAAATACATCGCCAATAATAATTAATGCGACGTTTTTTGCAGATGTATTAGAAAAGATAGCTACATATTTAAATGTAAGTGAGTGAAGTCTACATTAAATAAATAAAACAAAAATGTTGCAATATTTGAGTCTAATTAATTACTTCTCTGTTCATCTGATCTTGAAAGTGATTGGTAAAACGTTGGGCCTAAAAGCGTAAAAGCTCCTCTCAATCGAAAAAATGTCGCTTTGGAAACGGCATTAAACTGTGGGTCGCACAGCTGCGAGAAGCTAGGCCTTCATGAGCGGTTAGCTACACAATATTTCTTTAATACGCACACTAATTACCTGAACGATTTAAGTTCTTAATATAGACTAGCGGAAGTCAAATGCTGTTGTTTTCATAGAAATAGTAATTTACACGGGTGAGTCAAAGATGGACACGGTACAAATGTAGAAACGAAGAAACTCAGCATCTGCTCATCCATACGCCTAGTAGACGGGTGCTGTGTCTCTCAAGCAGCATTATAATGCTGTCTTTAACCTCTTTTGCAGATTTTTAAAAATGGCAAATTTTACTGGATTGTTCGTCTTCCTGCACGTACATACCTATATATGTATGTGGTAGGTCCAAGTTCATAACAGCCAATTGCGACTTACCAGCTCGCCGTCGATGCGGTCGACGATTTGACTTCAATTTAACATGAACGACATCCATTCCTTAATTTTCCTTGTTGTAGAAGCTAGGTAAAATAGTCCATTATTGTATAAGTTAACACATAATAGATTGTGGAATGTGAGCATGAAGAAATCCGAAGCTCAACATCGCTTCCCATGAGTCTGCAATGAATTTCGCTGACAGTGCGTCTGTGCTGTATGGAACTTAATTCGTCGAAATCGCTGGACCCGCATTCCATCACGTACGGAATGAAATCCGAATTTACCGGTGCTGTGAGAACACGTCGCTGTTGGAAATTTTGCCTTCGTTAGCATTAAGTTATTATTTAAGCCATAGTTTCAAGAAAATTCTTTTTCAATGAGAACACGTCGCTGTTGGAAATTTTGCCTTCGTTAGCATTAAGTTATTATTTAAGCCATAGTTTCAAGAAAATTCTATATTTGTAGGCAGAATCGCTGCCAGTCGTTATTGGAAATAAAGTTTTTTTTAAACATTTTTGTAGCATTATGAATTAATTGGCGCCCGAGCAGGGACCGGTATTGTGGTGGTGAATAATATGTGCCAGTGACCTCAAGTAGCTCGAGTGCCATTTCAAAATAAAGCCAGTGACCTCAAGTAGCTCCCGCGCTTCGTAGATTTTAATACCATCATTAAATACCGGTCGCGGAAAAATAAATAGTGAATTTCTTAAGTGAAAACATATCGCTACGGTCCTAAGAACACCTAGAGAATTTCTTAAATTTAGATTAGATTTAGATTAGATTTTATTTTCTCTTTAAGAATTCAGCAATATAAAAATATTTAATAAACATAAGTACAATATAACGAATTTAAAAGAAAATAGAATTAAATGCCACACTTATATAAAACTATACAAAAATAGAAAAAATAAAAAATGGGTGGAGTGACCCTTCAATAAAAAACATAATGTAAGTAATAAATTAATGAAAATTGATTAATTAAAAAAAGAAAAGAATCATAAATAAAACAATAGCAGAAGGCCAAAAGAAAAGAGATAAAATTAAACATATTTCATCATCGCATCAGAACATCAGAGAGAATGCTAAGTCATAACATGTAAAATTGATTCGAAGAATACAAATTCAAACTCTAGAAGCCAACATTTCAGATATTTCTCTAAAGAACTATGAAGTCCTAGTGTCCTGAGAAATAGAGGTTGTTTGTTAAATAAGCGACATGAAACCGCAGTATAAAAATTGCGAAATGCATAAGTGCGAAAAATGTGCACAGGTACTAAGTACAATGAATTTCTACGCAAGTGATTTTTATTGCATATTCTCCTTAAAACAAATTTTTGTAATAACAGCAGCAGCTGTAATTTACTAAAATAGGTCCCTCCCCAGCAGGTAATACCATATTGCAGTTTGGAATGAAAAAACATAATAAATAGTTTTTAAGAGCTTAGCCGAGCAAACAGTTCGTAAATAAAAGAAATTTCTTAGCGTAGAAAGAAAGTAACGAGTTAGGGATCAATGTGAGTAGCAAAGCATATTTTAGTGTCAATAATAAGCCCCAAATATTTAAATTCATCGACTGCCTCGACTTGAAAACACTCTTGACTCTATGCTATCTATTAACCAGATAAGACCTAAACCATTCAAACATAAAGCCACGAAAACCAGCTCTATTCAACTTCGCTAACAAAATATCATGGTTAACCATATCAAAGGCTTTAGTTATGTTTACAAAGAAGCCAGCTGTAAACAGTTTCCTATCCAAGTTAGAAAATATTTTGGAACAAAAATGGAGTAAGGCATCTTCAGTTGATTTATCTTTCTGAAATCCGAATTGAACGGGACTAAAAAATTTAGTTATATTTAGAAATTTTACAACTCTATTTTTTATTGCTTTTTCAAAAATCTTGCTGATCGAAGGAAGAAGGGAAATGGGTCTATATGTTGTCAGCAGCTCCCTTTTTAAAAAGTGGTAGAATGTCTGCGCACTTAAGGGCCTTTGGAAAGATTTCAGAAAAAAACACTTTTTATTTAAATTTATTAAAAATATTGGCCAGAACATCAACCACAAAACAGGCAATATTTTTTAATAACCGATTCGAAACATCATCATTACCAGTCGAATTAGAGTTCTTCAAAGTGCCAATAATATTTAAGAGCTCAAGGGTGTTTATAGGCTCGAAGACGAAGCTGTTCCTAAGAAAGGGCTCATCAATGTTACAACACGAAGAGCAAGATCTACAGATCTGTAAACTGGAATGAGTATTTAAGGTAGATATTGAGGCGAAATAATCATTAAAGTAGCTAGCCATCTCAAGTTTATCCGAGGTAGTGGACCCATTAAAACGAATGATAGATGGTATTTTAGGGGAAGCAGTTTTATTCAGGATGGTATTTACTATTTTCCATTCACCTCTAAGATTCCCTTTCATTGAACTAAATTGATTACTGTAGAATCGATCCCGACATAACGGAATTTCCTTTTTTAATTGAGCACAGAATATTTTATACCTTTCTTTTAGAACATGATTTTGCGGATGCTTTGCATATTTAATTCCAAGCTTATTCTTACAATTAATTTTATATACTAAGCCATCAGTGATCCAGGGCTTAAGCCTTTTCATTGGCTTTTTTGGTGTTGCCGTGGTACAACTTCCATTGATATGCATAATAAGAGTAGAAATAAAATCCGCACAGATTTCCACGTTACAAAATCAATTTTCAAAATAATGTTTTGTATGTAAAATTTCTGTAGAATTTCTCAGAAAGTCACTAGTTACGTCATTTGGCACGTCTCACACCTCTTTACATTCCATGATACTGATTCTATTAAATCTGGGCCTTCAAGTAGAACAAAAGTAAGGCATAATTTAATACAAGTATAATGCATAATCGCGTATTTCCCCAATTTACGAATTGTGCTCACTCGTATTACCACTGGATTGCTCATATATTACCAAGGATCTCTTAGCCGTTCAGCGAAGTTAGTAGCAAGCTGCTTTTTCGACAATTATTGAAAATTAAAATATTACCTTTGGCCTTGGTTATGTATGTTTCTCTGAACAGTTTTATTTGACCAAATATAATTTTACTTTTAAATTTTTCACTAAGAAAACATAATTGATTTGCTTTGAAACAGCTGATGAAACATGGGCCAGTTTGTATTAGCAAGTCAAATGAAAGTTTTGTTACATAAACATTTGATACTGATTTCAGGCGAAATTTTCTGTATAAAACAGAGCAACATACTCTAGTGAAATCAGTTTGAAAATCTTAGTCTTCAGTTAAAATGTTTTCCAAGGGAGTATTTCTGTTCTGCGTTATCTGCGTTGTTCCTGCGATTTGCCAATTGCCTGTGGGAGGATTATTAGATCCGCTTTTGAATATAGACATCTGCATCAAGGGTATACCAATTTGCACAAAAATGCCTCTACCTGTACCTATTCCATCCCCACCATTACCATTATCAACTTTACCAATATTGCCAACCATACTGCCAGCAGTGGATGCTAATGTTGAAATTTTACCACAAGCACCAACATTACCACTACCACCAACCCTAGCGCGAATTGTACCACCATTGCCAACTTTGGTGCCAACAGTGGTTGCTGATGTTGCAGTTTAACCGCAACAGTTGGGCACCAGCAGCGCCAACAATATGCGTATATCTATTTTCTGCGGATATGTTAGATACTCGTAATATGTCAATGTTAATGTAAATGAATTCTACATTTATTATAATAAAAAAATGGTGCTATATTTGAGTCTTATTAACTAATTCCCCGTTCATATCGATGACATTAGAAACATTTTTATTTAATCATGCAATCATGTCAGAAAGATGAAATATTTTTGGTCTCTGATTTCGAAGGCGAATGGGAAAATTTAAACCCAACTTGTCATTCGAAACAATTGCCCTTCGGAAACGGCATTGAACTGTAGGTATAAACTACCATTAGTGTGCCGCACAGCTCTTTCGAGAAATTAGACCAGGAGTTGTATGGGATAATAGCACCAATGTATTTATTTAGTATGCAAACTGACTATCTGACACCATAAATACGGACGGAAATCAAATTCTGTTGAATCCAACCAACAATTAGCAATCTGCATATGTACACGGATGGGTCAAAGATGCAGTTGTCTTCTCGGATAAACTCGTCATCTTTTTATACATACAAGCACACTGTCTCGATTTATATTTACGTCCAGATCAGTCTTTAGCCCTTTTAGATATTCTTTATCTGTGTTCCTTTCACTCACCTATAACAGCAAGCATTGGTTTCCTGAACATTTGCGATATCAAGATCGATTTTGATCAGAGTTGACATTACTACTAGTATAATAGAAAATTTCCAAAAAGTGTGTCTTTCAATTCTGTCTGCCTGTATGGCCCATCAACTGCAGCGTAAACGACTGGACGGATTTTCTTTAAACTTCATATCCATAGATATGATCGGTGGGAAGTCAATTGAAGGCGAAATCGAAATTTTAACTCCAAAATGAACGGTACTTTACTAATGGCTGGTTTTCAAAAAAAAGGAAAAAAAACGGCTTGATTTATAGTGAATATATGCTATCGGATGGCGTATCAAAGTTTTCGCCAAAAAATATTGATTTTGTTAGAAATTAATATCTAAACAACATTTAATATATGCAAGGTCATGGCATACTAAGTTTTGAAAAATTGGTAAAATATTTTTTCCAAATTGTAAAGGTTTTGCATAAAAACAACCTATCCAGAACCAGATCAGGCGAATAGGGAGGATGTTACAGGAATTCAAACCCACAGTTATGGATTTCGGTCATGGTTTGACCCGATGTGTGTGGGCGTGCATTGTTCTGGTGAAAATCAACTTTTTCTTCAACATTCCTGGACGCTTTTTTTTTAATTCCTTTCGCAGCCAATGCAAAAAACCGCAGTAGTAACCGAGTTAATTGTAATCATCCTCAACGGCGATGATTCCATTTATGTCATTGTCTTATCGATCGATAACTTTAGCTTTCTTCGGGGCTGGTGATCCAGATCTTCTCCACTCTTTTGATTGCTGTTTGGTCTCAGGGGTGTAGTGGTGAACCCAGGTCTCATCTGTTTTCACTAATCTGACTAACAAATCCCCTGGATCGGTTTGAAACAGGTCCAAACATGGACGGAGCAGCGCGCATTTTCCATCGTCATCCTATGTAGACGTACGAGCTAAGCAGGGACGTCTAAACTGTATAGCTCATCTTTGTATACACTATCATAGACGACTTTTAAATCGATTAAGGGATGATGGGTATCAATCTGGAATTAATGGGTTTTCTCCAAAATTTGAATAGTGTAAATATTTGGTCAATGGTAGACTTCAGTGGTCTAAAATCGGACTGATAAGGACCAATCGGGTTGCTGGGGAAAGGTTTTAGGCATTTACACACCTCAGCAGACAAACTCAACGCCTGTAGATCTTGTGAGTACCCTCGTCTTCTTTTGCAAAACTTTGTGTTTGCCGGCATTCGATATTTGGTCGATGGTGGACTTTTCTGGCCTAAAGCCACACTGATATTGACTGATCAGGTTGTGGATAAACGACTTCAGGCGTTCACACAACACGGCAGATAAGATCTATAAGCGATATTAAGGAGACTGATGCATCTGCAATTTGAGCAGTTCAGAGGGTCTCCTTTCTTGAGGATCTGGCAAACAATACTGAGGTTCCATTCATCGGGCATTCTTTCATCCGACCATATTTTACAGGTGAATTGGTGCATGCTCCTTACCATGTCATCGTCTGCTGCCTTAAACAGTGCGGCAGCTAGGCCGTCAGCTCCAGCAGTATTGTAGGACTTAAGTTTAGATATCGCTATCTTCACTTCGTCTAGATCGATTGTTGAACTACATAGTTCAGGTTGAATGGTTCATCCTGCCTGACAGCGAGATTCGATTAGGTCGACATCAGAGGCAGCATCTCTGATGGCTTTTTGGCAATGTTGCCACTGGTCTTCAATACTCGATGCTGGACCTTGGCTACAACAAGGTAGTGGTCCGAGTCAATGTTGGCCCCTCGGAAAGTTCGGACATCCATACTATTTTAGGAGTGCCTTGCGTCGATCGCAATATGGTCAATCTGGTTGACAGTTGATTGATCAGGAGAACTCCAAGTCCCCTTGTGGATATCGAGATGCGGGAACCGCGTACTAGCTAAGACAACATTTTCCCCCTCAGCAAAGTCGATCAACCTGAATCTGTCGAAAGACATCCAGTGATTTAAACCGAGACCAAAGTGGGAAACAAAGTAAACCAAAGTGAAATTTAGTGGTTTATGAAGACACACCACTGTTAAAAAAAAAAAGTAGAAAATTTATCAGCCAAAGACAACGGGGACAAGTGTTCGACCAGCATCGCGACATAATGGCAAATCCAGATCCCATCGAACAATGTCTGGTGACTTTGACTCAGCTACTAATCCAAAATAATCAGCCTCAAGTCAAGGTTGACAGTTGATTGATCAGGAGAACTCCAAGTCCCCTTGTGGATATCGAGATGCGGGAACCGCGTACTAGCTAAGACAACATTTTCCCCCTCAGCAAAGTCGATCAACCTGAATCTGTCGAAAGAGATCCAGTGATTTAAACCGAGACCAAAGTGGGAAACAAAGTAAACCAAAGTGAAATTTAGTGGTTTATGAAGACACACCACTGTTAAAAAAAAAAGTAGAAAATTTATCAGCCAAAGACAACGGGGACAAGTGTTCGACCAGCATCGCGACATAATGGCAAATCCAGATCCCATCGAACAATGTCTGGTGACTTTGACTCAGCTACTAATCCAAAATAATCAGCCTCAAGAGATTCTTGCCAACTTTCTCTGTAGAGTCAGGAACATTGCCTTCATTCATCGATGCCGTAGCCAAAAAGTTAAAAAACTATACCAATGAAGCAGAACAAGCAAGAGTGTATCAAACTGAATACAATGTATGATACAAAGATACAATGATTAGCCAAAAATCTGTTGAACATCAGCCCACCAGAGGATTGGACTTCTTGTAAGGCGAAACTAAAACAGCACTACAAATCATCAAAAGATCAAATGACTATTACAAAGGATATCGGAGCCTCAAAAGTAAGTAGTATAAGTGACTTAGATTCTGAGCTGAAATCCTTAGTAGAAGATGTAACGGAATATGCCGCTTTTAGTGAAAGTGGTGCTATAATGACAGAGATATTTAGTGGTATATTAGTGCAGAATAATGACTAAATATAATCTGACCGAAGTCAGAGAAATAGTAAAAAATTTTATTGGACAGGATCAGAGCAATTTACGCTTTAAAGATTCTAGTAACAGGTACAATAAAAACCTAAGTAATCATACAGACTATAGTAGACATAACAACAGGCCACAAAGACTTAATTATAACTATAACCGACAGACCAATGGAAATAATAGTTCTCAGCCCAATCAGTCAAGACCAAACGAATACTTTAGGCAGAAATAATAGCTGGCATCCAAGACCGAACGGTCAGTTTACTCAACAGACTAAGAAATCACAACAGTTTCGGCGAAATAACAAGTCGACAAAGTAGACAGCGACCTCAATCTATGGAAGTGAATAGATACCTTAAGTAGGTCTAAAACAAACTCTACCGAGGATACATTCGCCTCGAAAAATAATAAAACTTTTATAACCGTAATTATAGAAGGAGAAAAATGTTTAGCTGAATGAAGTGGATTAGTATGAAATTAGAAAAACTTTATGATCTACTAATAGGAATGGATTGGATCATTAAAAATGGGGGGGATATTAATATAGAAAAACAAGAAATTAACATGACTAACGGAGGGAGCCTTCCATTCTTGACTAAAATTGTGCAACAACAGATTAATATACTTGAAGTAAGCGAAATGCAAATTCTCCAGTTAGATCATTTACATGAGAAAGAGAGGATTGTAATAGAAAAACTGATTAGAAATTTCCAGGGTGAAGGAAATGAGGTAGCCGATTATTTAAGTAGATTAGAAAATACAGAACAAATTAACACAAACAATGAAGAAGAATCAAATTTGGAAATTCCTGATACAAATCATTCAGTGGATGAGCAAATTCTAGATCATATAGGAATAAAAGATGACATCGTAAATAAATACAAAACACAAATCATATTGATTTTTTGTTCTACAGGAGTTCAAACATTACATAAAAGACAAATCATAGAAATAAATCCAATGGAAAATGAAAATTTAATAAAAGATATACTAAGGCGATGTATAAAAAATAATACAGATTATTACAAAATTCAGTTAATCTTAATATCAATATTTTCATCAGATCCCGAAATAAAATCTATACGAAGTTCAAATAGGGCAAGTGAGATATCAACCGAAGAGGAATTGCATAAGCAATTGTCTTTGAACCATACAAAGGAGTCGATGCATAGCGGAATAAATGAATGCTATTATAGTTTGAAAGAGAAAATATATTTCCCAAAACTCAGGTATCATATATGTACAACTTATAATAAACAATTGCTACAAATGCCGACAAATTAAATACAAATTAAATACCTATAAAGCCCAAATTTTGAGATTACTCAAACCCTTACAGATAAGAACGAAATTATTCACTTAGACATATTTCACAGAACAATACAACGAAAACAGATCTACTGGACATATACGAAACTATAAAAGACTCAGACATAAAGACGAAACATATTATAGACCAGCTTCCTTGAGAAATATACATATGGCAAACATTAAACGACATTTAAAATTTACAGATACCATTCGTTGTAAAAATATTCCTGATTACTATCACAGTGACCCAGAGACTTCTGCAAGTAAGTCCAATACATGAAGAAATACAAGGGTGGGTCAATAAGTCCCTGAAAATTTAAATAAGGAACACTCTTTTCGGTATAAAAACATTTTATTTTTCAACACAATTTGTGTTAATTTTCAGGGACTTATTGACCCACCCTCGTAGGTTATACAACAGTAAAAGTGCAAGAGGTAGCAATTGTTAATGAAATTAATACCATTTTAAAATATAATCAATCCGATAGGCATACGAGTACAAGATATACTCACCCAAATAGAAACTAATATTGTTAATTTAGATATGGACAATAAGGAACTACTAAACGGAATATATAAAATATTAGGGCTAAGATGTCATCCATAATTTCAAAAGATACTAGACAGAAAATAGGGCTAATAAATTTAGTAGGTACTCTGCATAAGTGGTTGTTCGGAATAATGGACGACAATGATAGGCAAGAGATATTAGAGAAATTAAATGTTAATAGAAAAAATAATCATAACGCCATTACAAATTTAAATAAACAAATTTCAATGACTCATTTAATATACTTAGAGTGGCAAGAAATACTTAAGCAAGAAAATGATCAAATTAAAAGGCATTCAATGTATTTAGATCAGATATTAAAACTACAGTATTTAGAAAACAAAATAGATCAAATTTAAGACAGTATTGCCTCCGCCAAAATTAATGTTATTTATCCGAGTATTTTAACCGCAGAAGAAATAAAATCATATGAAATTTTACTCGTAAAATTAGTTAAAGTAGGAATATTAAAATATAAAAATCAATCTTAAGTTATTGCTGTTAAAATACCTAAGAACTATATTAAAACAGATTTAAAACTTATCACTCCACTGTCCAATAAAGATTATCGTTGCTACAATAGCAAATAAAACTTTTAGTTATAAGGAAAACTCTATATTAAAAGATTTAAAAAGGAAGAAGAAGAAGTCAGAAGTGTATTTTAAAAAATCAATGTAAATTTAGATATAATAACAGAACTAAAATTGGATCTTTAAATGATAAAATATTTACAAAGCAGTACAAGAATAATTAAAACAAAACTGCGGTGATAGAAACTTTACTTTAAATAAAAATAACTTATTTAATTTTTACAATTGTAAAATATAAATGTATCAAAAAACATTTTATAATCAAAAACAAATAATCAAAGGCAAATTCTATTATCCTAATAGTATGTACAATTATACTAAAGTAGAAATGATCACGAAATTGAGGAACTAAAATGGCATAGAAATATTTCATATGGAATAAATGCAACATTTATTATAATTGTTATGTTAGTTATAATTGTTTTAGTATTTTGGTTTAAAAAGAGAAACAGTGTAATGATTTTAAATAAAGAAAACTGTCCTAATAAAAAAATTCAGGAGAATTCTTATTCAAACCGAGCATGAGTTACATATGAAACATCAGCTAAAACATCGTCAACAGTGGTCATCAATCCAAATCGAACGGAAGCAAACAAAATGAAAAAAAAAGTATTCTAATTGCGGCAAGTTGCAGCTTGGTCATCGAACTTGAAGCAAATAATAAAGAATTATCGAAAAGTCAAAATAAAAGATTTTTCTTTTAATCAAGAAGCATTTAACTCGAAAAGTCAAAATAAAGTGTTTTTTCTTTTAAAGGCGAAACATTTAACTCGCGCATTCGGCTTATGTTGGCGAATTTATCCTTGATGCGAATTATCGTGAGGCGTTCGTCCACATATCTGAAACTTAAGACTTCTTGCCTAAGTCTGCCTCCAACGATGAATCCACATATAAATAGCCGCTGCTTTTGTTGCCGTTAACATTCGCCATAATACTGTAACATCGTCTAAAAGTATGCAACAATAATGTAGAATAATAACTACGCTCCTCCAGCCCATTCCAAACTGTACTTTCATTCGAGGCTCGTGTCTGCAATAGCTGACAACTCCACGGATAAAGAAAGAATTATAACTGGAAGAAATGATTGTCATCTTGGAATTATTACATCAGAATTTTCTGTTCCAGTGGTCGAAGAATTTGCTAGAAGTTTCTGGCTATCTGAAACTTCTGCTATATAAGGACAGATGGCGATCAATAAAAAGGGCAGTCGTTTTTAAACTGTGGCGAAGAGATTAGAAAAGTGATAATAGGCGAAGTTGTAATTTTGTGATAAATTGAAAGTTGAGAGTTAACAAGAAGAAGTAATTAGTTTGGATTTGTGAATTAAGAGAAGAAAGGAGATAAAGTGATTTGAGAGGAAAGAGACATTGTAAGAAAATAATTGCGAAGAATAGTACAGTGTGAACCTGAATTGTTCTATAGACTAGAAAATAAAGAAATAATTTCACAGGATATTGTTTTATCTACTCGAGCCGTAGCTCGCATGTTACATTGGTGTCAGAAGTGGGATGCTCATGCCAGAGAACAGCCGTCATGGATGAAGACAAAGCTCGCGGAAGTCAAATCCGTTGCTGGAATTGCAACCAAACCGGACACCTACAACGGCAGTGCAGAAGTGCACCTAGACGAGGAAATTGTCCACATTGCGGAAGTAGGAGAAGCAGAGAGGAATCGTCTGGCGGTGATAACTTCCATCCTGTCAGTCAGACTTCCCAAAACCAGCAGTCGGGAAATGCGTAAGGACCAACTTCGCGGGGCAGAAGTTGGTTACAGGAATCGAGGCCCCCAGGACCACCATTCAAGTTTCGCAAACCAAACGGGGTAACAAGAGCCTGACAGTGGAGGCACTAATCAACAAGAAGAAGTGCGTAGCCACCATCGACACAGGTGCCACTGCCTCCATTGTAAGAAGAGATATCGTCAGAAGCTCCTGGCTGCACAACACCAACAGCTACTGCCTGAAGACTGCAACAGGGGAAATGGCGAAGGTGTTTGGAGAAGTTCGTCTTACGATTACTCTGGCGGGACTGACGGTCTCCCATGCGTTTCTGGTGGCAGATATATGCGACGAGCGCATCATCGGAATAGACTTCATGAAAGCAAATGAAGTAATCTTGGACATCGGGATGCAAGTACTGAGGTATCGAAATGTGGAGATTCCGATGGTGTACGAAAACGAGAATGCCGTAACTCTCAGGACAGTCATCAGCAAAGACGAAGTTTTGCCGCCGTCTTCAGAGACAATCATTTGGACGAAGCTGGAAGGTGATCTTGGGAGCCACCGATTCTACATAGTAGAACCAGACCCGGAGAAGAATTCTCTATACTACATCGTGGGAAAGACGTTAGTCGAACCAAAGAACACCATGGTTCCAGTGAGAGTTTTGAACGTAAGACCACACACTGTCAAACTAAGGCGAGGGGAGGTGACTGGAAAATGCACGCTGATTACCGCCGTCGCAACAATATCTGAACGTGATGCTCCAAAACCTCTCCCATCACGTTGGACAGCGGAAACGAGAGAGACGATTCTCCAGTCCAGTGAGCTGAATCAGGAGCAGCGAACTATGGCAGAGAATCTTATCAATGAGTACGCTGATGTATCTGCCTCACAGGACGGAGAATACGGCCGAACACACCTGGTACAACATCGAATAGACACTGGTGATACTAGACCAATTCGTCAGCCTGCTAGGCGCCTTCCATTGGCAAAGCAGACAGAAGTTGCAGAGATGGTGTCGGCAATGGAGAAAGAAGGTCTGATTGAAAGTTCCAAAAGTCCGTGGGCATCACCGGTTGTACTGGTTAAGAAGAAAGATGGCAGCACGCGGTTCTGCGTGGACTATCGGCAGCTCAATTACGTCACCAAGAAAGGCAACTACCCTCTGCCACGGATTGACGACACGCTAGACACACTATCAGGAGCCCGATGGTTTTCCACTCTCGACTTGAAGAGTGGCTACTGGCAGGTACAGATCCATTCAGCAGACCGGGAGAAAACCACCTTCACCGCATGAAATGGGCTATGGCAATTCACGGTAATGCCATTCGGGCTGTGCAATGCTCCGGCGACTTTCGAGCGATTGATGGAATGTGTCCTGCAAGGGTTAACATGGAAAACCTGTTTGGTATACTTGGATGATGTCATCGTCGTAGGAAAAACGTTTGCGCAACACCGAGACAATCTAAGGGATGTGTTTCAAAGGCTTCGAAGTGCCCACCTGAAGCTCAACCCCAAGAAGTGCGCCCTGTTTAGAGCGGAAGTCAAGTACTTGGGGCACATAATTTCAGCGAAAGGAGTGAGAACCGATCCAGAGAAGGTCGAAGCAGTGAAAAACTGGCCAGTCCCCAAGGATAAACACCAACTAAGGAGCTTCCTGGGCCTAGCCACCTACTACAGACGGTTCGTGAAGGATTTTGCCGGGATCGCAAAGAACCTGCACCAGTTGACGGAAAAGGGAAAACCATTCATTTGGTCAATTGAGTGCGAGAAGAGCTTCAAGGCACTTAAACAACGGCTATGCGATGCCCCGATACTGGCTTACCCCACTCCCGGGGAAACGTTCGTTGTGGATGCAGATGTTAGTAATGTCGGGGTAGGAGCCGTACTCTCCCAGGTGCATGATGGCCAAGAGAAGGTGGTTGCGTACTTCAGCAAGGTGCTCTCTAAGTCAGAAAGGAACTACTGCGTGACAAGGAGAGAACTTCTAGCTTTGATCTTGGCTACGAAGCATTTTCACAAATACCTCTGTGGGAGGAAGTTCGTTCTTCGCACAGACCATGCAGCCTTAAAATGGCTATTACAGTTCAAGAGTCCTGAGGGTCAGGTCGCAAGATGGATCGAAAGGCTGCAAATCTACGACTACGAAATACAGCATCGTAAAGGAAAACTCCACTCTAATGCGGATGCACTGTCCCGGAGACCATGCAGAACGGATTGTAAACATTGTGCGCGTCAGGAAGAACGGGAGCTGGTTTCCATCCAAAGAATGAGAGCCGAACCTATCGCCGGCTGGAGCGTAGATGAGATCCGGAACGCTCAGAAGGAAGACCCGGATATCGAGCCGATTCTGGCCTGGAAGGAGAACATGGAGAAACCGGATCATCAGGACATCTCTCACAGAAGCCCGACCTTAAAGGCATATTTTGCGTAGTGGGACTCCCTCCATGTCCAAGAAGGTGTTCTGAGAAGAAAATGGGAATCCTCCGACGGAAAGTCGTTTGTAATGCAACTTGTCGTACCGCGGACGAGGGTCAAGGAGGTGTTACAGGAAATGCATGGCGGGGCATCCGGAGGCCACTTGGGAGTGAATAAGACGCTAGAAAAGGTACGAGAACGTTTTTATTGGTTAAAAGCGAAGGAAGATATCGAAGACTGGTGCAGAGAATGCGACGTGTGTGCAGCTAGCAAGGGTCCGAGAATCAAAACTCGAGGTAAGATGCACCAATACAACGTGGGAGCACCTTTCGAACGAATCGCCAGGGCCCTTTCCGGAAACCGACAATGGTAATCGGTACATACTCGTAGTGATGGACTACTTCAGTAAGTGGCCGGAAGCGTTTCCGATCCCTAACCAGGAAGCCAGAACCGTGGCGGAGCAGATCGTCTACAATTGGGTTAGCAGATTCGGTGTGCCCTTGGAATTGCATTCTGACCAAGGGAGGAACTTCGAGTCAAGAATCTTCCAAGAGATGTGTCAACTACTCGGAATCAAAAAGACAAGGACAACCCCGCTTCATCCACAGTCGGACGGTATGGTGGAGCGTTTCAATAGGACTTTGGACGAACATCTCTCGAAGGTCGTAGGTGACTACCAACGGGATTGGGACCGGCAGATTCCCTTGTTTTTGATGGCCTATAGAAGTGCCGTGCATAGCACTACTCGACATACGCCGTTCGAAATCTTATTTGGTGGAATAGCTCGTTTACCCAGTGAGGTGAAATTTGGATCTCCTACCAATGAGCCCAGAAATGAAGAAGAGTACGTGGCGGACCTTAGGGAAAGGCTTAGGGACATACACCAAAGGACCAGAAGCCAGATTAAGATGACGAGCGACCGCATGAAGACCAGGTATGATGCCAAGGCAACAACGTCAGGATTCCAGGAAGGAGGTCTGGTGTGGCTGTATAATCCCCATCGCCAAAAGGGGAAATCACCTAAATTACAGCGGAACTGGGAAGGTCCCTACAGAATAGTAACCCGCATCAACGATGTTGTCTACCGCATCCAGCGAGGACCGAGGGCCAAAATGAAAGTGGTTCATGTGGACCGACTGAGTCGATACAATGGCCGAAATGAGGATGCACTTGTTCGGGACGAACACGTCTAAGAGGGGGGCAGTGTAGCATAATAATAACTACGCCCCCTAAAAATATGACGCAACAAATTCCGAAGTGACTTTTCATTCTGGCAGAATTTTGGTTCGAACTGTCCTTTCATTCGAGGTTCGTGTCTGGGACGAAGTCTCCACAGCTCATGTCAACGAAAGAGACGAATAATATCAGGGATAAAAGGGAATTATAACTGCAAGAATTATTTCTCTTGTTCCAGTGGTCGAAGAATTTGCTAGAAGTTTCTGGCTATCAGAAACTTCTGCTATATAAGGACAGATGGCGATCAAAAAAAGACACAGTAGTTTTTAAACTGTGGCGAGGAGATTAGAAAAGTGTGCAGTGGGCGAAGTTGTAATTCTGTGATAAATTGAAAGTTGAGATTTAAGAAGAAGAAGTAATTAGTTTGGATTTGTGAATTAAGTAATTGAAAGGAGATAAAGTGATTTGAGAGGAAAGAGACCTTGTAAGAAACGAATTTGCGAAGAATAGTATAGTGTGAACTTGAATTGTTCTATAGACTAGAAAATAAAGAAATAAATTTCACAGAATATCGTTTTATCTACTCGAGCCGTAGCCAGCATATTACAATATACTATCAATGTTAAACGAACACTATAGTAAACGTTTGTTCAATTTCTTACCGCTATGGTGTTACAAGGTATCCTTTTTTCTAAAATCGTTCTGATTTGACTCGACGAGTATAAAAGTTAACACATCACCAGCTATTTTTTCTTTCAATTACCTGCTATAAAAATAGCCTAAATAGGGATAATGGAATGTTCTATTCGTATACAAACGATAGTATGAACTACAAGAAGTTAAACTACATATTTCTATTTTTATAGTAACAGTAGCAATGCATTGTAGTTAACAAGAAAATGCCTAGGCTAGTTATATAAGTTGCAGAGAAGAATATCACTTATAGCTGTTTTAGCTTTAGCCAATATTGCTACACAGGAGTGTAATGTAATTGTGCGAATTAGCTATGGAAAATTGCTATTGTAACATAATGTAGCATAATAACTACGCCCTCGAACAGGCAACAAATTCCGAAGTGTCTTTTCATTTGAGGTTCGTGTCTGCGAATAAGAGAGAACAAGAGATTATTGGCTGCAGCTGTCATCCTGGAATTATTACATCAGAATTTTCTTATTCCAGTGGTCGAAGAATTTGCTAGAAGTTTCTGGCTATTAGAAATGCGGCTATTTAAGGACAGATGGCGATCGAGAAAAGGCAGTTGGTTGTGAACCGTGGCGAAGAGATTGGAGAAGTGATAACCGCCGAAGTTGTAATTTTGTGATAAATTGAAAGTTGAGAGTTAACAAGAAGAAGTAATTAGTTTGGATTTGTGAATTAAGTAATTGAAAGGAGATAAAGTGATTTGAGAAGAAAGAGGTCTTGTAAGGAAGGAGTTTGCGAAGAATAGTATAGTGTGAACTTGAATTGGTTTATAGACTAGAAAATAAAGAAATAAATTTCACAGAATATCGTTTTATCTACTCGAGCCTTAGCTCGCATATTACACTATTATAGTTGTTTTAGCCATTACGATAAAGTGTAAAAATAGGTGAAAAAGAGTAAAAATATTGCAGCTGACCCCTAATTTTTACCCCAATTGTAAATTCATAAAATTAAATACATTAATAACTGAATATTTTATTGGAATTGTCCACAAAGAATTACTAAAATATTTTGAAATTTTGTTTAATAAATTTCGAAGCAAAATAAATTTGGACATAACACACGCAGCCATTAAAGTTTACATCGATGATAGCAAGCAAAACTGAAAGCAAAGTTTTAACATTCATACATATGTATCTATACTTTTTACAACTTATATATTTTGCATAGGTACAAGTATCACTACCCTCAACATTTGTGCATATTTTCCATTGATATAGCCTGTTTTACGAAAAACAAAAATTAATGACGTTTCTTGTTGGAACTTCTAGATTTTATAACAATTTTGCTTTTCAAAAATTATTTCGAAAACTGAAATTAATATCTTTGAGAAAATAAATTATTTTGTTGATTAAAATGGAAATTTTCTTTGAATTTCGATTCTAAAGGACGTGATGCGTTCTGATACTTTTTTCGGTTTCTGTATGATACTTTTAGTTTTTTTTTTTTTGTGTATTGGCTAGTGATACACGTTGACTGGATCCCAATTATACTTCAGATGAGTCACTATGGCCTGCCACCCGAATAATTCGGACAATGATTTGCCTGCTCCCAGACCCACGTTATGCACAATAGAGCCCAACTATTTTCGATTTGATTTTTACTTCTGGTAGATGGTTATATTCCCATTTTCTGTGATATGTCCAGTACTCTCGTCCTTTAAACTCATACTTGACGGCAGTGTTGCCAGATGAAAATTTAGAAGGTCTGTAAATTTTACAGAAAAAGTCAGCGAACCAGATTTCGACTCCAAAACTCTGAGATTCCGTGCCCGAAATAATACAAAATAAAAACAAACATAGAGAAGAATAAAATATCAAAGACCAGCTCGAAGGGCACAATTTCATCGGATTTGACTTGCACAGTGATTTGAAAAATATAATACTCGTAACATAAACGTGCAGAAAGAACCCCAATTCACTCGCATCCGAGTATGAATAATTTGCATTTTCAAGTATCTGTTAAGAAGGCTAAAGACAAGTCTGAACATAAAGCAACACTGCTTGAGAGACGGTGCAATCGTCTGCACTGCTTTTCTCAGAAGAAACTTCCATGTTTTGGTTTGAGAGAAGGTTCTTATTATAATTTAGATCCTGCATTTTTCCAATCTGCTTTGAGAGCAGATGAACGAAGAAGTAAAAGTAAGACTCGAATATAGCACCAGTTTCTTTATTTTAATTAATGTGTAGATAGAATTCACAAAAAAAACGGCTGAGAACGTCGGATTAATTATTATTGGCGCTGTTGATCAAGTTGGCGTTGTGCTTAAACCGCAACATCAGCAACCACTGTTGGCAGTAAGGTTGGCAATGGTGGTACAATTGGCGGTAGTGGTAGAGTTGGTGCTTGTGGTAAAATTTCAACATTAGCAGACACTGCTGGCAGCAAGGTTGGCAATATTGGTAAAGTTGGTAATGGCAATGGTGGGGATGGAAGAGTTGGAAGTGGAGCCGGTTGAGGTACTTTTGCACAGTCTTTTGAGTCCAAGATGCAGATATCTATGTTCAAAAGTGGATCTAATATTCCTCCCACAGGCAATTGGCAAAGCGCAGGAACAACGCAGATAACGCAGAACAGAAATACTCCCTTGGAAAACATTTTAACAGACGACTAAGATTTTCAAACTGATTTCACTAGAGCATGTTGCCCTGTTTTATACAAAAAATTTCTCCTGAAAACAGTATTAAATGTTTGTGTAACAAAACTTAATATCAAAGTAGTACTTACATCCGTCATTTGACGTGCTAATATAATCTGGCCCATGTTTCATCAGCTGTTTTAAAGCAATCAGATTTTTTTTTAGAAACTTGAAATATGTTAAAAAGTATAGAAAAATGTTAATAATATTGACAGTGTACAAACAAACAATATTTTTGTTAGCAAAAGTGTTAGTCTATGCTGGCTGGCACTTATGTATCCTATTAACTGTTCAGAAAAACATAAACAAGGTCACAGATAATATTTGCTTCCGTATAGTTTTTGAAAAGATGGCTTGCTACCAACTTCGTTAAAAGGATGATGTGTAGCACGAGAATTTACCTTATGACCTATTTTACTAATGCGTCCGCAAATATTTTCAACCTATTACATTCCGAAATTGAATAATTATTCAACTTTGTATGGCACCGCGGAAACGCGCTTATTTAAATTATTTTTTAAATAAATTGGGAAAAAATGTGCTCTCTGTCTTCCGAAAACCAACAATTGGGCTGGACTTTATATGCCTTCCGCGTACTTAATAAATCTGCTAAGTTTATGTCATCCGAAAACTTCTAGAGAGGGATGGGAGGATGCATAAAAAGAGGAAAATTGTATACCTACAGCATACAGAAAGTAAATGTTCTGTCTAACACACTGCACTTGAGAAACCTGAAATTTGTCTTTATTTTATTCTTTCCCGTGGCTTCTCCTTTAAGTGCACTCAGTTTTATCTTTCTATGCCATCTGGGGTCTGTTTCATAAAAGTCACTAATATTGTTAGCTAATAATACTAATCTAATAAAATAATATAATGAGTTAGTGTTTTTCTGTTTCATAAATCTTTTGATAAGGCTCATATTCTTAATCAATATTATTAGTCTAGAGCGCTTTGAATGTCAAAAAATTATGGTTTTTAATAAGAAAAATATTTTTTTTTTTTTTTCTCCGAGGGTTGGTGAAAAAATCTTCCATAGACACTATGAGGATAGCAAGCGCGTGCTCATAGTAGTGTCACATTTTTACTGACAAAAAAAAACACCCTGCGATTTAATTTGTTATATATTGCAACTAAGAAGGACCTTATCAAGCCGTTTGGCAGGTTACTTTACACTGAAAGATCCTGCATGTTCCGCAATCTAGGCGCGGTTGATTCCTATCTCGCCAAGTCGAAAGGTTTCGTCCTTTGTAGTCGGCGCAATAAATTGCTTTCATCCAGAATTTGTAGGATTGTATTGTTGACATGTCCGATTAGTCGGTTTCTATGCTTTCTCGCGAAGCTTCTAATTTCAGCTTCGATTGTCGGAATTCCGAGATCCCTGTGGATATCATCGTTTCTAGTATACCACGGTGCGTGGACAATTTCTCTTAGCACTTTATTTTGAAAAGTTAGAAAAATATGGTAAATTTCAAAATATTTTTTTTCTTATCCAATCCGGCAGAGGAAGGAAATGACTCGTAGAGTTGAAAATCTTGAAAGTTAGTGAATAATATTAATCCCCATGAGGGCAAGCTGGTGATAAATAAGAATAATAGTACAAAACACATTGTTGGGTCAATAGACTAGTTCTGTAATGAACATCTGTTTAACGGCTAAGATAAACCTATCAAAACCAGCCATCGAAACTTGGTGCGTCAGCAATGCAATGATACTAGCCAATGTTTTCTTTTTATTTTCTTTTTTTTTTATTTATATAAACTTTTCACAGAAAAGGCGAACCTATTACACTATGACAGCACCCCGAAAAGCCTGTCTACCACTGTTAGGATGTGTCCGTTAGGAGAGACTGAACTCTAAAAACAAAAATAGAGTAAGTAATAAATTATAGCTAAATATTAGCTCGTGTTTTACCCCCACTTTAGAAGTGACCATCAATATCAAAATCCGTTCAGTTTTTCTCGAGTGAGCGTCACCAATGAAAATTTTGAAATTTAACAACTTTTTTCTTTCTTCAGATAAAACATAAAGCCATACCTTATTATTATCGACCTGAAAACCTAAAATTACCATATATACATAAATATCGGTGTGAAAAACCATACATGACTTCCACGTTACAAAATCAATCTTCAAAATAATGATTTGTATGTAAAATTTCTGTAGAATTTCTCAGAAAGTCACTGGTTACCGGATTTGGCACGTCTCACACCTCTTTGCATTCCATGATACTGATTCTGTTAAATCTGGGCCTTCTGGTAGAACAAACGTAAGGCATAATTTAATACAAGTATAATGCATAATCACGTATTTCCCCAATTTACGAATTGTGCTCACTGGTATTACCACTGTATTGCTCATATATTGCCAGCGAAGTTAGTAGCAAACCGATTTTTCGACAATTATTGAAAATTAAAATATTACCTTTGGCCTTGGTTATGTATGTTTCTCTGAACAGTTTTGTTTGACCAAATATAAACTTACTTTTAAATTTTTCACTAAGAAAACATAATTGATTTGCTTTGAAACAGCTGATGAAACATGGGCCAGATTGTTTTGGCAAGACAAATGATGGATGTAAGTACTACTTTGATAGTAAGTTTTGTTACATATACATTTGTTACTGATTTCAGACGAAATTTTCTGTATAAAACAGAGCAACACGTTCTAGTGAAATCAGTTTGAAAATCTTAGTCGTCTGTTAAAATGTTTTCCAAGGGAGTATTTCTGTTCTGCATTATCTGCGTTGTTCCTGCGCTTTGCCAATTGCCTGTGGGAGGATTATTAGATCCGCTTTTGAATATAGACATCTGCATCAAGGGTACACCAATTTGCACAAAAATGCCTCTACCTGTACCTATTCCATCCCCACCATTACCATTACCAACTTTACCAATATTGCCAAGCATACTGCCAGCAGTGGATGCTAATGTTGGAATTTTACCACAAGCACCAACATTACCACTACCACCAACCCTAGCGCCAATTGTACCACCATTGCCAACTTTGGTGCCAACAGTGGTTGCTGATGTTGCAGTTTAACCGCAACAGTTGGGCACCAGCAGCGCCAACAATATGCGTATATCTATTTTCTGCGGATATGTTAGATACTTGTAATATGTCAATGTTAATGTAAATGAATTCTACATTTATTATAATAAAAAAATGGTGCTATATTTGAGTCTTATTAACTACTTCCCCGTTCATATCGATGACATTAGAAACATTTTTATTTAATCATGCAATCATGTCAGAAAGATGAAATATTTTTGGTCTCTGATTTCGAAGGCGAATGGGAAAATTTAAACCCAACTTGTCATTCGAAACAATTGCCCTTCGGAAACGGCATTGAACTGTAGGTATAAACTACCATTAGTGTGCCGCACAGCTCTTTCGAGAAATTAGACCAGGAGTTGTATGGGATATTAGCACCAATGTATTTATTTAGTATGCAAACTGACTATCTGACACCATAAATACATGGGCTTCAATCGAAACTATTCGTTTCGAATAATGTTGAATCCAACCAAAAATTAGCAATCTGCATATGTACATGGATGGGTCAAAGATGCAGGTGTCTTCCCAGAGAAACTCATCATCTCTTTATCCATACAAGTAGTATACAAGCACACTGTCTCGATTTATATTTACGTCCAGATTTGTCTTTAGCCCTTCAAGTTGTTCTTTATCTATTTTCCTTTTACTTGCACCTATAACAGCAAGCATTGGTTTCCTGAACATTTGCGATATCAAGATTTTAATCAAAGTTGACATTACTACGAGTATAATAGAAAATTTCCAAAAAGTGTGTCTCTCAATTCTGTCTGCCTGTATGGCCCATCAACTGCAGCGTAAACGACTAGACGGATTTTCTTCAAACTTCATATCCTTAGATATGATCGGTGGGAAGACAATTGAAGGCGAAGACTTACCTTACCAAGTCATCGCCTGTCGCTTTATACAGTTCGGCATCTAGGCCGTCAGCTCCAGCAGCTTTGTTGGACTTAAGTTTAGATATCGCTATCTTCACTTCGTCTAGATCGATTGTTGATCTACATCGTTCAAGTTGAATGGTTAATCCTGAATGACAGCGGGATTCGATTCGGTCGACACCAGCGGCGGCATCTCTGATGGCTTTTTGGCAATGTTGCCACTGGTCTTCAATACTCGATGCTAGACCTTGGCTACAACAAGGTAGTGGTCCGAGTCAATGTTGGCCCCTCGGAAAGTTCGGACATCCATACTATTTTAGGAGTACCTTGCGGCGATCGCAATGTGGTCAATCTGGTTGACAGTTGATTGATCAGGAGAACTCCAAGTCCCCTTGTGGATATCGAGATGCGGGAACCGCGTACTAGCTAAGACAACATTTTCCCCCTCAGCAAAGTCGATCAACCTGAATCTGTCGAAAGAGATCCAGTGATTTAAACCGAGACCAAAGTGGGAAACAAAGTAAACCAAAGTGAAATTTAGTGGTTTATGAAGACACATCACTGTTAAAAAAAAGTAGAAAATTTATCAGCCAAAGACAACGGGGACAAGTGTTTGACCAGCATCGCGACATAATGGCAAATCCAGATCCCATCGAACAATGTCTGGTGACTTTGACTCAGCTACTAATCCAAAATAATCAGCCTCAAGTCTCAAAGCCAGACTTGAAAATGATATATGTAAGATTCCTGCCAACTTTCTCTGTAGAGTCAGGAACATTGCCTTCATTCATCGATGCCGTAGCCAAAAAGTTAAAAAACTATACCAATGAAACAGAACAAGCAAGAGTGTACCAAACTATATACAATGTATTGTTACACTTCTGGGGGGGGGGTTATCGGTGGCGACCCCGGGCTGTAGCTGGAAGAGGGAGGAAAAAGCGAGATTGAATCACAAGCAAAACCAAGAAAACCCACAGAAAAGGAGAAAAACACTTCTTAGTTTAATTTCAGCAGATTTTATTTCTGGTTCCCGAGAGGTTTTATTTTGTTGTTGTTAATTTTAGAAATGTTGTTGTTCGAATTTTTCTTTTGTCTGTGCTGCGTCTTTTCTCCGGCTGTCTTCGTTTCTCCGCGTTGCTCCGTTAGTCCGGTACTTTCGCGTTACTTCGGTCTTTCTCCGATTTCTTCGATGAAAACCCCGACGGACTTCCGAGTATGACACGATGACTATCACCAGCAAAAAGCCAATCTCTCTTGCCGAACGCGCTCCTTTTAAACGCTTCCAACTCTCCACCAAAATTTCCCTCGTTGAATCTATCCGTCCTCTCTTGTCGTCTCACTCGCGCCTGGAAAGATTCCAAAAAAATTATGAAAATTTCCAATTACCTTCCAGCCTTTCGGATTTTTCCTCCGCCATTTTGGAAAATTTTCTATCCCAATTTTCCACTTGTCCACCTTTTCCTTGCCATCGTCACCCATTTTTCCTGATTGCCCGTAATTTTCCCTCTCCAACGAGGGGTCTATCGTCTCGGAGAACCTGGAGTTACTCTTGTAATTGCATTTTTCCTCTTTTTGCCACTTTTCGTCGCTTTCTTGCGATTAAAACGCGCTCCTGTATTTTCCCAACCATTCCCAATTATTTCCCTTTTATCCTACAGCACACCAATGTAACCCAACCCGCAGAATATGTGAATGGGAGCGCCGCATGAAAAAGTGTTCTGAACGTGCCCCGGATGACATTACTGACAGACGTCAGAATTCCCATTCTTTTTTTTTTTTTTCCGACAATTTATTTTTTTTTTCCACCGCGCCGGGTATTTTCCGTGTTTTCTTGTGGTTTTCGGGCGTTTTCTTTTTTGCAAAAGTGTTTCTTTTTGATTCGGGAGTGTCTGCGTCCGTCCGACAATCGATCCAGGAAAACGTTCCGACACCAAGTTCCAGGAGAGTGCGGTTCCTCTTGGCAGCAGTCCCGCGCGGTGTACTGCGTCGACTTGGAGTGTTCGTTCTTCGAATTTGAGTGTTTTCGGGCCGATAAATCCAGGTGTTTTCCCGTCTGGGAGGAGTGCGAAGTCCACCCGCACTCCAATGAAGACAATTGTCCACACGCCACAACTTGTTGTCGGCTATAGTTGGATACCCTCTGCAACAGGTGAGTGATTAAGCTCTTTGTTTACCTTTTTTTTTGTAGCCATTATTGCCTTTCTCGGTGGTGTTTTTCGCGGGTGTATTCGATCCCTTTGTTCCAGTAAACGAAACTGGATTCCTCGGTGGCCTATGCCATGGGGAAAGCCGACATCGTTGCTGTGAATCGAGGGGTCCGCGGTTGTGCCAGCGCAGGTGCAGCCGTGTACAATTGCGCAAGTTGAAATCGGGGTTGTTTACTTTTGTGCGGTGAAACTTTTCCCAGGTAGATATTGCGGGTGGGTTTCTTTTCAGGCGACTGCGCTTCGATGGTGTGATGGATACTGGAAGAGAACAGGTGAGTAGTGAGGTACTTGTGAAATTACCTTTTTAATTCATTTTTCTTTCAATAGGTGACGGCTGATGGACATGACGGAGGCGCTGGAGGTAACCCGCTGGTTCGGCGCTGAGGGTTGATGATGCTTGCTAGGGCAAGCAAGATGACTCTGGAGAGGTGGTGTGTTGGTGGAGTATTGGAAGGTGCCTAAAGTTGGAGGTGAGATTCATTACCTGTGTGTTACTTTTATTTTAATCTCGTGTCTCTTTAGGAAGTGAAGTGTAGGCGAGAAGAGAATTTCGCTGCGAATGGCTGCAGACAACCGGACGGGTGTATTGGACAACTGTGGGCGGCGAGGGCAGCGGTTGATGGCAGCGGATGATGGCAGCGGTTGACGACAGCGGTTTATTGATGTGAGTTTTTTTTTCTTCTTTTCTTGTAGTTTCTAGTAGTAGCACTAGTAGTGGTGGTGGTTCGACTTGGTCGTTCCCCACTTTTGTAACACTGCCCCCGTCTTAAAAACTCAAAGTTCCGTCTGAGTTTCACCTTGGGTTGCGTAGTTGCTAGACGATCGATGTGAACCGCTCTCCTTTTTCTGCTTCCTGTGGTCTGGATGCTGTAGACTAGATCCGATACCCGTTCGACGATTTTTACTGGGCCCTCCCAGTCGCTTTGCAACCTCGGGCATAAACCCTTCCGCCTCTTTGGGTTGTAGAACCATGCCTGTTGATCGAAATGAAAATTAGTAGAATTCGATTTCAGATCATACCTGGCCTTCTTTGCATCTGCTGCCATTTGAGGATGTATCCGTGCAACATCGTGGACTTTTTGTGGCCGTTGGCGGAGCTCTATCACATAGGTCGGTACGTTCTGCGATGTACCTGGTTGTCCCTCTTCCTCAGCCCTTATGCAGTGTTTGCCGCTTCCAATAGGTCTCTGGGATAGCGCGTCTGCATTGCCATGTCTGAGTCCCGGTCGATGCTGGATCTTTGCACTTGGCTCGAGCAAACTGTCGTTTCCCGTTACAATCCTCGGTGGCGGCATATCCAGTAGAGTCTTGGACTTTGATGGGAGCGTTTGTGGTAGAACGGTGGATAGGAGACCCGTTTGAGCGCTAGCCGGCACCTGTAAGGGCAGTTTCTTACCTTGGATCTCCAGCAGTGCCTCGCTGAGATTTACGCAGCATCGGTGCTCCATTAAAAAGTCGATCCCAAGGATGTTTGGTACCCTACGGTTCACCACCGCAAAAGAGTGGGAGTACTCCTTCCCGTCGATAACAAGGCTGACGTTCGCATTGCCCAGAGTCCAAATTGTGCCTCCCGAAATGCCCTCGATCTGTACAGGTATACCGGTTATACGCGTCTTTTCTGGCAAAAACTTCTCTCCCAGAATCGACACATTGGCTCCCGTATCGATGACTACTTTGCACAATTCACCTCCAATGTAAGCATCCACTGATAAGCTGGTCCCGCTTAGTGCACCTACGAACTTGGATGCTGCCGGGGTCTGGGCCGAAAGGTTGCTGGAAGAAAGATTGAAATTGTTTTTATTGTCCGGTGGAGCGACACTACGCTTCACCACTGGTCTCTGCTCCTTGGGACCAGTGGTCTTTAGTTTTCCGACTGGCCCAGAGTCCCACGAGCCATCGGATTCTCCGTCTGCCACTCTTGATCCTGCCTTGAGTTCGACTGGTCAGACGCCATCCACACTGCCCGATGGTTCCTTCGCTCAAACCGCGACGTCATGTCCTGCGCAATTTGGAGGGCCTCCTGCAAGTTTCGAGGACGCCCAACGGTGACGAAGTTTTGTACCTGTTCGTCACGAATTCCCTCGATGAACTGGCTCAGCAAGATCTCCTCTAACACCTTCTCTCCGCAATCCGGAAAGGCGGCAACCGACAGTCGTTGCAGCTGGATGGCGAACTCCGCCAATGTCTCCCGTGGCTTCTGGATTCGGTTCCGGAGCATAGTGTAGCTAGTATGGTGATCCAGACCGAACCGCTGCTGCAAGAGACTAGTGAGTGCCCCATACGATAAAGGCTTCCCTCTAGGAAGCGCACCTAGCACGGGCAATGCTTCTCCCCGAAGCTGCAAGGCCAGCCCGTTCGCCTTCTCCTCAACCGTCCAACCGTAGAAAGCAGCGATGATTTCGAACTGCCGTTCATAGTCAGCCCAAGACGCTTGTCCATCGTACGGCTGCAATACCCCGAAATTCACTGCCCGATTTGGTTGCTTACCTAACGACTCCCTGGTGGTCGGCTGACAAAGAGCGCCTTCGTTTCCTGTGTTTTTGCGAGGTGTATGATATACCTCGCTTTCGTGAGTAGCTGGTTGCATGCTACAACCACCTTGCTCGTCGTCTGCTCCCAGCTGATGCGATAACATCGTCCGCTTAGCGGTGTCTTCGGATACCGGATGAGGCGACGAGTGCTGCTCGGCTGTGGGCGTAAAATTCCTGTCGCTGAAGGTCTTCTCTAACGCCTCCATTCGGTCCTCCGTCTTCTTTTGCCTACCGACTAGCTCTGCTTTAAAGTCCTCCAATTTCGTCTCCCAGAATGTGCGCTCGTGAAGACTTCGCTCTTGTAGCATCGTCGTCAGCGCAGCGAATTGTTGGCGAACCTCCTCAGCTTCCATGCTTCCGTGGAAAAGAACTAACCTTAGCTCTGTTCAGACAAACCCCACATCTGACACCAGTGTTACACTTCTGGGGGGGGGGTTATCGGTGGCGACCCCGGGCTGTAGCTGGAAGAGGGAGGAAAAAGCGAGATTGAATCACAAGCAAAACCAAGAAAACCCACAGAAAAGGAGAAAAACACTTCTTAGTTTAATTTCAGCAGATTTTATTTCTGGTTCCCGAGAGGTTTTATTTTGTTGTTGTTAATTTTAGAAATGTTGTTGTTCGAATTTTTCTTTTGTCTGTGCTGCGTCTTTTCTCCGGCTGTCTTCGTTTCTCCGCGTTGCTCCGTTAGTCCGGTACTTTCGCGTTACTTCGGTCTTTCTCCGATTTCTTCGATGAAAACCCCGACGGACTTCCGAGTATGACACGATGACTATCACCAGCAAAAAGCCAATCTCTCTTGCCGAACGCGCTCCTTTTAAACGCTTCCAACTCTCCACCAAAATTTCCCTCGTTGAATCTATCCGTCCTCTCTTGTCGTCTCACTCGCGCCTGGAAAGATTCCAAAAAAATTATGAAAATTTCCAATTACCTTCCAGCCTTTCGGATTTTTCCTCCGCCATTTTGGAAAATTTTCTATCCCAATTTTCCACTTGTCCACCTTTTCCTTGCCATCGTCACCCATTTTTCCTGATTGCCCGTAATTTTCCCTCTCCAACGAGGGGTCTATCGTCTCGGAGAACCTGGAGTTACTCTTGTAATTGCATTTTTCCTCTTTTTGCCACTTTTCGTCGCTTTCTTGCGATTAAAACGCGCTCCTGTATTTTCCCAACCATTCCCAATTATTTCCCTTTTATCCTACAGCACACCAATGTAACCCAACCCGCAGAATATGTGAATGGGAGCGCCGCATGAAAAAGTGTTCTGAACGTGCCCCGGATGACATTACTGACAGACGTCAGAATTCCCATTCTTTTTTTTTTTTTTCCGACAATTTATTTTTTTTTTCCACCGCGCCGGGTATTTTCCGTGTTTTCTTGTGGTTTTCGGGCGTTTTCTTTTTTGCAAAAGTGTTTCTTTTTGATTCGGGAGTGTCTGCGTCCGTCCGACAATCGATCCAGGAAAACGTTCCGACACCAAGTTCCAGGAGAGTGCGGTTCCTCTTGGCAGCAGTCCCGCGCGGTGTACTGCGTCGACTTGGAGTGTTCGTTCTTCGAATTTGAGTGTTTTCGGGCCGATAAATCCAGGTGTTTTCCCGTCTGGGAGGAGTGCGAAGTCCACCCGCACTCCAATGAAGACAATTGTCCACACGCCACAACTTGTTGTCGGCTATAGTTGGATACCCTCTGCAACAGGTGAGTGATTAAGCTCTTTGTTTACCTTTTTTTTTGTAGCCATTATTGCCTTTCTCGGTGGTGTTTTTCGCGGGTGTATTCGATCCCTTTGTTCCAGTAAACGAAACTGGATTCCTCGGTGGCCTATGCCATGGGGAAAGCCGACATCGTTGCTGTGAATCGAGGGGTCCGCGGTTGTGCCAGCGCAGGTGCAGCCGTGTACAATTGCGCAAGTTGAAATCGGGGTTGTTTACTTTTGTGCGGTGAAACTTTTCCCAGGTAGATATTGCGGGTGGGTTTCTTTTCAGGCGACTGCGCTTCGATGGTGTGATGGATACTGGAAGAGAACAGGTGAGTAGTGAGGTACTTGTGAAATTACCTTTTTAATTCATTTTTCTTTCAATAGGTGACGGCTGATGGACATGACGGAGGCGCTGGAGGTAACCCGCTGGTTCGGCGCTGAGGGTTGATGATGCTTGCTAGGGCAAGCAAGATGACTCTGGAGAGGTGGTGTGTTGGTGGAGTATTGGAAGGTGCCTAAAGTTGGAGGTGAGATTCATTACCTGTGTGTTACTTTTATTTTAATCTCGTGTCTCTTTAGGAAGTGAAGTGTAGGCGAGAAGAGAATTTCGCTGCGAATGGCTGCAGACAACCGGACGGGTGTATTGGACAACTGTGGGCGGCGAGGGCAGCGGTTGATGGCAGCGGATGATGGCAGCGGTTGACGACAGCGGTTTATTGATGTGAGTTTTTTTTTCTTCTTTTCTTGTAGTTTCTAGTAGTAGCACTAGTAGTGGTGGTGGTTCGACTTGGTCGTTCCCCACTTTTGTAACAGTATGATACAAAGATACAAGGATTAGCCAAAAATCTGTTGAACATCAGCCCACCAGAGGATTGGACATCTTGTAAGGCGAAACTAAAACAGCACTACAAATCATAAAAAGATCAAATGACTATTACAAAGGATATCGGAGCCTTAAAAGTAAGTAGTATAAGTGACTTAGATTCTGAGCTGAAATCCTTAGTAGAAGATGTAACGGAATATGCCTCTTTTAGTGAAAGTGGTGCTATAATGACAGAGATATTTAGTGGTATATTAGTACAGAATAATGACTAAATATAATCTGACCGAAGTCAGAGAAATAGTAAATAATTTTATTGGACAGGATCAGAGCAATTTACGCTTTAAAGATTCTAGTAACAGGTACAATAAAAACCTAAGTAATCATACAGACTATAGTAGACATAACAACAGGCCACAAAGACTTAATTATAACTATAACCGACAGCCCAATCAGTCAAGACCAAACGAATACTTTAGGCAGAAATAATAGCTGGCATCCAAGACCGAAAGGTCAGTTTACTCAACAGACTAAGAAATCACAACAGTTTCGGCGAAATAACAAGTCGACAAAGTAGACAGCGACCTCAATCTATGGAAGTGAATAGATACCTTAAGTAGGTCTAAAACAAACTCTACCGAGGATACATTCGCCTCGAAAAATAATAAAACTTTTATAACCGTAATTATAGAAGGAGAAAAATGTTTAGCTGAATGAAGTGGATTAGTATGAAATTAGAAAAACTTTATGATCTACTAATAGGAATGGATTGGATCATTAAAAATGGGGGGGGATATTAATATAGAAAAACAAGAAATTAACATGACTAACGGAGGGAGCCTTCCATTCTTGACTAAAACTGTGCAACAACAGGTTAATATACTTGAAGTAAGCGAAATGCAAATTCTCCAGTTAGATCATTTACATGAGAAAGAGAGGATTGTAATAGAAAAACTGATTAGAAATTTCCAGGGTGAAGGAAATGAGGTAGCCGATTATTTAAGTAGATTAGAAAATACAGAAAAAATTAACACAAACAATGAAAAAGAATCAAATTTGGAAATTCCTGATACAAATCATTCAGTGGATGAGCAAATTCTAGATCATATAGGAATAAAAGATGACATCGTAAATAAATACAAAACACAAATCATATTGATTTTTTGTCCTACATGAGTTCAAACATTACATAAAAGACAAATCATAGAAATGAATCCATTGGAAAATGAAAATTTAACAAAAGATATACTAAGGCGATGTATAAAAAATAATACAGATTATTACAAAATTCAGTTAATCTTAAT
Source organism: Pocota personata (assembly GCA_963082735.1). Classification (NCBI taxonomy): domain Eukaryota; kingdom Metazoa; phylum Arthropoda; class Insecta; order Diptera; family Syrphidae; genus Pocota; species Pocota personata. The sequence goes on from OY720429.1 coordinate 208,966,228, forward strand.
ATCAATATTTTCATCAGATCCCGAAATAAAATCTATACGAAGTTCAAATAGGGCAAGTGAGATATCAACCGAAGAGGAATTGCATAAGCAATTGTCTTTGAACCATACAAAGGAGTCGATGCATAGCGGAATAAATGAATGCTATTATAGTTTGAAAGAGAAAATATATTTCCCAAAACTCAGGTATCATATATGTACAACTTATAATAAACAATTGCTACAAATGCCGACAAATTAAATACAAATTAAATACCTATAAAGCCCAAATTTTGAGATTACTCAAACCCTTACAGATAAGAACGAAATTATTCACTTAGACATATTTCACAGAACAATACAACGAAAACAGATCTACTGGACATATACGAAACTATAAAAGACTCAGACATAAAGACGAAACATATTATAGACCAGCTTCCTTGAGAAATATACATATGGCAAACATTAAACGACATTTAAAATTTACAGATACCATTCGTTGTAAAAATATTCCTGATTACTATCACAGTGACCCAGAGACTTCTGCAAGTAAGTCCAATACATGAAGAAATACAAGGGTGGGTCAATAAGTCCCTGAAAATTTAAATAAGGAACACTCTTTTCGGTATAAAAACATTTTATTTTTCAACACAATTTGTGTTAATTTTCAGGGACTTATTGACCCACCCTCGTAGGTTATACAACAGTAAAAGTGCAAGAGGTAGCAATTGTTAATGAAATTAATACCATTTTAAAATATAATCAATCCGATAGGCATACGAGTACAAGATATACTCACCCAAATAGAAACTAATATTGTTAATTTAGATATGGACAATAAGGAACTACTAAACGGAATATATAAAATATTAGGGCTAAGATGTCATCCATAATTTCAAAAGATACTAGACAGAAAATAGGGCTAATAAATTTAGTAGGTACTCTGCATAAGTGGTTGTTCGGAATAATGGACGACAATGATAGGCAAGAGATATTAGAGAAATTAAATGTTAATAGAAAAAATAATCATAACGCCATTACAAATTTAAATAAACAAATTTCAATCAATACACATTTCAATGACTCATTTAATATACTTAGAGTGGCAAGAAATACTTAAGCAAGAAAATGATCAAATTAAAAGGCATTCAATGTATTTAGATCAGATATTAAAACTACAGTATTTAGAAAACAAAATAGATCAAATTTAAGACAATATTGCCTCCGCCAAAATTAATGTTATTTATCCGAGTATTTTAACGGCAGAAGAAATAAGGTCATATGAAATCGATTTCTGTAAGTTACTCGTAAAAATACTAAAATATAAAAATCAATCTTAAGTTATTGCTGTTAAAATACCTAAGAACTATATTAAAACAGATTTAAAACTTATCACTCCACTGTCCAATAAAGATTATCGTTGCTACAATAGCAAATAAAACTTTTAGTTATAAGGAAAACCCTATGTTAAAAGATTTAAAAAGAAAGAAGAAGAAGTCAGAAGTGTATTTTAAAAAATCAATGTAAATTTAGATATAATAACAGAACTAAAATTGAATCCTTAAATGATAAAATATTTACAAATTAAAACAAAACTGCGATGATAGAAACTTTACTTTAAATAAAAATAACTTATTTAATTTTTACAATTGTAAAATATAAATGTATCAAAAAACATTTTATAATCAAAAACAAATAATCAAAGGCAAATTCTATTATCCTAATAGTATGTACAATTATACTAAAGTAGAAATGATCACGAAATTGAGGAACTAAAATGGCATAGAAATATTTCATATGGAATAAATGCAACATTTATTATAATTGTTATGTTAGTTATAATTGTTTTAGTATTTTGGTTTAAAAAGAGAAACAGTGTAATGATTTTAAATAAAGAAAACTGTCCTAATAAAAAAATTCAGGAGAATTCTTATTCAAACCGAGGATGAGTTACATATGAAACATCAGCTAAAACATCGTCAACAGTGGTCATCAACCCAAATCGAACGGAAGCGAACAAAATGAAAAAAAAAGTATTCTAATTGCGGCAAGTTGCAGCTTGGTCATCGAACTTGAAGCAAATAATAAAGAATTATCGAAAAGTTAAAATAAAAGATTTTTCTTTTAATCACGAAGCATTTAACTCGAAAAGTCAAAATAAAGTGTTTTTTCTTTTAAAGGCGAAACATTTAACTCGCGCATTCGGCTTATGTTGGCGAATTTATCCTTGATGCGAATTATCGTGAGGCGTTCGTCCACATATCTGAAACTTAAGACTTCTTGCCTAAGTCTGCCTCCAACGATGAATCCACATATAAATAGCTGCTGCTTTTGTTGCCGTTAACATTCGCCATAATACAATAGATATCGCAGTTGTTCATCCTCTTTTTGCCCGGCCGATCCCATTTTACTTCTTGGATAGCGGTCATATCTGCTTTGTAGCAGTCTAGGGCCTCCGCTAATTATTCGACTGCACGTGGTCTATTAAGGGACCTAACATTCCACGTACAGATCCGAAGTTCGTTGTCCTTGTATCGATTGCATGGTTCGTCATCAGTAAATCCGTCCTTTTCCGAGGCTTGTTGTTGCTTCGTAACAAATTTTGTTTTTCCGTGATCGAGCAATTACCCCGACACAACCCCCAATCTAGAGGACCAGTTCCATTCTAAAAAATTCCATTCTAGAAACCAATAGGACGAGAACGAGCCAGTCAGTTATACCGATGTCAGTTATCATAGCGTATACAAAAACGAGCTATACAGAGCTATCTCTAGTTTAGGCATCCCTACTAAGCTCGACCGTTCGCTATAGGTTGACGATGGATAATGCGCGCTGCTCTGGCAAGTGATTGTTTAGAGCTGTTTCAAACCGATCCAGAGGATTTGTTTTCCAGGCTAACCACTATACCCCTGAGACCAAACAGTAATCGGAAGAGTGGAAAAGATCTGGATTACCAGCAATGAAGAAAGCTAAAATTATAAATTTTAGGACTAAAATGGAACTATCATCGTAGAGGATGATGACAACTAACTCCGTTACTACTGCGGTTTTTGCATCGGTTGCGACAGTAAGCGCAGGAACAACGCAGATGACGCAGAAAGAAAGACTTTTAGGTGAGCAGTTCTATAAAATGTTCTTCGAGGGTATATTCATACATTCATACGTATGTCAGATTTTGAAAAGATTCGCACATGTGACTTATTTTGTCATTTGCGATATTAATTAAAAAATATTGCAATTACTTCGAAATCTTCAAATGACAAGTTTTACCCAAATTTGTTCATTCTCCGGACGACCAAGGACGTAGTTAATAAGACTCAAATTCAGCACAATTTTTTTTTATTTTAGTAAATGTAGAATTTAATTACCATACATTCACAGTGTTAATTTATCTAACATATCCGTAGAAAACGGCAGAGGCTGTAAAATTAGTTATTGTTGGTGCTGCTGGTGAAGTTAGTGTTGTGGTTAAACTGCAACGTCAGCAATCACTGTTGGCACTAAAGTTGGTATTGGTGGTGCAATTGGTGCTAGGGTTGGCGGTAGTGGTAAAGTTGGTGCTTGTGGTAAAATTTCAACATCAGCAGACACTGCTGGCAGTAAGGTTGGCAATACTGGTAATGTTGGTAATGGTAATGGTGGGGATGGCAGAGTTGGAAGTGGACCTGGTTGAGGAACTTTTGTGCAAATTTGAGTACCCTTGATGCAGATTTCTATATTTAAAAGTGGATCTGCTATTCCTCCCAAAGGCAATTGGCAAAGCGCTGGAACAACGCAGATAACGCAGAACAGAACGACTCCCTTCGAAAACATTTTAACAGACTAAGATTTTCAAACTGATTTCGCTAGAGAATGTTGCCGTGTTTTATACACAAAATTTCGCCTGAAATCAGTATTAAATGTTTGTGCACGCATTTTGATTTTTTAATCAAGCAAACAATTCTGTTGAATAAGTTTTGAAAAATTACTATCAAAATAGCACTTATATCCGTTATTTAACTAGCTTATACATATAATCTGACGCATGTTTCATCAGCTGTTTCAAAGCAATTACAGTTATTTTAGAAACTAAAAATGTTGTAGATTGTAAGGAAAAATTTGGATTTGTCAATAATATTTACAGTGTGCAAACAAACAACATTGTTACTAGCAAACATGTGAATCTGTATTGGCTGACACATATGGTATTAACGATTGTAACACCTTGCATTTATAAAATCAAAACTTTGAGTCAATTTCTGATTTTGTATGGTACTTGCTTTAAGTCTGGGATCTTCTAGGGAATCGCGGAGATGCGTACACATACAACATTTTTATATAAGTGGAATGAAAATTATGCTCTGCAATGCCCTATAATTCGAAAATCAGAAATTGGGCTAGACTGCTCTATGAATCTTTTGAAACTATGGGAAGACCCATACAAATAGACAAATCGTGTACAACCCAGAAATCTAAAATTCTTCCGCATATTTTTTTTTTTTTTTTTTTCTTCTCCGTGGTTAAAGGTAATGCTGCTAGGTTTCAGCCTTCTATGTTATATATGTGATCTTCTCTAGGTATGCAGAAAATCGCGCACACTTTACTAAATTGTATAAAAGACAGAAGAAGAATTTGCACAGTAACACCTTCTATGTCGATAATCAACAAATTCAGTTATATCAGGGTACTTTTTGCTGTCCAAACTACCTTTCGAAACTTATGCAGTGTATTCTCTCTTAATAAGACACCTTCGCTTAGAAAAGAGAACATTGTAATAACACATATTTGTCCGTTCTATAAAATTCGTTGCTTGAGAGTGATGGCAACTTATAAGAGTTGTCCCTTAGGAACAAAAATAATGTAAACAGTAAGTTATATGTAAATGTTAGCTAATGTCTTAACCCCCACTTTACTAGGGAAACCAGGGGACATTTAGTATGTTGCTCAGTATACTTAACTGAGAATTTTCTCAAATTCCTGGAGGTGAAAACAAAAATTCCTGGGACATAAGCACAAATACATACAAAATTATAATTTTCTAATTAGCTTCCTATCACTAGTCAGACAAACACGCTGCAATTTCACTATCTACTATGCAGAGAGTGAGTAAGCTGTTCACCGTTAAGAGATATGTGGTAATCTTTCACTATCCTTAATTTTATTGTGCTAAATATCAGGAATTTGATGTCGACTTGACCAGCAGTAGTTACTCAGAGTGATAAAATTCCAGGTAGCCGATTCTTGTGCAGTACAAAATTCTTATACAACCAATATGCTGCTCACCTATTACCGAGGATCTCTAAGCTTTGAAGCTAAGTTGGTAGCAAGCTGACAATCGACAATTATACGGAAGAAAATATTACCTTTGGCCTTGTTTATTATGCTAATACAGATCATCACTTGTACCGAATAACAAAGTTATTTTTTTTCCAGACTATGTCTAAATATACCTAACTGACAAAACAAAATCTTACTTTACTTCTAAATCTTTTACTACAATATTTTCATTTCAAAAACCGCTTTGAAACTGCTGATAACACATGCGTCATCTTTCATTTGCTCGTCAAATAAGAGATGTAAGTGCTATTTTGATAGCAACAAACATTTAATACTGATTTAATGTGAAATTTTCTGTATAAAACAGGGTAACATGCTCTAGCGAAATCAGTTTCAAAATCTTAGTCTGTTAAAATGTTTTCGAAGGGAGTCGTTCTGTTCTGCGTTATTTCCGTTGTTCCAGCGCTTTGCCAATTGCCTGTGGGAGGAATACTAGATCCGCTTTTAAATATAGAAATCTGCATCAAGGGTACTCAAATTTGCACAAAAGTTCCTCAACTTCCAACTCTGCCATCCCCACCATTACCATTACCAACATTACCAGTATTGCCAACCTTACTGCCAGCAGTGTCTGCTGATGTTGAAATTTTACCACAAGCACCAACTTTACCACTACCGCCAACCCTAGCACCAATTGTACCATCAATACCAACTTTAGTGCCAACAGTGATTGCTGATGTTGCAGTTTAACCACAACACCAACTTCACCAGCAGCACCAACTATAACTAATTCGACAGATTCTGTCGTTTTCTGAGGATATGTTAGATAAGATAGCAGTCGCAATGAAAAAGTACATTCTCCATTTGTTAAAATAAAAGAAAATGGTGCTATTTTTGAGTCTTATTAACTACTTCCTCTTTCATCTCGAGGATAATGGATCAGAAATTTGACATATTTTTAGTCTCTGATGTCAGGGAAGTTTAATCAATTTTGGGCCCAACTTTAGGGGAGAAGCTTCTTCAAACCGAAAACATTGTCGAAACGGCATTAAACACAAATAACATCGTGAAACTAGGCCGGCCTGTGGCTGATAACGCCAAAATATTGATGAAATATGCAATAAGATCAGGTGATTGCACCGGTCACATCATGTTTTCCAAGACTCCATGGGCTCCTTTCCTTCTGGGAATCCCGTGCATAATTTGTGGGTGTATTTGTGGTCGTTGTCCTACTACATTTTGAAACCTTCTCCAATTAACCTCAGGCGAGATGTCAAAGCGTGGTCTTCTAAGATGAGTTTGCAGTCCTCGTATTACATAATTGCCTCGATACGCACCAAACCTCCTATTCCGTTTGCAGAGTAGTATCCCCAGATCATAACAGAGCCACCACCTTGACCGTGGCCACTACACAGTCTGGCAGCATCTGTTGCCCAGCGGTGCAGCTGTCGAAGAAAGGCTTGCTACTGCTGCGATAGAGTCCAGCTTCTCTCAACCGACCTTGCACTGTACTGACAGATAGAGGTTTTGACCGGATCTCATTGACCTCTAAGCGGATGTCAGGTGGAACCTACAGTTTTCTGCTGTTTCTATTAATTTTTCCGATTGAGAGAAGATTGTTATGACAGAGCCTAAATTTGGCCTAAAAATTCTTCTATTATCCTTCAGGCAAAAATTTAGTAATAAAACTCAAATATAGCACAATTTTTTTATTTTAATAAACCCAAAATTCACTTACATTCAAGTTCCTATCTTAAAAACAAACCGTTTGACCGCCGGAGTAGTAGTGGCCGTTGAAGTGGTTGTAGCCGTCGGATTAGTTATTGTTGACGCTGTTGCTGAAATGACTGCTGTTGGATAATTTGAGAAACATTTGTTGGTAGAATAGTTGGTCATAAAATCGGCTGTAGTGTTGGCGGTGGTGGTGAAGTTTGCGTTGTGGTTAAAGTACAACACCAGCAACCACTATTGGCAGTAAGGTTGGCAGTAGTGGTTAAATTAGCAGTGGTGGTAGGGCCGGGATAGCAATTGGTGGGGATGGAATTGTTAGGCTTGATAGAGGTACCTTTACGCAATTTGGTCCACCCAAGATGCAGATATGTATATTTAAAAGAGGATTTAATATTCCTCCCACAGGTAATTGGCAAAGCGCAGGAACAATGCAAATAACGCAGAACAGAAACACTCCCTTCGAAAACATTTTAACAGATTCTCGTAACTAAGATTGTCAAACTGATTTTACTATCATTTAGTTGGCCTTTTTTATACCGAAAATTTCGCATGAATTCATCTTTAAATATTTGTACAAGCATTTTGAATTTTTAATCAAGAAAACAATTTTGTTGAATTAGATTGGAAAATAAAATTCCCAATGTGACACTTACATCTGTTGTTAATAAAAAGCGGCGCAATGTTCATGCAGCTGTTTCAAAGCAATTGGATTTTTTTAGAAACTCAGATATTCGCAGTAAAAGATTTAAAAGTGAGTAAATTGTTTTGTGTATTATGTATATTTACGGATAATATATAATAATATGCAAGCAAACAACTTTGTTGTTTGGTACTCTGTATTGACAGGCTATTAACAGTTCAAAAAAACATAAACGAAGATAATATTTTCTCTCTTAGAATTATAGAAAAATTTTGTTTGCTGCCAACTTCGATTTAAGGCTAACAGATCCTCGGCAATAGATGAGCAAAACAGTTTTCATATTTTCGAAGAAATCAGAATCATTACAATGTTTTCCAGGCCAAAATCTCCGCTGCTCGTCTGACATCAAATCCCTGATATCCAGCGGAATAAAATAAAATCAAGAATCATCGTCTGGGTATGATCGATGGTCTTACTAAAAGCACAGATAATAACAGCACAGATAAAAAACTATATAATATATAAGTTTTTTATCTGTGATAACAGTTTATTATCTGTGCCTTTATCAACTCACTAATATTGCCCAACAATGCCATGGAAAGCTTTTTTCCCAAGCTTTATGAAGTTGCACTGTAAGTAAATTCTCAAACCACTTGTTCAGGCATTATTTATTTTAGTTTGGACACCAACCTATTACATCTTCTTGTTTTCACAAGATGGCGCTCATTTGCTATAAAAAATGCAATAAATATAAAAACAAAATTAAAATGCACAACAGTTCGTTAAAGTTCTTTTTTTTTAAAGTGAAATTTAACTATTCAAAATTGGTACCCACACATTTTTCTAGTTACGTTCGTTTTCACATCATAAGAAAGAAACAACAATACCCAGTGAATGACATAAGAAATTCATTCCTTTTGCAAACTCCAACCCAACCTACCAACTGTGCTCGTTCGAGTACACATTCTTATTCATTGCATAAAGGAATACTCATTTAGAGGCCAAGGTCACAATTACATCCATATGTATATTGTATCTGTTTCTTCACATTTGTACGATTGCGCGTGGAGAGCTGCATTTCTCTTGTTGGATTGAAAGCGCATGGCTTGCACGTAGGCAAATCTTTTTCATTCCCAAGTGCAACCACCATCTATGCCCAACATACCCATATCTGACGTAAGAACCCCTCTATGGGGTCGCTTTTGTCATTTCCCCTACTTTCATTCTTACATGGATATTTTATAAAATATGAAAATGGAAACTTCCCCACATACCTACCTACTCGTGCCTATTAGATTGTGTACATACATACATAACATCCTCTTGATATTTATTTGTTGTACTTACTGCAACACAAGGGGTATGCATGCCTGGGGCAGAAGCCACTTTCGGTTCCTTTCCTTGCAACCTTAAATCGTGCAAAAAAAATCTTTTTTTTTAACGAAGTAAGTAAGGACTTTAAGTACAGAAGTAATGGAAAGCTTGTAATAAGTGTGGGATGATTTTACATAAGTAGGTAAATTTTTCCACGGATATTTGTATCCCCAGGAGGGAGAATGGAGAAGAAAATAATTTCTATGTACATACGGCTAAGTGCTAAGTTATACAGTTTGGCCAGGAAAAGACGAAACCCACGGATCAACTTGTATCTAAGAAAACTAGAAGAAACTTTGTAGGCTCAATAGAATTGTAAGGCTGCACTTTCGTGCTTATTTCACAAAATGATAGATATTTGTATGACCACTGTTACCACTACCTCTTTGGACGACCTCTACTTCTGCGGACATTTCATGACATTTAAGTGTGCATTATGAGGCTAAGCACGTGGCGAAAAGTACCTACATACATATGTATTAGCTAAATAGCTTACGACATAAAACTATACGCAATTTTGCACACGTTTTAAAGCACTTTCCGGTAATTCTCAAAGCCAATTTAAAGTGCTACAATTGTCAGCAGCCAATGGGGATTATATACATATACATGTAAATGTATAGATATTTTGTTATAAATAGTGCCACCTAATGTATTCAATAAGTTATTGACGTCTTTTATGGTTTACAATTAAGCCTGACAAGGTATAAAGCAATTATGGTTATGACAACTGCATTAATCGCGTATCTTGTAACGAGTATTTAAATTCAATTTTGTTGTGAGCTTTAATCGATGAATTATCTAGATAGAACATGTATCTTTCGTATACATTTATGAACTTCTAATTTTCTGCGAATTTTTTTGACCTGCGAAAATTATCGAAGATTGCTGTCATTCTTCATTGCCTGGTGAATTATTTGTGCTCCAAAGTAAGTTACTATGAGATTTTATGTTTTGCCCGAATTCAAATTGGAAAACTTTGACCACCAATTTTTAACTTTGGCCATTTTAACTTTGACTGCTAGTTTTATTATGACCAGTTCGTTAGAGAGTTCATTTAAATGTTGTTTTTGTATACATAAGTTGACTCTAGAAAAATAGGCACTATAACAGTCCATCGGGTGACATAATTAAAGAAGCAATAGACATAGTAAATAGAAAAAAGAACAACGTTGGAGAAAAAAGATTTTGAAGAGTACAAATAAGAATCCAATAACTTTGGACAATGTTAAGCTCGTGAGGTGTGGTTAAGTTGTCAGATGATTCCGGACGTCAAAAACGTTTCTTCAAGAGGAGAAGAGAGGCCAAAATACCCGGAAAGAATCCTGGACGGTGGAATAATCTGTATGTCGGTTATGTTCTGTGGCCCCACGTCTGGAGAACTGTTGCCTTCTTATCTTCTTCTTCTTCTCCTTACGGCGAAGTTATAGAAGGATCACAACCCTCCCACTTTACTGCATCCCTACTGGTCCGCCTGTGGGGTTTGGCGGTTTGACCTCAGGAAGTACCGGCAGGCTTCCCGGTTTCGTATCACTTCGTCACTGAGGCCAATCGAATACTGGTGTTTTTGCATTTGTGTGATCCAGTTGTTTTTTGGTCTGCCTTTTTTGCGCGATTGTGTAGGAACGTTGATTGATATTGCCTTTTTGACGGGGTTCGAAGGATCTCTCCTTTGAACATTACAATACCAACTGATAGGTTCTTTTACATGAAGCCTTCCTCGAATCTTTGAACTTCTTATTCTATCAAGCTTTGTTACTCCTGCTGTCATGCGAAGCATCTTCATCTCAGCTGCGGTTAATTTGTCCTCATACTTTTTGTACAGCATTGTGAACCGTATGTGAGCGCCGGACGTACAACTGCGGTGTAGAGCCTTCCTTTCAGCTTAGGGGATATTTTTCGGCCACAGAAGATTGTGGAGTTTTCCTGCCACCCTACGCCTACGCGATGATAGATGTCATCATAACAAGTTGTTTCTCTATTGATCATAGATCCCAGTTATTTGAACTTTTCGCACTTGGGAAGCACTTTTCCATTCAAGTAAATGTCTGGAATAGGCCGGTGTGGATCAGAGAACGGGCAGCACAGATACTCAGACTTTTTTGAACTAATACGGTACCAATTTTCCTCCAAAACATCCACCCATACATCAAGTGCTCGTTACAGGGATGTTTGATCTTCACTTATGCCAGCTATATCGTTAGCAAACAATAAATGATGACTCCTGCGGGACATCTTACTCCTGTCCTTGCTCCCTTATACATATCCATGATCATGCGCACGTAGGTTTCTGGAACTCCTCGTTGTCTTAGCACCACCCATAAGAGATCTCTTGGTTGTCTATCAAAGGTTTTTTCAAAATCAACCAACACCATATGCAAGTCGTTTAAGAATCACGATGTTTTGCCATTATACTTTGCATCTGTTGTTGATTTACCCAGAAAACCCGCACTGGTCAGCCGAATTATTTTCCGCAGTCGGCCATCTAAAACCCGCTTAACGATCTTCATGGTGTGTGACATCAGCTTGACAGAACTGTAGTTATCGCAGTTTTGCGTATCGGCCTTTCCTTTGTCCAAAGGAAGAAGATAACTTTCCCTCCACTGATTAGGCATTGGGTCACCGCTCATAAGTTTGGAGATAAGAATCATGAGCCATCTGAACCCGATGTCTCCCATATTTTTCCAGAGCTCAAAGGGTATCTCGTCTGGCCCAACCGCTTTTCTTTTTGTTTGGAGTATTTGACCACATTCCAAACTTCTTCGACAGTAATGTCGGATACTTCGTCATGGTTAGGAGCGGTTCTTGGAAAGTATACCCGGAGAAACTGTTCGTTTAGAGTCTTTTATAATACTGTCGCCATCTGTGGAGAATTTTGTCGTCTTCCACAAGAAGCTGGCCTTGAGTATTGTTAACGAACTTTGGGGAACGAATTTCCTGAGCATTTCTTCTTCTCTGGGCGGCTATTTTGAAGATAGTTGCTCCCTTATTCAAGTTGATTTGTCGAAGCTCTTGGATAGCCTGGTTCCTATCAGACGCCGAAGACGATATTTCCTTCAACTCCCGATAGAGGCCTTCCATACCTTTTGCTTGAAATCGGGCACACTTCTTCTTCGCGAGACCTTTGCAACATCTATATATCACTTCAAGGAGAGCTTTTTCATCTCTATTAGTAGAAGAGCACTTTGACCAAGCCTTGAAAGCCGTTTTCTTTTCCCGTGTCACTACTTTAGCTTTATCTGTCAACCACTATTTTTCTTTGGCGTGTTGGCAGGGGCCTTTCGACGTTCCAAGTAGTGATTTGGCTCTCTCCAAGCAAGATCGCTGTAGGGAATCCCACATATCTTGTGCTCTACACTCCTCTTCACCGACCTCATCGATGATGGTAAAGAGGTAATTTGTCATGCTGGTAATAAAAACTTCGCCTTTCCTTTGTCCTGCTTGTACCAATTAATTTTCTCAGCCACCTTTCTCTCAGGAGTAGGCGGTGTTGCTGAGCGATCGCCTCTCCCAGGATCACTTTGCAATCTTTAACCCGGGGCTTCATGAAACTGGCGACCAATGGTAGTCAATCTGGGTTTCATTTCCACCACTGCTGTTAATGATCAGGTGCCGGCTTTGTTTGACGAACATGGTATTTAGCACGATAAGACGTATGACTTGCACATACTTAGGATGTCTTCACCTGGAGAATTCCTGGTGCCGTACCCCAGTCCTCCATGGCAGTCTTTATAGTCTTCATTTGTTTTCCCGACATGTCCGTTCAAATCTCCGCCAACAAACAAAAGCTCTTCCTTTGGGATGTTTTTGATGAGTTTGAACTGTTGCCTTCTAATGTTGTTTATAAATCCGAGCAACTTGTGTAGCAGTGAATGGTGGGAGATCCCACAAATACGAAATATAGGGTGATTCAACTGGAGGTTACAATTTAAATCTGACTTTAACAGCGCATTTTATTTGTTAAAATCCATCTCCGAAATATAGGAAACACGATTCGCGCATTGCGAAATAATGTCTGTACAAGTGTTGGTCACGCGAAAATATTATTGCCGCAGTGAGTGACAGTATTGGTGACAATCCGTCAAAATCCATTCTCCATAGTTCCCAGCTCCACGTGGTACATTTTAACAAAAGATTTGGATCTGCATGCCTACAAGATCCAATTGCCTCAGAAATTGAAGCCAGCAGCCCATAAACCATCTTCAGCGCTGAGGCTCGGTTTCAACTGAATGATTGCGTAAACAAACAAAATGCTACATTTGGAGTCATGAAAATCCACGAGCCATTCACAAACAATCAATGCATATACAAAAAGTCCCTGTCTGATGCGGATTTTGGCCGGCGGTGTGATTTGGCCGTATTCTAAAATTCTCGTGGTACTACTATAACAGTCAGTGGTGATCGTTGTCGGGACATGATAGCAAATTAGTTTTACTACCAATTGGACGATATAATGTCCATCTCTCGTTTCGGAGACTAAAATTGGCCACCAATATCGTGCGATAATAATTTGTGGTTATGTGAATCAGAAGGTGTATGCAAATAACCCACCATTCCAGAGCTGAAGGACGAGATTCGAGATGTAATGGAAAATTTCATCTAAAGAGCGGAAATCTGCAAGGCCAGCCGTTGCGCTCACTTGGCCGATATCATTTTTCTTGTTTAATGTCAATGTCTCAACATTATATTGGCGTACAAATATCAGTAGTTACCAAAAACCAATGTGTTTTATTTTAAATTTAAATTGAATCACCCTATTACACATACATATATAAAATTAAATATGTATGTTAGTGAACAATAATTCGGTTACTAACAAAGAATATTAGGGCGATTTCAATATCCGGCAGAAGGTAGCTGGTAACCAGTCTACTAAATTAAATATTTGAGATTTTTGTTTAATATCAATAGCTGAAATATCTGTTATTGTTACATTAAAGCGATATAAGAAAAACAAATATGAAGGCATACTACGGGACGACTGTTGAAATTTCGGAGTTATTCTGCGGCCGGGAAGGACAATCTTTTCATAATTTTCAATGATCTAAGGTTGGAAAATCTAAACAGTAGCCGCTACATACTATGGAATTCCCAGGACTACAATTTGTGGCAGAGTGAAAGAAATAACTGGCCCCGAAACTTTTATTTCAAAGGGAAAGAAAGCATCTGGTTTGTAAATTTATGCCCATAAAAAAGGCCTCAGCACCGCAAAAAAAAAAAAAACTCAGTCATCAGCACTAAGTCGTTCTAAATTATCATATGCGGATTATTTTACTAACAATTTGGAAGCACATCTCAATTTCCTAAATCCACTCAATCTTCATTCTGTGGTTTCTGTATTAGGCAAGCACTCGTATTAAAGTAGTTCTTTGAATACTTTTTAAGGCCCCACCCAAAACCCTTAACCAAACTACATAAATCCCATTTCGATGATTTTCAAAAGAAAACAAGAAATTTTATAAAAATCTGTTAACCGTGTGATAGTTTGTGGAAATTTTTAAAATGCCATTCCGCATATCTTACCCCCACTTCAACCGATGCTGATCATTTGTGAATGGGACCATTTACATGCTAGTCCAAACTATTAAATTAAATTTAATCAAAATCCGTTCGTAGTTTTTATATTAAACTAGTTACATGGTCCATTTAAAAATGTGGATAACCTGACCTAATTTCTGACTGACTACTCTTTCATAACAATATCTAAATATCTTTAAGTTGATCTCTTAGGTTTTTAAAAATGCCAGAATTTTTTTACTTGCACCTATAATGGCTAGCATTGGTTTATATTCAAAACAAAAAACGATCTCGAGACTTTAATCAAACTTGACATTATTGTAATGGAGAATCTCAAACACGTGCGTCTCTCAATTCTGTCTGTTTGTTTATTTGCACTGCCTCTAAAAAAAATTTTATAGCAAAATAACGTAGCAAAACGTCGAAACAGCATAGTAAAATTCAAACTCTATAAAAATGTTTTTATTCAAGTACAAGTGTTTCAAAAATAATAGGCTAGCTATATGTAATAATCTTCTGATCAAAACAAATGAAAAGTCTAAAGCACGGTCAGGCCAACCTGAGGTTTCCGTCTAAGTAGTGCTACCTGTGCTTACACAGTACACGCTCCGGTTTATCCAATATATTTCATGCGTGGCGGACTTGCAATCACGTATTAACTTATTCTATTCCATTATGTATAACACCAAAGATCACACCATAAAATGGTATACCGCTGGACCAAAAATCTCACTCGGAATCAGTGGACCGAACTCTCCATAAGAGAATATGCTCAATTAACCTGGACAAAAATTATTGCAAGATCATATAAAATCAATAAATCAATCCCACGAGACATTAAGCTCATACAAAATAAGCTCTATGATGGGATGGGAATGTGTAAACATACTCAACCAAGCAAAATCACCCACGTTACCCTATTCTGGGTTCCAGGCCAGTGTAAGGTAACAAGAAATTCCGTTCGTAGAGTCAGAACCATTCTGAACAGACACACCATCCGAAAAGAGCTATGATGGGAGGAAGAAACTATAAGAACCAAACTCTTTAGGGAATTCTAAGGGAATTTTATCCAAAAAATATCGAAAACCTGTACCAGCTTAATTTGGAATAAGCTACAAATACTTACAAAACTATGGGACACAGTCTCACAAGAGAATAACTTGCCTGAGAGCCTACCAGGTAGACGAGAGAGACCTCCTATCACTAGATACAAAACAGATACTCGATTCCTCAGTGAAAGGGCACAATAAATCTTTTAAGTCGCCGTTTTGAGGAAAAGTCTAAAACGTAGCAAAATCCATGAATTTGAAGAAAATGAGGTTATTTCTTTTAAAATGTAGCAAATTTGATACGATCGCAGCAAAGTGGCAACACTGTTGTATGGTCGACTGCAGCCTAAACGGCTGGACGGACTTTCTTCAAACTTCATATCTGGAGTCTGTACGGTGAACATATGACAACAGAAGACGTACTATATGTTTGCCAAAAAATGTTTGTAACGATATTTTACTTATTGACCGGCTATCGAAAATTGGCTCGTTTTATTCAAAATCGACATTTAATCAATATTTCCCATATGCATACCAAATTTTGGAAAATTGTCGAAATTTTTTTTCAATCTTTTAGTTTTTTTTTTTTTTTTTTGAGAAAAAAAGGATACTTTTAACGATTCTGTTTAAATAGGTGCAAGGACGTGCGATAAGTCGTGCTCTTAATTTGTTTATACTATAATTCATTGGTAATAACTGTAACAATAGTAACAGTAATAACTAACAAATTACAAGTTTTTATTTAATTGTAATTCATTATGTCTAATTTTTCAATAAATATGAAAACCCAAAGTTGGGAAATGTGTTTGTTAGGTGTGCGCATAGCTGCTAAACTTTCAAATGGTACCTAGATTCACAGCAATAGTTAATACTGCCCTACTGACTGAAGGCACAAAACCAATTCTAACACTTTGTAGGCTAAATATGAAAATTGCCGTTGACTGCTATAAGGAGCAGAAGCAGCGTTTATTTGGAGCTTTAGGCAAGTCACCTGATAATCCGCATTAAGGAAAAATTCAACAACATCAGACTAATATGCGCTCATGTCCCCACAGAGGGTAAGAAAGACGTGGCCAAAGACAACTTTTATGAGCTCCCCAACAGGACTTATGACCAATTTATGACGTCAAAATCGTGTTTGGAAATTTTAACGCAAAAACTAGAAAAAAGGTCATCCTCTGAAACACCGTCGGAAAATACAACTTGCACAACAACACCTCCGGAACCACAGCTAGTACTATCAATATTCATAACGGCACCTGGCGTTCTCCGGATCAACTAACTGTCAACCAGATTGACCACTTCGCAATTGCTACAAGGTATTCCAAGCAGCTAACTTTGACTCAGATCACTTGTTGCTCCCAAGGTATATATCATACATGTATGTATATATCTCAAACGCCACAACACCAAAAAAGTACTGAGAGAAAATTTAGCATCCAATGGCTATAATCGCAAGACTGCCAGAGCTTTCGCCGCTCTAGTGTCGCTGAACATCTCAATGCCGCCAACATTAAGAAAGAGAAGTCATCATCAAGAACGCCGCCTCTGACAAAGATAGATGAAGAGTGCCGCCAAGTGCTCGCAGCAAAGCGAGATGTTTATAAAGCGACGCTGCATAGCACAATGGGAGGGGCTTACGAAATCTACAAAGAAGAAGAGAAGAAAGAACACCAGAAGAGAAAAGTGTTCATCGGGTCGATGGAGAGGTGTTATAAAAGTAGGTAAAAGCTATGTATGTATGGAAAATTAAATTTAGTAGAAGGGTCACAGTCAATGTTGAGAATTTGGCAATATTATTTCTGCAGACTGTTGCACGGCGGTGATGATCAAAACTTCGCTGTCAGGTTCATTCCGCCCCGACGATGATGATCAACAATTCCGTCCACCCGACCAAAGTGAAGTTAAGATAGCAATATCTAAGCTTAAATTCAAAAAGTTTGCTGAAGCCGACAGTCTAACTGCCGAGTTATTTAAAGGAGCTGGGGATGATTTCGTAAGGAGTACCATGTGGATGGAATCCGAATATTGAAAGATATATAGAAAGACACCATCTGTTAGTCTCCTCAACATCGCGTATAAGATTACCTTAAACTTTTTACCAACAATCTAATTAGTCTGTGCCAGTGTGGTTTTAGGCGAGGAAAGTCAACCATAGATATTCACACTGCGGCAGATCTTGGAAAAAATCCAGGAATTCCAAATTGATACTTACCACCTTTTCATCAATTTTAAAATCACCTATAATGGCGTCTATAGATAAGAGCTATACAGAGCCATGTCTAATTTTGGTATGGCTGCCAAGCTCGTGCGTCTGTGCAGGATGGCGATGGAGAATACATGCTGCTCTATCAATGTCGGTAACAACATGATCGGTGCCTTGATGTCAGAAAAGGACTACGACAAGGTGACCCACTGTCATGTGATTTCTTATACATCATCCTTGAAATGATTGTATAAAATTCTCAAGCTAACATTGGGGATACGATCTTTCAAAAGTCTGTACAAGTTACAAAATACATGCCCTTATCGGAAAAGGGCGCTCAACATCGGTAACTTGGACAGAATGTCACAATAGACAGCTATAATTTTGAGGTAGTCAAGGTTCTACCTAGACTCTGCTGTAAATTCAAACAATGACACCAGCGCAAGGCGACTTTATATAAAACCCTCATCATCCCAGTTCTGTTATATGGCGCAGAAGCATGAACATTATCAAAGATGTATTAAAATACCCTTGGTTGTTCTGAATCGACCGAGAATGGAGGAGAAGATACTACACGAACTATACCGGTTGCACAGCGACATCGGCCTAGTCAAAAGGGTTCGAAATTCATCGCCTGTAATGGCTAGGACATGTAGAGCGAACTGTCATCAACGCTCCGGCCTGGAAAATCTTCGAATACATAAGAGGTAGAGGCACCCCCCACCTAATTGGCGCACACAAGTGGAGAGATATGTACCTCAACCAACTTCGTGTGTAAAAATGGAGGCAGCTAGCACAAAATAGACCTGGCTGAAGACGCTTGTTGGTTGAGGCCCAGGTTCACCCCTGACTGTAGCGCCATCTAAAGTAAAGTAAGAAAATCCCCGTATGAAGGAAAGTTTATTTAGAAACACAGTTCTCCAGTAAATGAAAGTCCCGAATTCAGTTATAATCCCCATTCATTCGTGTATTTGTATTGTATACAATTATTGATTACTCGATCCTTACCGAGCTCCCATTGTATCAGTCTTGCTAAGTATCTCGAATTTGTCAACATTTGAAGTGTTTACTTGCCAACTATTAGGAGTAGGTACATTTTCAAAAATCGGTCCAAAATTGCCTATCCCTGCCTATTAGACGAAACTACGAGTACATGCATACATTGTATTAAGTACGGCATGAATTCCTTGGTTGATATCTAGCAATGTTCTGTATGAAGAAATAAAAAAAATAATAATAACTTATACCAGCGGTCGCCAAGACAATCAGTCTGATTATTTATGTAAAAAACGCAAAAATATAAATATATACTACACATATGTACATATGTATGGCCATATTGGAATTGCACCCATCACCTGTATGTATCCACAGACATACGCCACGGCAATGGCCAGATTGCAATTTGAAAAGGAAAGAAAATTCTTATTGGATTTATTAATAACGATTCTTGCCCGGCAGCTAGCAACCATAAAGTACCCACACATCCATCTTACTTTCCCATCACAGAACAGAACATACATATATAAATAAACAACAGCAGTTAGATACACAATAATATACACCTATCGCTTCTAACGCTTGCATGTGCATTCGACAGATACAAATTAAGCTATAACTCTGGCTATAGTACAGCTGTTACTTGTATCTGGCCTTGAACATGAACTGCATTCGAAAATGAAATGCAAAATTCTGGATACATGGATACACACTTGCGATTACCCCCGTGTGGAGGAGAAGTTGCATATAGGCGACGGCGTGCATTATATTCTTCATCCAACTACCAATGCACATATGGACGCGCGTGCCAGCCATTGAGCTTTTTGTAGAAGCTTCACCCATGTAAACACACACCATGTGGAGCCTCAGTTTGGCTGTGTGTTCTGTAGATGATTGCAAATGTGTGCAGCCCCAGTGCTGCGATGCATATGAAAAGCTGTTCGACGCCTCTTCCTCGACCGCCTGCGGCCCGTTGCTACCCTAAAATCAGAAGTACACGATTCTGCTGGACTATGATGCATTTTAGAAATGTGCTATGTAAACGGTACTGGGGATATAATAAAACATTAAAAAGTAGGGCTGCAGGCGCTCTCTATGCAGCGGGTATACCAAAAAAAAATCAATTCAATTGGATGCTGAGCAAACTTCTAACGATGATGTGTCAGCGGTGGGTCGAAGAGGTATGTTCGATCGGGATCGCCCTTGGATAAGTTCAATTGGGTAGCCTAGGTTACTTAAGCAGCATCAGAATACAATCTTAAGAAAAGGGTTTCCTTTATTTTGAAGTCAAATCTATTATTACGGTTGTCATAGTTAAAAGTTGACTGAAAAATTGTGGACTATCCTTTATCAGGACAAGCAGCTGAGCAACTACAAAATTTAGGAAATATGATGCGATACTTGGAAGCCGTGTTTCTTAATAGTTCTTTAAAAAACTGAGTTTTGCACAGCTTGTGCAATTGGTAGGTACTTGATATCTAGAGATAACGGTATAACACAGTTCACGGGCATCAGAAGACCATAGAAAAGATGAAAAACTGTTGAAAGTCTTATGAATACATAGATAAACTATTTATAAGTTAATAAATTGGTGAATAATGTTGGTTAAAACATTAATAGTGATTTCAGTCTATGGTGGGAATTTGTGGTTCCTATAAACTCAATTTCACTGCTCTATGTGCACCGCGTATTAATAATATGAAATTCGTGTATGATAAGTACTAACGGCATTGGCAAAAAGATTTATGAGGTGATATTCAAATAAATACGAGAAAATAAATATGTATTCCGTCGGATTGAAATTGGTGGAAATCGGTTTTAACCTACAAAAATTTAGTCAAGTACGAGTCGGGGCTCGTGCGATTAGTGTTCCGTGCAGCTATTTTACAAGTATCCTAATTTGACTCCCTCGTTAATTCGAAGAAAAGGATATATGTTCATACATACATACATACATATATATTTGTATGTAGGTTGAACTGAAAAATATTTGAACAGATTTTGATGAAATTTGTTTCGTAAACTAAGACTAACACGATAGTTTAGTCTCCCCTAAAAATCACCTGA
Organism: Pocota personata; assembly: GCA_963082735.1. NCBI lineage: Eukaryota > Metazoa > Arthropoda > Insecta > Diptera > Syrphidae > Pocota > Pocota personata. The sequence goes on from OY720429.1 coordinate 208,987,046, forward strand.
ATCGAATAAAGTAAAGGTAAGATATGGGGAAGAGTTTAAAAATCTTCTAATCATCATTTTCACACATATAACTTAGACGGAATTGTAGATGTGTGGTGAATAAAGTCATCAAAATCGGATAAAGCAGGAGTAAGATACAGTGGTGTAATTTTTAATCGCACGTTTTAAAACTTTTTTTTCTTAAATAGCTTAAATGCACCAGGAGACCTTTTATATTTCCCAAATAACATTTTTATGACCCTACAAACTGTAAATTTTGTTCACGTTTTTCGCGCTGATGTTTTAGGAAATAGACTTACTAACGCCCAATAAGTCCTGCACATATTATCTATGTATTCATTCTTTAACATTAAACTCTTTAAAGACATATTTCGGACTTAGTACAACATGACCTATACTCTTTGCGAAGTGTAGAAACATAACTGTGTCAAAATCTTTTGTGGTTCTCGAACGCGTCATGTGAGAACAAATGCTTACAAATACGATAATAAATACTCGTTTTCTTCAGTCAAATGACCGCCACGGACGTTTTTGCAAACTTCGATTCTTGTGAGGTAATTTTCGATTACTTTTCGATACATTTCTGGCTGTATTACGGCCATAACTTCACGGATGTTGGTTTGTAAGTGTTCCAAAACTTGGGGATTGTCTGCATAGACATAGCCCCACAAAAAGAAATCCAATGGGGGTCGGATCACACGATCTTTGTGGCCATTTGATGTCGCCAAATCTCGAAATTAAACGGCCTGAAGCTTTTCCTGCAATAGAGCCAAATTTGCTTGTGCGATGTGAGAATTCACCGTATCCCGTATGGATTTATCTTTCAATAAACACCCGACTGTTTCTTTCAGTTTTCTATGTAGATTAATACCATTATGCAAGGTTTCTAATTTCAACTTGCAATCCTGATTTTCTATCTTATAAATCTGTATTTCCGCCTTTCATTTTTCAGCACTTTATTTTGTTGTTCCTAATTTTATCTTCGCAACGACGTTCATAACCATTTTGATCTTATTTCATATTTCGGTTTGATCATCAATAACAGCAATGGATTGCAAATGGTTGTTTAGGTCTAAAGCAGTGATATTCCTAAACGCATCATTTCTTACCTTTCCAATATCCTGCTTTCTATGATAGAACAGACAGAACATCAACTCCAGGTAAAGTATCGTTTTGATTCCGAACAATGGTTCCGTTACTACTTGACTCTTTTTTACTTATCATTTATCTTTCTGTACCTAAGCGGTTTTTGTAAGAACCTCCATAGGCCTTAGACACAGTAGCACGCTAACCTACGTATGTACACAATTAAACAAATTAGAAACAAACAAAATTCACAACGACAATAGTTTAGCAGGCAATTGTTGATGAATGACATAGAGAAACATGTTCTTTTAAGTTGCTGTTTTTTTTATTAATCCTTTATTTTAGCTACTTTAAACGTATGCAAGCCATTGTGCAGCAGACACAATATGTATACCTAAACCTTTGACCTTTATTGTGAAAAATTCCAACAGAATAAATGATTGAATGCATTTTCCACCGACACATGGGGAAAACACCTCTGACCTTTTATGGAGATGACCTGCACTTTTTCAATCATGGATTTCATTTCCACCCACAGTACTAGAGATGATTTTTTTTTTTTTTCATTGGAGGATTACCTAGTTGTGGGCTGATGAATTCCATTTCATTCTCATTCAATTGAAATGGAATTAATTTATAAGACATGAACAATTTAATTATGAGATGAGTCAGTTCGTCTCGTGCAATGGGTCGATCGAATGCAACGATTGTACATATTCATTCTGTGTTGGCCTAAGATGCAGAGTGGGTGCAATAAAATCGATTTTAGGTCCATCATCATCACAACCACAACCATCATCATCATCATCATCATCGGCATCATCACCTTGAAATAAAACTTTGAAGAACTCATTTAGAGTTCGTTCCACATTGTGCATCCCTCGTGCACTGCATGTGTGAATGTATTGGTGGTTTGTATCCACTTTCTGGTGACGCAGTCTCCCAAGTTGCATTCGGATTCTTACCATGTGAACTTTCTGATTTTTTTTTCTTTTGTCATTCATTGCAACCCTGCTATTACCAGCCATACGTTCAAGGTCATGATAGAAAAAGAAGAACAAGAATCAGCAAACTTACATATACATTTATAGCTTTTGAAAAAACAATTTCCTCAATTTGTTACGCTAAGCAAGCAGTCAGAAATTTAGTGAACTGAAACTTAATTATAGTGCCTTTTAGATGGGTGCAGTCGTGAACCACATACTAATAAGTGTCGTTACCATAATTGCTGTAATATATTCATAACTGTTGGATGCACCAGGTAGTGATTTTTAGATGTGATTCATCTGGTGTAGTTCAGAAAATTAAAAATTCTCTGCTAAGGCTATGTGACGATATAGAATAGCGTTAAGCGGTTCATAAATTTATTGGCAAATGTTTTGTTGTATCCATGTCATTTTCATGTCACTCATACTTGCAAAGTTACAGATTCAAGTATTTAGAAGCACATAATATGAAGTATAATTCCTCATTGAAGAGTAGGAAGGAAAGAATATCAGCGCTTTTATGACCAAAAATTAAGTGTGGTGACTGCACCTGCCAGCCTCTGAAAGATTATTTCAAAGAAGATCACGATATTACTTCCAGTCTTACTGGGGCTGGGACAGAATATAGACATTTATTTATTTATTTATTTGTTAGCTTAGTACAAGCATTGAAGGACTTAAAAAATCTAATACTTAAAACTAATACTTTATAAAATTAGATTTAAACAAACTTAAACTAAACCTAATCTACTTATTGGGAAATTTATAGTGCGTGAAGGAAATTTCTCAGGGTGGATCTTAAGATGTGAAAATCGAAAGTAATATGCACATTGTTGGTTAAATGCAGCATTCTGGACATGTGTTCAAAATGGCGATAATTAGTGCGGAGAGTAGCGGGATGAAATAGAGGCACAGACCTAAGATTGCGAGGTTTAGTGGTTACGTTGATCATTTGAAGAAAAGAGGTACAAAGAGTTTGTAAATTGATCAATTTAAGCCGATTTTCATACGGAGACAATTTGTATCTATCAGCCCAAGAGAGATCACGTAAGTCGAAACGGTTGAATCTACGCTGCACTGCTTCAATTCTCAAAGAATGACTATCGTGATAGGGTGACCAAACTTGGCTAGCGTATTCAACGATGGGCCTAACGAAGGTGACATAAATGGATTTAGTGACATAAGGATTAGAGAATTCTTTGGTCCAGCGCTTGATGAAACCGAGGGAAGAGTTGGCTTTACTAATTATGTGATCAATACCTATATGTGAGCGGAAATTGAGCTCTCTGTCGCGAAAGTATTTTAGCTTTGCATTTCGTCACATTCAACTCTAAGAAATTATATTTACACCACGTGAAAAATGAATTTAGGTCACTTTGTAGTAAGAGAGAATCTGATGGGAAGAAATTATCTTGAAGACTTTTTTATCCTCCGCATACATGACAATGTCAGACTCCTTTAAGATGAGACCAATGTCGTTGATGGTTAAGACAAACATCAAGAGTCCCAGATGACTACCTTGAGGAACTCCGGAGGTGGCACTGATGGGATTAGATACTGAGCCTCTGAAAAGGACTCTATACTGGCGGTTGTTTGGATAAGACCTAATCCAGGAAACGAAAAATAGTGGAAAACCAAGGGCCCTGAGTTTAAGGTAAATAATTTGGTGAGAAATTTTGTTGAGAGCTTTGCTGTAATCTGTGGTAATAACAACAACTTCATTACCACCCTCTAATGCATGTAATGCGCGAGATACAAATTCTGTTAGATTTGTCGTAGTAGATCTACCTTTTAAAGATCCGTGATTTGTTTACAATGAAAGTACATTGAATCCTAGACGATGCTTTCAAAGAGCTTGTGGATCCATGACAGTTTAGCAATTGGTCGGTAGTTTAAGATCTCATTTGTGCAGCCTTTTTTACGGATGGGGGAAATGAACGAATCCTTCCACAGTAACAGTACTGGACTATGCGGCTTGAATTCATTACTGTATACCGGGCTCTACTGTGGGTGATGTTTCCTTTAACGACTACTCGTGGGTCCAAAATTAAAAAATAAAAAAATTTAAATAAACTTTCACAGGGTGATGCACCCTCTACAAATGTGCTACCCGTAAATCCCGAGAAGGTCGTTGCCAATAGGGCCTATCCTCTCATCAGTGTCGCTGATAAGAGACGAGATGAAGTGGATCTGTCCTCCCATCTAGACTCTGATTCAGACACTCTCTGCGAAGAATCATCTAGCATGCTCTCGGATGAATACTCGGTTCAATCCAGTTGCACTGCCGTTGAAGTTGGTATCGAGAAATTGTCTCTAGCCACCAGCGGATTCATTAAACTCACTTCGGCTAAAAGGAGGCGACAACAATGCCTTAAAAGACGGCGTCTCTAGAGAACGTGCTCTCAAGATAGCCAAATCCTCTTAGTCCTACAAGGGTACCGAGGTGAAGCATTTGCGATCTGCGGAATCTACCACTTCTGCTCCTCAGAAGAATAAAGCTAGAAGCGAGACTGCAACACTCGACAAGACCTCATATAGTAGGGATTGTCAAATTGGGTGTGGTTCCCGTTGATCTGGCGTGCAGTCCCCTTAGTGCTGAGCAAATGGCCGGCGTCTTAAATGGTATCATGGAGATTATAATTCAGCTAGTAGATGAGGTCGCTAAACCACAATTTCATGGTTTGTTTCGCAAATCAGGCTGGCTCCTAGTCGTATGTTCTGGCCCCTCCACGGCAGAGTGGATAGGGGTCAATTTCGAAAAAATTAAGGGAAATGTGCATATCATCCGTGGCTTCTTTCCACAAAGTACCAGCTTTGCGACCAGTCAAATTCTGACACTTCTGGATGCTCAGCAGTGGCGTGGGGTGAAATTTCAAAAGAGGGAAGCCGAAAAAATTTTAAGTAAAATGTTTTATTCAAGACTTACCATTTTGGTGCTTATTCGAAACACAGACTTAAGATATGCAATCTAAGCCACCTTTGTTATACTTTAAGTCGTTGGAATTTACGTAGACAATAAACTCATCGCATAAAAAAGTGGCTTCGAAAGAAGCCGTTCTGGGCAGAATAATCTATATAAGTTATTGATAACTCGGAGCTTTGTTAAATATAAAAAATTTAGCAATTACAATTATGTACTACCTATTTGTACTCTAAAGCTATCCTACGATTCTTTTTACGAATTCTGCTAAAACTCTTTCATAAAAATTTGAGTTATTTTTAATTTCTAAAAGAAGGTGCTTTTCAATAGATAAAAGTTCCAGGTCTGAGAGTCTTTCTTCTTTGTGGGAATTTCTTAAGTGTGGACTATTTTTAAAGTCGAAAAAGATCTTTCAGAGATATATCTCTAAGCATTTCCGTATTAAAATGCTTATAAAGTTGAAAAACCTCAAGCTTTTTAATTGAAGGGGTAGTGTATAAAACTTTGAGTTCCTTTTTTTGAAGAAGTAAAATTAAAAATTCCATAAAATAGGGTAATTAGGGAAGATATTTTGTAATCCGGCATTGAATTAGAAAAATATTCATATTTTGATTTGTTTAATAAATCAAAGAAAATATATGAACTAAATGAACTATACCTATTCTTAATCTGATTGTAACATTATATATAATTGCCACAAAAATTCGGCTATAATTTGTATTTGAATCAATATTAAGTAGTCGGCGTTTGCGTGGAGGTTCTGAGCAGTTACTTACGCTCTCATAGATTGAGTCAAATGAGTTTAAAAATTCAGAATGAATCCATGACTCAAAACCCTTGATCTCTTGCTTCGCAAGCTCTATGTCTTGTCTGCAATTGAATAAGAAGTTCACTATACGCGAATGATATTGCCATCGAGTCTCTGATACCCCGGAATGCCAGCTCTTGTTTTCCTAGAAGAACTACAGTGTCTATGAAACGCTTCATTAAATCGCGATTGCTATCAACTTTTCTATTATGAGCCTCGTAAGAATTCCCCAAAGAAGTCTCTATGCGATATTCGCCAAATTAATGCAAATGCAAGCAGCTGCGTATATGATTTTCCGTTTGAATATGTTTTTTGGAAGAATTAATAAAGTTGTTTAAATCAAAGAAACCTGTGTGACTCCAAACACTAGGAGAATTAGAAAAAAGAAGACAAGGAAAACAAAACATTCTATTTAATTTGCAACTGCCAGTCAGCCATGGATTCTTTTTGTAAAAAGACTCATGAAAATGTTTCTGATACCCATCCTTTCGCGTATAATCAATTTTCATTGATGGTGTCGAGCGACCTAGTTCTATAACTTTTTTTTTTGCAAAAAAGAAAGCTTACTGAACTCGTGGGTTTCTTTTAGAAGAAAATCAGTTAAACAACACTCAAAATTAACTAGAGACATCTTGCCTAAGAATAATAAGAATGTTCAATGGGGCGCCTCTTGAGTAGATTTATAATTACTTACTTGATATATAGCTAATAACTATTAACTTAGCTCACTCACTATTTTATAATAATTTAATAATTTAAAACACTAACTTAACTACTAATATGTAATTGCTAAATTTTTAAAATTTTCTAAAAATTGCAACCAAATTTTCAATAAATCACGCACAATTACACAACCGATTTGCAACTGTTATTTCAAATTTGCAAAAAAAAAAATTATGCAAAGAAATTATACCCAACAAGTAAGAAAAACCTCAAACGCCGTTCGAACCACTACATCACCCAATAACCCGTTTTTCGTCGGCTTATTTTGTTGCCTACAATAAAAAAAAAAAAAATCCTTCGAACTAAAACCTTTCTCCTCCACCAATGTTCATCCAGAAAAGCCGAGAAATCCCGGGTTATTTTCCTCATAAGCGAATGTATGTTAGACAAAGAAATCGCAAATAAACTTCTACTATATGCCAAAAAGGAATAGTTCGTATTGTGAAAAAATGAATGCATAAGCCGGAAAATGAACGGCTTTTAAAAAAAAATCATTGCACGCTCTCTCGCTAGAGGAGTTCATACTTGTCTCGCCTATGGGTGCGAGTTTGTGTATGAGTAAAAATGAATAAACAGCCGAAGTGGTCGCAGCATTTCATCTTCGAGCGTATAAAGTTATGATTTACGAATGAAAAATGGTTTGATGAACAAATAATTGAATGTGATTGTTGGCAAGTGGCAAAATAAAAATGTTTGATATTTGAAAAGGGAAGCCGGAAGGAATCGGCTTGTATGGACGCCACGCCACTGATGCTCAGAATACTGATCTCTTCGCCAGACACTGGAGGGTGATACAAAGGACCATCGAAAGGGATCTTGTTTATCTGGTACTAGGTGTCACAGACTGCTCGATGGATCGCGTAAAGATCCTAAAAAGTTTTGGTAGAGTTAGGCTGATCTTGAAGAACACAGACAAGGTCTCAGGAGGACAAGAACCTATCCCAACTGCCGTAGGAGTAGTGACAGATGTTGCCACCCGTCCTAAAGACGCAGCACCGCAGGGCATGGTAGAATGTAGTACAGCTGTGTCTACATCCTCCACCTAGGAAGTCTTCAATGTGAATACACGTAGTACAATTGTATCTCGTGTAGCCACTTTGCAGAATCCGAAGACCTGCGATGCTGGTGCCTCGACGGTGACAACATTGACCTCTCATGTGACGGGTGAGGCAACAGTGCCCACTCCTATAACAAAGACAGGTTCTGCTGTGAGGGATAGGGTTGCTGGCCACTCTCGTTGGGATGGCAAACTTAAGAAAACAGGCACTAACACGCCTGTCAGTAAGAAGAAGCCATCCCACAAAAACACCAAGCAAAAATGATGGAGGACAACAACAAAGTGCTGCAGGGTAACCTGCATCATGCTAAAGGTGCCTCGGTCATCTTTAGCCAAAGGTTTATCTGGGATAAAATCGTACTTGGTCTCATCCAGGAGCCTTGGATGATTGAAGGCAAAATAAAGGGCCTTCATAATATTACATGTAAGTTGTTATATGCCCATGGGGAGTTAATGCCTAGGGCTGCTTGTTTAATCAGTTCTAAAATTAATTTTCTTCCCAGCCCAGAATTCATCAGAAGAGACTTAGTGGCCTGCATTGTTGAGATTCCGATAATAGGTGGAGTTCGGGAGATCGTGTGCGCCTTCGCCTACGAAACTCGGAGTCTGTTCCGCCCGTGGCCGTGCAGGATTTGGTGGTCCTACGAGTATGTCACCGTCGCAACTGGTATCTGATCATTGGATGCGATGCCAATTCCCATCATGTAGTATGGAGCAGCAGCGACATCAACAAAAGGGGTGAGTTACTTCTTGATTATATTACTAGTAGAAATCTAGTTGTATGTAACGGAGGTAAAAAACCAACATTTTTAAATTCTGTTCGAGAAGAGGTACCTCACAATCTCGAACCGATGGATCAATAAATTGAGGATTTGGCGCCGGTGTGCATATACACAATTACAAGATCACGAAAGCACTGATCTCCCATCTGATCAGTTCAAAATCAGTTCTAAGCTGCTTCGACAGTTTACAAAACCTGGCCCGATACAATAAAGTAAAATTGTGGTGGGTTCCTGGTCATGTAGGCGTTGACGGCAATGAAACTGCAGATCTGCTAGCCAGAAAAGGTTCCTCTGAGTTGTTCATTGGACCTGAACCCTTTTGCGGAATATCTGATTCTGCCTTCAAACTAACCTTAAACTATTGGGAACGCAACATGTGCATTTCCCATTGGAATAACTCCCAAGGCCTCAGACAAGCTGAAAGAGCTGTCCAACCCTTCCAAAAAAAGGCAGCTGATATAAGAAGGCTTGTGAGTTTCCTTACTGGTCACTGCCATTTACTCTACCACCTAAATAAAATAAGAATTTCAGAGGATATCACCTGCCGCCTCTGCCTAAAAGTAACGAAACTGCAGAATGCATTCTATGTGAGTGTGTAGCTCTGTGTAGAAGTAGGAGAAGCTTTTTTCTTAAGGAGATAATATCTACATTGGACCTAAGGAACTCCTCCGCAGCTGTAATTATCGGTTTCATAAGGAAAATTGAAGTAATGCTGCCCTAAAATGTGGTCTCTGGCACAATAGATCTTTGTGGTCGCAGTGCCTACACGCCATTTGGGCGTGGCCACACTCCTGATCAAACAAAATCCATATTAGAATTTTGTGTTGCTGATGAGACTTGTAAGTTTGGGAAAGTCGGCTTTACGAAAATTAAAGTTAAAGGATTTGCAAGGGTCAATGTATGTGTTCCCCTTTTCGTAAGAGAAAAATAGAGATAAAGAAGGGTGGAATCTATCTAACGTTGACAAGAAGTGGGAACTCTCAAGGACGGCACAATTATCAGGATCAGAAGTAAAGATGAGATCGAGTTGCCTATCCATAAAGTTGGAGATGCCGTTAACTTGCCTGAGTCCAGAATCAGAAAGGCAGTCGGTAAATAGAACTTCTTTATCAGAGGAGGCGTGAGATATACTTCTGGGAGATTTCAATCTTCCTCAGTTAAACTGGACTCATTCCGAAGATGAGTCTCATTTCGTTCCATTGAATGCCTTCTCTGATAAAGAAGATCTATTTACCAACGGCAAGTTGATAGGCCACTATTGGATGGGACGGGCGAATATAATAGCAAAGTGTGTACAGGCAAAATTTGGTGATCTTAAGCTTGACACATACAAATTCAAGGTCTGGAGGGATAGGAATTTCTAGAATGGTCGCATCGAAGCGATTGTGAATTGCTAAAAGGACACCGCAACCGGAGAGATCATCTACTTTCTCCACATCATCTTTGCGGAAGATGGTAAATTCTGAGGAAAAATGTTAATTGTTAATAATACTCGGAGTTCAGACAGAGCAAAAATATCATATGGTAAATTTTGGGTACTCAAAAAAACATCTTAGGTTTTGATACGCAATCCACTTACGTTTTGATAATAGCAACTCAAGCACTTTTAGAAGCCAGATGAGGGAAGAAAGTGCCTGTGACATATTCATGTGACATCTTATCATCTCGGTACGGGATTGACTCTAGGCATTTTACCCACGAATTGAAAAGTTCATATTAAACTGGATCGAACTAAAATAATGAAAATGACATGCTGAATTCAATGAAAGGTTTCTACTTTATTTGCTAAGAATTAAAGGGGAATTTTACTAAAATCGCAAATTTTAAGATTTCATAATTGTATGAGAAATTCTGTGTTTTTGAAGAGGTTTATGGAGAATTTACTGAAATCCTAGATGTTGGATAGATGCAAACATATTATTACTGTCAGAACACAATGGTGACGCCGAAGCTGAAGCGCGAAGCGCGAAGCGATCTGTGAAGCTGAAGATGACTTAACTTTAATCTCCACTTTAGCTTCATCATTGTGTTCGCGGCATTGCTTTTGTTTGTATTTCGACTCACAAAAAGCTTCACGTTTCAGTTTCAGCGTCACCATCACCAGTGATAGGTAAGTAGTGAGACTTAAAAATTAGTCAAGTGCGAGTCAGGCCACGCGTGATTAGTGTAGATATGTTTGCCTTAAAATCAGTGGGGTGATTTATACCCTTCGCATGACTGTACAAAGTCTCATTTTTTCAGATTTTCTGCTTTAATAGATAGACCTAGAGAAGTGTCATTTAGCATAAAAATAAATGTCACTTTTGTACAAAAAAAAATTTACTTCTCTATGTCTATTGGTTCAAATGTTACGAGCGTGTGACATACTGACGAACAGACACCGTGTTGGATCTACTAGCGTTAGCGTTCCGTTTTATGCCATTCTTGTCAGGGATACTAAAAACAAATCGGATATAGGTCAAGAAGCAGAATCAATTTTATGAAAAAAAAATATATGCACCCATGTTGCACTGCAGCCATTTTATTATTTAGAGTACGAGTATGCATACATAGTTGCATATTTGTGCATCGAATGGGGTCATCAATATGGGGCTGCAAATCCTTCTCACTCCACTCTCGCCGGTGCATATGGTCATCTTTCATTAGTTGTTGAGGCAATTGGATTTTATGCGAGTACAAATCTATTTTTATTATTTTAAACAAACTTGATCTTTACGACCACGACCGCGAACGCAATGCGAACTGAAAAATGCAAACCAAATTCAACATCGACTTGGAACATAAAAAACACCTTGTATAAGGCAATAAATTGGTCCCTAAACTACAGCGTACCACACTTCACTATCCACATATACAGCCGTTTGCACCAGCTCCGGCCTAAACTAGTGTTTGTTAAGACTAATGATGCTACACCCTGTAGTTTCTGCAGGCTTTTATTCTCAATTTTCAGCTTTTTTCCTTGCAGTTCATCGACCCTTTCGTGCGTTTGGACTATTTTACCAAAATGACTCTTGACAGGTTTGCAGCTAAGAAAATGTAACTCAGGCTATGGAGAACGTAATGTTAACATTTAGGCGGTACCTTGGCTCCATATTTTATAGGCCAATTTTTATGGTGAAGGACGTCTCAAATTTCAATGCGGGTCCCAAGAGTTAAGCATCAAAAAGCTGAGGCTCGCACAAAAATTCTAATGTTGCACAATTTTTTATAGCAAAAACAGTCTAAGAAAATAAGAATTAAGAATTTACCCACCAGATTAAGTAATTTTATGTAGGAGCATATAATAAAAAGGATATAAACAGTGGTTATTTTAATTGCTAATTGTCCTATTTACATTACACTCCTGTTTTAAAAAAGTTCGCTAATAGATAAAACAACTGGGTTTTGGGAATATTAATAGTGAAAATGTTTCATAGCAAATTCTCTTATTTTCATTTCAACAGCAGTAATGGCTGTTTTTCATAGCTAATTCAGCTACAATTATTTATATTACACCTGCTGTTTTATAAAATTACAGCGGATATCATTTAAGCATAACAATTGCAACTACGTAGGTAACTACTTAGCTACAGAAAAATTTATTTTACATTTTTAAATACTTTTTACAATTTTCTTTTCTCGATTCTTTTTGCACCACCAGAATCTTATTTTGTACAAAATTATCAGCACTCTATGTTAAATAGTTCCAAAGTTACAAGCGTGTGGCAAACACACGAACAGACGGAGAGACAGACATCGTGTTGAATCCATTAGTGTTCCGTTTAAACCATTCCGGTACGGACCACTAAAAAACATTCCCTTACAGTAAAAAGTATACAAAAAAGTTACAGTCCGTCTAGAACGGATCGTATGATACTCTATTTCCCATCTTTTAACTCATCCCTAATAAAGTGAGTGTGATGTTCCGAAATTTTGGAAATGGGTGCAATGATATCTTTCTATACAAAAGATATTTCCGCGACTTTTTAGAAATTTTGTCACAACACTGTTTACTCCCAAAATTTGTAACCGAAGTTCACGGATTCTGATGAGAAATTCACAATAAGTCTTAACCATCACCGTAAGTAGTTTTAGAAAGCAATTTATGAGTTTTTTTTTTTTTTATAAAACGCTCTCAAAAAGTGGGCGTGGGCATGTATAATGTACGGAAGAAATGTAGACAATATTTTTTAGTTCCTAGCAAACATATTGAGAAAAACAATTTTTTTTTGTAAATGGGAGTGTTTGTAGGCGGATTTTAATCATTTTTTGGAAGCCAAATTTCAAGTTCCTAGCTAACAAATGTAAGACCCAAAATGTGGTGACATACAGACAAACGTACGGACGGACATGGCTAGATCAACATAACTTTTGATGGTACGCACATGCCAAAGAAAGAAATGGACTAGTAAACACAAATCTCCTCAATAGGAAGATAGACAGAATTATTAATAAAACATAAGGCAATAAAATACAGGAAGACGTCTGTGTACATGCACGGCTCAACTTTGCTGTACATTTTTTCGATGTCAAAGATAAAAAACGAAGAATTTAACCTGCTACTAACGAGAAGATCAATCAACTACAATGAGACATATGGTATAGGGGGGGTGGGGGGGTCTTTCCATATGTAATTCAATATGTGAGGGAAAGGCACTGAAGAAACTCAAAGAAAAAGACTGCATAGCTAGACAGGTAAAAGATGAATTCAATATGTGAGGGAAAGACACTGAAGAAACTCAAAGAAAAAGACTGCGTAGCTAGACGAGTAAAAGATGACCATGCACCCTGTACCTTTCGTACGAATAAAAAAGAATTCATCCAGTTGATAAAGGACACAATATTTGTGATTGATTTTCGGTAATACCACGAAGTAATACACTGCAGGGCACCTATGTTATCTAGTTGGATAATGAGACGATCCAGATAAAGAATAGAATGTTTTCAGCATCAGAAACATAGAAAGACTAAGTGCACTTACGCACAAACTTAAGGTCTCTCTCAGTTACTGATATTTCATTTTTCGTATTGGTTGTATTCTTTGTGTCTTATGAAGGGGCGAATCTAACAAGCAAACAAGATCAACCCTGTTGAACTCGACCCCGCCTACTACGAACTCCAAATGATAACACAGGCACAAGACGTAGTTTTTAAAAGGGGAGGTGTTAACACAGTGCAATCGTCATACCGACCACGGGGTAAAAGCGTAGTAACGAATCGCCTTGTTCAGGTGTGAGCATGTTCACACAATGTCAGTTCATTGGAATCGGATCACATTACCTTCAATTGAAGACTCAGCAGATTGCACCGTAGGACCGATGGTTTCCTAGGGGAATTAATTTGAGTCTAACGCGGCCCTTACACGATCTATCGATCATTATCAATCATTTACGTGCGCTTGTGAAAATGTATCTGAATGCGTCACACACATTAGGTAAAATCTGATTGATGAAATGCTGATTGATATGGGTAAGGGTTGGATTGACATAATTACTTCATTATGTGCTGTGTCGCGGAAGAGAAAACATGTCTGGCACTAGCGGAAAATTGAGGGATGATGAAGACCGAGCATTTGTATCGGAATTAATTGAAACTTATCGGTCATTACCGAGTTTATGTGATGTGCAAAGGAAAGATGGCAGCGACCGAAATAAAAAAATTGCAACAATATGAAGTTTTACTACAAAATATAAAGAAAAGTATCCTGATGCACAAAAAGCGGATGTCACTTTATGCAAAGTGACATTCGTACACCATGAAAACTCACAAAAACTAAAAATTTGATGTCAATCGATTGAACTGTGTAAAGGTTAGCATCAATCCACACGTACACCATGCTTGATGTCAATCAATTGACCGTGTAAGGGCCGCTTAAGTTAGTCTTGAACATATATTGTAATTGGCCGGTTGACTCCGATATTATAGAAATATAATAAAAGCAGTTTAACTTAATATATTGAGAATGATTTGAGGTATTTATACCGTTGAGTTAGATTTTTTTTCTATAATCCCAAAGTGTTAAACAGGATGCTAATCATGATGTAACTAAAAAAAAAAGTAATGTTTTAAAAATTAATGACAACAAAAACTATTCAAAATTATTCTTCGGAACCCCACTTTGCTTACCAACCGAAGAGGTTCTATATCCAAGAAAATTTAGTCGCCAATTGGATATGTTAGCTATACTTTGACTACCTGATGATCATCATTCTAATTTTTTTGGCTGAGATCACTTCAACGGTGGTGTCATCTTCATTACTTTGTGTTTCGTTTGATGTTTATCCACTATACGATCAATGCCTTTCGAAGATGAAATTTTACCTCCCCACGAGTTGCAAGTTGTTCGCTTTACTTTCGTTATCTAAAAAAATAGAAAACAAGTTAAATTATAGTTAAAATATATAAAGTACGAATCTTACGATACATTTATCTTGCCGAAATGTTTCCATTTATCGCTTTTTCCTACTAACTAACGCGAAAAACTTTCAATTACAAAAACAAAACCAGTTCCTGTTGTGTGGGGCTCTAGGCAGTTGCCTAACTCGGCTAAGGTATAATACACCACTGATTAAGGGAAATCCCCGGATATCAACATAGTGCGTTTCATTATTTGATGACGAAATCCCAATAAGTAAGTTCGTGCATTTTATGTTTCACTTATTATTCATACTATTCGTGGTGATATCCGTCGAATACCATTATTTGCTGAATTTTCTTACATCTACATATTTCTAAATACATAATGAAACAATCTCCAAACAAATGAAACAAAAATTGTTAAGCACGACTCCTTTCACACATAGAGGGTTCCATTGGATTGAAGATACTTAAATACTGTAATTATTATTCCATAAGAAAAGCAGCCCTGCGGATGCAAAGTGATCGCTTATGCATATGACGTTGCTATTGCTGTCCCCAGTAAACACTCTAATAGTCTCTAAAAGAGTTACTTTAACACGCTCTTTGCTTGCTCGCCAATTGGGCCTGAAGAAACAGATTAGGTACAAATCCCCACAAAACCGAATTGGTTCTCTTCACTATGAAATATAAGGTTCCTTCTATAGATCCTCCTACTATTAATGGCACAAGGCTCACCTTTACTAGCAAGGCAAAATTGTTGGGCCTTATTTTGGATACTAGGAAAGTCAATTTACTATAGGCAGAATGCGTGAAGAAAGCTAGAATAACTCTTTACTCCTACAGAAAAAAGCTATTGGTAGAAGCTGAGGTATGTAACCTAGCTATATGTATTCGTTATCAGGCCTAAACTAATATATGTCGTGGTCGTCCGGTGGGCTGCTCTGGAGATAGCTGTACCTTTCAGCCCTTTGGAAAAAGTGCAGAACCCCTAAGAACTACTTCCTCTCCAGTATTATACATAATGCTCCATCTATTACCCTTCGTCTCAAAGCCTGAGCGCAGTGGTATCTGTAGGTACCAAACTGATCACTCCTCTATTCTTGATAAATTCAATTTTATGCCCGAAAACACAGACTACACTTTACTGAAACTGAGATTTAATAGCAACTTTCAGGCAACAATTCACGCCTGTAATGAGTGGGATTATGCTGTTACTGAGTACGACAGCAAAGCGGCAATAAAGTCACTGGTATCGTACTCACTTACATACTTCTAAGGCCGCTTTAGATTGCCGCTCGTCTCTCTTGCAGATGGATGAGCAATTCAACATTCATGCTGGGTGTCTCGCCTGGCTGACGGACGCTGACGTCAGTAGCATCCTTTGCGGAGCTTCCGACTGGTTCAATTAGCCTGCAATGTAGGTTGAATAAAGTTAGATCCAGTGGTATCACAATGGGCATCCTTAGGTCTAAGAGTGTCTGTAGTTTTTCTTGTTAAACCTTGATATAAAATCTTTCTTCTCATGCGCTTCTGCGGCGTAAAATAAATAATCAATAACTTACATAAGAAATGTAATATTTCGCAAATTAATAAGAATATCGAAATCAGACTTATTTGTCGTTATAGCTCCGAAAGTGTTCTATTACCTTGACTTTTTTTCCAAGTTTTTGGGTTGCGTACTTTGGAAACACGAGGATTAGACTTGCCACCTTTTTAAAATGCTAGTGAAAGACAACCGAACAAAAACTAAAATCAAATAAGAAATATTTGAAATACTCGTAGCTTTAATATTGCTTTAAAATGGACTTTACACTCTCTTCGGATCGCACTTGATACATATGTAAATAACAATAACTTTGCATTGCGATCCATTCAGTTTCAAACAACAGCACTTTTAGTAGTACACTTACCCATTAATGAATTATTGGCAAGGATCCTTAATTGTAAGATCTGTCGAATTGAATTCCGATATTGATGCAATAATCATCTATTAAAAATAAAATAAAATAGCACAAATATGGCCGAACCAAAAAGAGATTTAAATTGTCTGCACTTCAATTGTCGAATGACCAAGTACTCGTAGAGCGCACTCGGTGTCAAGATGTTCCCTTTGGAAATGCTTATCCTTTTAAAAAATGCAGGGTGCCACATGACGGATTCGAACTGCATACGCAAAAGCGAGCCACGCCAACGACGATCAATCATTAACTGGAAGTAAAAAAGGTAAGTTAAGATAAGTCCATTAAAAAAAAAAAAACTCAGAGGTATCTCCCTTCCCTGAGACGGTTTCCTCAGATATTTATTGCTTTTAATCATTTGAAAATTCAATAAAACATTCTGTCAAGTGATAGCATAGCATTTCCTCGTGCTAAATATTGCAAGTGCATATTTTTTTTTATAATTTGCACGTGTGAAGGGGGTTATGAATACCCTTATACTAATTTTAGGGCACGGGCGTTTTGAGGAAAGGGGAAGAGACAGAGAGAAAGACAGATTGGTGTAGTTGGTTTGAAACTCAGCTGGTATTAAGTTTCAGTGAACTCCAAGGGTGGCTGTCCAGATAACTGGGGAACTTGTTTGTTTTTGCTTTTGTCATTGCTCATGATTCACAGTATTTTTTTCCGTCCTCCTGATGTCATCATCACGATCAAGTTGCATTCTTAGCCATATGACGGCCATACTGCAAGTGTTATGCCTTCGCAGTAGAGTTGACAGAAGCTTTCGCAATTGATCGACTTTTTATTTATTTCATGCGAAATAAATAGATGATTATTGACATCAGGATTCGAACCGTGAACCTGTAGCGTGACAAGCGCACCACGGCCACCCTCAAATATGTGTGGACTACTTAATATATTCTTAAAAGTCTTTTGAACCACATTCGCAAATGCAATCTCGACTTCCTCCTAAACCTATGACTTTACTTTGCAAATGAAATTGACTTTATGTGTGAAGGACATTATTTGCCTTTGAGGAGAGACATTTTCATTCGAAAAGAGAACGATCCTCTTTAAAGGAAGGAGGCAAGCCTAGGGAGGGTATCCTCATTTTTCGCAGAAATTCCTCCATTGTTGGCGCAAATTTAAAATTTAAAAAAAAAATCGATTTTCACGAGGAAAGATATATATGACTTATGTCTTATATGAATACAATGCTTTTATTACAACTTTTGATTGCACTCTAAAACAACAGTTTTTACAAAAATGACACATGGCAGCATTGTATTTGGGTCATTGTTCTGCACGACTTGTGTAAACATGGTGAATATAGATTTTAGTGTTTAGGAGATAAAAGGTGGTGACAGACGGATGGATGGGCTAACGAGAGTAACAGAGTTTCTTGGTCTGTATACGGAACCCTGAAAAATCGTCGCACATATGTACCTGTTCCATGTATGCTTTTCATTTCTAAAGCAACAAAATAAACTTTTTTTAGAAAATGTGTTAGCAAGCTGAAAACTTTGTTGGACACATGTTAAAAACTGAATACCATGTCCTTACATACATATGTATGTCAATAGTAACTTAGTTATCAATTTTGAAAAAAATCGTCCAAGCCATATTCGAGAAATAGACATTTTTGGGATGTACGCTATAAAGTAAAGAACCGTTAATCAAATTTTTAGTAAAAATCTGAGAACTTATTGAGAACATCCATTTAATCTTAGATATGAATATTTATTGAAATCGTAAGAGCCGTTTTCGTGAAAAATGCAATTTTGAAAAATTGTCCTTAAGTAAAGTACCGTTAATTTTGGGGTTCGAATGAAAATTTGAATTTTGCCTCTTGGAAAAAGCGCACAGATCTGAGATATTAAGTTTGAAGAAAATCATCCCAGCGGTTTAGACAGACAGAATTGCGATGCCTACTTTTTTCAGTTTCCTTATTATGGTAATTCTAAAATGGATTAAAATGTCGAAATCAAACATTTTCATGAAAAGAATACTTGTCCTATAGAAGCAAGTAAAAACAAAAGAAAACCATGGTCTTAATTTAACGGAAGGCAGTTCACACACGGATCTATTCACGCGTGATGATACTAGTACCAGAAACACCAACAAAAAAAATCAATCCAGCTTTCATGTTCGATAGCGCACGAGCAATCTTAAATTTGAAAAAACTCAAGTGCACAATAGAAAACAACTTTAGATTGGTTTTGTACAAGTCCCGATTGGTAAGATGAAATATATAACATGGCAACATGGACACAACAAACGGCACTACTTCGTAATGAAAAAGTAACTATAAAGCTCCACAGCAACACTGATTCACCACTACTAGAGTGAGTATTGTAAAAAGAGCTTTTTCTGGCTGAGGTAAACAAAAAAGTTGTTTATGTATATGCGATCGACACATCTTGAAACCCTCTCAATACACACACATCCTAGTACAATGTAGATACCAAGAGCTTTCTTATGTCATTTTGAATAATTGGCAAGCGTCGCTCCGCTGTTTGCCTACCGACATGCATCACTAAACTGCACTCACCCCCTTGAACCGGCCCGACAACTATTCAACGTCGTTATATAGCACCACACACTGGATTCAATATACAATTCCCCAGACCCCGGCTGAAGCTCAAAAGTTATATACAAAGTACACCACCCATCATCGTTTATATGAATTTAATAGTTTTTTTTTATATACCAACACACATCACGTGTACAGACACAATGTCTCTCCAACCCAATGTGTACATGACTCGTAGAGTGAAAAATCCTTGTAGAGAATTTTCAAGTTCACTGTCAAGGTCGCTTTTAGTTAGCATGCGCTCACCCTGCATTACAGAAAGCAAATTGAAAGAGAACGGGAGAGAAACTTTATATTTTTTTTTCTTTTTTTGTTGATTATTTCTCGCGTCGTACTTTTTTAAGCACTTGTTTTCATTTTCATCGTTCAGTGTGTGCGAGGTGATTTTTATTTATTTTTTTTTTTTTCAAAATCGATAGATAAATATGAAATGTATCTGTGTAGTGTGTATGACTATGGAAAATCAACAGAAGAGATGACAACGAATTTTTGTTTGAGATGAAATCGACAAAAAAAAATATGTTTCGGAGATATAAAAACAAACACTGCTTAGTCATTGTTCATAGGTTTTCCCCCAAAAAAGAGCGTATCTCAAACTATCTTTTTTCTAGTAGAAGTACAAATTGTTGTATAAGAACTTATTTTAGCCATCGCTGTATATAGGGAATAATTTACAATCTAACTAACACAACACACCTTTCGGGCGGCACACAGATGGGTTCACAAGTCGCACTGTAGTGTTTATTTCTCCTCTCTACAGCACACGGCCATTAGAAGAGGCAACACAACAAAATTTTTAAAAAAAATCGAAAGACTACATAGAAACTATAGTTTATAGGTGTACGTAATAAATAAAGTCAGGGCGTCCAAGCACAAATAAGGGTAGCAAACTCATTCCTCCAGCCTTTAAGTCGCACCCTACCCTACCATTTCTACCTACCTACCTCTCCGCCAGTGTGTACTTTTCAGTACATAATAATTATGCACGAGAAAGAAGAAAAAAATTGCTTTAAGTTTATCTAATTGTTTTGTGTGTTCCTGCCTCTGGCGTTGGCCCTCCCCATTCGAGCCGGGACTATTGTACGACAGCAGGCACAATACCTTGCAATGTTCATCGCTTGTCCAAGAGGCTTTAGATACATGGGGCAACCATCACAGTTCGCTTTCAACGGTCCAGAGAAATAAACGTGTGTTATAGTCTCAGTCAAGAGGTCTTACAAAACAACAATAGCCTACAACAATAAAAATGCACACTATTTTTTCTAAATTAAAACGATTTAGTGATGAAAATTTAATTAAATTACAAAGTTAGTCCCACAAATGTGTTACAAATACTTGTGCAAATTAGATTTTTTTTTTATACCTATATTTCCACCACTCTAACAATCTCTCATGTAAATGTGTTGTAATTAACTATAAAACAAAAAAATAAATAAATAAATAAAAAAGAACGTAAAAGTGGTTGGTTGCCTGGTTACATAACATCCTTGAACTTGAAGTGGTACAGTTGATGCAGTCGCAGCAGTGTGTTTGTTGGCCCGCAGCAGCAAAAATGCAGGCATAGTGTGTCCAATTAGGAGTCTTGCAATCTCATTTTACTTTTTTTTTTTGGAAAACTAAAGCTGATTTGTGTTTAATGGAGACGAAAACAAAATGACCTCATCCTCATCCGTATTGAGAACATCAACGAAAAATACCGAATCTAATAGGTGGAAACTATTTATTTTTTTTTTTGTACTTATTACTAGTATCTGTGTGCAATTAACAATTGATGGAATGATTACTGCTTTTTTTGCTTGTTGATGGAGAAAAAAAAAAAAAAAAAAAAAACAAGTTTCCGCTGCCTGACATGGAAGGATATAGAGGAGAAGAGGTAATTTTTTAAATGGCTTTTATGTACACGTATATATGTATATGTTTGAAAGTATATAAGGCTTTGTTTTACTCATTGTTGAGCATCTTCCTTGTTTAGGATTACGTAATCGAAAGCTGCATTGTGAAGTGCCAGATGTTTCTTTATTTTTGTTATTATTTTTATTTATATTTTGTTTCAGAATTTATATATAAATACACACAAGTGTCAAATAAGTACGATGAAAGTGTAACTGCGCCCTGATTAACGTAATTTTTTGTCAACAAAATGGATGACTCTTTTTTCAAAGAGCTTTGTATCTATTCAGGGAAAGTAATATATTTTTTAATTTTTTTCAATTTTATTTTATTTATTTTTCGTTATTTCTTAACACTACTGTAGTAAACAGTTGTGTAAAAAAAATTACGTCTTTAGTTTGCATACCTACAGAACAGTATTGAAATGTTTACATTTTCTTATGGCTAAGTATTATTTTTATATACATACATTATGTATATGTTTTGAATTTGTTTATAAATTCAGTTGTATTCAAGTTAGGATATAACAAACGATACAGTGCGTTCATTAACTTGTTTTTATATTACGAACTATACAAAAGTTTTATCAGATTTAACGAATGTTTGCAAAACGTATTATACTTGTTAGGTACCTATAAGAAATTGATTCGAGTGTGCGTACTCAATTACATAATAATGCTTGACTTTGTTGTCATTTTTACTTGCTGATGCAAATCCATCAATAAATTGAAAGTGTTTTAATTATGAAAAGAATTTTCTTGGATGCTGGAAACTACTGTGATTTTATTTTTATTTAAATAATAAGAAATACAGAATTCAAGTAGAATTTTTCATAAAATTTTAATTAAAATTGTATGAAAATAAGATGTAGCCGCCATCTTGGCAAATGGCGGACAAAATCGTTTATTGGTAATATTATTGTTATTATTATTGTTTTGAAATTTCGTAATTTAAAAATAAATCCAAATAAGAATTGCTAAGTATATACCTACTATTTACCTTAAGTTTTCGTCATGCCATTTTGGTCGGAAAGCACGAAATGGATTTGAACTTTTGTCTTATACAGATAACATCAGTCACGTCGTCATTGTGGGTTTGGTAGGCACTCGTATTTTAGTATCGAGTGATTTAAATAAAAAGTTGTAAGAAAAAGCGTTGAAAATAAAAAGATTTTGTGTAGGTACCTTAACAAATTCCAAAACTAACCCTTCAAACAATATATTTTATTTATTTATTGATTTTTGTATTAAAATGTAAATTTTATTTATTTTAAGTGATAACGTTACACTTCCATTCGATTGTGGTTAGATTTCAATCCTAAGGTTTTCGGAGCAAATAATTGTTTATTATAGTTTTTGGAAATCGTTTTGAGGGATACGTCACTAACAAGGTAAAAAAAACATACTGGAACAGTATGTATCTTCTAACCCATCCCTAATAAAATAGGTATGTCGTTGTGAAATTTTCCACTCAGAAGATATTTTCGCGATTTTTAAAGCCGAGTATACAACTGCAATATAATTGAATGGAAATTCTAAATTCCCCAAAAAAATTACAAGCAATTATACTGGTACAATATTTAGTTTCTCTTTGCATTTTTGACAGAAAACATTTTTGTGTTGAATGAAAATAAAGCAAATAACTTAATTAAAACAACAACAAACTTATCTGCCGTAATTGCAAAACAAAATTTAGTGTTGAGTAAGCCTATTCCATCTGCACGTAGAATTTCGTTTGGTTTTACCCATCATCATATCATCATATCATATATGGCGCAGTAATTTTGTTTTTGTCAATAATATTGCACGTAGATATATCTTCTAACATTTTATTAAAAAAAAACTACTTTTTTATAAAAAAAAAAAAAAAAAAACGGGGTACGACGAGTTCGCACGTACTTGATCCTAAAATTCTTCAAATTTCAATTTAGGCAAAATCGCAAAAAATGAAAATGCATTAAAAAGCAAAAAAAAAAATTTGAATGTCATGTCCTTTCGTTTATCAAAAATAACTTAGATATCAATTTCGAATATAATCATCTTAGCCAATTTTCACAGCTCCGCTAATATATAAACTAGCGTTATTCTTATTGCAAATAGCCATATTACCTGCGTTAAATTTGATCGAAATCGTTAGTCGTTTTCTAAAAAAATTCAATTTTCTTAAGTAAAATACCGTTAATTTTGAGGCTAGAACGAAAATTTTGATTACGAATATGAACTTTGGAGAAAATCCGTCGAGCTGTTTAGGCTGCAGCCGAAATTGCGAGATACACTTTTTCAAGCACCTCTTTAATAGTAATACCAAAATTTCCAGATCGAAAATTGTCAAAAAAAATTATACTTGCTTTATGGGAGCAAATAAAAAGTAATGCGTAGCTGTCACCACTTCGAACCAAAATTCACGGATTCTGATGGTAAACATAACTTTCACCGTAAATTGCTTTGAAAAGCAAAATATGATTTATTAAAGAAAACGCCTCCAAAGAGTGGGCGTAAATCTTTACAATGTGAATGAATTTGAAAAAAAAAAATGTTCAGATTCCAAATATTTATCTTTCGAGCTCAAAATGTGAGGTCAAAAAAAAACTAATGATATACAGACAGCCAAGCATGGCTAATTCAATATAGTTTTCGATGCTGATCACAAATATACATACATATGTACATACGTATGTTTTGGGGGTCTTTCGTCATTATTTCTTTATTTTACAAACTGCATTATCCCTGATCAAATTTTATGGCAATTCATTGATTTATTATTAGAAATATTTGTTAAGGACCCTGGGTTAAATTGAATATACAATATTTCTGCAACGAATCTATTAATACTGAAGGGTTTATTAAACGGATATAATTCCTCAAAGATTGGACCAATAGAGCTTAAATTCGAAAAAAAGTGTTGCCAACATCAAGAAAACTTTGATTTTTCTTTGCACTTAAAGCCACAACGTGAAGGGATAGTTAATAAAAACAAGTACTGACTCCTTGATGTCATCGAATTTTAGAAGAAATTAATCGTGAAAACACGGACTACTAATCAGAACATATCTGAGGGTAACAGAGATTTACATGGCAACAAGTATGGAGAATGAAAAAAAACAGAACTAACAGAAAAAATGCTGTAAAAGTCTAATATGTGTGTGTGCGCCTTTACACTACTTTCAGTAGCTCGGACTTCATACCTTAAAATGCGGGCTAGAATCGACGAAAAAGGAGGCTACAGAGGAAATTTCCGAGCTAGATTTAAAATTTGAATAAATAATACTTCTTTTTTTGTGAATTTATATGCTCCTCGACTAATCAGAATTCAGAACTGAATGATTTTTATAACATACATGTGATGAATGCACACAATGTGAAATTTTTCTTTTGAAGTTTGGACGAGGAACACAGACGAAATTGTTTGGTTAAAATTTTTTTGAAATAAAAAGTGGTTAAATTTGAATTGCCGGACTAGAGGCCTAGAAATAAGATTTTTCAAACTTATCGGACAAAATTTGTCCGAAAGGGCTAAAGGTTTGAGCCCTGCTCCGGACTATATAGAAATTATATTTTGGCTTC
Source organism: Pocota personata (assembly GCA_963082735.1). Taxonomy (NCBI): domain Eukaryota; kingdom Metazoa; phylum Arthropoda; class Insecta; order Diptera; family Syrphidae; genus Pocota; species Pocota personata. The sequence goes on from OY720429.1 coordinate 209,011,730, forward strand.
TGTCTTGGAACCGGTTCTAAATACATATCTATGTATGTACTTACTATCTTTGGCAAATTTTATGAGAACATAGAAATTTATAGAAAATATAAATGAAGTAACAGTGTTACATACCATTGGATGGAAAATTTAATTAGTTTTTCAAACAAACCTAACTCATTAAATTACGTTATACCGTTGAAGATTTAAATTGGTGCAGTTTGATTCGAAACAAACTTCTAGTCCCCATAGCTAGTAACCCCCAAAGTTTGACCTTCTGAAGTGGAAGCACCCTGTATAATAATTCCTACATGATTATATTAGTAAGTAACATTTTTTTGTTAATAGAGAACTTTCACTCACTATCATTATAACAGCCTTACAATGACAACATGAATAATGTTATTAGTTCGAAATAAAATTTCAAAGCCATTTTGTGTCTGTAGGGTGTTATAACAAAAATTGTAGAGAATTCTATGCTAAGAAATTGCGATCTGCAATTTTTCTTTTATAAAATTAATCGTTTTTAAGAAAATAGCCAAAGACTATGTTTTGATCGACAATTTTCAAGATGACTGCTAATGAGAATATGTGTACATAGTCCCGGCCGGTATAAATTGTACCCCCATTTTTTGCGTATAATTACCAGACTATAATAATTTGGCCAGAGACTGTAGGTATACTGGGTATTAACTGAAAGACAGCAAAAGGGTTATATTGTCCAAAAACTACAAGTGTGACAAACAGACGAACAGATAGACTGCCGGATTGGTTCGGATTAAAGAGATTGGACTGGGAAACTATCAAATCAAAATTCAAACAATGATAAACATGATGAGCACAGTTTAAAGTATGATAAATATGTCAAAATGTACTTGATTAGCGTTACTTTTTACCCGTCTGTGAGAGTGTATTGTTTTAATACCAGGTGTATTTGTATGTATAGGTACGATGTTTGTGTGAATCCATGATTAAGTAAATAATTTTATTCGGCAATAAATAAATATGCTTCGCTAACAACACTTATAGTATTAGGGCCTGACTTTTCACAATGCCGGGATTCCAGGAAAAAATAAGAGTGATCCCGGGATCGCGGAGAATATTTTCATTCAGATAGCAAGTGGTCCTCAGAGGGATCCACTAAGTCCAACACAAGGTCCATTGAGATACCACTATGGAGCAGGGATTACGATCTCTATCTACTACCGGACCAATCTGCTCCTTTTCATGATGCCGTTGAATTTTACAGTGCAGGTTTTTTACAGATCATGCAGATCGTAGAAGCATTATCCTAGAGTAGCTCTTCTGATATGAGAAAGGAGTCTCCCCCTCTTCTTTTTTGTAGCTCCTTCTGAGATCATTACTTGTAATGAACAGTCTCTGAGCATGTGTGCAAATGGCGCAGTGTCCGGTTTCGAAGTTCATGAGATTGAAGATGTGTACCCCATGTTAATGTCAAAGGTACAGTTATTATGATGTGTCCATCTATGATTCACTTTTTTCACTGTATCAACTTGTGTTGACACATTGACATTCTCTATTCCCCTAATGTTTATACCGAGTGAATCTTATCGAGCTAATTCATCAGCAGCACAGTTTCCTGGGATATCACAATGACCAGGTATTTAACAGAAAATTATATTATTATTATAACTTTCATTACACTTTTTCTTATAATATGTAATAAGTACATATGCTATAACCCTAATATTGTAGATATAATGTGCGTCACAACCGTGCTCACAATTTGAGACTGCTTCTCCGACGACTGGACAAATTCTCAATGGTAAGAAAAAGTTTTCAGAAATCACTTTAAGTGTCTGTTTACTAGGGGATTTATAGAAAATAGTGCAGAGAACTGTTGAACACCAACATCGATAGATTTGTTTGTATCACGAACCCATTAAAAACAATTTTTTTTGCAGTAAAAATGAATTTTTATCTTATACGTTTGAAATATATTTTTTGATTTTTTTTCCCCGGGATCTCGTGATTTCTTTCTCGGGATTATGAGATGCGGATCTCCGAAGGGCAATTTTTTCGATTGAGAGAAGGCACTCAGGACTTTCTACTTTCCGATATTTATCAGACGTTCATCAAAAAAACTGTTTGGTGTTTTCCAGGACTCAAACCTTGAGTTTCCCATACAGTGATCACGCACCTAACCTCTTAGCCACGGCGCCAACAATAAGAAACACAATTTGATATGCTACAATATTTACTAACATAATTTGTGTACCCTATCCTATAGGGTATATTAATTTTAATAACACAATTTTTAACATAGAAGAATAAAAACTATAGGAGTCTATAGTATATTTGTAATTAGCATAGAAAGTTATGTCGATCCAGCCATGTCCGTCCGTCTGTGCGTCTGTCCGTTCCAATGCCACCAGTTTTTGTGATATATAGGTCTTTTAAAATTCGAAGCAGTACAAATGTAAACATATTGTCTTAACAGAATTTGTACCTATATACGAGTATACATAGACTTGGACTGTCTCTACAATTCGTCTGCTGCCCTGCGGTCGAAGACTCTTCGCCTTGAACTAAGCTTTCCAATTTTTTATTTTTTTTTTTTTGCCGAAAGGGTGAAAATCTTCTAAAGACCATAAGGCTCGACCGCGCGTGGTTATGATAGTGTGATATTTTTACTCACTAAAAACACCACTCTTCAAGATTAATACTACTCGTACAACTAAGCCGACGCTTATCCAGCAGTTTTATTTTCGCTTACGAAACTCGTGATTTTTGGAAAAAGAATGTAGCGCTTTAGACAGGTTAAATTTCAATGAAAGTTCCTGCTGTTTTCACGACCGGCATATACTGTGACGCGAGGTCAAAAGGTTTTGTCCTTTGCAGACGACGAATTGAATTGTTCGCGTCAAGTAGTTGAGTGATGGTACGGTTACAATGGCCGTGAACACGATCTTTGTGTTTACGAAAAAAATTTATTATCTCTTCGACGACGCTGGGAATTCCCAGGTCCCGATGAATATCTTCGCTACGTATGCACCACGGTGCGCTAACGATCGTTCTAAGAACTTTCTTTTCAAAAGTTTGTAGGGTGTTTCTATTGCTTTTTTTACATACATTTTTACCGTACGTCCACACTGGCTTTAGCAGTTGCTCATAGATAAGCAGTTTGTTATGTAGGCTCAACTTCGAATGTTTTCCGAGTAGCCAGTACATTTGTCGGTATTTGTTTTCGAGCTCGTCGCGTTTATTTTTTACGTGCGATTTCCATTTAAGCTTAACATCTAGAGTCATTCCTAGATATTTTGCTTCGTTCGCGTACGATATTTGAGCCGAGTTTAAATATACGGGTAATCTATCCACTTTTTTGTAGGTAAAGTTGACGTGGGTAGATTTGCTTTCGTTCAGCACAATACGCCAAGAATTCGTCCAAGCGTGGACTTTATTAACAGCATGTTGCAGCTTTTCAGTTGCTATCGCCCGTTGTCAATATCGCCGTATCGTCCGCAAACGTGGCGACGACGTAGTTTCTTTCCTGTGGGATATCACGGGTGTAGAGTACATATAGAAGCGGGCCAAGGACACTTCCTTGTGGGACTCCGGCCGCAATCTCCTTGAACTCAGAGTAATCATTTCCGTGCTTAACACGAAAAAGTCTTTCGGTGAGGTACGATCGTAAGATTAGAAAGAGTTGCCGTGGCAGTAGTCGTTGCAATTTATACTCCAAGCCTTCGTGCCATACCTTATCAAAAGCTTGTGAGACGTCAAGAAATACACCACAACAAATCTTTTTTTCTTCGAGAGTTTTCTCAATCACGTCAATTATTTTGTGGACTTGGTCGATTGTAGAATGTTTGATTCTAAATCCAAACTGAAGGTCAAGAATCAGACGTCTTTCGTCGATTACGGGTTGTAGGCGTTTAGAGAGTAGTTTTTCGAATATTTTAGAGATAACCGGGAATAGGGAAATAGGCCGATATGATTTCTTCTCATTCAGAGGTTTGCCTGGTTTCGGGACCATTATAATCTAGGCGACTTTCCATTGTCTCGGAACGTAGAGCAATCTGAAAGAAGCGTTAATCAAATATAGCAGTTTTATAAGAGCTTTAGTCGGCAATTCCTTGACCACCTGCGACGTTATCAAGTCGTAACCCGGTGCTTTTTTCGTCTTTAGATTGTTAATCACTTATTAGTTTAGTTCAGTTCAATCAATGCAACTTTTTTTACTTTAAAGTTGTCAGATGTCGTGACTGGGGAGTCGGGCGTTATCAAAGGGCCATCGAATGGCTTAAACGTTTCTTCTAAGTGCAAAGCAAAAAGTTCTGCCTTTACTTTGTCGCTCTTGGCCCAAGTTATATCGTTTTTCCGAATTGGTGGAGCTTGCATTTGAGGTTTCCGGATGCATTTTGGCGATTTCCAAAGTGAATAATTTGATTCTCTTCCAGTGGAGAGATTTTCAAGGTAGGTCGCTATCTTATTGCTTTGAAATTCCTGAATACTATCTCTAAGGCGATTGCATAGTCGGTTAAGATCTTTTTATGCTGCGGTGCACGAGTGATTTGCCATTTCGTTCGTGCTTTTCTTTTCTCCCTCACCAGTTCAATGATTTCACTTGGATACTTTTCGTTGCCGTTAATCTTATAGCTTCTAGAAGGAGTGTTTCTCCATGCCACTCTTTGAATTGCTTCTACGAAAAGATCAACTTCGTTCGTCCTCCAGTTCACAAGATGTTTTAAGTGATACGAGTACATTTAGGGCGATATTTGTTTCGCAATCATTTCTAAAGCCCTCCCAGTTTGTTCTATTGCTAGCAAGTCTTGGAGGTCCTTCTTTGTAGATCAACGTTTCACCAAGTAATAAAATTACCGGAGAGTGGTCAGAAGTGAGCTTAAAACTTTCTTGGACTGTAATAAACTTCTATTAAATGAATAAAAAGAACAGCCGAATTCATTTGCCACTTCGTAGAAAATTTTTCCTTTAGATGATGTACATCTTGAACCTCAGAAGATGTGCTTCGCATTGAAATCTCCACCAATAAGGAATTTTGAACCAAGGGCATTGAAGACACGAAAGTAGCCGTCTTTTTCGAGCGAGCATCGCGGCGCACAGTAAACAGACGCTATATTGTAGCTCAAGTGTTTATTTTTAACCCTTACCGCGCACAACTGACGTTTTTCCAGCTCTATGTTTATATCGACCGAGTGTTCGATGTTAGTTTTAATGAATAAGGACGAACCGCCCCGCTTTCTTTCAGAAGAATAATTTCTAATTCGTTAGATTTTTGTAAAAGTCCGTTTGCATTCCATGTTATAATTTTAAGCAAAGAGTTCATATCTACTTAGATTTCGATATAAGGTTAGCCCTACAAAAGCTTTCGACGTTACTGAGTCGTTCGAGAATTCTTTTGTTCGTTTCTCATTGTTCCTTGAACTTAGCGTAAATGCAATTCAGAATTTCTTTCAACGGATCAGAGGGTGACCCGTCGTTTCGTTCAGTTGCTTTGACTTCAGCCTGAGAATACGTCAGAAAACTGGGATTATTTGGCTTATCTGAGGTTATTTTTCGTTCAGTCTTTTTAGTGGACGACTTGGACGTGCTTTTAATCGACTTAGAAGGCTGATTGACTGGTTCGAGAGTCTGCACTGCTGATTCGAGCGTCCTTTCAGTCAGCGTATGATTGAACTCTTGGCAACGCTTGCATTGAGGGATTGTCTTCGTATTGACACGTAGCGGCTCGATTTTAACGATCATACTCATGATTGAACGAATATTGTATATCTTTTCCTGGCTTTCTGTTTTATCGAACGATAGCATAAAAACCAGAAGCTTACGTTTCACTATAGCTTCTTCTCCACGGTCTGGTCGTTTTCTTTCTTTTTTAAGAGGTTCACAGCGTCAAGAATGTTATAACCTCTATCGCGTAAATCACCTATAACGTCCTCTTTAGCGCATGATGGATGAAGTCCTCTAGCTACGACTCTCAAAGGTCTCTCAAACTTGTCTTCATAAGTATGCCATTTAATTTGTTTCATTGTTAAGCTTTTGAGATACAGCCCGATAGCCCTCAGCGTCATTAACCTTGATTTTCCATGCATTGTTTCGCAAGGAACTTACTTTAAAATCATTAGCGATCGTTGTTTTTAAAAATTTTCGCAGAGAATTATGGTCTGCAACGCCTGTAATATTTATTGGAGGAGGGGCGCATTTGCTTTCAATTTGTTTTTCTGCTTTGGATGTGCTTTGCGATTAGGTTCGTGTTGGTGGACAACCTCGGGTGATGAGCCAGCCTTACGTTTTTTAGATGGTCTTTGTTTAAGTATCCAATCCGTATCGCGGATTGGAGCGAGTTCTTCTTCGTCCGTACTGTAGTGATGGCTACCCTGAGAAGGCTCACTATAAATAACCGTCTACGTTTGTGAAGACTCGTTTTGAAACAAAGATACTTTATTCTCTGATTCAAGTTTTTCAACTTTGCTTTTGAGCTCCCGACACAAAAGTTCCAAGAGTTTTCGTCGAGCCTCTTTCGGAGCTCGGTGTTTTCTTTTTCCAGAGTACTCTGTTTTGAGGTTTGCGTTTCCCGAATTAACACAACCGTCTTTTGAGGCGGAGATCTTTGTAGCCTTGCGCTTTTCCTAAATGGGTTAATTAAATTTTGATGCAATAAATAGCTCTCCCCAGAATACGTAGAGCTTGCCTCTTGTGAGGGTGGATTTTCCAGTTGAACTGGGCTGCCACCTGGGGTATCAATATCAAGCTTTCAAATGTCCATTGCAACTAGCCACGCCCCTTTTTTTGTAAGCGTTTTCTCAAAAATAAAACGTATTTCCTTCATAAAACTATTTACGGTAATCTTAAGTCTTTCTGTGAATATGTCGTCAGAACCCGTGAATTTCGATTACAAATGGTGGAAGCCACGCCCACTTTTTTCTCTTAAAAATCTCTTAAAAATAGCGGAAATATCCTTAGAGCAGAAATATGTTATTACATTTGCATTGAAATATTATCACTGGGTTATTGAAACGTTTTTGTAAAAATTCTATAACTTTGAGCAATTAAATTTATATAAATAATTTCTAACGGAGTAAATTTTAAGTTCTTATTAACGAGACTTAGAAAATAAGCTGAATGAAATCATAAATGCCATGCGAATTATAATCTAAGTGTACATATATTGCTTTTTTTGAGAAACCAGCTCACTTTTACTCTTACGCATAAACCAACAACAGATCAAATTGTATATAAAAATGAGTATAATTTAGGGAATAATCAAAAGTGGACTTAGCAAACAATCCAAATTTTAGATGAAATTATTTTTTCTTGAAAGTCAGTAATTGGGGTGTATTCGTTGGTATTTTCAAAAGGTCTTGATTGGGTTAAATACATTTATTTAATACGTTATTACATTTTCATATGTACATATGTGGGAATGAAAACTAAATGATAAAAATAAAAATTATTTATAAAAAAAATTTAATTAAAATAAAAGATTTTTTTCAAAGCTATTCGTGTTTACTTTTAGTTTTGGTTCTTTTTTGCAGAAGTTATTTCTATTTAGGGTAGTTCATATGATGGCAAACAGCGAACTGCGAACGAGAGAATATTCGACGGAGCTAAACAACATAACCTAATTTTTTTTATTAAAATAAATAGAATGATTTTATTATTATTACTTTATGTTTTCGTTTTCAATTAGTTTTAGTTCAGTCCTTTTGTTTTCCGCGTGTTTTCATTTAATTAATAATTCATAAGTGTAACTCCGTTTCTGTTTTTAAAAATATGATTTATAATTTTGTAACTAGTAACCAAAACAATATCCTCTCAATTAAAAACTTACTCCTATTATAATTATTATTTCACCATTGTAATGAATATGTGCTTGCTTGGATTAAATATTTTAAATTTAGTTGAATAATGTTAATAAAAAAAAATAATAATAATTTGTGGCACATCTGAGAACTACCTATACCTTCTACATGAGGTGTTGGCGACATTACACATCTACACTTCTCACAGCAGTGCCATCGAAAGTGACGTTTACATTTCCACCATTGATATGGTATGCCTGAACTCCTTACAAAAACAACACAGAAAGCGCAAAAGCATATAGCATGAACTTTCAATTTTATTTTCGCTCTAAATAGTATAAGTGAGAGTAGGAAATTGTTGAAGATAAAAGATAGTGTAATGTTAAATAGCGTTATAAGAGAGACGGTAGCGTCGGGTATTGAATCCCCCCAAATGGCAAATAGACCCGGAACGTCCATGCACTATGAAATGCGAGTACGCACATGGAACATAAGCACGTTGTATATCTCATATGCTACAAACTTGAGTCTGTCCTCGACCGGTACAAGGCACAGATATTACCGCGAGGAGATACAATGGATAGGATCAAGTATGTAGAAAAGGAAGAATTGCGACATTCATTACAGCTGTCACATGTCAAAAGTCATTGACTTCAAGCCGAGAAGCGGTCGCCTGGATATAATCCTCATCAGAGCTACTTTTTACAACAGCAGCCTAATATGTGCACATACCCCTACCGATAAGGCTGAAGACTAAGGCTGAGATATTCTATGACCTCCTGGATGGAGCCTATAGAACCTGTCCACAGTATGATGTAAATAAATATGATGATAAATATGATGTAATCTTCGGCGGTTGAGTCGGAAGGACCAGCCTCCTCGAAATGACTACAGATAACGGCTTCCAATTAATAGACTTTGCAGCAGCTAGTAATACGGTGACAATTAGTACTAGGTGCCCTAGACTTAGAATAAACACAACAACCTGGCTATCTCGAGATGGTCGAACCGCCAATCAATTCGACCAATAATATGAAGATGCGAGGCACACACCTTGAATGTTCACATATTTAGAGGAACAAACGTCGACTCTGACCATTTGTTTGTGTCAGTTAAATTCAGAGCTCAACTGTCCAACGAGAAGAATCTGCGAATAACCCAAACAAAAATTTGACGTTGAAGTTCTTATCACAACTGAAGTAACCAGAGACTTCGAAAAGCAACTGAGTGAGAGATTTTCCGCTGTACATTCGCCCTCCACTGACGTCAACACACAGCATGGCAACATCATCAAAGAGGTAGCCGAATGCGCGTTGGGATACCAGCTACCCTCGAAAAGATGTCCATGGTATGATGATGATTGTACGAATATATATCGCAAAGAAGTAACAGAAGATGCACATCGTATAGCGCTGCATCGCAAAACAAGAGCAGCATGGACAGAGAACTGAGCCAAGAGAAGGGAGGAGGAAAATATCCCGCATAAGCTTAAAGAAATCGAAGAGTCACGTGATAAGACCAACATTCGAAAGTACTATAGAAGAAGGCAGCTGGCTTAACGAGGAATCGAGTTTCAATTTTGTCATATTTTTCGTTCTCGATATACAGCGATTTGAGTGGTTTTCAAATCTTCAGTTTAAATACATCCTTTTGTGGTATGGTCCACGAGTATATTCCAGTCACTTTTTTCACTTGCACATATAAGGACACCTATGAGTGCATATTGGCTTTCTGAAAATTTTCGATTTCGATATTTTGATCAAACTTGACATTGCTATGATAGAGAAACTTAATAAAGTGGGTCTCTAAATTCGGTCTGTCTGTTTGTCTGTCCGTACGCACGACTGCAGCCTAAACGGCTGGACGGATTTTCTTCAAACTTCATATCTAAGGTTTGTGGGATCACAATTCGAGGCGAAGGCGGAATTTTCACTCTAACTCCAAAATTGACTAATGGGCGATTTTGAAAAGAAAAAAAATCCGTTTTCTCGAAAACGGTTATAACGATTTTAATCAAATTCGATAGTTGAGTTAGGATGGATATACAGCCTTGGCCAAATGCATTAGGCACCCTTTCGGAAATAATTAGTTTGAATTTTATGAATTATGGCGTCATTATATGAGGTTGTAAACGGCTTTTATTTTTTAAGAAAGATCACCAATGCACAATAATGTCAGGATTTGTAGCTTGACAAGACAAAAATTGTACTGTTGATGGCTGTACATACATATGTATGTATGTAGGTGCAAGTAAATGTGATCAAATCGTGAACTTATTTATTTATTTTTTTTTTTTTTGCTACCAATAAATTCTCATTGTAAATGGAGTAGTATTCAAAAAATATTAATATATATACAGTAGTGTGCAATAAAGTAGCCTATACAGATTTCAAAAAATGTTAAAATATTAATATTTTTAAAATTTAATGGGCGCCCTCTATTTGTAAATGACAACAGGCATCTCCAAGTCCAAAATAGTATTATGTATTTGAGTGTTAAGTATTTGCTTCTGCTAAACGCCTTTTGTGTACTTTCCTGTTATGGGCCAAAGGTACAATTTTCATGTGTGTAGTATTGGTGAAATATCATATTTAAATTTAAGTTTCGTGTTCTATCGCTGCAATTAAAAAGGTAAATTATATTTACAAATACTATGAATGATAACATATAACTGTGGAATGTTCTTACGAAAATGGGTCGAGATCAACATTGTGGCGGGGAAGAAGTGATAGCTGATTAAAAGGTTGATTGCTGGAGCAAAAACTTACCATTTCGTACAGGAGGTATTTCATTATACCACGAAAATGATAAGAAATGCTTTGGAATTTGTTAAGATTCTAGAAACTCGAGGAAAAAAACTTAAAACAACTTCTAGGGATGACTAAAGCATTGTAAAAAAGGCAAAGTAACGTCCTTTGTTACTTAAAAAATTATTTAACACGACTTAGAACTTGGAATTACCATTTGGACGGATTCCTTCAAATTTTTGTACGTAATGCCCAGAAAGGAAATTTGAATTTTCATTCTAGCAAAAATTAACTATACTTTAGTTAAGGTCAATTTTCAAAAAAAATCCAATTTTCTCAAAATCGAGCCGTTTTAACGATTTCGATAAAAATTAATTTCTGTGGTAATATGGACTTGAAATAAGACTGCGTACTCAGATATTTTCGAATAACGGTACTTTACTTTTTAGCAAGATTGCGAAAACTGGCTAGTACTCGGATATCGTTGAGGCGAATTTATTCAAAATCTATTTTGACATACATATGTAAGGATATGGCATTCAAATTTCTCTCAGCGAATACTCTCGCTTTATCGTATATCGCTTTTGCTGATTATTTTTTTTTTGTTGCGCGACTAAGGAATCATCTCTGTTTGTAAAAAATAAGTTTATCACCATAAGGGAGCTCTGGGAAGCATACACATTTATAAGAAAAATCATTTCCGGTAAATTTGTATAATGTGGAAGCTGTGACTCAGTGGTTAAGTGCGCGATCAATGAGCGAGAACTTCAAGGTTTGAATACAAGAAAACACAAAAATAAAAAAGTAAATAAATTACGGCCCACGTCTTGCGAACGTCTAACAAACATCCGAGAGTATATACTGTCATAATAAGCTTCTCTCAATCGAACAAAATTGCCCTTAGGAAACGTGATAAAACTGTAGGTCCCAACCATTCGTGAAGCGCACAGTATGAGTGGCTGCGAGAAGCTAGGCCAGGCCCTGCTTTAGGCTGTTAGCACCAAAATATTTTATTTATTTTAATTTGTATAACAATTAATTATAGCGCGACAGAAGTTGCTTTCCGCATGAAACTTAAGGTTTGCAAACCAATCAATTCACACCTTGTGTTATAATAAGAAAGTTCATCAAACTTATTTACAAATAGATGGCGCCCCTTGAAATTTAGAATGTTTAATGTTTTAAACATTTTTAAAAATATGTATGGGACGCAGCTATGCACACTACTCTATATACATAGTAGGGACAAAAATACTGTTACAACATTTATTGCAGCTGCTGCTTAGTCTAGACTTTGGCATTTCCAAACGTTTCCATTATATTATAAACAGTTGAGCTTATAGTCGTTTCTTTCTGAAATAATTTTCAATTCGGTCTTATTTTCGCCATGGAATGGTCCGATAAGGAAAACTGTGTCACTGTAACGTTTCATAGGCGTGGTATGAGTAACGGGTAGATCTTTAAGACGCTGCAGACGTTCGGCATTAGCCGAATGTTTGTTCATCGATGTTTAAAGTTATTTACTGATACTAATACTACTGATACTACTACGCACGGTTCGGATAACGCAAGCCATTATGCGGCCATAAAGGCACAAATTTAAAACAATCCTCTCCGAATGCAGCAGTATTAGCTCGTGAGAAAAAAAAAGGGTCAAAAAATCAAAGTGTCTGTTGACGGAATACGCTGCTGGTCTGCACAGAAAAATGTTCTTTATTGGCAAAAAAATCGTCATCGTTCAAGAAAAATAAAAAAAAAACTTCAAAACATAGGCCAAACTGTATCAGGAGACCATTTTCGAACTCGTTGTAAAGCCTCTAAACCATGCCCAATTCAAAAAAAAAAATTGCCATGGACATTTCAACAGCACTCAGCGCTAGGTCATAAGGCTAAAACAACTCAGGCTTTGCTCCGAAGCAACTTACCGCATTTAGTCAGCACCGGTGACTGGCCTTTTGCCAGGCCAGATTTCAATCCTCTGGATTACAAATTGTGGACTGTTTTAGAGGAAATAGTATGCCGCAGAAGAAATCCTAACATCGAATCCGTAAAGCATGCTCGAACTGAGGCTTTGGCCAACTTTCCAATGAATGAAGTGCGTCCTGCGACTGACGAGTGGCCAAAGCGACTAAGGGCCTGTGTTAAGGCAAAGGGGGGAATTGCAAAATCATGAATCAATTTTGAATTTTCCACTTTTTCAGCATCTTCAGCCTCTATGCTTAAGAGTGCTACTTCTGATAAAGATCCTTGCCCAGTTGAATTTCTAAAATAGTTTTTAATCATTTAGTTTTGAAAACGAACTTTCCGCATTTGCTACCGTAAACCGCGATGCGTAAAATGCGCCAGTATACATCTTTCGGAAAACTGCAGCTTAAATGAACAGGCTCCGGTGACTTGTATAAACTGCAGAGGGAAGCACCCAGCGAACTATAGAGAAGTGGTTAAAAAGCTTCAAAAAAAGGCGCGATGCGATTAAAAAAAATTTACGCCCGAACCCGAAAGCACAGGAAAAATTTAAAGTTTTTATGGGGAATGTAGCGACAGAAAGAAAACTTGTCAAAGAAAAGACGAAAGTTGTGCACGAAAAAGTCAGAAAAGAAAAGCCGTCATTTTCTAACGGGCAAACGTATGCGCAAGCAGCGTCTTAAAAAAAATAAGAAAAGCGGTATTGATCCAAAAGCAATCTCACAAGTTCTTTCTATAATTCTCGCGAAACTTGACGAGCAAAGCAAAACAAATAAACTTATATTTGAAAAATTGAGCAATCTCGAGCATAAAACTCGCAAAACAGGAACCCAAGTATGAATATGAAATAGTTGCTTAAAATATTAGCATGGAACGCAAACGGACTACTGGAAGTAGACGAACTAGAAGTGTTCCGAAACGCACTTGAAAAAGAAATCTAGTGTAAAAATAAAAGGATACTGTGCTTACCATACTTACCATCCGTCCGAAAGGGCTAGAGGCGGATCTTCCCTATTCATGAAAGGCTGTATTGAGCATTCTATAAATATAATTATTGAGACACACACCCTTTGGGGTTCAAGATGCGATTCAACTAAAGGCAGACTACTGTACGAAGCCGGCATGCAACTGACTTCTTTTCGACGAGAAAACCGACATACTGGCCCACCGACAGAGCAAAAACTTCTGATATCGTAGACTTCTTCATTATAAGAGGTGTAGCTAAAGACTTTACATACGTCGCGGAAAGTTTTGATGTCCCCTCAGATCATTTATCAGTAATCATGACAATAAGCGAGTGTCTAATGAAAAAAAGAAGGGGCCCCTAGATTAAATACCAATAAAACTAACTTGGACGGCTTTAGGAAATATTGTACAGAAAATATTATTCTGAATGTGTCGCTTAAAACACCGTATGAAATAGAAGACGAAGTCGGCAAATTAATTATTGAAGTCATACAGAATGCCGCGTGGCACAACACTCCCTACAAGAGGAAAGAAGTCGTAAATAGCGAAGTTTAATATCCGCCGGAAATAAAAGAACTGATACGCCAAAAGAGGAGAATACGCCAAAGATAGCAACAACCCCGAACTCCCCAGAACAAAACTCTTTTAAACCATCTGTGTAATGAACTCATCAATCAACCAAAGATTTCAAAAATCGAAAGATCTCTACGTATCTTCAAAGCTTGACTGCCGAAAAAAGTTCGAATTATTCACAATGGAAAGCCATGAAAGGTATTAAAAAGCCCCAAATGCAATCGAGACAAAGAGAAGGCGGATTTATTTGCCGTGCACTTGGAAGAAACGCTTAAGCCATTCGGCGGACAGGTGCTAACAGAAGACCTTGGTGGTACGATTACGAAACCTGACTACTTTAAAATAAAGAGCGTGCCGTTGGTCGTACTTTGCCAGACAATAAAAAATTTTTTTAAAAAATAAGGCCCCTGGATATGATTTAATAACCGGGCAGAGCCTCAAGGAATTGCCAAAGAAAGCCCTGATCAAGATTCTGCATATTATAAATGCCGCGCTAAAATTATTATACATTCTAAGGCAATGGAAAGTCGAAGAAATTATAATGGTTACAACACTGGGAAAGCCTCCAAACGACAAAATATCGTACAGACCGATATCGCTCTTGCCGATAGTAGCAAAGTAATTGAAAAGGTTTTGTTAAAGCGGATCATTGAAGAAAGACGTTTGATTCCTGACCATCAATTCGGCTTCAGAACAAAGCATTCCACAATTGAATTATAGAATACTCGTAATAAATTAAATAGAGAAAACCTTAGAGGAGAAAAAGATATGTTCTATCGCTTTTCTGGACGCCTCTTAAGCCTTCGACAAGGTATGGCACGAAGGCTTGAAGTTTAAGTTAAGACAGGTTCTTCCGGAACAATTATATGAGATTTTAGAGTCCCACCTTGCGAGCAGACTATTTTCCGTGCTAAACACGGATTGGAATACTCCCGATTTAAAGAAATCGTTGCCGGAGTACCGCAAGGAAGTGTTCTTGGTCCGATCTTGTTCTTATTATACACTCGAGATTTACCGCAAGGAGTAGGCACTGTCGTAGCATCGAACGATACGGCGGACGATACGGGTATATCAACAACAAAAAAATCAGTCTAGTCAGCAATTGTAAGGCTTCAACGCGCTTTGGACAAAATTTGGGAGTGGACAAAGATGTGGAGCATTGCTCTCAGCGAGACCAAATCAACTTTACTTACAAAAAAGCGAGACCAAATCAACTTTACTTACAAAAAAATTAACAAATTAACAACCTACCCATTTTCATTAATTCGATACAAATACAAACGAGGTATCTCTCATGGTAATTGCAACAATGTTATATTCCAAATTCTGGACGAGACAAACCTTGTGCGCCGACTACAAAGAACGAAACCGTTCGATCTAGCGCAATAAGGACCAGCCGTATTTAATGACGGGTTTTAGCAGATGCTTTTGCTGGAAAGCTACCTCCCTAAAGCGAATATTTTTGAAACTAAAACTGCTTGATAAGGAAACTTTGTGGTAGTAAACCAGTAGAAGGGAGAAATTGTTTAGTAAGTAAAAAGCTCACATTACTATGAGCACGGGGCTCATAGTGTCTATGAAGATTTTTCACCTACCCACGAAAAAATAAAAATAAAAATTGCTGCCAATACCGGTTAAAACAAAGTGTTTGTATCGAACATTCTCGAACGAAATTTGAAATATCTTAAGCAACGCATCATGCAGCAAAATAATAAACGAAAACAAAGAAGCCAAGAAGAAGCTTTGAGACCAGAAAATCATTATGTACATCTAATTTTGTTTAGTTTTAAGAATCAGTACAGATCAGTGCATTATATTTTTATTAGTGGTGAAAAGAATTGAAATAGTAAATTAATTAATTTTTTTCAAAACAAAAACTGAAAAAAAGTGGTAAATAAGAATTCGAAATAAAAACGTAAAATAGTTAAAAAGTTGAAAATATTACTTGAACTATAACAAAAAAGCTATAACCCACTGTTGCCACAAGTAGGTAGGTAGAAGTGGTTGTTCCAGCGTGGCTTGCTGGAACCCAATTAGCGCTTTTGTCCCGTTTTGAAAACCACAACTCATGTTAATGAGTATGTGTTTAGACTGTGACATAATTCTGTTATCAAATTCATCCTGTGAAGTTCAAGAACCTGATGATATCACCGACTCCCATCTCTGATACGGAGGTTTACACAGTGTGCGAAACACTGGGTAAACCCAGTACAGCGATGTCCGAACGAGTCCTGTTTAGAAGCTCTTGTGTCTTGACTCAATTATAGTTGGGCCTTATTTTCCTGGATATTACGCAGTTAGGCAGCCTGCCCCATCTATAGTCAGCCTTTGAAAGAAAGTGCAAAAAGATTTTTCTCTTGACAGATCTGCTTATCAGCCTGCTTATTCCCCTCTATATTACTATGGCCTAGAACCCAGAGGAGACTGACCTTAAACCGACGGCTCAGCAGGTCGAGTTCTTCCCTACAATGTTCTACCAGTTTGAGGGATGATATAGTCGAATCTATGGCTGTGATAGCGGTCTGGTTATCAACGAAAATGGCGACGTTTCGCTTGGGTGTAGGATGGTTTCTCAGAGCCCGACAAGCCTGGTGTATCGCCAGCAATTCCACCTGGAATACACTAAACGAGTCCGGGAGGCGGTAAGACTCCGAAATTTGCAGTGGTCCTGAGAAGATGCTTGCACCACCCCACCTTCCATCTTCGAACCGTCGGTGAAAATTGTTATTTCGAACTTTCTCATCACGTCATCTCTTTCCCAATCCGCCTTGGACGGAAAAGCTACCGAGAAGTCCTTCTTGAAGTTCAGTTTGGGTGTAGTGTAATCAGTAAGAATCTTTGCTAGATTCCCTGCTAACGTTCAGAGCTTCAGTCGAACAGGACCGCATGGCATCCGTTGTGCCTATTGCTGCTGATCTTTGAACCCTGCTTAATTTTGTAATGTTGCAGTCCTTATTTACGGCGGGCCACCAAACCAGTAACCTATAATAGGACGTACGACAGCCGTGTACATCTGCAAGACGATCTTCGTACGAAGTCACCACCTCTTGCGAAGGTTATGCAAGCCTTCCTGACTCAATGTTTACTTTCCAGCTAAGTTTTGGGTTGAGTATCACTCCAAGGTACCTGGCACTGGATGAAAAAGAAAGTATTTGGTTGTTTACCCGTGGAGGCGTAAACGCCGGTATTTTGTTTTAGTGGTAAATACCATCAGTTCAGTTTTGCTTGGATTAACAACAAGTCCACAACTAGCTTCCCAGGTGCTAACCTTATCAAAATCACCGTCCATGATTTCACTCATCACGGAAGGAAACTTCCCCGACCCTAGGATTACCACGTCATCCACATACGCGACCTATTTATTTGACTCGGCCTCTGTCTTGACAGGAGTTTGTTAATCATCATCAGCCATAGGAGATGGGAGATAACACCTCCCTAACGTTTTTTCTCTATCGACTGATTTGGTTAAAAGACTGATGCCAAGTTTTGACTGATGAACCCCTCAACCCTTAACTCGATGAGAGACATTGTAAAAAGCACCATCAATGTCTAAGTAGGTAGCTCGTGTATATTGTTTGTAATGAATGTTTTCTTCAATTGTTCGCACTACCTCAGAGCCGTCTACCTGGATCTTCCCTTTATTTATTTATTTATTTATTGAAGCTTAGTACAAGCCTTAACTTAGAAAATAACTTAACCTATATTTACCTTAACCTTTTTTTTTTATGCTTATTGACTGGGCCCTAGGGCCCACACAATTATTCTTAAACTAAAACTTAAAACTAACATTTAAGGGAAGGGAAGAATGGGGAGTTGTTAAGAGGAGGTATAGAGAGAATTTCTAATAGAGGATATATGGGAATGAAAGTCAAGTGTGTTCTGTGCATTGTTGGCCAGACGCAACATTCTGGAGATAGGTTCGAAATGACCGTAGTTGGTGCGGTAGAGAGGGAGACGAAAGAGCGGTACGGATCTAAGGTTGCGTGGGTTAGTCTGAAGTGAAATCATTTCCAGTAGTGCGGGAGAATCGATCGTGCCAGTTAATAATTGGTGTACGAAGAGTATGTCACCTACCTCGCGACGATTTATAAGTGTCTGCAAGCCGATTTTCGTAGGGGGGTAAGATATAGTTGTCGTCCCATGGGAGACCACGTAAGGCAAAAGAGATAAACCTTCGCTGCGCGGCTTCGATTCTAAGGGAGTGGGTGTCGTGAAATGGTGACCAAACTTGGCTGGCATATTCAAGGAGGGGTCTAACAAAGGTGATGTAAAGAGACTTTGTAACGTAAGGGTTCGAGAATTCTTTAGACCAGCGTTTTATGAAACCGAGAGAAGAATTGTCCTTGTGAATAATTTGATCAATGTGGGAACGGAAGTTTAGCCCCCTGTCACAAATAATACCCAGATCGCGTATAGAGGAGACTGCGGGAACAGGCTCGTTGGGAAAGTAATAGGTTCTGCGGGGTGGGGGAAGTCGCTTACGAGAGAACGTTAAGGATTGAGATTTGCCGACGTTAAGTTCTAAGAAGTTTTTGTCGCACCATGTGTAGAATGAATTAAGGTCGTTTTGAAGTAAGAGAGAATCAGTGGGGGTATATATTATCTTAATGATTTTCATGTCATCCGCGTAAATTGACAGATCTGAGTCTTTTATGATGTGATCAACATCGTTTATTGTTAAGATAAAATTCAGTGGACCAAGGTGACTGCCTTGAGGAAATTTGGATAAGGATGATCTTTCGAGAATTTTTGGTATGTGAGTGTCTAAAATGCGTTTCAAGGTTTAAGTAACAACAAAGTCAGGCTAATCGGCCTAAAATCCTTCGCGGATTCATGACCCGCTTCCCCGCCTTCGGGATGAACACCACTCGAACACGTCTTCAACTCAGGGAGATGTGGTTTAGTAGTATACAGCTCCTAAAAATAGCAACTAGCCATTGGATTGCTATGTATAAGGATTTCTGCAGCATAATGGGCAGTATGCCATCGAAATATAGCTGTCTATTGTGACATTTTGTCCAAGTTATGGATATTGAGCGTCGTAAGAGCATATACTTTGTTTTGTTCTGGTTAACCGCTTAATCTATTTTTGCCGCTTCTGTTTCAATACCCCCGAAAGCGCCACTGACAGAAGGCTGTGGTCTTCCAATTATATCAACGTCATCGGCGTACGCGAATAGTTGTATAGACTTTTGAAAGATCGTACCCCTACTGTAAGCTTGAGAATTTTGTACAATCCTTTTAAGATGTATAAGAAATTACATGACAGCGCATCACCTTGTCGTAGTCCATTTCTGAATTCAAAAGCCCCGGTGATTTTTTAACGACCTTGCAGCGTGCATTCTCCATCGTCATCAATACCAAATCATCTTCAGCTGCTTTAAATAGTTCGCCAGCCAGACAGGGTGAACGGAGTTGTTAATCGTCATCTTCCGAGTTGAATAAAGCATTCTGGCTCTCGGCGAAATTTTGATCGGCACCGCCGTTTAACAGTCTGCAGAAGTAATCTTTCCAAATTCTCAGCACCGACTACGACTCTATTACTAGACTCCATTCTTCATTCATAAAGATTTCAGTTCGGGCTTTGCAGCCCTTTGCCTTCTGCTATAACACCTTTTTACCTTTTACTATAACACGTCTCCATTGACTCGATCTCGTGTCTCCCATAATTTTCCATTTTCTTACTTAGAATCTGGTGTTCTTCCCTTCTCTTCTGCTTTCAGATGTCGTAAGCTCCTCTCGTCACCCTATGCAGCGTCGCTTGGCGGCATATTTTATCAAACCAGGGGTTTCTCGTGCTGGATGCGAGAAACCCAGCACATTAGAGGCGGACTTCTTGATGGCTTGCTGGCAATGATGTCAGTGCTCATCTTCACTTAACATTGAACTTCTTGAGTGGTTCAGGGATACTTAATTAGTGAAAGCTCCGGCAGTCTCTTACGATTGTAGCCGTTGGAGGTGTTGTTTTCTCACTAGCATTGGCATTGTGGTGATTGGGATGTCCGCATACGTAGCTTGGCAGCAACAATGTATTGATCCGAGTCAATGTTAGCTGCTCAGTGCAAACATCCAAAATATTGGAGGAGTATCAATCGCGAAGTGAAGAATTTGGTTGACAGTTAGTTGGTCCGGAGAGCGCCAAGTATCCTAAAGTGCGGGAATCGTATGCTAACAACAATGATGATTCGCGCTGCCACAAAGTCGATTAGCCTGAGTCCGCTTCCGGAGTTGTTGTCAAGCTGTATTTTCCGACGGTGTTTCTAAAGATGCCACCCTTCCCAATTTTTGTGTTAAAATCCCAAAGTCGTTGTCCTTATTTCGCTTGCGAGATTCGTCAACAGTAAAATCGAGATCCTACGTTAAAACACCTACGACAAAGGTCCGGATATTTCAAAGAGATGTTCGTTCGGTTTGATATACATACATATGAAGTGCACCCAGCTGTATTTGTGGAGGTCCAAGTGTTCAGCTACACAAGTCAATCTCAGCATACACTGATCTTTAGTTCACTATTAGATCCAACAGGCAACGCGTGGAGGTGATAATGTGATTTTACCTACCGCAACCAACAATCACTGCAACCTACAAAATCGTTTGCATTGTGAGGAACTCCAGGGCATTGATTGCAGATGAGTGACCGATTTTACTAAAATATTTTCCCTGGACATTCACACCAAATGTACCAGACGGTTTCTTGATGTTCAAGACAAACTTTGCAAGGTTCTGCGGTACCTAATCTACTTTCATCTATCTTTTTAGAGTTTTAGTTGAACGAGCAGTGGCTGGTGTGAAAGTCTGTTGAGTGCTTTGTGTCATGCTTGCTGAATATTAGATGTTCCTGAAGTTTCCGACATTAGTTGGATAATGGGAAATCCACAGATAAAGCATATTATGAAGCTTCTCTGGCAAACTCATCAAGGAACTCCAGTGAAGGTGATCTTATTTTAAAGAGCTAGCGGAACTAAACTTAAAAAGAATAAAGTTTTATAGCGTTTTACACTGCCTGGCTATCTGGAAAAATAAGTGCCTACTATGCATAGCTCAATTGACATTAGACGTCCGATACACATTAAACTGCGCAAAGTGGAAGCACATCTTGGAAGCTCTTCGGACAAAGGATCCTGGTATATGAGTATGCTATAGATGATAGCCCCAGTGATTGATAGCACAGGAGGGATGCCACAGGGTTCAGTGTTGGGTCCACTTTTGTAGAATGTTATATATGATGGGATACTCAATCTACTTATACCAGAAGAAGCTAAGATCATGGGCTTTGTGAACGATATTGCGATAGTTGTGGTCGTCAACCTAATGGAAAAAGTGGTCCAAACAAGCAGCGACATAATCGGGAATATTCAACGCTGGCTTGAATCTATGAGTTTAAAACTAGCAAATCATAAAACGGAAGCGGTGCTAATCAGTAGCAGAAAGAAGAGGGAAACAAGCACTCTTACGATAGGGGAACACAAGGGGCACAACGCCATCAAATACCTAGGTGTCATATTTGTCCCTTTATCGTGCTAAGTCGAAAGGTTTGGTCCTTTGTAGACGACGCAATAAATTTCTCTCTAACCAGTACATTTCTGTGTATTTCTTTTCGAGTTCCTTACGTTTCTTTTTTCACGTGCGACTTCCATTTTAACTTTGCGTCGAGTGACACCCCGAGGTATTTAGCCTCGTTTGCGACGGAATAGGGACCGAATTTATAAGGATAAACAAGCTGTTTGTTTTCTTATAAGTGAAATTTACATGAACAGATTTGATTTCATTGAAAGCAATCCGCTAGGCCTTTGTCCATTAATTTACATTATTCAGAGCGCTTTGCTGTTTTACAGTTGTTTCTTCGATCATTTTACCGATTGCTAGAATAGCAGTTTCATCGGCAAATCTAACTAAGATGGTGCCTTCTCCTTGCGATATATTACGGGTATATATTATAGAAGATACAGAAGCAGACCAAGAACGCTTTCTTCCTATACGCCAGCTGAAATTTGTTCAAATTGCGTGTATTCTTTTACGTATGTAACATGGAAGAGTCTATTCCCAAGATCTGTTGTCAGTATGTTATAAAGGCTGTAAGCGCTTGAGTAATATACCCTCAAACATTTTGGATATAATTGGGAGAAGAAAAATGGGTCTATACGACTTCTTACGACTCGGCGGTTTTCTTAGTTTTAACACCAATATGACTTCCACAGCTTTCCGTTGACTCAGGATGTATTCTAATTTAAGGGCAGCGATTATAATATATAGGAGCTTAATTAAAGCTTTTAAGGCAACAGCTTTCCTAGGTTTTAGTTATTTTATTTCTTTTTTTAGTTCCGTTGGCATTGCACTTGTTATTCTGTAATTGGCAGGTGTAATTTCCGAAGTATTGATATTATCAATAAGAGTTTGATAATCAAACGGCTTAAAAGTCTCTTCTATAGATGGGAGGCAAAAATGTCCGCTTTCTCTTTGTCTTCCTGCACCTATTCGCCGTGATTTTTCCATTGATTGGCGTAGAGATTTTAGGTCTTTTAGTGCCATTTTATAGTTTTCCAAAGCGAATAATGCATTCTTTTTCCTCTGTCAAGCTTTGAAAGTACTGGTAATCGCCTATTGCACAGTTTTTAAAATTCCTAATTGCGTGTTTCAGCGGGTTATACAAGTGATTCAAGTGTGTTCTATGCTGTGGAGCACGCATTTGGCGTTGCGATTTCTTACGCGCTTATCTTTTTCTCCTCATATATCATTTCTTTTATTTCCAGTGGATATTTCAGGTTGCAATTTGTGGGTGTTTTTTTTTTGTTGATAGGAAGCATTATTGTATGCCGCGCACTGTCCGATTTCAACATGGCGGTCAACTTCGATTTCAAGTTCATAGGGCATCTTAGGTAGTACGCTCAGTTCAATATTGTCTTCAATTTCTCCTGAAGCCTTCCCAATTAATATTGGATAATATTGAATCTTTGCTTCTATAAAGAGCAAATATTGTTTTCGTGGAAAAATTCGATCTCGAGATTTTGATTAATCTTGCTTTTACTATGATAGAGAAACTACAACAAATTGATCTCGCAATTCTGTCCGTCTGTTTGTACATCGGACTGCAGCTTAAACGGGTGGATGGATTTATTTCAAACTCTATATCTGTGGTCTGTGGTCCTCTTCCTGAGCCGAAATTGGAAATTTCACTATAACCTCAAAGTTAATTACTTTACTTAACACGGTAACACGGATGTCTGTAATAGGACTCAGTTTTTCACTAAAAATAATGAATAACGGTACTTAGCTTATTAGCGGACTTGTGGAAATTGATTATATCACGGATATGGCTAAGACTATTTTATTCAAAATTGGTAATACATTTATCATTTTTGACATTCATACATACATATGTAAGGATATGGCATTAAAATTGTTGACATATGATTAAAGAAATTGTTCAGTTTTTTAACACATTTTACGAAAACAAAATTAGTTTTCACTTATCGATTTCACCTAAATTTGAAATCTGAATAATTTACAAACGGAGAGCACATATGGATCAAGCATGTGTGGCCCAATCGTGCCCTTTATTTATTTCGGGTTTCGCTCCTTGTCACAATGACTGGACAATGTTCAGAGGAAAGCTTTCTTCAACTCTTATGAAATTTTTAGATTGTTTTGCAAAGAAGGGATATTCATCAATTGCGTTTAACATTTTATCCATTTTTCAGCGGGTGTTTGGTTAGCTTCAAACTTAATAAAACTTTATTTTTTTTAGAAAGTTCTTGAAAACAACTCGACTCAACAAATGTGTGGCTCTTTTGAACATAAGACTAGTAGTGTCAAATTTCTTTTCAATACTAGCAATTGTATTAGGCAACGTTCATATGTCTAATCGTTTATTTCTGAGGCTTTTTTAATACTGCCCCAGTTTATTACCCTACATACTCATACATTTGGTATTCCCCCGACTTAGATAAACCAGTCTAAGTAAAGACTAGAACTCATCCTAATCAGTTGCCCTGTCTTAGCTAATAAACTTACTCATTCTATCCACATCTAAAACGACAAGTGAATAAAATATCACCTAACAATGAAAAATTGTGTAATTACCTACAATCGTTGGCTAATTTCACAACAGCCTCTGCCGTAACGAGAAAAAAAAACTGTTACGGAAGGCTAATTACAAAGTACTTAACCCTCCCACCCCAAGCGCCCGCCTCTCAGAAAAAAATGAATTAAGTTTCATTAGATAAATTTAAGTCAAAACGATTTAATATCTCTCGGTCAGTTGCGGTTTCTTAAATAATCACCAAACATTAGGAAATATAATTTTGAGGTTTTTTTTTTATAAATAAAATAAAACATATGTTATCATCTCCGTAGGTGATATAAACAAAAGTTGTATTATACAATAGACTCATTGTGACTCATATTTAGAATCCACTTGCCTGCCCCCTTGTATGCCCTATCTATTAACCACATCGCCATATTTGCTTTGATGTAACAAATACAAAACAAACATGAAAAAAAAAAACTTTCCATTCGTACTGAATGCACAAATCATATAAACGTAACGTAACCTAGTGATGGAAAAGTATCTGACAAAACGGATTTGAATTCCCTTCCGTAGGCGTTTTGTGAGAACGTACAAGAAAATCTATTCAATTTGATTTCCTTTTTTTTTGCAAATAAATATACAATGAATAAATACATACATACACTACGCATGAGTGTATGTAATTTTTTTTTTTTTTTTTTGATTCAACAATCTCACCCCGAAATGAATTGGCTTACGATAGGGGTACCAGGGAAGCAGGAGAATGAAAGCTTTTTCTACTTTTTTGGAGTTGGGATAGGGCAAGAAGACAAGCAAGCAGGGTATGAGGTGCAGGATTGTATGTACATACACATTGTAGAAAGGGGTGGTTTTGATAGTGGTGGCGGGTCGATTGATCATTCCAACGGAATTTTTGAATCTACGTCGAAGTTTAGTCGCTTTGGTTAATTTTTTGTTTATAAATTCGATTTAACCGTATTTTAAGTTGTTGGTTGGTGGCTTATTAAAATTTGAGTTGCACAAGTTGCTTTTTTGACAGCAGTACCTACATGTATATTTTGACAGTATAGTATTAAAATAAAATTAGGAAAGTAAAAGTCAAAATGACATTTGCGACGTAGCTCCTTATGTCAAATCCAAACACAAGAAAACGGAAGACCTGGAAAAGGGCCTCCATTTACGGGAGGGAACCTTCTTCATGCCGAACATATGGGTCGCACTCATTTCCCATCTGATGCATATGTATGTGCGATCATGTTATAGATATGTGCATATATATTGTGCTTCATGCAACTATTGGGTTAAATTGTGTGCGAATGCTGGAGTAACTATCCATCTATCCCATTCTTGCATTGTTTACTTCTCCTGGTATATAAGCTCGTCCATGATGCAACACACCAACACTGGCAACACTGCCCCTTTTTCTAACCAACACACTCTTCGTAAAGATATTTCGCACACATATGCCATGCATTCGTTTTTCGTACATTAGGTGCTTCAAGGCAGAGGTAGAACTTTTTTGTATGTCGTGTCGTCGTTGTCTCGGCATTGAGAACTTAAACTTTTGCTCGGTCGAAACGAGAACTGTCGTTCGCTAGAGAATATAGGCCGACTGTGACTTTCCTGGTGATTGGACTGTTCATTTCAAGTTCAAGAATATGTACAATTCTTTTGAGTATAAAAAAAAATATTCTTTTTCTGTTAATTAAATTCACTATAAGAAGAAAGTGATAACGAAAGGTGCTAAAATAAGTTGTACGAGTAGATGTATCTGCAAATTGTAGTATTAGGTGCTTGATTTTTTTTTTTTTTTTTTTTGTTATTAGGGTTGGGTTTTTGTGATGGTTACATGTTGTTGGTGATGATGGTGGTACTTTTTTTTTTTTGATGACTATGACTGTGCTTTGGTTTGATTTTGCTCTCTGCGTTCGCTGTGTGTGGTGATGTTTTTCGGTGGTTGAAAAACAGAGCAACACGAAAACACTAATTGCGTCGTGAAAAATTGAAAATCTTATTTCTAATACGCAATCGACGAGAATTTTAGTCATCATCACACATACAGAATGGCCTTGATGCCTAACGTTATAGAAAAAGTGTTGGTTTTTTTTTTTTTTTTTTGAATACTTACGTACTTGGAAAATATTTTTTTTTTGCTTATTTTTACGAAAAGTGAAAACTAGTTGCTTTGGAACCTAAACAATGTTAAGTTAAAAAAAAGCAATCAGCAAACGTGTTAAAACTATTGGTGATGTGTAAAAAAGCTTTCGATATAATCTGGAAAGAGGAGGGGGTGAGTTATTTATTTATTTTGTTTTAGAAATAAAAAATGTCAATATAAGCAAAATCGTAAATAATCTACGCAATATGTAGCAATTTGGGGAGAAAAAAAAAAAAAAAGGATTCCTTGGGGTTTAAAATTTAAAATTTTTTTTTTAATTTTTTTTATAATTTTTTTTTTTTATAATTTTCTTTTTAGTTCAATAGGTAGGGTTAAAAAGTCGATAGAAACTACGAGAAGCATCTAGTAGATTCTTTGTTTCAAATTTGTCTAGTATCTCTACGTTGACGATGATTTTCGTTTCACTACTAGGTATCTACGTCGTAAATAATACGAATGCTGATTCATGTACAGAATTTAAAATATACATATCTATTATACCTACCTCCCTGAAAAATACACTATGCAGTGGCTCACGGTTTGTGAGTTGGTAGGCAGTTTGTAAAAACTATTTGATAGATAAATTTTACCAAAATTTTTGTCGATTTTTTATTTATTTTATTTACATTGTTTACGTGCAGTTTTACACTTACGTTGATAATACAGGAGATTAAGAGTGATGGTGGCAAATTGCGGTTGGGATTGGGAAATCGATGTAGGCATGCACAAGTATTAGAGGCGCACGTATACACTTCAACACATAGGCGTGTTTTCAATTAGACGTTCTCTAATTTGGTAAGGTACTCCAAGGCGTCCGGAGAAATCTAAGACATTCTAAGTTGTTCCATACTTTCCAGGGACTCGATTACCATCTCTTAAATTTATGACGCAATCAAAATTCAAATTTGACTATTTTACGGGGATGCATGACTTCAATTAGCAGCTCGGTAGATATACAATAGATATGAAGAAGTTCGATAATCCGCTTACAAATTTGTATAGTGAGTGGCTATATATGTACCTACTCTAATACTCGATGGGTTTCGAAATGTACAAGACATTTCTGGAAGGTCCTTTGATTTTAATTAACAGAATTGGATCTGTTACTGATGACATGAGTTGGACTGGAAGAACGATGTCAGGCGTTACATAAAAGTATTTCAGATTTAGCCTGAAATACATTCTAGCGTTGTTCCTTTAAGACCTCTTTAGGGAGTCGCCTATTCATTGCAATTGCTCCGTGATGCTTCATGAATTCCATTGACAGTTCTGAAGTTGCAAGGTGTTAGATACATGTTCCATGAGGTCTGTCACTGTTTCTAATTAGTAAAGTTATGTTTGAAGTTCTACGTATTCACTTTCATAGTTTGTTGATCTTTAAAAATGTTCGTAAGGTGTAGGCTGTCTCAAAAACGGGGAAACTGAATTGTTCAAAAATGAGGTTCCCACTAACAAATTTGTAAATCAAGTAGTTATGTATTTTTAACAAACAACAGATACATTTTGCTATAATGCGCAGTATTTGCAACGGTGAAGTTAGGACACATTTAGACTAGGTGGCAGCAGTTACTCAGCAATGACATACTTACTCCAAAGAACAGGTTCATACTCGTAGTGATACCGCATATTTAACGAAATTTACAGCGCCAGTAACCTTACATGCGCACAATTGCAGCTTTAATGTACTCTTCTTTATTGTTGAACTCGGACAGTAGTAATAACTGCGAAAATTTAAAATAGCTACTCGTAGGCAGTACCTATTGAAATCATTTCAACATTTTATAAGACAGAACAGATAGAATAGTGGTGCGTACTTACTCCATATGTGGTTGTTCGTTTGTAAATTATTTCTATTGGATTTTTTATAAAATTCATTCAGTCTAAAAAACTTATTTGGGCATACGTATGGACATATGCATGTCAGAAATGATTTAGATATGTATGTCTTTTGAACAAATTCGTCACAGCCGTATCCGAGAAATATCCAAGTTTGTTAGCAGGCCTAACAAGTACTAAAATACCTTTATTCGAAATTTTACCGAAAAATTTAGTACTTTATGCAAACGTCCATATTAATTCTGATGTAAAAAAAGTGAGAGTCGTTTTCGAAAGTACCGTCATTTTTCTGATTAAAATCAAAATTCGAGTTTCGAGTAAGAATTACGAGACCCACCTTTTCAAGTTTCCCTTTAATACGTAGTACATAAAACCAAGATTGATAAAAATCTCGAAATATGTTTTTTTTTTTTTTTTATTTAAATAATGCAATATGGAAATCTTGTTATTATACGTTTTAAATAACTTTTTCGACTGAATAAAGATGCATTTACATGTTTTGAGTGAGACTTTGGCAGTCAGCTGCCAAATTGCAAGTCAAAATACATCCCAAATGCACCTATTTTTTATTCTTCTTGCTTGTCATAATCATAGTTCCTCGCGATGTCAAGTTTCTTTCCATAAAAGGAACCAACATATCAAGCTGCCTAATCATTATTAATTTCGGCATGGAAATAAATAAAACACCAACATTTTGGAAAATTTTGTACATTTATCGAAGATGAGGTCTGCCTTCTCTACGTAGTCTGTTTGGGATGGATTGGAAGACTTAAGCACTTGAGGTGTATTTTTTTTTTTAACAAGTCCTGTATCGCTGTACAGTCTGTACACTTAGTGGTTGAATCTTCTCCCTAATGTAGTATCAACGCAAATATGACAGTCGGTCTTTCGAAGAATTTTTATGTCAAATATTTCAAGAGCACTTTCATCTGATCTCCAAGATTCTGCACCAATAGCAGGACTAGTATGATGAGTTTTTAACAACTCCTAACTTCTTGATAGTTCTGCCACACAATTTCGTTTTTAACCCCTAGGAACAACAACAGCTGGTGTTGTTGGCAGTATTCATTGTGGAGCTATCCATCGTGATGTTTTAGCCAATGCATCAGTATAATTTGGACTGTGAGTTTCGCAATATTTGTTCCATCATAAGATTGAAAATGCTGCAAAATACCTTGTTGTGCTAAAGGTCTCGTCTTTTACGACTTAGACTTTTGGAAGAGCAAACGATTTCTATTATCATCTCGCAGTTGATATTCATGGACGAAGATTTGGTCGACCGTCAGATACAAATAATGCACTTTGAATGCACTTTGAGTGGAAGTGTAAAACTTTCATTAGCTCATTTGTTAGTGCAAATAATTCTTCAAAATTCGTCAATTACAACTTTTTCAAAATCAGAACTCTCGAAAAGAGATTCAAAATTCAAGTCATTGACTTAGTGATTCAATTGGAGATTACACTTTAAATCTGGCATTACTGTGCTCTTCTGTCAAAGATAAACGGCTGATATGTAACATCTGTGAATACTAAGCATTGACATTTGTAGTTATGGAGCGGTGTACAAAAGAACAACGTATTTTAATTAACCCATCTCTGAAACACGATTCGCGCATTGTGACCAGCAGACTATGAACAGCGTCGTGACTTTGTTGATTGGGTATTAGAGAACCATCAGGTTGATCGCTTTTTCGAACAAAATCATCTTCAGCGATGAGGCTCATTTTCAACAGAATGGCTACGTAAACAAACAAAATTGGCTCATTTGGAATGATGATAATCCACGGACCATTCACAAACAACTAATGCATTCACGAAAAGTCGAGCGACCGCTGAAAAAAAAGATCTGGTTCGATCCATCATAACTGACGAATAATAATTCTATAAACTCGATTTTTCCTCTTTAATATTTGCATGGCATTTGTTGTACACTGGAAACATGAACAGAAAAACAATTTCTTAAATGAAATGCCTGATACTTCCATAATTTATACGACGATTAATCTGTTGTTATCAGAGTAATCGTGGGCTTATAACTTTGGTTGCCATCTTTGCATAATGAACAAAATTAAGTCTAAAACTACAAAGCACACCGTGTGATAGATTTGAGTTTTTTTTTGCACTCCATATTTTGGTAAATATGTATGTATATTTATAATTCGCGCTCTAAACGAATGCTTAATATTCTGAAAAAAACATCATTAAAATCATGCACGAACTTACGGACAGATAAATACACTGATAGCTGCCATGTGGAAAACCACTTTGAGTATAGTATACACAGTTAGAACAAGACCTTATCTTCGACACGATTTTTTGACACGATCACCATACCTTCCATTTCCATAGAACTTGGAAGTTAAATTATTCAAATATTTTTAAATTTTGTTTCAAAATTTTATGGAAACGTAAAATGTTATATTAATGAAGGCAAGCAAATCATCAGGATATTGATGAAAAATTGTATGTATCATAGAATCTACACACATGTACATATATAGTATTTTATACTTTTTAAAATGATAGACCTAATCTTAAATGCCCTTATGAACACCCACAATATATAGCATACTCGTATTTTGCTAAGAAATAGTTTCCTGAATTTTGTCTTTTCGATGGCTACAGAGGCCAAAGATGACCAACAGCGGAGAAATTTGGCACACTTATCGTACGACTTAAGCGGAGCGTCTATACGGAACACGATTTAAGAATTTCGAAATATGGGCACAGTGTGTTGCGAAGTATCCACAGTATGTACATACGTATGGACTAACAAAAGTTCGCTTAGTTGGTGTCAATTTAGTAGTTTTTGAAAGAAAAAAAATACATTTCTTTAGCTTATAATCTAACAATATTTATTTCCAAATCAACTAAAAACCTGTGGCTTTGCACACTATACGAGGGCAAGGTGAAAAGTTTTCGGCCTGACGCAGAGATGGCGTTCCAATCAGCAAAAATTTATGTTTCCTGCCTGGGTGCACTTCTCATTAGTTCGTATGATAAGTTTCAACTTGTTCTTTCAAATGTTTTTTTTACACGAATTTTTGCAGTAGACGTCTTGCGTGTTTTTCGTTAAAATGGATTAACTTGAATATCGTGCGGTGATAAAATTCTTCGTTTTGCATGGGTTAACCCCTAAGGCAATTCATCCAAAGTTGACAAAAGTTTTTTACAGGGACTCTGCTCCTTCCATGTCTACCGTTAAAAAGTGGGCAGCTGAATTTAACCGTGATCGCACGTCCCTCGAAGATGACCCACGTGAAGTGCATGATATCGTGTTGGACGATAGGGGAGTGAAGGTGAGTGAAATACCTGAGGCTGTGTGTATATCGGAAGAGAGGGTGCGAAACATCTTGCACAAAAACTTAGGGATTCGAAAGCTCTGCGCAAGATGGGTGCCGCATTTGCTGAATGCCGATCAAAAGCAAATGCGCAAACGATTTTTGCGGCAATCTTTGGACCGATTCAATAATGATCCGACTATGGTCCACCACTACACGCCAGAAATGAAACAGCAGTCGAAGCAGTTTGTGGAAGCCGGTGGTTCAGCGCCAAAGAAAGCGAAGTCGATCGCATCTGCCGGAAAAGTCATGGCCAGTGTGTTTTGGGATGCGAAAGGGTACCTGTTAATTGATTACCTTGATTAAGGCAGAACAATTACAGGCGAATATTACTCTAACCTTCTTGACCAGCTGGATGCCAAAATTCGTTAGAAGAGGCCTGGCTTGAAGAAGAAAAAAATCATCTTCCACCAGGACAATGCACCTGTACACAAGTGTGCGTTGGCGATGTGAAAACTGTGGGATTTGGGGTACGATTTGCTCGGCCATCCCCCCCTATTCACCTGACTTACATCTGTTCCCAAACTTGAAGAAATTTGTTTCTGGGAAGCGCTTCGCATCCAATGCAGAAGTTGAGAGGACCTAACGTAACCAGCCTTTTATCTCTTCTATATATACAGCGTGCTTAGCATCCCTTCCAGTGGCGTTCTTATACAATATTATTATATATACACTTTTTTTTATTCGTACATAATTAGTGATATGAAAATTTTTGCAATAAAAATTAATCGCCTGTTTTGTTACAATAGATAATGCGTCATTTTGTTGTTGTTATATATTTAAGTGTGTATAGTGAAAACATGTCTACATTGAGATGACATTCTGAGTAAACCAATATGCGCGTTAGTGTAACTACGACCTATAATAACTATCTCCTGCGCATGGTTGAAAATAATTGACTGCGAGTGATGCGATAGTCTTCAAATACTGCTGTAACTACGTAGTAGAATACGGTAGATTAAAACTTCTATAATATTATACAGGAATGTATGGGTTAGCAATTTGTGTAAACAATATTTAATTTAGAAATTGGGTTTTATTTATTTCAATACCCTTTCCCATAGGGAATATTAACTTTGATACATAGTTTGTAACATAGAGAAATAATAGCGGTAGTTCCCCAAAATTATAGATACTTGTGATCAGCATCAAAATTTATGTCGATCTAGCCATGTGCGTCCGTAAGTTACCACTCTTTGGGTCTTTAATTTTGAACTAGGAAGATAAAACTTGGTATATAACTATCTTAGGCGCACAGATACGATTATTTTTGAAAAAATACCCTTTAAAAAAAAAACATTTGCTTTGTCAAAGCTATGTATTTACGGTGATACTCGTAAGTCTAATCGTAAATATTTCACCAGAATGCTTGACCTTCGGTTACAAATGGAGAGCGACACGCCCACTTTCTTCTAAGAAAAAATTTTAGCCACAAATTATGTGGCAAAATCTCTTAATAATCCAAAGAATACGAGTATACTCTGAATAAATTTCGTCGCATATGAACCAAAGTCACAACGTCATGACCACTTTATTAGGGATGTGTTAGAAGATGATGGATCATACGATCCATTTTACACGGATTTTAATTTTTCCGTATATTTTTTTTTTTTATTTTCCATTACGTTTAACTTGAATTCGCGAATTCAAATTTTAAAGTATGTACGTACTTTATAGGCAAGACGTTGGTAGGCTTAATGGGTTCCAGACATGCCTAGCGCAGAGCTGTAAAATTCAAATACAAATACAATTACCTCGTACTTATTTTTTTTTTTCAAGTACAAGTAGAATTCCTTGGTACTTTTCTTAAAAATTTCAAGTACCAGTACCGGGAAATGTACTTGTGCTTACAATTCCTTCGAAGTACTTTAAAAACTGGCCTTAAGACCTTAAATACTTAAAAATTGTGCTTAAGTCTTTTTTTAATTCCGAATACTGCTTAAGGGTACGGTATCAGTACGCAAATATAAGGGAGAATTATCCCCAGGCATTGTTACAGCTGTCTCGGGTATAGAGACAATTGCAGCAACTGACATCAAATGTTAATAAATTGATTAAAAAAAGAAAAAAAAATCGTTGAATTAGAAAATATCAGCCTTAAAAAGCTTCCATAAAAATGTAGCATCGCTATAATTTATAACTACTACGTACTTTTAATAAATAATAAATAAATATTTACCAACAATTTTTTGTTACACGAAACGCCGGTGGGTTTGGTTCGGCTAGATGATCACCGATATTGTATTGTACGAGTATGTGACGCATCACATAAAATTCACGTACCATAAATTATACTAAAAGATTGAGTATACGCCCAAGTGAAAAATAATTTTATTTTGCTACTGATATTTGAGATCTGAAAATACAAGAACTCTTCTAACACCGATGACAATACATATTTTATTAGAATATTGCCAAATCGTGTGGTAATCGGGGGCGTTGCACATCCAATTATTTCTTCAACTTTTAGAGAGATGAAACTTGGTAGACAAATCGACTTTCACCAGACTACTGGCAAAAGTAGGGTTATGGTTTACACCTGTCTGTACGTATGTATGCATACATGTACATATGTATATACGGAACGTAAACAACTGAGACGATTTTCATGAAAATAAGTTGAAGCGTTTTGCCTGCGTCCCGATAGTGTCACTGGTTATATCGTTTGGTCCTTAATCCGGAAGTTCGATCTTCCTCGTCTTCTCGAACCTGGGGGTTGGGGTTTGAAGATTCTCTCGGCTGGACCATTGTTGTCCATTCGCTCTTGGTATAGTTCGTAGAGTTCGTGGTTCGTGGTACAGGACCAAATATTCGACGAAGAATTTTTCGCTCGAAAGCCCCCAAAGTTGTAGCTAGCAACAGTGACATTTTATTCAAGGTGGCAGACCGATGGTACTTTGTTGGCAGCATGTTATATTGCCATTGTTCACTTCGAGACCAACTCTTTTCTTGTTCATCAATTGCCGTGAAAACCTCTAAAATGGCACACTGGAAGCAACCAATGACGTCGTCTGCGTACCCCAGCAGCTGAACAGATTTATTGAAAATAGTGCTTTTCGTGTTAACACTTGCGCTACAAGAAGTCACATGCAAGCGCATCTCCTTGCCGAAACGGGTACATGTTAAGAAAGATTCGAAAGAGATGCTTCTAAATTACACGTTGCGATACAGCTGGATCAGTTGAGCTCCAGATGATGGATGCTATCATATGCGGCTTTAAAGTCGAAGAAAAGGTGGTGAGTCTCGACTTAAAATTCGTTCCTCTTTTCCAAGATTTGCCTTAGTATGAACAGCAGGTACCAGAAGCCACACTGGTACCTGCCGATTAGTGTGTTGCAGAAAGGCTTCAGAAGTTTACACAATACGTAGGGTAGTATCTTATATGCGATATTTAGCAGAAGTATGCGTCGATAGTTGAGGCAACACATAGGATTGCCAACAACATTTATTTTTAGTAAAATAGTTTAAAGTTATTGACACACTTGAGGACATTTTGACTTTTGACTTTAAACAGGCACAATTCAGTTGTTTACAATGCAAGTTTTGTTTTCACAAAACATAGCCGTATTTGAGAAAGCTGTGGGCTCAAGTGAATTAAATGATGAAGGCATACCGAATGATTTGGAGGCAGATGTTTGTTTGCATTTAATTTCTTCACTAACCCTAAATATATCAATCTTTCTTTTTCAACATTAAAACAAAATTAATTGTATGATTGGCACGCGGAATGCTAAGATTATCGGCACTGCCTACAAATTATAGCTACGTGTATATACGCGAGTATAACTAAAATTATTGATAGCTCGTTCTAAAAAAAAAAGATTCCCTAAATTTATAATTGTAAAACGCTAAAATGAACTGAAATTGTAGTTTAAAAAAAAAATAATGAGTAAGAATGGGTATGAGTAAGAAAAGATTTTTGTCTAAAATTCAGATGGCATCTCAATTATTTAAAAATTTTAATTTATATAATTAAAACATCAGTTGTTTTTTGAAGGAATTTTTTTTTTCATAATTTGGAATATTATTGGCCTCCAAAGATGTTGGAATATGTATGTTTCCTCATTCCCTTTTAAAATTGACCAAAAGTGCTCAAAGTGAGTAATAAATCACTTCTCACTTCGAGTGAAACTTAAAATATTTCCCTCTTAACAGAAAATGAATTTATTTCCAAGTTAGGGAATTATTTTGAGTTCCATTCGAAGTGAGAAATGATTTATTTAACGCTTCGAGTTACACGACCGAGCTACTGGTGATTGAGCTGCCAAATCCAACCCCCGGATTTTCTGATTTACCAACCAGCTCATTGTAGTTTGAGCCATGACATGGAGCATTATCGTCTTCATTGTTTTTAACTTGTGAAATATTGTTCTTAAAAATGTACCTCAATCTTCAAAATGGGCAAGCCTTTGTATAATTATCAACATCTAGTGGTCTCTGTAGAAAAATAGTAGTTGCCTGTTTTTTTTTTTTTTTAGAGTTTTATATTTCACCTAATGATATAGCAAACGTTCTTTTTACATTTGCTCCTCATATTAGCTCCAAACATCTCTAACACCCTCAAAGAACGCGTTATAATTTAAAAAATTACTGTCGTTTCTAACCTACCACTGATATCATTATAAGTAGAGCCAATTCAAAGCAGTGGTCTTTCACATTACTTTTTTTTACCCATTCCCAGCGAATTGAGGCTGTCCAATGCAAGTTCATCCGTTTTGATTTGGCTTCCTTGGGCTGACAGCTATAACTTATCACCCTAAGTGGATCACTTGAAACTGATTGACGAACAGTCTCTTTAAAAACATCGAAAAGTTGTCGATATACTTTTTGTTCATCATCCGCTCTGCTTCATATGATCTACCTAAACTCACATAACCTTAGGTCTGATGGTCTTTTCCATCTTAATTTTCACCGTTTATGGTTGTAGGGAACCAATGTCCAGAATGCTACGGATGGCTACATGGCATGCAAAATACTTCCGATTCTCACTTCAGCAAGTTTTCACTCAGAAACGTTCTTTACAACACTTCGTCTTGACCCAGTTTGCACTCTCGCCTCTTCTCTTCCTCCTCTCCTTAGTTTGTAGTTTAGTTTTAGTTTTCTTTTTTGTTATTAGATTTTTAATGGTAGTATTGTATTGGTTTCCTAAATATGTTCAATTTCGAGATTTTGATCAAACTTGACATTACTATGATCCATGTAAATAGAGAAACTCAATAAAGTGGGTCTCCCAATTCTGTATGTCTGTATGTACGGTCTACTGAAGCTTAAACGGCTAAACGGATTTTCTTCAAACTTCATATCTAGAATCAACAGGGTCACAATTCGGGGCGAAATCGTAATTTTTATTACGGTAGTTTACTAATAGCCGATTTTGAAAAAAAAATCGATATTCTCGAAAACACTAACGATTTTGATCTAATTTGATATATGACTTACCTTGGATATATGGTATCAGATGGTGTACCAGAATTTTATCCAATAAATACGTTTAAAAAAATTGGCTATGATTCGATCGATTTTGTTCGAAATCAGTATTTGAACCATTATTGACATATAGTCAATAAGTATGCACGATTGTTGTATTTTAAATAATTTAAAAAAAAAATAACGATTTTGAATACATTTTGAATTAGAGTGATTTGCAATTAAACAAGGTACATATATGTGTATACATTGGTACAAGTACGTTATTTATGCTTGTATTAAGCCTAAATAAATATGTAGATCTGCGATCACCTAGATTTGCACACCATCTACGAGTATGTAGTTTTCCTGATGCACTGCTTTCTACTCTTCTTTTAGGAGAGTTATTCTATACTTTTATACTCTATAGAGCGTTCTCCAGTTATCAACTTCATGAGTCGGTAAATTATACATGAAAACGATTTTTGGATCGATAATTCATATAAATAATTTCGTTCCATATGCAAACGCAAAATGATAACGCATGAAAGTTAATATGCTGATTGTACTGAACTTGTGAGAACTGTACTTTTGTATTTTTTCATAGCCGATTCTATCGAAAAATACAGCTTTTTCGTATCGACTTTTTCAACCATACTCTGTGTTGGTCATCGTCAAGGGTAGAAAAAAAGAATTAGACGCATTCATTTCATTGTACAATTTTGACTGGTTCTGACTAGAAAAGGAATCATGCGACATCATTTTCGACATTCGTGGATTGGCTAGTAGGAGAAGAATTTCAATTAAATTTAAAATTATTTGGCAAATATGGAAGTCCACCTGTGGCTATCAATGGTTGGGGCAAGGTTCCTCAATTGAGTTCCGAGTGTGAATGGTTGAAAGATTGAAAACTCTATAAATTTAAAACATCATACCTACAACATTTTTCAGAAATTTTGATTCAAATCGAATTCACCAGTTTGTCAGCAATCAACAATTCAACATCCAAACACAAAACTGAACATTTTCTAATGAAAGTGATGACAACACTTTCACGTTTCTAGTCTAACGCATGTGTGCTATTTTTGAGATTTCATTCTGCAATACAAGATCAACTACATATTTCAACATGACGTTTCCACTTTGTCTGCCTGAATTTCTGAAGACGCTTGCATCATACCAATCGACAGATGGCATCAAGTGGAAAAAAAAAAAACGTTCCCTCTAGATTATTTTCTGACTCGTTGTACACGTGCATAGGCAAAGTCAATAGGGTGACGGGGCAGTGGCACTGAAACCTTGGAGTAGGGCAATTGCTTACCTAATCGCCAATGACGTTGTTGTTTCCCGTATAAAATAAAGTGAATACATATGCGCGAATATAGGTGATGTAGATACCTACATACATATGGATCTGTATCTAAACGGTCTGTCGAACTTACATATTCTATTCTATTTATGGCTAATGCTCTATTCCTATACGGTGCACATTCACAACACTGTAACTAGCAAAATGCAATTATAAATTAAATTTCACTCTGTGTGGTCGTTTTTGTGTGGCCAGTTGGTTGCACTTACGTAAATATCTCACTATACTATATGCAAGTGTATGTATAGTTTTACCTCAGCTAGCAACCCCCATCAATTTGGATGTACATTTTGCAGTTTTCGGTGCATTGACAGCCCACACAGACTATTTGTAGAGCTTTCCAGAGCTATAAACTTCCAAGGGTATTCGCTGTATTGTTGTTCGCAGATTGATTATGCAAAAAAAAAAAAGCTTTTCGAATTCCTGCACCCCCAATTATTTTTTTTGTCGTTTTTATTGACTTTTTTTTCTCGGTTCGCCTGGTAGATTAACAATCTTATTCATATTCCATTTAGATAATAGAAATTCATTTCATTTGTTTTTTTTTTTTTTTTTTCACTGCTTGCGTAGGTAAATTAATCACCGAACATAAGTGCGACGAAGCACAAATAAGATGCTGCTGACGTAGGCAACAGCTGGTTTGGTAAACTGGGTGGAAAATCAATGCTTTGAAAACATTGTGTACATACTTTGACAATAGTGTGTTGGGGATATGAAAGTTATACTATTGTATATAGTGTATGCAATAATGAGATGAGACTAAACTTTTGTCATGCTAATTTAAAAAAATAAAAAAATAAAAAGAAAATTTTGAATTAGGTTGCTTTTATGTTCCGCAGTTATCTTTATGGTTTTAATTAACCTTTTAAAGGGGATGGGTTAGAAGCCAGAGTCGTTATGCTTTGTTTAGGTATTAATCGGTTGATATTTAAAAATTTGTTAAGTTGATGTTTGACGATGATGAGTTTTGCGGATAGGAATCTAGCACGTAAAACGAAAAACACTTTCAAATGGTAACGTCTTATTCAAGCGATTTTTTTCCATTCAGAGAACGAATTAGGGTTCGAATGATTTTTTTTTTTATATATAATTTGCTCGTGGGGATATGAATACCCTTATACTAATTTTTTTTTTTTTTTAGAACACGTGCGTTTTGTGGAAAGGGGGAGAGACAAAGAGAAAGATAGAGTGGTGCAGTTTGAAACCCAACTGGTATTAAGTTTCTGTAAACTCCAAGGGTGGCTGTCCAGATAACTGGGGAGTATTTTGTTTGTTTTCGCCATTATTGTCGTTGCTTATGATTCACAGTATTTTTTTCCGTCCTGCTGATGTCGTCATCACGATAAAGTTGCATTTTAGCCATATGACCACCCTACTGCCAGTGTTATGCCTTCACAGTAGAGTTGACTTAGCTTTCGCAAGTGATCGACTTTTTTTTTTTTATTTATTTCATGCGAAATAAATAGATGATTCTTGACATCAGGATTCGAACCGTGAATCAACAGCATGACAAGCGATGATGTTACCTCTACACCACGGCCACCCTGATATAAACCGAACACTATGGATTATGTCCTTTCACACGCTTGTAACTTTTGAACCATATGATCTAGAAAGTCGACTTTTTACACAAACGTAGAACGTGGTAGACCAACAATAATTAAGAAAAAATTGTAAAATATAGTTTTGTGGTGTGTTTTTGGGGGACATAATGTACATAAAAAAAGAAACAGTACACCCCATCATACGATATATCAAATTAAAGATGGTAATCCAATAATTTCTAGAACAGAAAACTCAAAAACCCGGGCATTCGTGATCTGAAACTATTAATGTGAACAATTTTAAGAAACAAATTGGGGGTGTATAAATTTATAAGGATGCAAGGCGAAAATTATAACAAATTCTCTGCCATAAAGAGTTCTTGAAAAGTATTGGAATACGTGGGGTAAAAAGTCACCGCACCATATCTTACTCCGTCTTTATCCGTTTTTAATGATTTTCAGAGAAATATATCTACATATGTCCATAACATGTGTCCTCTATTATTAGTCTCATAAATACGAGTTCTTTTAATGACATGTTTCATAACATTTTGGCACATGTCGACCGATATTCCACTTATTTCATCTCGAATATTTTGTTTGATTTGCTGCAGTGTTTGTGATTTATTAGCATATATCCTGCTCTTTAGATATCCCCATAAAATTAAGTCCGGGGCTGTTAAATCTGGCGAGTGAGGTTACCACTCGGCAAGCGATGCAGCACCGTCCTCTTGAAACTACATATTGAACAAGCCGAGAGCATCCAATTCAGGTGTCAACAAATTTTAAATCAAGTGGCGGTATCGTCCTCCAGTAACAGTAACAGAAACTCCATATCTATCTTCGAAAAAGTACGGTCCAATGACTCCACCAAACCAAATAGTGCACAACGCAGTCACTTTTTTCATGATGTAAATTTGACTCATGAATTTGTAGATTTTCATTCGTCCAGAACCAACTGTCTTGTTTATTAACAAACATTTAAATGAAAGTGCTCTTCATCACTCATTAAGTCAGCGTTATCATTAACATACTGTAACATTTCATTGCCATATGCCCGGCGGAGTATATGGTCTTGTGGAAGAAGCTGTTGTGTCAACCACCGAATCTTTTAGGGGAACAAATGCAAATCTTCATGAAGAATTCACCACCACCATTTGGACTAATTTTAAGTTCCTGAGAATGCTGTCAGGCACAGCAACAATGTTTTCAGACGTTGCCACAGTACGATGTCGGCCAAGTTTCGGCCGATCTACAACAGTACCTTAAAAATCTCGCACTATGCGGTAGATAATTGGCACATTATTTCGATCCAAAATTTCTCGTCATTTTCGTATGGTTACCGTAATCGACGACTGCTTTAGATAAATCGTTTTAACCGCTAGAACATGTTGATTTATCGAATGTCGGTCCATGATAAATTTGCCACATCTACACTTCACGAATGACAAACAAAAACTGTCATAGCTAACGATACCAAAATGGTAGCCTGTCAAAGTAGTATACTTTTTCGTATAATGAATTGTACAATGAATTGAATATTATAAACATGAACATTTTGAAGGTTACTCCCGAAAAATGATAAAAAAATTGATATTAGGTACTCATTCGTACGGCCACAAATATAGGGTCATCCAACAAGAGGTGTCATTTTAAATTTCGGGCCATTGTTGAACTCTTAACATACAACTATCATTGCGATGACTTTTGATAAGTAAAAATTTGGAGGTTATTAAATATGGATCGATACACACTCGCACAAAGTGTTGAAATAGTGAAAAATCACTACAAAAACGGTGAAAATATCACGGAAATGTTTCGTAAAGTTCGCACTGCTTTTGGTCATCATCAAACGCCTTCTCGCACAGATATAGTGACTGAAAAAAATACAGGTGTGTCCATTTAGAGACGATCACAGGAATTGAGCCTATCCGCAACCACTGCAGTGCAAAGTGGTTTTGCATAAAGATCTTGGCCTGCATGCTTATAAAGTCCAGTTGATATAATAATTGAAGCCATCAGACCACGCACAACGCCGTACTTTCGCTTGGGTGCTGGAAATGAATGAAGATCATGATTTTTTACACAAAATTATTCTGAGTGATGATGCTCA
Organism: Pocota personata; assembly: GCA_963082735.1. Lineage (NCBI taxonomy): Eukaryota > Metazoa > Arthropoda > Insecta > Diptera > Syrphidae > Pocota > Pocota personata. The sequence goes on from OY720429.1 coordinate 209,053,535, forward strand.
TTTCCATTTGTCTGGGTATGTAAATAAACAAAACTGTCGCATGGGGCTCCTAAAACCCAAGACAAATAGTGGAACAACCACCTCTCCATCCACAACGAGTGACAGTTTGGTGCGATTTTTGGTCTGGCGGTGTCATTGGGCCATATTTTTTTCGAAAATTATGCTGGTGCGACCGTTTCAGTGAATGGATTGCGTTACCGAACGATGTTGACTGACTTTTTTTTTGCCTGAAATTGATGCTATGGACGTGGACGAAATTTATTTACAGCAGGACGGCGCCACATGTCACACAGCTGGTAACAATGGCTGTATAGCGTGACAAATTTCCTGGATGTGTAATTTCTCGGAGACTTCAATTGTCCGCCAAGATCATGCGATTTAACACAACTTTTTCCTTTGGGGCTATGTTAAAGATAAAGTCTACACCAATGCTCCACCAAGGATTAATGCACTAAAAGAAAATATCATAGCTGATATTCGTGAAATACAGCCGCAATTATACGAAAACGTGAAGAAAAATTTCATCAAAAGAATGACTATTTGTAGGCAGAGCCGAGGCGAACATTTGACAGATATTGTATTCCATTATTAACCTCAGAGATTGTACTTTAGACTATAATAAAAATATCAGCACTTTTCATAAAAGTTTTGCGTTTTTCTATTGATTTAAAATGACACCTTATGTTGGATGACTCTATACTATACATAGATTGTCGCGCAGAGGTTTGAGACTTAGCTCTGCTCTATAGATGGTGTCTGAACTAATAACATATCAGTGTTTTTGCACTAACGAAGAAGCCAAATTAGGAAGAGGTTAAAATTACGGTACGGAATTCAATATTCAAAAGTCTAAAATTAAAACTTTCTAGTTTTAGAATTCAACATGTTTCGAACGTGTAGAAATCTACGTTTGTTTAAGCTAAGAGCAATGGGAGAACAATTAAGCACACAAAAAGAAAAAAACTGCTATGACTACATGGAAGGCCCTGGCTTGAAAGGATATAATCCATAAATTGAATATTATCTGACGTTGTATTGGCTTCTGTAAACGTGTAAATATAAATTGCATTGGCCGTGTTACTGATAGATGGCCAGACATAGCAGGTACATACATACATACGTAATTTGTACCCCTGTCATGCAATCGCTTGTATCTATGTAGCATGTAGCTTAACCTACATATACCATGTACATATGTACAACATAAGCACTTGCATAGTTAGCTAAACGCAATCCAAATGCATAACGAAAAAGCATAAGCAATATCAAAGATAATCATCAAATAAAACGAATTAAAAAGAGAAAACGAAAGAGGTGAATAAATAAATAAAAAAAAAAACACATACACACAGAAATGCTACAAGAAGTAGGTAGGTAAGTTGTTTCAAGTTCAAGGTAAAGAAAAATTTAGTTGGCTCGGCTGACCGAAACAGCTTTCGTCATTTAACCAAGCCTAACCAGAACGAGTTTTTTTTTTTTTTTTTTGTCATAAATATAGTAGGTACATTTTTTTTTTTAATAACCAGCTGGTTTTGTAGTGGCTTGGCTTTGTTTGAACATGGGTAAAGTTATTTAACTTACAAATGGAATGAATCTTTGCGATTTTTTTTAGATTTTTTTTTTTTTGCAAAGTTATTTTGTACTCCACTTTTTGTAGCATCATCAACCGGTTTGTTTTATATATTTTTATACATACGCGAGAGCGAGTGTAAGGTGGTAGTCGTGACGCTAATTGCGTGTGTTTCGTAATCGACCGACAATATACACGCTAGATAGGTATTTAAGGAGGGGAAGTCGCCCAGTAGTTTCAGTTGCGGAGAAGGATTCATTTCTTGAGGCAGGTACACATAATTTAGAAAACAGGTTAATTTAACAATAAATTATGTAATAAAATAGACAGCTTACAGTTTGATGTAGGTACATATGTATGTACATAAATATGTTTATGACATTGTATGATAGTAATAGGCATGTTAGAATAAATGGCACTGTTTCTTGTCAAAGATAGGAATTAACTGAGTCCGCGGCAACGATTATTTTGATATGAATTTTCCATCTAGCCAGAACTAGACCATACTTATGGACAAAAGGCTAATTGACAGTTAGATTTAAGGTTAAATTTGCAAACATCAACCTAATATGGGCTCACGTCTTGTCCCCAAAGAGGAATAAGATGACTTCACCAAAGATTGCTACTCAGAACTCCTTCACAAAAATGACTAGCATTGCTTTTGGAATAACATCGAGATTGTACTTCTTGATCTTAAAGTAAAAATAGGCAAAGGGCATTTTTGGTAAAACAGTTTAAAGATGCAGCTTACATGATACAACTATGGGAAGCAGACTCAGGCTAATCGGCTGTGCACTATTATGAATCGTCATCGTACCATAAAATTCGCACACTTCATTATGACTTCACGCATGGGTATCTTCAGTATTTTGGATCGTGCCAGGCCTGAAAACTTAAGAAAAACCTACAGCGATCATAACTTTGTGTATGTTGCTTAAATGGCTCTATTTTCTATTAAAATGATAAAGTCTTAGAATAATGCGAGTACCACAATTAGCGAATGCGGTCAACCCAGTGTGACATACTGTGCTACCTACATAACCTTGTAAATAGGAACCATAGCCGGTGATTGGGAAATAATACTTCTGCGTTCTGCTGACTGTTAAACGGCGACGCACGGTGACCAAAATTACGATATCGGAAAAAAACCTTTAAGCCCTGATGGTTGTTGTGACCTCATTTCCTTTCATCCTAATTAATATATTAGGTACGCAACTAAGTTCTATTAGATGGATCCAGCAGTAAGTGCTGGTCGATTTTGACATATCCAAAACGTCATGAACCGAGCTTAGACATATGGTAAACAAACTGTTTTGACACATTAGTGATTTTGTTTTGGCGTTATATACTTTTGATTGTGTGAAAATGTCTGATTTTGTGCCAAATAATCGTCATTTGCGGGAAGTGTTGGATTTCTTCTTTCATTCGAAGAATGTGTAAACAACTGCTCGAGCGGCAAAAAAAGGAAGGGTTTTCTTCATCGCATCGTTTTTTTATTTGTTTTTATTTACAACGAAACCATCACTGGGGAATGGTATCGACTTCAATTGATGCGATTGAGCCGAGCACTGCGCGGAAAACGGCCACAATACGAGCAGAGGCACGAAAAAGTGATTCTACAGCATGACAACGCTCGGCTTCACGTTGCCAAACCCGTTAAAACCTACCTGGAAACGCTCAAATGGGAAGTCCTACCCCACCCGCCATATTCCCCAGATATTGCGCCATCCGATTATTACTTGTTCCTTTCGATGGCACATGGTTTGGCTGATCAGCAGTTCCGCTCATATGAAGACATCAAAAAATGGCTTGATTCGTGGATAGCCTCAAAAGATGAACACTTTTACCGTAACGGTATTCGAGCTCTGCCTGAAAGATGGGAAAAAGTTGTAGCTAGCGATGGGCAATACTTTGAATGATTCATTTGTAACCATTTTTTCACAATTAAGTTGCATTTTCATAAAAATAAACAGCGAGAACTTAGTTGCGCACTTAATACATATGTATAAAAGGTAAAACATACTGACTCTGTAGGTCATATGAATTAAAATGAAGCTTTTGCTTGAAGTAAAAAGTAAAAGCAACACCAAAAGATATTAGTAAAAGCATTTATTATTTATTTATTATTATTTTAAATGAATATTTTTTTTGTTTTTGCTCTTCAACTGCGTAGCTATTGCTATACTATTGTTTCAGTCATTTTCTAAAGTTTTAAGTGGGCTTTACATTCTATAACATTCTCCGGCTCAGGGAGTCTTCAAATCCACTACATCCCCATCCATCAGTTAAGCGTGCAATAAAAACCCATTTATAGCTTTTGTTTATATCGAAGCAATTGCTTTTACTCTAGAAGCAAATACTACGAAAATATTAATCATATACTTTCAAGGTTTTGCTTCAACAAATTTGCTATGTTTCATTCATGAGACCCACCGACTCATTCAATACAGTACTTTAGATTAAGGTCATTTATATCGAACGAAAGTCGTCGAATCGTAGGAGGAGAAAACTCGTCGGAAACTGTGAGCAAAGAAAACGCATCGACAGGAAACTTGCCAAGTCGAATTACCTGAAATGTTGGTCTAACCTAGCCATTTGATAACAAAATGAAACCTTTTGGAAATAGTTTTAGACTCTTTTGAATGCTTACTGTCCTTTAACGAAACCCTCTAGAGAGCTCTACATTAGTTCAAAATATTATTTTTTTTTATCAATTTAGTACTTTCATTGGACGGCACTTAGGTGCATTTTTGTTCAAACAGTGAAGAACATTCTACGCGATTTCAGGAGCAATTGTGTATTTTCGTGAAACTATGAGAGTGAAACAGAAAATACAAGAAACAAAGCCTTTAGAGCAGTTCAAGAATTGTCAATATCATGATTTGGAAGAACACATCATATAAAATAGTCGAGATATATTGTACATATGGCAAGAAATGCGTTGCGACGCCGACTACTCAGCACTAGTAAAAGTAGGCTCCGACTTAGGCAATTAGAATAAGGAGATGGAATATAGCGAAAAATGTTTCTTTTTTTTTTTTGTATAACTTTAAACGATCTATCATACATATCCGTGCCATACACCATATTGGCATACGAGTATCTCCTGTAATTTTGGCAGCGTCTCAAGTTTTTCATGCTTCAACAGTATTTTTCCTATAAGTTATTGTTAACTGCTCAGCCCCATAAAGAAGCTGTTTACATATTTTTCTACTTAAAATTTTCTCAATTAAGCTGTGAGCTAGCCAAAACCGCGTCAAAATCTATTCAGTTTAAAATTATTTCTTGAGATTATTGCGTTCATACAGACATAAAGTCAATTGAATTTTATTAATTAACATATGAAACAGGCTAATTTCCAAAAGGTTCCACTTTGCTATTTCAAATGTCTAGGTTAGACCGAAATTTGAGGTAATTTAACTTTCTCTACTAAAGTCGACGATTTTCCCTCTCTCTTGTCAACAAAATTGCCTTCCTTCTGAACCGCGAAACTTGATATTGTTCATGCTGGTAACATTGTAGGCCCTAGACTACGGATAAGAGGTATTTTGAGAATTTCGAAGTTGGTTTAAAGCCTCAAAACTGACTTTTTCGTTTACCAGAGATTCATTATACCCATATGTACGTATAATAAAGTACGCCTTATCCGATAGCGGTGCAGCAGTAGATAGTTTTGTGAGACTTGTTTAGCGTTATATATTTCCTTTTTTTCTGTCTTTTTTATGAGAGTGAATTTAATACGGAATATCATACGCTGGGATTGGGAGACTTCAAATTTTGGGTTAGAATTTTGTTTTTGTTAGAGTAATGGCTTTCATGGTCCGATTTTGATGAAACTTTTTTTTTTGCAAGAAAACGAAATTGTCCATTTACTTGAAAAATATGTTTAAAGAGATGCACGATGCATGATCATTTACAAATCGTCCGACGGAGAGACGTATGTTTGAATTTAGATGTTTATTTATAAGGTATAGAACTGAATGGTGGCAAAGTTGATTTGATATTCAAAATTGTTACACGAATGTTGGATGGTCTCATGTTCTTTGTTTAACTGTATGCAATTTTTTATATTTTTGTTTTAATCAGCAGTAATAGGTAGAAGTCTTGGCCGAAACCAAATTATGTAGTACTAAGATTTTGAGAAACAGGCTATAACAAATTAAATCCATTCCATATAATGCGGCAAAATGATCATCTTTTCAATCCTCTTCCCCGAAATCTTCTTAAGGTCGTCAGAAAAGGGTCTACCGTGCACACTGCCTGCCTCTGGCTAGTGCTAGTATATCTGAAAAGGAAGTGAGAAAGAGTTTCTTTTCATTCTCCTCATTTCCGACAATTTACAGGATACGAGTATGTACTTAGCCTAGACACTTCTTTCAGAATTGGTTTGTTCTGACCCTGCAATAGGTGACCTATATCTTCCTATGTAGATGTAAAGAAGTTTATCTGCCCCTAATGGTGTAAACATTTTTTTCCCAGAGTAATGTGGACTCTGCCTTGGGTGTGAAAATTACTTTAACTGTAGTCCAAATTTTGGAAATGTTGGCAGGAAAAATAACTGAAAACTTATCCTAATAAATTATACGAGAAGATTCCATTGACATGGACTATTTTCCACAAAAGCACGTGTAGACAGTGATGTAGCGGATTCAGTAATTTTTCTTCAATGCAATTTGAACAACGAAAAACTTTATGATAGAGAGAGATATGCTTTGTGTAATTTTGAAGTATCATAATGTCGTCCCGTGCGAACAAAAGTTTTTAAAAATCATCACAAATCTAAAAAGGAGAGAGAACGCCAAAGAAAAAGTACCATAGCCTATTCTTACGTTTTCTCTCTCACAGATACATATATTATAACTCTTTCAATTGGTGGTAATACGAACGTTTTTGCATAAAAAGTACGCGAATGGGCCTATACGTACATAATTTCAAATAGGAATTATCGCATCAGTGATAAAGCTGTACGAGGTTACATCCAAATGTAATCGGATGCGTTTGTCATTCTCGTTATAGCATCCGGAAGGGAAAGGCGCATACTTTTCTTAAAACTATAACATGTCTGTGGCTTATTAGCAATTTTTTAAGCAGATTGTTAGTGTAGTTAATTTTTACCCGTAAATTGTTTTTTTTTTTTAAATCGAATTTTTGGAAGAATGAAAATGTTCGATTCGAAATTTAAGCAAACATCAAATTTTTAGTCAAACTCGGAAAGATCAGTGATGCCTCAGAACAATGTCTAAGAGGATCAATCACCAAGCTGTAAGGCTGGGATGCCGACGAGTTCCTATCACGAAAATAGCCAGCAGCTTAGACATTTTTTATGAATCAGCCCAATCGCTTGGGACTTTTCAAGCTTTCAACATTGGGTGCCTAAAAAGTTGTGCTCCGAACACATGGTTCAAAGAGCCGATGTTGCCTTTTAGCTTTTAAACAAATTTCAGGTGGATGCAGAATGCAATCAAAAAGGTAGGTGCAAAAGGGAAGGGAAATCCAACACAAGAAAGGTCAGCTACGAGTAAGAAAGTTACCCTGTTAGAACATTTAGGCTGAGGTTTTACGAAAATTGAAAACTGCAATGCAGAATAAACGACTCGGGAATCTCCATCAGCGTGTCTTGTTCCATTACGATAAAGCTCAATTCATTCTACGAGGCAATCTCGATATATTTTAAGGAAATCTCGCATCCCATAGAATATTAAAGGGAATCGATAAAGAGCACTGAATAGGACGTTTTAAAGTGGTTTTCGTCGAAGGATGCTGCCTTTATAGAGAAGGTCTAGAAAAGTGCCAACAGTGGATGCAAAAGGATCTAGACGGGTCAAAATAACATTTAAGAAACTTATATTGTGAGACCATATATTTCATATAATTTTTCTTCGATATTTTTCCGATAATTTGTTAAGGTGAAACTAATAAATTAAATAATACAATTCGTAAAAATACAATATTAATTCTTTTTTTTTGTTGCTAAACCAGCACCATTTCATAGAAATCACATCATTTTTTCTATCTTATTTATTATCATTTTAATAAAACAAATACGTAATTTATTTTGCCAAAATGTAGTGTTATTAGGCGTGTTTACTTACGAATCCCTCAAAGATTTTTCTCTGATTCCTCAGCGGAGAATATTTTTTTTAGTGGAACACGAATTCTCCACTGAAGAGGAAATTAGCTGTCAAAAATGTATGTTCTCGCTCTCTGACTCTCTTTAATTCTTTCTAAAAATAATAAATGGCGTTTTCTGTTGTGTGCTGTGCATTTTTTGTACCTATTTCATACTAAAATAATTGTAAAATAAAACTATTTCTGAATTCTGTGTCATTGCAAAAATTTCTTCCACCATCAAACCCTATGACTCTCGGTAGAGAGTGAGGAGATGAATGCAAACAATTTTGGTCTCAGAAAATTCAAGGAAATCTCCGAATTACTCGTAAGTGGAACATCGGATCCCTCAGAGGTCACCGAGGGATCCGTAAGTGGAACATGCCTATTACGAGTATTTATTTCCCAGTAAAATTCCACACTAACTCTGTATATTGATAGACACTTCTCGTTTTTCCATTGTAGAAATATTTTACTAGTACAATTTTGGTATGATTTTCAAAGCGCATCCGATTCAAAAACCAATATTTGCCATCACCCAATGTGTGCATTCGATCTCGAATGTCAGTTACTCATGCGCTAATACTCAAAACTTTTTCCTCGAATAAATGTACATGCATATGTACATCATATATTTTAATCATTTAATCACCTCAAATAAGGCTGCATACACATATTTTGTATTGTTATTTATTATTTTCAAGCCAATTTTCTACAAAATTTTAGCAACAATTTATTTACACACAAAAAAAACCTTTGTATCTCTTTTCAGATGAAAGAGAAAAATCTCATCCGGAACCAAACCATGCTGCAACCTTTAGCCTTCAAAGCTGCCATCTACGTCAAAGGTTGCATGTGTGTATGCATCAAATGTGCTGCACATGAAAGGTGACGCGTGTTTATTGCCAGCGCTGCTGCACCAACGGAAGTAGGTGGGCGGTCAGCGGCGGCGGGGGCCAAAAATCAGCTCAACTTCAATTTCGATTTCGATTCCCACATAGTTCCACTGCCAAAATGACATGGAGGGCGCAGCGCAACTGCTTCAAAAACTAAAAAAAGAAAAAAAAGAAAAAAAAGAAAAAAAAATGTGCTTCATTGGCGGAATTCATGCGCACTATCATTCAACTTGAACTTGAAAATTCCGTTCTTGATGTGTGGTGGTAGGTAAGTGAGGCTACAAAATAAAATCAATAAAACGCTTCACTTTCAGAATTTAATTTTATTTTCCTATATATGTATATGCAAGCGAGCGAGAGATATACTCGCTGCTTTAGAGCGCAATACACACAGCTGAGCGCTTGATGAGCTGGGTCGGTTAGTTGGTGGTACGTGCCCACACACACAGCACTGAATATTTGTTGGCGTGGTTGTGTGCGCTCTTGTATCTATGAATGATATGCGATTTGAAAAGCAAAAGTTCAAAACAAACCCTAGTCAGCCAGCAGCAGCAGCAGCACAAACAGAACCCACACTCTCCGTAAAGTGAGAGTACAAATTTTGTTTTTGTATATAAAAAGATACTTTTATATTTGTCGGCGTGTATGAGACACCCACACTTTTGCAGCTCAAGTGCTTTTAGCAAAAATATAGACTTGGATTCTGGCTGAAAATATATGTCATATCTAGAACTTTGCTAAAAGCTTTCATATTCATTCTAGGAGCTGCTAATATTGTCGTCGTTTTGTACACAAAACAAAGTGAAAGATTCTTTTTTTTTTAGCAGGAATTTTTATTGCGTAGGTGGTTTTACTCTCTATTGCTCTCTTTGTATCTCTGGCTCGTTTGCTCGGTTATTTAGTTTTGCTTTTTGCCTTGCTCGGTCTGGAGAAGATAGTACCTAATACCTGTGCTGCTGGAAATCAATTGCACAAAAAAAAAAAACTAAAAGTAATTGAAATAAAAAAATACACAAAATCATTGCAGGTAAAGTTGGTGTCTTCGACTCATCTGGTATATGTTCGTAAGAAAAACCAGGCAAAGTTTGATTTATTACGAAGCTGCTCGTTGCTGTCTCAGCCTATCATCCCTCGCATGTTTTAATTGCACTGTTGTATCTGCACAAGTATCTATTTTTACTTCCGGATACAGATTTCGTAAAGAAACTCAAAAAGTGTTGACAGTAGAAAAGTTTTGAAAAAACAATCCGTACATTAGTGTATTTTGGTAAGTTATTTAGTGTATAAATCAGTGAAAAAAATATTTGTGTAAGAAAAACATATGTTTTAAAATCCCTTATAGACGTGCTATTAAATTGTTGTTGTGATTCGAATACGAGTGTTAAAAACCCGTTCCTGGTTCCACAAAAACAGACCATTTTTCGTATGACTGATTACATTGATTTCCTCTAACCTCTCCACCTGCATTATGCTGGGCTAAGGCAGATTACCTTAATGGAGGGCAGTTTTTTTTTGTTCTCTGCTTTATGTGAAGCTCTACGATAGGAGACATTAACACAAGAGAATTTCCTGTCAAAGAACAGCCTGAATTTGAATTTTGTTCGATAGGGCCCTTTGCCATTTTCTAAGAAACATTCATCTAACTTTTGTGTTAGTTAGTGAACATTTGTTTGCATATGCAGTTCTACGGGTTTATTAATTTAATTATTTCACAATTCCGAGAAATTCGTATATGATGTATCATCTATTAGGTATGTAGGAAAATTTTTTTTTTTTTTTTTGTTTGGCATTTGTATTGCTTTTTAGTTTTGAATCAAGTCATCTGTTGATGGACTTTGTGAGTGATCTTTAGTTAGTTCAGTTTATTCATTACTTTAGAACACCAAATGTTGACCTATTTAATTTAGCTCATGAGTATTTATAATTAGTACTTACATAGGTATGAGAATTTTTGTATTTTGTTAAAATATTTTCAAAATTTAGATTTATGTCATTTATTTTCAATTTTATTTTATTTTTTTAAAGTTTATCCTTGCGTAGATTTCAGTCTGTAAAACACTAGGACACATACCCAATGGTACCGAAATCTTGGTGTTGCGTCCAATAACACCAGGTCCAACTCTGCATTCTATTTTCTTTCCGGTAAACCATACCAGCATTCTAGGGTCCAGTGACGGTCCACCATTAGACTAGTTGGTGCGGTTTATTATTTCTACCTCAAATAACCTATCAAAGAAATGTTCTCTGATCATTAAATCAGGGACCATGCAAAACATGTACTTTTCGGGAATTGAGTTAAGTATTTGCAGGTGTCCCATAAGATTATCTGGTTTGTACTTATGCTCTAGCTGCAGTTTAATAGCACATCTGGCAGTTGGATTCTTTATGAAGACTTGTAAGGGCAAAAGCCCTACAATAGCTTCATTCGAAATTTGAGCAAAAAACTGAGTACGTAGTCTTATTGCAAACGTCCATATTACCCCAAATATGAATTTTTATCGAAATCGTCAGGGTGTTTTTCAAGAGAATTGTAATATTTCAAAATGGCCCGTACTAAAATACCATTAATTTTATTTTATTTATCAATAACAAATTATATAAATAATACACTAATTTTTAACAATAATACATACTTGAATATTGCACGCTATGTCTTGATAGATCTTGATAGATATAATATCCTTCAGGAGCCATTGAATTGGCTGTCAATTTTCTTAGAGTGTGCACTATTTAGACAGAAGAAACAGTTCTGGGTGATAATCCATAGGTAGGTTATTTCTAGTGTTGAGCTTGAATGCAGTTTTGTGGCAGTGCTGTGTGAAAGTTAGAGATCTATCAATTGTAATTCCGAGGAATTTAGAACTCTTGTTATATCGGAGGACAGTGTCATTAGAAGTAACTTTTAGCGGCATGTGACCTAGCTGGCTATTCAAATGGAAGCAGGCCGACTCGTGGATATACAAATTAAGTTGGGTTACCTGGGATCGCTTGCGCTATCGTTGAGGAATAATACTTGAAAGGGTCAGCTCATTGTTGATTAGGATTGCTATTCATTTGCAGCGCACCACTTTCAAGAGTTTGTATATCATTCCAGTATGCCAGACTGTATCATACGCAGCAGTGAGGTACCTATACAAACATGACGCCAGTCTTAAGCCTGTTTCGATAGAAGTTGTTAAGGCGAGTACCTAACCTAGTCAGTGCAGCTATGTCTTTCCGAAAACCAGCTTGTTCCACGGGAATGATTTCGTTGTTGGGTGCTTTGATTCTATTGTAAATTAAGCGTTCGAGGATCTTCTAACAGATACTTAATTACGTAGGAGAGCAATTGGCCGGTAACTGTCGGCCCAGTCGGATGCTTTATTCTATGGACAGGTTTCCGGATAAAAGGATGTAATTGAAGAATTTATATAGCCAGGTTTTAGCATTTTTTCCGCAATTTTTTGGACACCTTTCTGAGCTCCTTTAGTGATTTCTTAATAAGTTGAGTGTGATCTTTTCGACGGGTATACGAGTAGTTTCTTTGTAAGTTAACAAAAAATCTATTTCGTTCGCGCTTTTAAGTGAGAAAAAATTTACAAAAAATCGTTATGTTCCACGATTTGCAGCACTGGACAAATTTAGTTTAATTCAATTGAGAACCACTGAAATTGATAGATATTTGTTAAAGATAGAGCCGAGTTGAGGAGTTGTTATCAGAAAACCCCGGTATAACTCCGAAGTCATTAAAAGTCAGAGCTGTGTTTATTAAGGATTTTTTGCTTATAATAACCTTAATTTCATGTGGTTTTAACTGTTCCTCTTATTCTCCAAATGCTCTGTATGGCGACGAATATTTTTTTTTTTTTTTTTAAATTAGTAATAAATATATTAATTTCTTTTACTTTCTATTTCAATGTCAGTTCTAAGCTAAATACAAACACTAATGGCGTGAACGTACTCGTATTTTCAGTGTTCACCATTATGCGCTCACAAACAGGTAAACCGAAGGCTGAACCCAACAATGATTGTGTAAATGCGTTGTTCATTTCTGGTCATAAGCTTCAGTATCTGCAAATTTTCGTATACGAGTATGTGATCAAATCTTTGTTCATTTTTCCGCATTAAAATCAGAGCCATAGTTTTTCAGTTCACGAGTATATTATTCACAGAAGAAAGAGATTGCGAATACGCCTAGGTGAACTGAACATTTCACTTGCATCTATAGTATCATACTCGTATGTTTCGTGAAAAAAATCAACCCCGAGATTTACACCAGTCTTGGCATTACTTTAAAGGAAAATCTCAAAAAAGTGGATCCCTCAATTCTGCCTGTCTGTCTGTCTGTATGTATGGTCGGCTGAAGCCTAAACGGGTGGACGGATTTTCTTCAAACCTCATATCTGGGGTCTGTGGGTTCACAATTTGAAGCGAAATCTGAATTTTTATTCTAATCACAAAATTAACGGTACTTATTATTATATTATATATTAAATTTATTGCCAATTTTGTGAAGCATCGATTTTTTTTTTTTTTTTGAAAACGGCCCTAACAATTTTATTCAAATTTAATATTTTGATTACAGTGGATATATGTAAGCCAACAGACGGCGTACCAGGTTTTTTGTTAAAAAATGTGTATAACGGTAATTTACGTATTATAGCTGGCTTCTGAAAATTAAAAATATATTTTTTATTTTTAACGGATTATTTAAAAAAACAAATCTGAATGATTTGCAAATAATCAACATATACGAGTAGGCAAGTACGTACGAACCAGTCGTGCACATTATTTTCCAGTGCTCTTTGGGGTCTGAAAATTGAAGAACTGTTCTAACATCAGCGGGGAAGTGCCACATCACATTAATTCGACGGTTCATAGAGTGATGAAACTTGGTACACTAATGGATTTTTAACACACTGTGTATCTGTCTCTATGCATGTATGCACATATGTACCTACATACATATGTATGTGACTGTGTTTAGCTGCTACCACCTGGAGCCTAAACGGCTGAGTCGATTTTTATCAAAATATGTTGAAACGATTCATCTGGGCCACACAAGTGTCGCTTGATCATGCAGTTATTTGAGACACCCAATATGGCCGAGGTAGATTTTATCCAATTCTAATTTTCAATTCTCCTGAAAAGGAACTTCCTTAAATAATGCTAGTATACAGTTTTTGAACAAAAACAATACCAGATGCAGTAGCAAATGTAAAGGTAGCAAAGACAGTTGTATTGTTACATCCCTGAATATAAAATTATACAAATGAAACTTAATGATATTTTATAAAAAGTAAAAACGACAGTTCATTCATGAATCGTTAAATAATTCAATTTTACGGGTATTCATGAAAATAAATCAATATTTTATTACCTTTATTTAACAGGTTTTTGTTAATTTTATATAGACGAACAAGCTGGTCCTAAAAATATAATAGTTCTTCCTAAAAATATTATAGTTTTATTAAACAGCAAATGGCTAACTAGGTAAAGCGTAAAGGGTCAACTGGGTAAAGTGCTACTTATTTCTGAAGATGTAGACTGGAAACTGGTTTGTTATTACAATAGGAATCTATGTATGTATGTATAGGTATATATGTACAAGATAATACAGTTTCTGACCCAACTATGAGGTTTAGGCTCTGAGGCATTGGAATATTATCTTCAAATTCTCCATAAACCTTCGAATATAATTCCTGCAACAACAGTTCCATATAAATTTATATTAACTTTTTTCCGACGCTTCTCACTTCTCTTCAAAGAGCTCAAAAATAGCTGTCAATCTTATAATTGGGTTTTTCCACTTCATTCCTGAATTTCTACACATAACATGCAAATCAAAAAGAGTGTGTAAATATCATACATGAATGTCATGGATGACAATGTATGAGGCATCCACTGGCAAATCGGCTTGGCGTCAATGAATAACTCGATGGACCACTTTATAAACCCTCCCCTACTTGGGCACCCGAGTGTAAATCTATAAATGTAAGTTCCGGATATCTTAAGTTCTACGTCAGCTGCAATCATAATTGTCTGAGTCTGTTCGATTTTCAGTATGCTTGAACAACCAAAGCAATAGAGGAGGGTTTCAACTAACTCGGTTTAAATATGAAGACGTGGGAATCGATTGCTAACGATGACGTGTTGACCTGCTGCAGAGGCTATTCGTCTGAATATGGGAGTGGTGTCTTTCGTATTCTTACCCCTTCGTTCAAATAGTTAATGGCAGATTCGCTTCTAAATCATACTTCTTAAATGACAGTGACATTTGCTTTATAGCCAACTATTTCGCGTGCAGATTCAAAAGCCATTACATACTCTGATTTCGTTTGCTGATGTCGTCGACAGTAATATTATCCTTGTCACAAAATGCAATGAGTCTTGAATCGTGACAAAATTCACCTAGCTTTATAGGCATGTTTGATCAAAAAATATAAAAGAAATTTCAATATTATTCGCTACCAATCGTCCCTTGATAGATAGAGCATACGTCGCATAATTTGGTAGTATTCGGTAATTGACAGATCTCATTGATACTTTTCTTCTAAAGATGGGATAGAATCTTATTTAAATTTATTATCAAAAAAGTAGAATGCATGTGAAAAATAAATTAGAATATGTTTTTTTCTTGTTTACACCGATTTCCAAGGCATTTCTTTGTCTGTCTTCCTCTAAATTTCAGGTGTCAAACATTGGAAAAACAATGCTGCCAAACTACATTCAATACTTACATACTTTCTTATAACCTTCTGTGATCTGAATCAGTTCAATTCAATAACAAAATGCAGCTAATATTATATATTTAAGGGCAAATATTTATTTTCTGAAAATGTTCTATCTCGAGATTTTGATCAAACTTGACATCACTGTAAGAGAAACGGATAGCTTAGTTGGTAGAGCATGGGTAGCTAAAACCAAGTCTATCTCAAGTTCTGCTCCTTCTTAGGTACCTATGTTTTCTTCTTTGTGCAATTTCAATCATTCAAGCAGATTGGAAAAATTAATAAAAAAAATTAGGAAAAATATGCCTTTCCCCCGACAGAACTCGATTACAGATCATCCGATCAAACAATGTGTTTGGGTCGATTGCACAGCATGGATGTGTTATGGCTGGAAAGGTTAAAAGCAATGCTGATTCTCTTTGCATATGTGTGAATTTAATTCGTTATGTAATAGAGAAACTCTCAAAAGTAGGTCTCTCAATTCTGTAAGTCTGTCTGTCTGTACGTACGACTACAGCCTAAACGGCCGGACGGATTTTCTTCAAACTTCATATCTGTTGGCTGTGGGGTCACAATTTGTTTCACCAAAATTAACGGTACTTTTAACTACTGACCGATTAAAAAAAATCGATTTTCTTGAGAACAGATTAACGATTTTGATAAAATTCGATATTTGAGTTATGATGGATATATGCAATCTGATGGCTGATGATAAAGTTTTACCTAAAAAATATGTATATCAACTGGTTGTTGAAAATTATCAATATGTCGGCTATAGCTCAATCGATTTTCTTTGAAATTAATATATAAACAATATTTGATATACAAAACAAGTTTTGGAAAATTGTATAAATAATATTTTTCGAATTTTAACAGATTTAAAAAATAAAAAATAAAATAGATAATTAACATATGGGTGCAAATACGTGCGACCCAGATGCGCACTTTGTTTTTTAAGTAACAGCATGGTGATCGAATTTGTAACTTCCCGACTTAGATTTTGCATTTATTAAGTCCGGCACTTTTTCCTTTAATCACCTACAGATGTATACATATTGCAAAAACCAATCTAAGCTAAATTAACAATAACATGTTAAATAAAGGTAATAAAATGTTGATTTATTTTCGTGAATGCTTGTAAAATTGAATTATTTAACGATTCATCAATGAACTGTCGTTTTTACTGAACAAAATGTATTTATTTATTTATTTATTAATTTTTATAAAATATCTTTTTGCAGCAGGCAACAGCTAGTATTGAATAATCTTCGATCTTCGTTAATCTATTTGTAATAGAAGTGTGTACACATTAAGTTATTGTCTAAGTACCATAGCAATATAGCCTTAATCTTACAGATACAAAAAACAACAAACAATTACGATTTGACAATTAAATTTTTTTTTTTTTAGAAATCATTTACAAAGGTACGAGTATCTACCTCATTTTGGAATCTGCCTATAGCCCATAACTTTCTAAATTATTTAAAATTTGAGATGTATCTTTTTGTTTTGCTTGTATTTCATTGGAACCAAGAATAATCAAATCCATATAATTTGACTTATTTAATCCCATTGGTGATGCATACAATTGCGCGCTGATTTAACGAATAAAGTTAATTATTTGGATGATTCAAATTATAACCACTTTCTTGCAATTTAATATAATAATTGAGAAGTCTTAATTAAGTAATTTAAAACAAAAGCATCCATTTAAAAAACTAGTGAGACCAGTTTTTAGCACTTGCAATATTCCACTCTTCATTTTGATACACACACAATTTTCCATCATTCCTTCTCCCCAAACACCACAAATATAAAAGTGAAAATAAAATCAAGTGAACAAGTAGAAAAACTTTTGAACAACAGTGTGTAATGAATTCGGTTCAGTTCTATACTAAAACTTTCCATCGAATTATCAAAGAAAAGCTCAACTCAACTTTATTCAGAGAACACAACCACTTCGGCAACTATAGCGACAACTACATCCGCACAGTGCATCTACTACCGGGATACACCCTGTGGTCACTTTGCAATTTACTAGTGAACACAGCTGGTGGTATCTCAGTTGCAGTTGTACACAAATCTTCAGGGTTTCACTTCGAACGAAAGCTGTAGAGATGTAAAAATCGAAAAGCTCTTGTACGCACGGGTAAGTAGTTGCATAGAAAAATTTATATTTATGTTCTTTTTTTTTGTATTATTGCTTCAACGCGATGAAAGAGAAACAAATGCAAAAGAAATCCATTATCTAAATAATTTATTTAATTTTTTTTTCTTTTTAAATTGCTTTGTTTTTATTTTAGCTTTAGCTACGAAATAAAATACAAAATTAAGTTGCAAAATCGGTAAAAGATATTTTAAAACAAGATAAAAATAAATTAGTTTTACACCGTTAAAATTATTCTGCGATTGAAAAAAAAAGTATTTACATTTTCCTTATTTTTGTTGTTGTTAATTTTTAAGCAGATACTTTCAAATATTTTCCATTAACAGTTAAATATATAGAGATATGATTTGAAATTTTTAACAATCTTTCAGTGCGTTGAGAGAGACAGGCAAACACTCATCTATGAAAAATGCATTAAAATTTAAAAACTACACACTTTCAGCTTTGCAATCATATTCAGTTTGAAACTATTGTAAAGCGTTCAAATGAAATAGAGAAAGCTGAGTTTCTCTTGACGTAAACGAAAGCCCGATATTACCTTCAACCTTTAGATATAAACATGTCATTTCAATATTTGTATCTGTAAGTGAAATAGCAATTTTTTGTGTTGCAGTGCCATTAACGTCGTAAATGTGTTATGATTTTGATGTCTCTATAAGCAACTCATGGTCTAGAACCGGTGCTAATTTTAATATCAGAACAATTCAGTCGAATATTTCAAAGACCAAATACGTCAAGTGTTTGGTCATCTGCATGTACGTATATAAATAGATAAAGCTTTCTGAAACGACTTATTGCGTATGCGTTGCAGGCGCAAAGAGCTATGGATAATAGGTAAGACTCACAATTTAAAGTTCTGTTGGGTTCCCCGCCGCAGGAATGCATCAGATAATGAAATAACTAATGAGTTGGCGAGGAGAGCCTCAGTACTAGACCCGGAATAGGCCAATTTTTTAAGCATGTAGTAGGGAATAAAACGATTGTAACAGCGAACAATGGGTGAATTTTCAGCGACAGAGTCCTGTGTATTTGGCTGGAATTGTTTGAACATCTTAAAGCAGCAAAGTTGCTTAGAACTACTTCAGACTCACTTGGGTCCCCAGACATGAGAAAAACTCAAATCTGTCTGTCTGTAGGTATGGTCGACTGCAACCTAAACGGCTGGACGGATTTTGTTCAAACTTTTTACTTGGGGTCGGTGGGTTCACAATTCGAGGCGAAATCGGAATTTCCATTCTAACCCGAAGATTAACAGTACTTTATTAATGGCCGATGTTGATCTAACCATGTCTGTCCGTCCGTCAGTTCATATGTCACCACTTTTTGGCCTTAAATTTTGAGCTAGGAACAGGAAATGTATATAAAATCCGCCTACAGACATGCTCACTTTAAAAAAAAAAATGGTTTTTCTCAATATTTTTGCTAGAAACTGAAAAATATTGTCGATGTAAAATATGTAGACGTTGACTTTTTCTGCATTTTGTCCGTACATTATCCATGGCCACGGGGGCGTATTTATTATTAAAGAAAAAAACATTGCTTTTTCAAAGTTATTTACGCTGATGGTTACTTCTTATTGTGAATGTCTCATCAGAATCCGTGAACTTCGGTTATAATTTTTGGCACTTTCTGCGTGAAAAATGTTGCAACAACAGTCGCAGTTGTTAAAATTCTCGGAAATATTCTCTGTATAGAAAGATATCATTGCATCTTTTTAAAAAAAAATTGACAAGCCACTCTCACTTTATTAAGGGCAAGTTAGAAGGTGGAGGAATGTGTATAATACGATCCCTTCTAGACGGATTGTAACCTTCTTATATGTTTGGGGTAATGGTTGAAGAAACTTTTATTTTTTGGTTATTGGTACGTGTTTTCCGATAAAGCTTGTACCTCACCATTCAAGTCGGAGCAAATACACAACCCACTCCAGTGGCCACCCAAAAAAACTTAGTTACGTTGGCACAAACACGTTTTGCAAATAACGGTTACCTTTGGTAATTTTATCCACCTGCTTTAATCCTCAGTGATCTGTCTGCAACTTCAAACAACAAGCTTCTAAGCTTCTTCAACACTTTGTCTCTCCTCTTTTTCATTGGCCGTTCATTAGAGATGAGAAGCTGATCCTTTGGTTTTTAATTTGTTTTTTTTTTTTTTCATCACATCCTAACCTGGGATATACTTTCTTCTTACTCGAATAATTACTTTCGAGTTAGAGTTTCAAAACCTGGGATTTCTGTGATCCGAGGGTGTTGGGCGTAGTGGTGTGCCTCTTGTGATCGGTATTGGACTTTGAAGAAGCTGAAAGAAGGCGGGTGCTTCAACATTAAACATCATTTTTCGGTGAAAGGGTTTTATACATGTGTATGATAGATCAAAATTTACTACAAAGAACAAATACAAGGGAAACGTGCCTACTGTTTACCACAATTTTGTCAGCCAGTGATGATGTAGTGAGCGAATATGTTGGTCCTAAATAATATGTTTTGCAGCGCAACAAAATGGACTAATCGCTTTCCATTACCAAAGGAGGGTACTCTATTTAAAGATTGAATTACATTTGCTTTCCCGATCTTAGCACCAAAGTCGTCAAAGATGTTTTTGGCGTCATGTTTGAAGCAGAATCTGTTCTTAATTTCGCCGTCTCTATCTTTAAGTGTAGTGTACACACAAAGTAGATTAAGTTAAAAGACCAGAACGCCATTCTTGCAACTATGAATCCACTATTCACACTCGACTTCGTATCCCTCTGCATGTCAGCATTATTCGTTTTTTCTCGAATTTCGTCTACAAGCCGTCGTATTTTTGGACAAGAGTTGTATCATATTTGTAATTGGCAAGGACATCCATCATATGGCCGGGACGCCGGGACAATGACTAAAAATCGAAACTGCCCGAGCTAATTCGGAATAGATTGTCAGCCTAATTATAGCGCAGAGGTGAAAGTACTAATCCCTAAGGTGATCCTCTAGTGGTTATTTCTCTCACGTCTAATGATTGAATTGATGGTTCTCATGTCAACCATCTCATCTACCCAGTTTGGGACAAAGTCGTCTACTTTCAAGTCTTTCAGAGCTCTTTTTGTAGTTCCTGTTTTTACATTGTTGAGGACAGGTTCTTTCAAGAAAGGATTATGGATGATTCCGCTTACATTGTTTTATTTGCTACGAGTAGTCTTCTTTGCCAAGAAATATTGCTTCCAATGGATTGTAGCGTTAATATCGCTTACTCAACACCTCCTAAAACCTAGTGAAATGTATGCCTGAAACATGTCCAGAAATCTATTTAATCAAAAAAAAAATGTGGATCAGTTCCTTTCCTCTGAACTTTCATAATATTTATTTTGATCAGTGCTTCTTACAAAATATTTTCTCCTATATAAAAACTCCCAGACTTTTTTCCGTCCGAAAACTTAAGTACTTCTATATACATGTAAACTGAGCACAATTTTCCACACTAGGTTAAAGCTTTAATTGGACGAGAAATCGTTCTCTACCATGACATATGTTCCCCACTCTTACATATACAAATACTTCAGTGATAATCTACTTAAGACATAAAAAACGAAATATACATATGTACTTTGATATACATATATTGCCCCAAATGTTCATTAAGAGAAAAAGCGCTCCAATTTATGAGTTATTAACGATCAAAACGCAATGTTTATCAGACCACCTCACATTTTCTGGTTTCAAATCGGTTGCCATAAAGGCTATAAAGAAAAAAATATACGGAATACGAAACAAGACTCGGTCAATCTAATGCTGTCAGACTTCGAGGCATTGATCACACACAGCAGAATCTTAATTAATTGGCAGATCATGAGGCAACTTGAGTGTTGTATATACATATGTGCTGATTATGCTGCTGCTATTGCTGCTTAAGCGGTATCAGTAATTAGAGCTGCAGTTAATTACCCCAGCAGAATACATTTTAGAAATCCGCATCTGTGTATCTAAGAGATTTGATTTCCTAATAAAGATAACTCGCAACCAGTGCAGCAACTGGTGCAAGATTCATCTCTCGCTCTTTCGGTCGCTACACTACATTTAATATCTATTTGTACCTTCCGTGCCGTAAGCTAAAAATACTTAGTAAATAATTGGCTAGCAATCAAATTGGCGACGTACTTTTGGCATTAATTCGGTTAAAGTCTTGATGTTGTATATTTTTGGATAATTTTTTTTATTTTTTTGTTCATACGAATATAGCTTTGTCACCTTTTCCTTGCGCTTTCTTTAAGTTCTACTTTTGGCGGATGCAGTTTGTCTGTGTTTCGATTGGCCCCCAAATGACCGCCAATTATCATTTGTAACTCATGAGAAGAATTTCTTTGTTTTCTACTTCACTAGTTGATGATATTAAATCAATCGCAATTAGATTTACGATTCTCTTGGTCTCGTTGTTGCGAACGGTGACAAATGTAAAATTTAAAAGATGCAGCACTTCTATGAATGTTAGATACATTATGCATATGTGTGTGGTGCACGTGTGTTCGTTTTTTTTTTTTTGCTTTCTATTTCTATAT
Organism: Pocota personata; assembly: GCA_963082735.1. NCBI lineage: Eukaryota > Metazoa > Arthropoda > Insecta > Diptera > Syrphidae > Pocota > Pocota personata. Next base: position 209,075,514 of record OY720429.1, read on the forward strand.
AGATGAATCTAATTTGGCAACAGTTTACTGAGACTTGCATAATGAAACAGTAGGTATTATTGCACTTTAATGTTCCGTAAATTAAGTTCAAATTGAATTTGTGTATAAATCAAATGCAAGAAGAAGTTAAAATTAAGTTTTTAAATGGATTGTTCTCGGAGTTGGTAGTAATTTTTACAAAACACGTGTAATGAGGCATGACCTTGAACTGAATATTATGTGAAGCTATGCGTTAGCTTTAATGCTGATTTGTTGTTTTCTTAATTGTTTGATCACTTGTCGTCAATTGGCTATAAACCGCTATCTTGGAACCAGCGCCTTCAACCCTTATGTAATACATCGAGTATCTTTTCATTCGAGATTCAGGTTGGAGTTACAGATAACATCAAAAGGTTTTTGTTAACGGTCCCAGCTTTCGCGACCCTCTGACAAACATCAGAGAGTAGAAATTGTCATGGAAGCTTCTCAATCGAAAATTTTGACCTTCGGAAACGACAACACAAATGGTTGCGAGAAGCTTGGCCTTATATAGGCTGTTAAAAAAAATTAATAATATCAAAAACATTTCGCGCATCTCTGCATCAAAGTCTAAACAGAGATAGAGAGAGTAAGGACTATTCCTTCTTGTTGATAGACACAACAGTTCAATGTACCTTATTTGTAAACCGCATTAGCTTTATTAATGACCATGCCATTTTGTCTACCACTAACTCATCTATTCACTTTTTCCCGAAATTCCCATGTACCGAGTTACTGCCGCTTTGATTTAATTATAATTGATTTAAAAAAAAAATCAAATAGATCTGTCAAACACTTAGCTTTTTACAGTGATCGAAAGAACTTTTACTTGTGAGATTTGGCCAAAATGGAAAAACGTGAGTTTCGTATCGAATTTCAAAGTTCAAAGTGACTGATTTATGGAACAGCCCTCGTATATCGCGCAGTCATTTAAAAATGGCTTGGTAGAGCTGTACTTTGGTCATACTAAAGAGAGTCTGCTAAACCCTATATATTATCTGAACTCTGCTTCTCCAATCACTTTTCACTCATCACTCTTTTCGATAAGTTTAAGTGATAAGTTTTATAAATTCTAATTTCCACTCACGTATTACTTCAAACATACCAATTTGCTGCCAATTGAAAATGATAACTATTCCTCCAAGAAAAAGTATTATCAAAATATTACAATATATTTTGCTTTTGAATTGAAAAGTACCTTTTGGTGCTTCTTTTGTGTAGTAATGCGAGTAGACAGATACAAATATTTGTCAGTGCAGCTTAAAGATTGCACAGAGATATTGAATTTATATCTTTTTTTTGAGAATATATTTATAATTCAAAACGATAATAGAAACTTATCAAATATTATGATAAGTGATAACTCGAAGCCTTGCCAAGATCGATTGTAGTACAGATCAGTAGATATCCTATCTGCTCCAAAATCTTTGCCACTATTGGCAACATCTATCGATACTAAGGAGGTGCGAAAAGAGCTATTCCAAAATGTTGAAACAAATGTGTACGGCTAGAGCAACATTACTTACACCGCTCGCCGACCTACATAGTTAACATGATTACATGTTTGTAAAATGTATGTTTTTTTTTCGCCCCTTTCCTTGAATAGGCGATCTTCGGGGCCTGTGAACTCGTAAGGGCTTTCATGATTGCATGGATGTTTAACACCACTGAGAGACTACGAGTCCTCTCTGTAAAATGTCATACAACATCCGAAGGTTTTTTTTCTTTTTAACTATGGTACAATAATCATCTCTATAACCTACGAAGTGATTTTTTACCTTATCGCGGAGTTCATAAACTACAATTTTCCACATTAAGAGCACCCCTCTTTAACTAACCCCACGGTCTTATCTCTCACTAGTACGAGTATTTGGCATTCCTCACGTTTAGCGTCTTGGAAATTCACAGCTATCAAGGACAACTTCTATACCCAGAAAGGCGCAGATAGCTGAACCTTTTATTTGGCTCAGAGAGCTCACCATTCGTCTTCTCCCGACTGCAATTTTCGAAGAAATTCTCACATTGGAGGTGAGACTTGGACTAATTCGACTGTAGTGGCTCCTTCTCCTTGTTTTTCAACCCATATCTATTGGGAGATACTTCTATGAGGGCTTTGTTAATCGATTGCCATCCTACATCATCTATTAACAAGAACAGAATTATTCTCCTTCTAAACTTGATGCTGATGTCATGCTGTGATTACCGACTTTTTTACAACCACCTACTTTCCTATGCCTGCCTACTCAGTCATTATATTTAATAAATCATATTTTTGAGAAAACTTTGTTTTTTTTTTTTGTAAATAATTCTCAACCACACGATACAATGTAATTACCCACCTATGTTCAGATATCTGTTCGCTTGCATTTTATGACTATTCCATTTTTTTGCAAGTACTTATGTGTATGTACTTGTATGCGTCGATTTGTACTCGTATATTGTACATCGGAATAAAAAGAAAAAAGAAGAAAAATAATGCATTTTACGTTCATATGTACATACATATGTATGTAGGTCGTAGCAGTTAAGCGAACAAGTTGACATGAAACGTTGCCAAGAAAATTGGGTTTGTATTTCGATAATTTGCTTTGTTTAATTTTTTTTTTAGTTGTATAAAAATACATGAAACTATAACCTTTTCTCTTTCGTTGAGCTCTTAACGTAAGGTAAAGCCAATAAAATACTCGTAAACTATGAACAATTTTCCCGTTTGCGGGGTGTGGCCGCATTTGGAGGTTAATTATAATAATAAATAATTTATTATGTACGAGTATCCATGCAACGTTGACTTTATATGTAAAAATTTCAAATCTAATTACTTTAAGGTCAACAAATGATAGTGTTATTTACAAGTTTTTAATTGGGTTGAATATATGTATCATAGATAGAATAAACAGAAAATAGTACGTATACGTCAGTGGATTTCTATGTTTTGAATCGATGGTGGCTTAATCGTAATCACTGTTGCAGTGATTTCCTCATTTGGGCGTTAAGGCCTAATGCAATGCATCTTATAAGCCGGGTCCTTGGTATTCGCTGTAAGACTTTTCCTGAAGGAACTTAAATGACAGCTAATATTATTAGTGATCAGCTAAATAATTAAAAGATTAGCAAAGTATGCCAGGAAACAAAATAAGTAATTAACAAAAAAATAATCCATCAGCAAAAAATTCATTCTTCGATTAGCAGAAAATAATTTTTTGAAAAGTAAATTATTAGCAAGAATTAATTCGCGTGATTTTTTTACTATTATTTTCTAAAATTCGCGCAAACGCTCTCGTATAAATGTTTCTTTCTTTTCGTTTTCTTTTTGCATATATGTAATTCTTAAAATTTTTGCAAATTATTTTTTTTTTTACTTGTTAGGCCGAAATTTTATTTTTGTTACTCAAAATAAAGTTCACGATTGGGTCGCACGTACTTGCAGCTATGTGCGGCTCAATTGAAAATTACACAGATTTGAAATTTAGATGAAATTGTTGAAATTAATTTCTTATAAATATTCTGACTATTTCTCAAATTTTGGTATGCCAAGTCCTTGCATATGTCAAATATTGCTTAGATGTCAATTTTCAACAAAATTCTTCAGATCATATCCGAGAAATAACCAATTTTCAAAAATTCGTTAATAAGTACAATACCGTTATACGCATTATTTTCCACAGACTGGCAAACAAAATTAGAGGACTCAGGAGTTCTCCTATACTATTAATACCAATTTTGATCAAAATTCTAAAAATTCAGTTTTGTAATATCTGTGTATCGCGATTTAATAACAGATTGTGATCGTCATCGAAACATAATTCAAACAAATCGGTAGTGTTTATGATGTCGTAAGACCTGTGCATCAACGTAATGCTCGATTAACTGAAAATATGGCCATTATGTGGAAACCACGGCGCGCTCATCAACTGGGAATTTCTCACAGCTCCGTTTGGCGTATTTTGCGCTTGGATTTGCATCTTCAGCTTACACAACAACTAAAGAATTTGCAGAACATGTGCCGATTGGGCTACGTAAAAAAACAAAATTGCAGAATTTGGGGTTCTGAGAATATAAATGTGATCGTCGAGAGGTCATTGCATCCACCACGACAGTTTGGTGGTCGCTGTGGACCGGCGACATGATCGGGCCGTATTTTTTTTTGAAAACGACGAAGGTGCCACTGTTATGGTGAATTCTATGCGCTATGGTCAAATGATAAACAATATATTTTGATCTGAGATTGAAGACATTGATATGAGTGACATGACCGATGTTGCATTCCAAAATTTAAAACAGTTAACAAATTTCTTTGTAATCTTTAGTACCTTTTATTTTATTTAAATTACAATCCTAAAGCATAAAATGAATAACTCTGTACATATTCCTACTTTTTCTGCTCACAAAAAAAAATTATATTCTGCTGATCAAATAATATATTTTTACTAATCATTTACTCTTTGATGATCAAAAACTATTAAATTGCTAATCAAATCACTTTATTTTGCTGATCAAAAAGCCTTTATGCTGATTGATTAAATGGTAGGGATCTCAATTTCGCCTGTCTATCCATCTACAAGCACGCCCGACTACAACCTGCACAACTGAAAGATTTTTACTCAAAATGAATATCTATCTACCTATCTATTTTTTAATAGCTTTTCTTAAATTTCCCATGATTTAACAATGGACAGCATAATATAGAAGCCATTTAACACTTGTTAGTTCGTATCTACTTGTTTAGCGTTCTTAAAGCAGATTATTGGTATGTCTTAATGCCGCGCAAATGTGACCAAAGTGTACTTAAAGAATTCCCGTAAAGAAAGTGCTTTGTCTTTATTCTGGACCTATTTATCTACTGCTAAGCAAAGATGATCCGGTTAGATAATGCAGAATCGAATATATTCAGGTTCAGAACTTAGTTAATGGCACTTCTTCTGATTTTGTTAGCTGCTAGAGTGCATACATATATTTTTTACCTAAATCATACGGTAGATCTTTCTCTCGAAAACTCAAAGAAGAAAAGGTCTACACCTAAACCTCTGCACCATGCACCAGGACAGGTATGATAACGGTTTTACACCACTTTCTCTTAGATCTTATCGGTAGGGCCTACTCAGTAGCCTTCTTAGCGAAAAGGAACATCGCTTAGCAAGAGTAATTTTCCTATAGTAGAGCCTATGTAGGCAAAATGCTTAACTACCTCAAAGATATATCTGTCCATCGTAACTTTTTGGTTAAAGTATCGGTGCTGAGAATCATTCTTTGTTTTCCAGTTATACTTTTAAGTACTTTTTCGTAATGTATTATACTTAAACTTGTGAATATTGTTCGATTAGGCGAAAAATCTTCCATTATTATCATCTATTACTTGTTGGAAGTTATTTTGCGTATTATATTTTCATTAGAAGCTCCCAGCGAACTGCACCAACTGTACCTATATATGTATCTGTAGTTGGGAACGGATAGTTCTACTTGTAACTACTTATAAACGGAGCCAGAAAAACGGCTATTGTGTGTTGACAGCACATACGAGTATATATAGGGTATATCAAAAAGTAACTGGACTGATAAAATAAAACACGCAGTGTAAGTTTCTTTCCAGGAAATTTTGCATCCGGTGCTGCCCATTCTCTACATCTTCTCTATAAAAGGCAGCATCCTTCAACGAAAACCATCCAAACACTAGGTTTACGGACATTTCTTATATACCTATCTCTACGCACACGTGTCAATTTTACGCATGAACAAATACATATATTTAAAGAAAAATTCACATCAATATTTCAACACTTTTGAAGAAAATAGACTTCAATATACATATATTTACTTCGTTCAACGGGTAAAAGTCAGTACAAGAGATAAAATAAAAATGCGAACGGATTTGTAATTTTCTTTATAAAAATTGGAAATGCGTCCAAATGACGCGTCCCGTAAACCTAGTGTTAAAATGGCATGGTCAGCGTGGTTAATAGATTTCCATCTTTTTCCTTTATTGTATTCTTTTTGTTTTGAAAATAAAAGTTAATTGCATGGAGCCAAATCTAGCCTATAGGGTGGATAAGACAAATTTTCTCAAAAAAAAACTACCTTACAACATCTGTGGTATTATCGTTATTCTGAATTGCAGCTTTCAGTTTTTGCAAAACTTCAATCAATGTACCTATAATAAGTTGCTGTCATGCTACATATGTCTACCAAAGTAATTACTTCTGCATCCCAGAATACTGTGGGCATAACGTTTTTAACTGATCTTCTGCTTTGAATTCTTTAGCTTCATAAATTCCCTTTGACAAACACTGTTTTGATTGCATTTTGGACTCGCAAGTTTAATCAACAGTTACAATGTGATCAAAAAAGTTGTCTGGATCCGCCTGAAACTTGTTTAAAATAAAAACCTCAGCTTCAGCTCTTTGGGCTATGTTTGGTACGTAACGCTTTTAACACTCATCGTATTGAAAGTTTAGAAAGTGCAAATGATCAGCCAAAATAAAAAAAAAATGTCTAAGCTATTGACTACTTCCGTGATAGAAACTCGTTGATCCTCATCTAACTTTTTTTTTAACTTTATAACACATGTCCATATTCATTGACGTTGATGATCTTTCTGACCATCTTCTGTAAAACGATTGATTTATTCAAAAATTTGACTACGGTTGGGTGACTGACCCCGCAAATTTTGTTTAAGGCATCAATGACCATCTGACTTCGATCAAAAATTATATGTTTGATCAAATTTTGAAATGAAAATTGAACTTTTACCGTTCTACTGCTATAACTTTGTCTTATCCTCGATTATAATCAAATCAAATTAGCAAATACTAGGTTTAAAGCAGTGAATGTGTTAGTAATTGCTCGCATCGTTCTATCTATGATGTCGGTGTTGTCCATCAAGCCAAGTTGTTGGACAGAATTGTAAAAAATAAGATAGTTCCTAATGTGTCGGCCTGGGGCTTTGCACTATATTTCCAGAACAAAAATTAAACTGCTCTATATATATATATGGGTATAGTATGTACAGTATGCTGACAAATTATTATGACACATTTGCGCCACATTGATGAAGTAAACTATGATTCATCTGATTTCATTTGGCTAACATGTTTCACCAGAAGCTATATGTAAGTTTGTAGTACCTAATGCCACCATACGTATGTTAATGAATCTAATGATGGCATCGTCGGATTTACCTTGCATCACTGCATCCAAATCTAGCAAATTCGATTCCATCCACCTTGTTATCTAATGATGACTTTAAAAATGCTGTCATCATTTGCGCATAGGAAGCATTTAAATTCCGGAAATCATTTATTCTTCCTATCGTATTATTGATTTCTTTTCTTATATTCGTGTATGTACAATATCCAGGTAATGGATGTTTTTTTCACTCTATAACTTTCTGACACCACTGTGGTTGTTACTTTTTAATAATTTTTTTCTCATATCGCTTGAGTTGTTTTTCGAATGTGACTTAAAAGCCTACAAAGTCAAAAGCTCTCTACCCCACAATGTGGGGGTAGAATTAAGCTTACACTATAAAGCAAAAAAAAAAAAAAATTCACATGGAGTGAAATGTGAGTGAAAAATTCCCGTCTAAAAATGCAAGCAAGACAGAGACCAAGAGTGTAACTTACAACACACACAATCGTGGCAAATATGAGTTCTTAGTTAGTTCCAAGTGGTTTGTACTATGCCTGAGCCATACCTAGTCATTCGTTGTTCGACAAGTGCAACGCGGTGTGTCTGAAAATACTTATAATTTTTCTTATTGGTGTTGGATTCGTGTTTTGATTTTTTACCTACCTTCGCGACAACGGCACCGACAAGAAATTGTTTCTATTTCATTGACAAAATAGATGAAAAAAAAAAAAAATAATCGGGAAAAATGACACGAGGAAAGAAAATAAATTAGTAGTTTCGAAAGCAAACCGAAAGAAGACGAGTAATTTGAAATATTTTTTTTTTTTTTTTCGGTTTTCTTTTTTGCTCTTCTAGACACGAAACGAACGAACTATATCACAGCTAACATTTAGACCATCAGTGCTAATTTATTCATTGGATCAACAACAGCTCTTGAGATATCTTAAAAAAAAAAGTTCGAAAAGGATTTTTTTTTTAAAAAAAAACGTTTGCTTTGGATACCTACTTATCAACATGTGAATACCATACTGAATACAGTATAATAGATTTTGGTAGAAGTTTTAACCGTCATTTATTTAACAGTGAAGCATAGACTCGTAATTATAATTTTACCTGAAGGACGTTACATCATGAGAAATAGTGATTTTTTTATATCCCCCCTTTTCGGTCTATCGAATGCAATTATGCAACTCTTGAGAAATACCGATTTGCTGTTGCAGTGTGATATTTCTGTGTTATGCACACGCACATCTACGAGTATATAAATGAAAATAATAATATTACGATATATCAATTTAAATTATACAAACACATACAAGTGCATTGCAAAATTGGTGGAAAATATTCTATTTTTATATATAAAAAAAAAAAATCGTTTACACTATAGTACACCGTGTCTTATTGTTGTACTGCATTTTTTCTCTCACACCGGGGGGACGACAACGGGTGGGCGCATCTAAATTGCAAGTGTAAATACATGGAAAGAACAGACAGAAAAAAAAATACATCTAATAATAGTGTGGCATAAAGAGGGCACCATTGGATAAAACATGCATACATATTACAGACTCTATAAGAAAATATAAAAACTGCATCTAGTAACCACTTCTATGATGACTAATATGATAGATAGACGAGTGGTGTATTGTTTTGCTTCATTAATCTACTACCATTTCTCTGATTACATTTGAGGACGACACTGGAATTACTCAATAGCAGTAGTCTCAAAACCAGTAGAAGGATGTTTTTTTTTTTTCTTTTTTTTGCATTTTAATGATGTCAACTGTTTCACAATGTAATTGTGTTGGATAGTGCATAAGTGTAGGGGGTCACAGATACTTGGATAATTAAATGGTTAGCTTTGCATAGAAGTGGGTAATTGAGTGACAATATAGGTAGTTGTAGAGTACTTGCCGTGTGGTTTAATTTGTTACTTGTCTCTTTTATTGTACCTCTTTCCTAGAATACTGCTGCTGCCTATACCTACATTTATATGAAGGCCTCTGGGTGACCTTGATTGAATACAACCAGTTTTTGCGGAAATTCATACATCTAGCGTGTGTGTGCAAAAGTGCAGTTCGTGTTATAAGTGTGTCGTTGTGCAGCGATTGCATAACAATGATTCATAAATGATGTGCCAGATGGAGTGCAGTATTCTCAAATTGTATTTGAAAATGATTTGCCACAATATTCGACCAGACACAGAGAAGTGTGTCATGGAGATTGCCTGCAGATATGATGCAGTTCACGAGGTATCTGATTTATGTAATGCCATTCGTGTGTGAAAGGAAGTGGATTCAATGTAATCTAAAGCTATCTTTATACTGCTTAGGAACTCAAAAAAATTGCTGTAGAATTGTGCAGGTTATTCCTATCCTCAGCGATCATGTGTTTTATTCGAAACTCGACTAACATTACTAAACAGTCTTAGTTTTTAGTCTGCCATAAAATTGATGAGGACACTCATTGCAATTTTCAACCTAACAATTATGATGAATTACGTGATTTTATAATCCGATTTTCACCAGCTTGTCCGTAGATTCATATATCAATTTGCAGTTAGCTATGTTCTCATACCAGACTTTCGAATCGAACTCTCTTTCTTCTTCGCTTCTTACCAAGACATTCGCCTGAGTGCTCACTTAATTTGAAGAATTCTAAAATTTTTAGGATATTTTCCGCAAAGAAAAGCTTTCTTGGACAATATTGTACGAATTTTAATTACAAGTGGGGATCTAACCTAAATAAATTTAGTCTAATTTTTATTAACACAATACAATACATTTTTCATTCAAAGTTTCGTCCTATCCTAATCGATATTTTCATTTATATCAAAAGTTTGTCAGTTTTTGACATTATACAGTAACTATCAGTTTCTCAAAAATGAGTGTAGGCACGTTTGAGTTCTGTGCGTCTTTGGAATATCAACCAGCCAATATGAACATTTTGCTAATCCTGCATTATGCCACCTAAACTTCAATTATGCTATTCTCTTTCAAACATATAATGTTGTTCATAATATGTTTACGTATGTATATCCTTTAAATACCTAAAGAAAATTAAAATTCGAATATTATGCCAAAACGACAAATTTAACATATTTCTTTTTTTTTTTGCCATGAATTCTCTAAAAATCCTTCTCTTAACAAACTTACATATTTTATACGTATGCTGGTTTTTCTTTCTATTTAGATAGAAAAATTAAGATTTGAAGACTAACTTCACGATTTTGATCAGATGCTGTTATCGTTCAACCACTGGAAAGTTTGTCTAACAAAAACAAGAAGAGAATGCCCAAAATGAATGGCTCACGGAAAACCACAACGCCAAATAAATTCATCAATTTTTAATAATAAAACTGTTCATTTAGGGCAGGTTGGGATTTTGGGATTTGAGTGCCTTTTTCAAATGTAGGTTTACATATGTAGAACTATTGTTCTTCAATTTGTTGGCAATAGCTAAATTCTGTTTCGTAAGTGTCAGAGCCTTGAGCAGTTACATGTAAAATGGTTTTTGTCCTCATAAACTCTTCGCAATCGATTAGTATTACGGCGTAATACCCTAGCATTGGTAGTAATTGCTGCCCTTTTATAGAAGTGCTACTCTTTGTCTCAAATTACTACTTAAAAATTACAAATTATGTTACTCCAGCAAATTGAAAAACGACAGCACTAGTATTAACCCAAATACACATAGACAATTCTATATAATTTTTAGTTAGCCAGCATGTGCTTTAATAACTGCAAACTGACCCGGTCATTTTCTATGCAATTTAAAGTGTATCCTTAAATAAGCGAAGCTTAGCCTTTCACTACACAAATAGTCCTACGAGTACATGTAGTTTCATAAGACCTCAACAGCGAGTTGTCCGTACTCGAGGCTGGTCTTTTGCACTGCTAAATAGTTTTCTTAGCCGTTGTTTTTTCTTTATTTCCTTCCATTATACACACACTATGATATTATATACAATGAATTTTTCTCACCAACATTTGGCATAAATAAATGTTCACTTCAATCGTTTGTACGAAGGTTTTTTAGCACAAATGAAAGAATACCATTATACGATGCAAAGAATAAGATAACCTTCAACTGATTATGTCTCCTGCCTATTCTTGTTGTGGTATGCACAGTATCCGAATCAAGGACTCAAGGACTCTTCGGTTCTCTTAGCCAAATTGTCGTTTCCCTCAGTAGAAAGCAGCAATCATGATACATAGCTAGCTACTTTGTGTCTGTTTTGTATGTATTTATTCAATTAAAACTCATCTTTGGCATAATTTATTTCTTTGTAATGAAAATAGTTATTTAACTTTTACTGAATTGCTTTCCGAATACCCGTAAATCTAAATTATGTACTTGTCGGACAGGGAAATACATATATGTTCGTGTACATCATTATATTCGTGTACTGTACTCATTACCGCATGCAGAAAACTTCAAGGTCACCACTCTTCTAGACTGGGTACGAGATTTAATCTCACAAAGAAAATGTGTGAACTTCTAGAAAAACGTTGGTTTCTCATCGAGATGGTTAATCAGTCCCACATTCACGTACCAAGAAACAACTTTAACGATTTAAGTGGGGAAGGGAAACCTCTGCATGCCTCTCACTATACGTAGATTGTTATTCAAGCTGAATACGATGAGTAAAACTAATCATAGATTGACAGATAACACTACGTTTCATGCTACTTATAGATTTGTCTGTAGCTGAATCAAAATTGTTCTAGCAGTTTGACAAGTTTAACATAAGCACTGCCTCATTGCCAGATACAGATACACCAAAATGTTTGGCCTCTTCCTAACGACGCTGCACGGATGTGAACTTTGAACTTGCCCAGCCTTATTCATTAGAACGAAATTTCAATTAGGTACAATGGTTCTTATGTAACTCTAGTTGGTGCTGTGAGTAGTTATTTTTTTTTTTTTTTTTTGTTTAATCCGTAGAAATTCTTCTGGTCTAAGTGCACCTGTACCCAAGTGCAATCTATGCAAGTCTAATCGTCAGCGTGGTAAAATTGGTTTTACTTATTTGCTTGAAAAGCATTCCTTTTCTTCACTCGCTAGGAAAAGTATTTTTCATGACTGCAAGAACGACTGCAACCAGTATTGCTATCAAGCTGAGGCGCGTTGTTTATTTGTTCGCTTTGGTCGCGGCAAGGATCTCTTCCATAGTGGAGTATATTTGAAATTTTAAAATTTTGAGCATTGAATGCTCGTCATCGGCACACTCATCCAAAATGTAGTTACAAATGCATAGAATATGCTCAATTGATCCTCGTTTAAAACCATCATAAACCCTGGTACCGAAGTATGTGACCACCTATCTACAGTACTTCAGGGCTCCTCTGTTCAATTGTATCTGCTTCTTGCTCTGATTTGGGTTACAGGGAATTTCTGGACAATTGAATCTCTGACAAACTAGCAAAAGGGATTATTAGGTTTAGTTTAGAACTACTAAATGTGCTATCTATCTATTAAAGCATTGCGAAATTCCTCCTCAATTTAGGCATAAGGCAACATATTGTGGACTACATTGGGAGTCTCCATAGAAAGTTCCTTTCTCCTTTTGGCAGCCAAAAATTTAATGATGTTGGAATTGAGCTAGGCTTGTGGATGAGCATTAATATAACCCCAGCTTGTGTTCCCCTTACATATTAGGAGTAGCAAAGCTTCAATTTTGGAACAGAGTCAAAATTTCTGCTAAGTAATGGCACAACGCTTCCTCGTAATAAATTTTACAACTACAAAAATGTGTAGGGTAACACATCTAAGAAAAATAAGAAAAACAAATAAGAAACAGTTTTTAGTTTCTTTTACTTGCAAGTATTGTTTTCGTGAAAATGTTCGAGACTTTAATCAATCTTCCTTCCGTTATGAAAATCAATTTCACGATATATGGCAGCTTGCAATCTGTCTTACGTGCCTCAAACTCTTCATTGTAATTTTCAGAGTTTCGATGTAATTAACGAATGAACTCATTTTTTTCAAAGGCTTTGACTATGCTTCCATATTTTATGCTACATTGAACCTTTTAGTATTCGATGAATTTAGAGATTTTGTTGGTCACAGTGGGATCTGTCTCCCGAATTTTATTCAAAGGATTAAAAAAAGTCTTCAAAACTATAAATAAAATATTTGATTTTATTATCTTTAAATAAACAAATATTTATAGATTCCCGCCTTTTGAATGAAGAAAAACTCTCGCAAGCGATTCTCACAAAAACATTCAAAAAAATTCCACATTTCTGTATAAAATTTCATCATCATTTGTTCTCAGCGCTCTTAGTCGTGATAAACAATTTTCGGTTGGGTTTCTTTTTTATTCGTCATGTGACAGACAAAATTCTTATGATTCATATTAAACATGCTTTCAGTAGTATACGTAAACATAGGCTGAAACAAGAATGTGTAAAAAAATAAATCTGCCTCTAATACTAATTAATTTATCATTTCCCTACTTCACACACAAAGTAGGTATATCTATGTATAATAAGAACTCATTTTCGGTATTAATAAACTTTTCACTCTGAATTTTCGTCAATCGATTTTTTTCTACTATTATATTTCACAAAATAACCTTCGATTACTTTCTGTATCAGAACGGATGTAATGTTGTTGTCTTTTGCTTGTGAGTAAACTTAACCTGGCTGTAAGCCAACAACGAAAAAGGACATACTTTTCAAGGAGAGTTCAAAAATTTGTTCTAAATTTGGTCATGCTGACGTTATTTACTGGTTATAAATTGTTCAGCATAAAACAAAATGATGACATTCCTAGTGTGCAATGTAGATACTTTTGCCAAAAAGGGCATTGGATAAATTGCCAAAAAAAGGCAGCTAAACAAAGAAATGTTCTGTGTTTATCGTTTTCGAAATAATTTTGAGGAATTTTTTTTGACGTGGAGCTTTCTTTTCGTATTTTGTGTATAACATTCTGGCACGTGGCTTATTTCTTTCATAGTTTTAGTAACAAAATCAAACAATCGGTTTGGAGGTGAATTTTCAGTTTAAATTGAGCAGTTTTAGTTGCACAAAGTCAATATCGTTTTGAAGAGGTGTCGAGAATTTATTTTATTTATTTTTTTTTTTTTTTTTTGAGTGATTAGCTAGATGTCTTCAAGAAAAGTTATTACTTTTGAACAGTGAGTTTATAATTTAAATTCGCTTTCAGGGAAAATTATTCAAATTCATTTAAAAAGTGATTAAAATGTGAGTTTTTTCCTTTTTTATTTTTGCCGATAGATTTTTTATTTTTTTTTGATTATATTTCGACTTTCCGAATGCAAATACGGATTATAAATATTGAATTTTGTTTGATGTGAAAGCGCTGATTAGTTTTGAAGTTATATATGTACGTATTTTTTTTTTTTTTGTTGACTCAGGACTATTCTATGCATATCTGAGGTATGCAGAATACACCACTTTGTTTTAAATGTGACACGAACGATTTGGCGCAAGCAAAACCCCATTGAAATTTGTGTCCATCCCTCTAGAACGCATAATACCTATATAGTCCTGGGCTAATACAGAGAAAGCAAGTGCTTTCGATGTCAAATTCTTACAGTCTATAGAAAATCTTGTTAAACTGAAGTGTGATTTTGCGAATATGGTTTAAATCTTTGTGAATCTTAACCTGAACCAAAAACTTATAAATTTACCTTCATTCAGTATGCTTGGAACTATCCGCAAACAATAAAATAAATAAAATCTGAAAATTGCATTTAATTTCAATTAATTAATTCAGATGTTCTTGAGCTGTAACAGACTCACAGACAATTAATAACTTCCGAAGAAAACAAAAAGGTTAAGCAGTAAGCTGTAACCCTGTTAGATTGTTTTCTGAAAATGGAGTTTTTTTTTTATATTATCCCGATTTCTTCTCAACCATTCTATGTCATGTTTTCTAAGGAAGGCTCACACCTCTGCAAAATTTTCCAACTAGATTCCACCACATCACAAAGAAATTTTTCAAAAGAATTAACTTTGCGACTGGGTGATCAGTTTTTTCATCACTTTTCACTTTTGATTTCCCGAATCTATTGCCAACATCCAGCTAGTTACCACCGAGGTGCTTTCTAAATAAAATAAGTTATCAATTCTCTCAACCTTCTGTGTGCTTTCTTGTACGTCAGAGTTTAAAGGCTGAAGTCTTATGTTTTGACCACGATAAGTCTCTTTGGGCTTTTTTCGCCTTGCAAACTGTGGACCGTTGGACGGGAGTCTATCATTCTACACCTACCAAAGCAAGCAAACGACGTGTAGTCCATAAGTTTGAGATGCAAATAATGCACAAATAACATCACTGACCAGGTATAAAAATAGGGACATTATGCAACCTTATTCTACCCATTTTTTGTTTTTCGAGTCATGACACCGATTAAATTTTATACTCATCATCGTTATTATATACGTAAGTATATGTACTCGTTTGACTTCAAGTGAACAAGTGTAACCCCTACGAAAATGCGTTCGGCAGTCTCTTAATCTTCGAGATAAAGTCAGTATTTCTCGGAGAGAATTTTGCTTTGTCCTAAAGGTATGTCCACACCAAAGAAATATTTGACAAATATTTTCAAAAACAATTGGAAAACATTTCAAAAACAGTTTTGTTTCGGAAATATTTCTGCTTGTTTCTCAAATGTTTTTTAAGTTTTCCATTTGTGACGAAAAAATATTTTTAT
This sequence comes from Pocota personata, assembly GCA_963082735.1. Classification (NCBI taxonomy): domain Eukaryota; kingdom Metazoa; phylum Arthropoda; class Insecta; order Diptera; family Syrphidae; genus Pocota; species Pocota personata. The sequence continues at coordinate 209,091,337 of OY720429.1, forward strand.
TTCTCAAGCTGCACGTGCACAAATAATACAAAATTCCATCGATCAAATCGGCAAGAAGTGCAAAACCACACTTGAGACTCTTGCGAAATTTATGTACATGCTTTAACTATCGATTTATAACGTTAAACCTCAAAAAATATCTTTACTTCAAAAAAAGCCTTTACCACAACCTTTTAACGGTTTTTTTTTGAATTTTTTTTTTATTATGATAGAGCATGACTCTGTTAACGCTGTTAAGTCTTTTGGGTCAATCATCTTGAGTGGGCGCCGCGCCGTGGCTCAGTGGCTAAATACGTTTATCACTGAGCGGTTCAAGTCATGGAAAATATAAAAAAATTCACGGTCGCACCTCCCGTTAATGTCTGTCAAACATTCAAGTGTAAAATTATCACGAGACGCTTCTCTCAATCGAAACAATTTGCGTAAATGGCGTAAAAATGTAGGATGCCTCTACGGTGATCTACTTTTATTCGAATGGTTCCACACAAGCCCAGACACAAAGCGATGGGAGTTAAAATCTACTAATTGGTTCATGAATTTTCTGGTACCTGCTAAATTATTATGATTGAAAAATAGATGTTGTTGATAAATTCCCACACAAACTTCGCTCTCCATACCTGTTGAATTATTGGCATTCTCAATAGGTAAGGGTGTTCTACTAAATATAAAGGATATCTTTTGCTAGAGTCTTTAAAATCGTATGGAAAACAAGGCGTTGAAAACAATGAGGATAGTTATACGTATGTATACATAGTACATGCAGTATTATTGAATTTTATTCCTAATCTAATATCTTCTTTTTTTTAAAGTAGCCTACTACCGATAAGAGCTTTATGATAATTTGACTTTATAAGTTTGGAGTTGATTTGGCTCTTTGTTAAGTTTATCGCTTTTGAAATTTATGACTAGAGGGTATGATTAGAACATGTACTCAAATGATGAACTATCGTACAAATTGGTTGTTGCTCAGAGCAGTAGCATTTCGAACAACAAAGTTATTGCCGGCCTTCTTAAATAGTTACAATGCTGTTGTAAGTACTCTACATATCCCATTAACAGACTAACCGGATAGTTCCCCTACATATGTCTTTTCTTTCTTTAATTGATACAGCCCTATGAAACGCCACAGAAAGTGTGATGTAATCGCATCTTCATGAATTTTCTCATCACGGGAGCATCCACAAGAGTGGCTCTCGTTTATTTTTAATTCCTTCGCGAGGCACCGTAAGATATTGCGCCCGGTATTATACCTACTAAAACAGAAAAGAATAAATAGATTGTTATCTATTCTGCTTTTGTTATACGGTAGCCAACGTTTTCTTGTTGTTACACAGGGGTTTAAGCGCACTCCATGTATCTCTTCGGACCATTACCCCGGAAAAAAAAGGTGGATGACGGGTCTTAAAAAGTCTAAGTTAAGCGTATCTGAACATGTCCTGTCAGGCAAGGTTTCCAGCCTTAAGGTTTCCAGCTATATGTAAAGATCCATAGGAAGCAGATTTCAGAATATTTTCGATCCCATTCTTCCTACCTTATGATTATCTTGAGCTTGGTAGTTTTGCTTGTAGCCTGCCATCAAACCAGACTCTCGCATGTAAGTATGGGCCTTACGAGTTTTTTTGTAGAGCCAAGAGATATATTTAGAACTTTTCTCTAGTTCTTTCGAACACACGATATTCCATGTAGAAGATATTCCTGTCCTTGCTCTTTTTTTGCGTTAACTTCCCACTTTAACTTTCTTTCTAGGTTCAGCCGTAGATTTTGATTTAACTTCCGTTGGTATGTGGGACTTTGAATTTTTGTATAGTGTGAACGTAAATGCGGTACTTGATTCCCCACATTATTGGTAGATTTCTATTCTATCAGTATTGTATAAACAATTTGGTTTCTCCATTGGTTCTCAAAACTTTGTTGTGCGGATAAAAGTGACATCATATGAGTGACTGCATTCTGACTTTCATTTACGATTGGTGCATTCAGAGCTTAAAAGCCCTTTTGATTAAATATGCGCAATACTTCTGAGCTGACTACTGTGAAACGCCTTATAAGTATCCACCAGCGCTATAGTCACATTTCACATAACGTACAACTTTAAAGAAACACACAAAGAAAAAATTCTTAAAAAAAAAGAAAAAATCAATTTCTCGCACCTTTTCTCAGCACACACAACCACACAAACTCATCCACTGCTTCACAGCTACGGTACCAACTAATTGAAAGTTGATAAAAAAAAATCTGCTTATTACGTACAAACGTAAATGAGAGCTTCAAATTTTCAGTAATGAATACTTTATCGACAAAAAAAAATTGCGTTGAAATTTGATAAATTATTATTATTCGTTTTGAGTACATATTCTTTCCTTTATATTTTTTCCATGAAGCATGAATTCGAGATAATTTCCCAAATACAAAGTGGAGAAGAATGAAAAACTATGTATGCGTCTGTCAACAAAGCAAACAGCATCGAAATCGGTTCAGCTATTTTTAAGTTACAATGTTACAATATTGCAATGCGAAAACTGAGCAACAGATCGCCTAATTTTGTATGCATAGTTAGGGATCATCTATTTGTAATCGTCAAAATCAGTTGCCACTGTTTTTTTAATGGGCATGTGAAACGCTAACTGATCCGTTTTGAAAAGCACCTACAAAGCGATCTTAGACAGTTAATTGTCTGCCCCAATAAAGTTTTTCTCCTTACTTGCTCTAAATACAGGTTATACTGTCCCACTTTTAATGTCACTGAACAAGAATCCAACTCATGTGTGAAATATTTTAAACCATATATCTCCCCCCCCAAAAAAAAGTCTACCATGAAACTCCAACGCCATAGTGCAGAACGTACCGTTTCATCAGAAATATTTTTTTTTTTTAATTGGTCAACACACATACTCAAACACTATGTACATGAGGCCAAAAGAAAAGATGTGATAATACAACAAAATCAGCGAGAACTATTCATGCAGCACTAAAATTCTACGCATAGTAACCCAGTTTCTCGTTTCAGAGCGTCATGTGTCAAAAGATAAAGTATAATAAAAGCAAAAAATCATTCAAAATATTATACATTTATCTTGAGATACATTATACAGTAAGTTCAAATGCGGCCAATGGACTTGGTATAATATTTCATAATGTGTCGTTCCGTTGTTAGCACACATATGACGTTGGAGTGTTTAAAACAAACAAATAGTTGATTTTGTATTGCAACACGTGCTGCTCTAGTATACTAATCATAAATGTAATCTGTCAAAAGAAGCATTCGCTGACATTATAACTGTTTATGGATGTATAAATCTGTTTGTTTTGTATTATATCTGTCAGAAACGATTAGAAGATAGGTTTGGAATCAATGTGAAGGTGTTTTTAATTAGATACGTTTCAAAGTGTGCTTATAATTTATTCTAACAGAATCATTTCATTCGCGTGATGTACGGATATCCTTGATAGCTACGGAAGTTAAAACTACAAACAGTGTAAAGTTAGTGTTATTTTAATATTCTATTAAGTATGCAAGCATTCGCGCTAGACCGCTTATATGCGGTTAAATTCCATGTAGCGTGCATGAGGCACTATGTATAATTTTTTTTTTAAGCCATGGAATATTACTTATGCGTGTAGGCTGCATCGCAACGCTATAATTGAATGGGCATATGTGTCGGGAAGATAAATAGAGACTTTAATGTTCGTTTTTAGCGCTTATGTGTTATTTACGATGGACTAATTTCTGATCTAAATTCCAATGCTTGGGTTGATTCAGACAAATGCCGGCTTCGTGGTCTTATTCTGAGCAATTTAACATGCTTTAAAAATAAAAGACAATGGTTTGATGGGGCAATGCAATGCAATTTTGCATTTCAAAAAATCATTAAGTAGTAGATACGGGTTCTAACTGGTTACTACATGGACTTCTCATTAATATTAGGCCGGTTTTCTGAAATACAAATATCTTCAATAATCCTCACATCGAGCATTCCTTAGTACTCAATTCCGTATTTAAAACTTTTCATGGTATTTTTTTTTGTTAACTAGGTTGTGAAGGAACTTACTATACAAACAATACGGAAATTTATTTCACTTCTAAATTGTCTTAAATTAAAGTGAAATGAACACACCACCAAATACTTTTCGTAAACTTTTGACTCCTTTTCGTAAAGTTTTTAGTATGGCATAATCGCCTGATAGTAGTTTCCTTTTATTATTGAACATCACAATGAAACATCTTCCACAGCTTCAGCCGATTTATTTTCTGTCCAGAGAACACTGTAAAATTGTAATAAATATCTGAACCCACTGAATCCAGTTAGTAACTGCTATGGAAATCGTTTGCGGGTTCTTCGTTTTCGCCAACATCTACCTAGAGAAGATCTTTCACTTCTTAACGACCACTGAAGTGAGAAATATACTCCAGACATTTCTAAGGAACAAGAGGCTTCTCAATGAGACAGCAGTACCAGACCTGTTCAGACGTTCTCGTGATTACCAATCTAATCTAATGTTTTGTCTGAATTTCATCGAAAATACGCATTACCTATGTACACAGTGTGACAAATAATATCCCGGACTGGCTCTAGGAAACATAATTAAAACACGATTTCTGTTTATTTTTTGGTGTTTTTATTCGAAATATTCACCTCCCGATTCAATACACTTGTTACAGCGATTCAATAGTGATTCAAATGCCTGCTCTAGCTCTAATTGCGGAATTGCCTTCAGTGCCCCTGTCGAAGCTGCTTAAATGATCGGAATGTCATCAAAAAAGCATCCTTTCAACTTCAATTTCAATTTCGGAAACAAAGAGAAGTCGCACGGTACTAAATAAGGTGAATACGGCAGATGATTTAACACATACACTTGATATCGAGCCAAAAATTTACGAACAATGAGTGCTGTGTGACTCGGTGTATTATCGTGCAACAGAGACCAACTTTCTGGATCGCGATATTCGAATACGATGGATTCTGGCCATCAAACGCTTCAAAACTTCATCACAATCATCACAGTATACTTATTGCATCAAACGGAATGTTTCTGATGCATTTTTATTAAGTTTTGCGTGAAATTCAATGACCGCTCTTTGTTCCATGTTAAAATTTCAAATGAAAAGGTGTTCTGGAAAAATAATTTTTATAATTGTGAAATGTCAACCAAATGTCATGAAATTTTGACAGATAGTAGAGAAAGATTCAAGCCTTAAAACTCATGTTAGAAATAGATGGCGCTCTTGTTTGCTGAGATATGCTTCGTGTCCGGGATATTATTTCCCACACTGTGTATATATCTGTATGTCAACTAATATTTTTCATCAGTTAAATGTGTCTGGCTAATGCAATGAGCATTTCAAACTACTTCAGATAGTCGATATACACGAACGAGTACAATTTCAACTGACTGGAGATAAAATTGTTATCAGTTTCCATAACATTTGTATATGAATGTATGTAGATAATCTTTTGGGCTTAAACGTTCCCCATAATTATCTTGTTCGAAATTCCTCGTGAGCATTAGTCATTAGACCTAATATGAATTTTTCAATTATAAAAGCGATCGCATAAAACGTATGTCTTGGTAGCGATATTTGCTTATGGAGTATGTACAAACTTTTATGTATTTGTACAATTTCGCTATCACTTATTTATGGCTTTTATGATAAAAGTGTAAATGTTGGCTAGACAGTAAAAATTTATATTAATAGCCATATAAACGTAATACTCGTACAGTCGATAAGACTCTGATCACTCGTCTATTGCAGCATGTACCTCACACTCGAGTATTGGAAAATGTGCCACCGCATCGACAAGAGATTTATTTATGAGACTAATTTGTGTCTTTTAAAATACAGCGCAGTGTTGGTGAAGAATTATTAGTTTAGATTCTGTTTTATAATCTCTTCTCCGCGAATATAACTAATTTAGATTTCTTAGTAGCCATTTTCTACAATTGTTTTGGAGACATATTTCATTACTAATGCACTCTATTTATAATATTGACACTTTCTGTAATATTTGGGCCCTACATTAATGCCGAACTATAATAGTAGAATGGGTGCGTGCGTCGACGTACGTAACTGTGCGAACACAAGGAACTTGTATTGTACGACCATAATAGCTTCTTGCTTAGATACGTCAAGTTTTCGTTCACTTTTGCTCACTTACGAAAAGAGCGAACCCATTCGCACTTTCGTGAAATTTTGAAAATTTAACATTTAACTTTAACTCTGACAATCATAAGCCTATTATGGGCAACTTAAGCAATTGACAGTACTGAAGAAAACTTAACGTATAATTTTGACATTAGCTTCCAATTGCTTTCAACTATTATAGTTGAGCCTTTAGGTTCGTTTGAGTACTCAAACGTAATATTACGTCTGAAAACCAAAAGAAACAAATTTGTGGAATAAATTTTAAATTAAAAAAAACTTTATAATGTTGACTTGATATTATTTGTGGAATCTGCGATTTATTTACTTGGAAAAATCACGTTTTCCATTTCTGTATTTGAACATTTTTCATTTTTCTTTCTTTTAGAAAAGTACCCTCACAAACCTATTATTTAAGTACTAATAACAGATAAAACTAAAACGTCAAATACACCTCCGGTCTTTAATGAAATTTAAAGTTCAATGTCCAAGTTTAGATTATATGTTTGTACATAAATATGTAGTTTGTAGAAACTCTCCTTATCGCTCTGACACGAGTCGCGTATTCTGGGTCTATCGAAAGGTCTAAAGCGAATCTTCACCCCAACTTTCGATCTTTTTTTTCACTCATTCAATTTTATTTCGAAGAAATTTGTCACATATTTTATTTGCTACTCAGTCAGTCATAATTTGGGCACACAACCATTTTCATTGATAAGACAAACTTGAGCGTAAAATTATCAAGTGTTCCTTATTTTTCGGATATTATGCCCCGTTTCCGTTTCGTTTTAAATGCACTTTTATTTCAATCACTTTGCGCGTTGTCAAATATATATTTATTTTTTTCTTGTTCTTAATTAAAATGCTTCACTGTTTTGCCTGCAAAAGTTACATAAAAAGTCCATAAAACTGAAACAAACAAAAAATAAAAATCAAGAGCTGTTGTTGAAAGGTTAGTAAATCAAATTGAAAGTTCGTAGTCCAAAATCGTCATCGAATCGTTGTGAAATATCTTCAAGCAACAACAAAAAATTATCAAATTTATTTCGAAGTTTTGGAGTGCGTGTCAGGTGTGCATTTACATTGTTAAATTTTTGGAGGTTGTAAATGCACTATCTGGTACGACATTCCATAACACACAATCTTCCATATAATGAAACAACAACAACAAGAATAAAAACTGTTAATGATTCTTATATATATTATATATTGAAAGTGAAAATAATATTTTTTTTTAATCGCAGAATAATTTCTTTAAAAACAAATTAAATGATTTTTATTAGTTTTAAAGCATTGTGTAAAAATAAAATATTTGAATAAAATAAAATTTTTGGAAACATGGACAGATGTGGTTTTATTTATTGTTTTGTGTCAATGTTGTGTGTTTTTTTTTATTATTATTTAGTAGATAAAGCAAATCGTTTACTTATTTTAAAAGTATTTAGTATTGCAGATAAGATTAACACGTATCTGAATACATAATTTGATAATATAAACTTGTATATCAAAGTATTCATTTAGGTCCAGGTGCTACCTAGCTAGCTGTGTGAACCTTCAAAGAATAAGTGTCATACCATACCTTAGTTTACATCTTAAAATATCTTAGGCGATGAATTATCCAACACTAATAAAAATAGCAGACGGAACGGTGTTTCATTGGACCTGGACAAGAGTGAACTTCCTAGTAGATGTTCAATGGGACGTACTTTTTCACATTGGTAAAACCTAACCTCAGTGTTGGACACATTTTGCTTATTTTTTTGCAAAGTCAATTATGTTACCGTTTTTTTTTTTTAGCAGATGTAAACACCTTTCGAATTATATTTTTAGCAAAAGCATAAATCTACTTAGCGATGATTAGTGGGATTTAGTGTAATTTTTTTTTTTTTAACAGACGTACTAATAGCCTTTTTTTCGCCGCCCAGCCCACTGCAACATTTTCCACTTGAAGGTAATTGTAATTCAAAAAACCTTAACTTGGCTTAACTTGAACATAATACCAGCTAGGAATATATGTATTGTTTGGGCTAACCAATTTTTAGTATATTTTCTGGAATCAGTCTCTGTCGCTTCCACTGATTTTACTATAAGACATAACAACGAAGGATATAGCTGCATGTGTAAGTGTTAATAAAAGGCGTAGCCATTTGTATAGTATTTCTGTTACTTAATGAGGCATTGCTTTTAATGCAAAGTATTAAACATCAAGAATCACACATGATGGTGTTGTGAAGTTTTTTATAGCACAAATAGCGTAAGAAACTAAGAATTAAGAACTACAAATACTTCCATTTGCCCACTATATTAAATAATTTTATGTAGCAGCATATCATAAAAACGATATGAATACCGGTTATTTTCATTGCTAATCCTCCTATTTACATTACAACACTAACGATTTAGAAAAGTTTGCTATAAATATAATAATTTAAGAATAATATTTCTTACGTATTGCTATTTCCGCAATAGAAATAGCTAAAACAGCTATTTAGAAATAACAATAATGACTATTCTTCATATCAAATTATCTTATTTTCATTTCACATGAATAGCATTAATAGCCATTTTACATAGCTAATTCTGCTATTTACATTGAATTTTTTATCGGACCCATTCAGGTTACAAATCCCAAAAAACAACAAAAAGTAAACAGAAATAAAAGCTGTAGGTTGATGCAGAAATTATAACACGTAACATCACAAACAAATACAAATATGATTTCTAATACCTACTTGTATATACACAACAGCAGCGCTGCCGTAGCCGTGATGGTAAAGACGTTCCGTCAACACTTCGATGGTCGTAAGTTAGAATGTTGGCGAATATTCTATTTTCTTTGACATTAATATAATTAAAAAATATTGCTAAGGCAGCTATTTAGGAATGACAATAATATATTTCAGCTATTGACATTACTCATTACTAGCAATAATGGTTATTTTCAAATATAATTCTCCTATAGATAATAGTAAAAATAGCTATATAGGAAAGTTCTTCAAGGCATTTAAAATAAAGTGCACAACTGAGTCGCACGAACTTGCACCAATACATATGTGTATCTATGTTGTTTAATTGCAAATCACCCACATTTAAAATTTAAACAAAATCGTTAAAAAACCTATTTTTTTTTTTTTCAATAACTTGTTTATGTCAAATATGGTATAAATATTGATTTCGAACAAAATCGATCGAGCCGAAAAATAGCCAATTTTCAGAAATTGGTAAAAAAAAAAAAAAAACTGATTGCATCCACCGTAACTCAAATATCAAATTTGATCAAAATCGTTAGAGCCTAGTTTTTTCTCTATCATACTCGTAGTAATGTCAAATTTCATCAAAAAGATCGAACATTTTAAGGAAACCAATACTTTCCCTTATAGAGGCAAGTAAACAAATAAAGACAGTTGTGGGACAGAAATTCTTTTCTACAATTTGTATCGCCAGCTTAGGTATTTTGTTGGTGACTACATTGCTGCTTTTTTTCAGTATAAAGTCTTATAGTACTTACTACATGTCTGTAATATATAATAAATAGCACATACTGCTATAATATTACACTACCTATTTTGGCTATTTTTATAGCACATACTTTAAATAAAAAATATAGCTGCAATTTGTTTCACAGCTCTAACTACAGATTGTCAAATGGAATATAGCATGTCACAAAGTAGATTTGACCCAAGCTGATTCAGAAAGGCTATAACAGTTTGATCTCCCAGAAAAAGTAGCATACCAGTACAGTAGTAAAAGTTATCACAAAAAAGAGTTATCAGAAACACCAAATGGGCTTAGGTATGAATTGAGATTCTACGGATTCTGCGATATTAAAATTAAATAAATAAATAATAACTCTTTCATAGAAGTTCCAGACTTCTTTCCCGCTACAACATCGTTCTATTTCTTCGATGTTTTGTTACTTATGCACTTTATTCTGAGAATCTTAAAACAGTTTAGCTTCGTAACGGTGATGATTATGAGCGGTACATCTTTGGTTATTCGTGTACGAACATACATTCGCTGTAACCATGTAATGATCCGTTTCAATGTTGACAACTTGAAACGTTTGAACATGCTGGACACAAATGGAGTGCAGTGTTACTTTACTATAATTGTAGTAACGATTTCCGCTTTGGCTATAATGTTACTAAATTTTTTTAACTAAAACCGTTTTTATTCTATTCACTCATTCATAGAATCTGCAAAAACACTTTTCCTTCCATAACCATACCTCTGCCAACAAATCTTTCCAGTAGACGACATATTTATAGAAAAAATCGTTTAACTACTTGTGGCTATTTATGTGTTATTTATTGTGTCCAACAAAATGCTAACGATAAATATATACTCATATGTACAGATGTAATTTACACTTGTGCTACACTTTTCTGTTACACAATTGTTTTTTTTTTAGCCGTCCATTGATCAGAATTCATTCCGTATCTCGGACATTGCTTGTGTCCTCTTGATAATTTCGTAGAAATGATCCTTGGTGCTATCCACTTTCTCCTCTGCATTGAAACTGAAGCAATGCGTGCTTCTTTGCTGTTCCTCATAAAATATATCAGACGAATCCTACTCTCGCTAGTTCGCATCTTGTTCAATCCACTGGCCCAGCTGTAAATTAAAGAAGAAGTGATCTGTTAAAATCTATTAAGGTATTTACCCCACTCTATCAGCGTAAGATACTCGTACTTCAAATTGCTTTGGTTGCTTCTAAAGCTTCCAGAAATACGCTGTTAATATCCTAGCATATAAATAGAAAGATTTGGCGATTACTTACATAACATAAGATTTGTGCATCATCTATATACGGTTGTCAACTGAAGAATTGCAGAGTGCTCATAATCTCGTAATTCACAACATAGGTGACATGGGTCACCGCCACCATTGGTTATCCAGGAAACCTATAAAGAGACCAAGAGGATCTTAGCAGATCTAATGTTTCGCAATTTTCCTAGCTTATTGTAGAATCGGCTAGAAAAGCATATATCTACCCTCTACTGGGTTTAGTCATGCGAGCTGACAGCGTACATCATAGTTGGCAGTACTGTTCACTTGGTTCTGTTGTCACTGAAAATGTCAAATTGACAAATTTTGGTTTTCTTGAACCTTGTGGAAAATTTGTACTCGTAAGTACAGATATCTGCTATTATTTGCTATACTGATTTAGTTCACTGAGCATTTACTAGTCTTTGGTCAAACTTTTGCAAAAGTTTAAATACTTGTACATACCTACTAGGGCAATATTTAGAGCATTGACTAGTATCTTCGATTTTTTTTTTCCAATATCGAAAGAACACTCGACAATACTTAAGCAGTTATATGTTGGCCTGTGAGCAAATTCAGTATGCTGAAGATGCTATAAACTGTTTGATCGTCATTAAGTATGCTAGAAGCAGGTACTGGATAATACTTAAGTATTAGAATTTACTATTAGGTACTCAAATTTGTATTCATATAAGTTGTTCACTATTTTCCAATCTTGAATTATTTATGCTAACAGATTCTATTTACAAACCCTTAAATGCATTCAGAAAAAAATAATGTTTGAACACGCCATCATTGTGATATAAGGACGTGATTTATTCAGTCCTGTCTGTAACAAAATTCTGAGAGGTAAAGGTTTTATTTTTAAAAAGAGGATTCTTTAAATCTAATACTAATAATTCAGAAGAAAATTTTCCTCGATACAAAATTTTACATATGTTTAGGGACCTATTCCCTAAAAAGTCGAACTAAAAATCCAACGAATACAACTTCTTTCTATTGTGGTTTGTAGATGGAACAACTCTCATTTGGCGAATATAGAATTAGCAAATGAAAGGCGAGAGGCAAAAACAATTTCACCTTACTTCTATCTGCAATTTCGAATGATGATTCATAATAGTGGATGATTGGTCAAGAATGGCAATCCGCGTGCAACGTTCGCTTACTAATGGAGCGAGACTTTGTTTTAAGCCAAAGAATTTAAGCTCAATAATGTTCGGTAGAAAGTTTGTAAACACATCTACAAGGCATATTAGGATTTTGATATCTGACTATATAAAACACTTGTTCGAGGCAATTGTCTAAAATAACTTGTTCCAAACATTTGTTTCGACTTGAGGGTAACAAGCCAAAGTTTTCTATCGTATGGTGGTACTGTAATCTGAAAAATGGGTGTACCCTTCAAAGACGGAGTCTTATTTGAAATGTCAACGCCCACCCATAATGAAAAACAAAAAACTGCCTTAAAATTACTGTCATAAAACTGGATACTTTATAAGAAAAGAAATCGTAAGAGAATCGTCTCTACACCGGAAATATGTACGAGTATGTCATAACAAATCTAAATTATCCTTCTTGTAGTCTAAGTGAAAGATTATTACTTTACTTTATTTTAGGTCTGTCTTCGTAGGTGAGAATTCGTGCGAAATTTTCAATACCGAAACAAATTGTTTGTAGACTCACTTTAGTGTGTATTCCCATGGTCGCTCAAGGTGTGGTTTGTATCGACTATGGAAATAAAATTTGTAACTGTCACTTTATCGTTCTGGTGACACGACAGTAAGGGTGCGTTGACAGCAAGGGGAACGAATTAAAAACGAACACATGTTCATTGGAAGAAAAATTATTCATCAGATATCTGGTCTGTGATGGGAAATATTGGAAAGTAAATACAAGTATCCGTACATACTACATTGAAACTAAGATGAACTGCCTTTGGTCCTATACTCGTACATCGAGGGTATAAGCAGCATTCTCCTGGATAAGGCAGTCTTCGAATATCAGTCTTGAATTTCAAGTGATGCAAGGAAAACTGACTAAATGAGATATCTTTGAACTGTAAAACTTTTGATTTCATAGGAAAAAAATTCGGCTGCTAGTTTTAATAGGAATTAGTTGCAGTGGCAGTATGAAATTGAAAGGAGTAGTACAGTAGTTCAAACTCAAGTTTTCATTTAAAACCAATCTTTGCCACTTTCATTTGTTTACAAATTTTTATAGGAAAATCAGCTTTAGACGCTCTACAGATTATGAAAATTATTCAAGTGACCGTAGTTCTGTTTGAAGATAGAATAACTGAATTGAATTTAAGAAAGCATGGACATAAAAGGTAAGCAAGAAAAAAAATTAAGCACTCATAGAAATGGGATAGATGGAAATGATTTTCTTCTTAATGCTCTGCAATTGCCTTTGGTATGTGTGCACTATCTAATTTTAAATCTTCGGAGGCTTGAACTTGATAACATAGATATGTAAATGATATGTATTTGTGCTATAAAACAAGATATACATATTCTATATATTCCCCAGCGCTCGTGTAATCATGCATAGATAAACTTAAGCCCAATGTCGACAGCTCTTTACAACTGAGTTGTATCAATAACCCCAGGAAGCAACAATTGGTAAAGTTAATTCGTCGATCTCGTATAAGGTTTCCTATTGGCTAACAACACATATGTTTAATGTTCAACAAATCTTTGCTACTTCGCATTTTAGAGTACAAAACACACCACTTATATAAGATACAAGTGAGAAAGAAGTGACTTACCCAGGGGCCTTCGTTTCGTAACAACGCTTTCGTGGTGTTAAATCCACCTTCATCATTTTACCGCGATAAAGTTGTCCTTCATTTTCGATACAAACATTATTACTTAAACAAAATATAATACCCACAAAAAGCCTAGCTGTGCGATGACATTCATTGAAGTCGAAAAAGATAGACTACACATAAATATCCCTAAATCAAAATATAAAGTATAAGTGCACGTACGTCCAACGTAAAATGAAATTTTCTTTATATACCATTCAACATTATTTTTAAATCAATATTCGTTTCCAAGAATATTATTGCAATTAACTAATTTACAATCACATAAATTACTTAAACAAAAATAACAATTGCAGTCTTTTGAAAATGGATGATGTGATTTTCCAAGCACCAACAAGAAAATTTGACGAATTCTAAAAGAAAGTTTAGATCAAACTAGTGGACCCGCTCGGTTTCGCCGAACTGAAAATAATTCCTAATTATGCTATTTTGTATGTCCCATCGACTTTTTATTAGAACTATAAAAGAGCATAGTTTTGTATAGTTAGTGCTAGTCGTGCAGGATTGGAAATTGTTAATTTGAAATATTTCCGTTATTTTTGAGTCTAATGGCATTCAAAGAAACAGCAATTTTGTTAGTGCATGTTATTTCGTAAGCACGCGAGCTAATCCAATTTCCAGTTGACAAACAAACCTAATGTAGCGTACAAACCCCATTAAATGTGGCTTTCATCAACTACTATTCCATATTATACCATACTAGACCCGTTAGTACACGTTAGCGTTTTGTGTTAAAACTGGCATGAACTTTCCCAATGTCAAAGCATAAGTAGACAATTGACTTTTGTGCTAAAACTTGTGAAACGTCAAATTAAATGACTTGCTGTGTCTCATTTTCTGAGATCGGGAATAATTTTTGTGAAAATTATTAAACAACTGAGAACAATCACGCGCAAATGAAGTTATTATCTAAGACATAACGGATCGTGAAGATGTCTCAGGCAATAGACAGGCGACAGTAAATACCACATACACCACGATATTAGTATACATTCTGGAATATGCAAACTTGATAAGTAAGTATTCATAACAGCGCAGGTAAATTATATGCACATGTGTATATGTTTCATTTCACCAATTATATAAATTCATTGTTTTGAGCAATCAAATCTGGTAAGATTTGTTCAACATCTATCTACGTCCGTTTCGATTACATACAACATAGCGTGGCATTGCATTTAAGTAAGTACTGCCAACAGATTGTATCATAGTTGAAAACATTTAATGGAGCTTTGCATCGAATTGTTTTGTTAATTTTTCTTTTTTATTTTTCATTTCAAAACAATTGGCTATGCGCTTTGGCAGTGTGGTTAGCTGGTTGTGTGGTTTTTAATTCACAGCCACTATCTACCCTGCCGCGGCGACGTGCTTTATCAACTCTGCAAGATCTATGCAAAAATCTAAATATGTATATCAAGCAGACAAATTACATAATATTAAATAAAAATGCAGTTATTGTACATTTAGCCTAACAAAAGATGCAAAATGCATCTGGTTCCGACGGAAAACCAGTCATACGAGTAGTACTTAAAAACTGTGTAACTGAACTATCATCGATTTTTGTAGACTTGTTTTTAAGTTTTTTTATTACAGGTAGAAAACATTTCCTTCATACTGGAAAACTGTCCGTATTCAACCGATTCCCATAAACAATTAAAGAAACGCTTGTCTCAAAGCGTTGTTGTCAATGCTATCCAAAATAATGGAAAAGGAGGGAGACCAGCAGTATGGTTTTCTCAGCCGCCGTTCAACTGGAGACCTGCTGAGTTATGTAATAAATACGAATGGACCTCAGGATTTCTGCACCACGGAGAATCAAAAGAAATGGCCACAGCCATTCCTACGGACTTCTAGAACAGCTCTGCGGCTAGGTGACAAATTTTTTCAGGACAGATCAATTCAAGTTGTGGTCGATGGTGTGTCTTCCGATACCTTTGCTGCAAATGCTGAAGTGATAAAGCGGTCCATACTTTCACCAACTCTGTTTCGAGTCAACAAACAACAAGATATTTAGCCGATGACAGCACCTTAATATTCTCTTGCTCGAACAACCAAAGATTCTGCCAAATTAACTCATTAAATGAAGATCTGCAGAAAATCTTGCTGTGGGGAAAAGCTAACTTAATAGAGTTCAATGAGAAGACAACTCAATTCACCACCTTTTTCAGAAAGAACACGTATATGCATGCATCTTATTGGCATCACAGTCAACTCTGGTGTAACAAGGCACCACCACATGCCCAACATTGCAAAATCGACATCCATGAACTCGAGTTACCTACTTAGAGCAAAGAGATACTTTACTGCGCAACGACAAAGCACAAGTTATACCGCAGCTGGAGTATTGATCTCATGTTTGGCCCCTAAAAATTCTCTTCGCGTTAATGACTGCATTTCGTTCTTTCGAATCGACTAAGAGGATTTCCCAAAAAAATGTGTTGGTGCTGAGTGACTTTTGTATTTTTTTTTTTTTTTTTGAGCCAGTTTTCCCTTCTGGTTCTTTTCCATAGAAGCATCATAGTCTCATCGTTTGTTACAATCAACTCAATAACTCCCTTCGAGTCTTCACTGGAAAGCTCTAAAACTGTTCACCACATTAAAGACGTCGCTGTGATTTAAACTTAATCAACACAAATAAAACAATTTTTGGGGAATTCCTCATTTTGATGCATGATACTAAGAACACATGGACCTATGTTTTAATTAAACTCAATTTTAGATAACGTAAAATAGAACGATATTGCTAGGTAAAGGAGCTAGACTAAAAGCGGACTTTATGTGTTTAACTAATGTGGAAATTCTATGAGAAATCACAAAACAAAAAAAAAATCTACGTGCACCAGTGTCCCATTTGATCTGCCAGTGGATAAAGGACAATTGGTATATCTCTGTGAGTGGCCAGCAAGACTTTTTCAATGACACTCAGAAGAGAGCGGTCCAATATGGACAAAATCTTCTTTGTAATTTGTGGAAGAGTGTTGACTTACAGTCCTGCCTCTAGTTTTGCACCTTGCTTTAATTCGTCTGCTCTCTGAAATGGATTTGTATACTCTTCCGGTTGTAGTGTTGATATGCAATTGCTCTACTTACCTGGACATCCTAGACGATGGATTCAGACCATTTTAACTAAGCTGATGTCTCTGAGTGGTTTCTATTTCATAATAAATAAATAAATTTTTCAGATTTCAAATTTATGTAAAGTCAACAAGAGGCAACTCAATTTTAATTTTCCGAAAACATGTTAAAAGGCTCAACGAAAATTGTTGACATACCCATGTCCAAAATTGTAATGCCATGTCCTCACGTCGAAAATGGTTCAGATATCAATTGTGCATAAAACCATCTAAGCCGTATTCCAGAGCATAAGCTCTTTAATAATTAAAGTACCGTTATTCTGAGCAGATATGCAGTCTTGCTGCAAACGACCACATTACCTTAGATATGAATTTTTATCGACCCGTTTTCGGGAAAAGTGCATTTCGTTCAACGGTTTATGCTACAGACGGACAGAACTGCGAGACCTACTTTTTCGTGTTCCTACTAAACTTCACTCTAAAATTGTTTACAGTAGATAGATCAACCAAACTCATCGAATTCGCATTGCATTCATGAGCACGTACTTACACTCCTTTACTTGAAAAAAAAATCGTTGACAGAAAAACGCGCTCCATAAATCCCACCATGCTACCACGAACCACTTCATTGAAATCACCACATAGTACTTTTTTGTACCTATAGAGGAATTTGACAAGTGTGTCTGAAAATTCTGTCTGTACCTACGATTGAAATATAAACGGCTGGACGGATTTACTTCAAGCTTCATATCTACATAGAGTCTGTGAAGTCACTATTCGAGGCAAAATTGGAATCCAAAATCCAACCAATTCATCTAAAAAATTAAGGGTCTAAGGGATAAAATCAATATTTGCTTTAGATTAGGTATATCTATGTCACTAGTTGGCGTACAAAGTTTTTGGAAAAAGTTTAAAGTTTACTTATAAACTATTTTTTTTTTTTAAATTGGTTATACATACATATTTCCCTATTTCACTCCTGCACATGCAAATTTGACGTACTGTAAAAACAAAAACTTCATCGAATACAGGGAGAGAAGACTAACAGCCTGTTAGCTAAAAGTTCAACATCTGCCGTTGGTGAAATAGAATTAAATTTAATAGGCATATAAAATTTAAAATGCTGTTGTCTAAAACCATTGTTAGTGTATATTGGTGAAACAGGCATAAGTCCATTTAAGCACATATGTACATCTAGTATGTAAGTAAATTTTTGCCAAGTGCCATTTTTTATTTGGAAAAGCATTCGGCGCGTTCCAAGCACTCTGCTAGAATAGCAAAACGACTTTTTCTACCAGGATGACAGAGCCATCAAAACTTCCCGCTACTAGCGCCAGCGGGGAAATGTGGAGGGGATCTAGCGAAGAAATTTCTCTAATTTCTAAGCTTTCCATTGCAGATCAATAGGGTTTGATAAAATTTTATTTTAGACTGCTCCTTGACAATTTTAATGTCATCGATAGAATGGAAAATGTTATCGATAGAATCATTCCATAATCAAATTAATTAAAACAAAGAGCTATTCTGAATTTTTGGAAAAAGTCGATGATATTGTACATGTACACGTATATTATTATAGACACTAACTGTTTATTCGTCGATAATTTGTAGAAAGACCTTGAACTGATTGCAAAACTAGTTAATTTTTTTCATTAGTTGACTGTATTTTAATCAAAAAATTATGCTTAACATTTCAGTAAGTTGTACAAAATGTCGAAATCAGTTAGGAAAAATCATTATTTCACTTCGAAATTTTATTCTAAAACTAGTTTTTAATTTCAACTGTTTACAAGTTACCGGAAATGATTTCAGTGTAAAATAAATATCAGGATAAATTGGAATGATTTAGGCGTTTCGGAAAATCATTTATTTTCAAAAAAGTCCATTGGTAAAGTACCATCAGTATTGGGGTTAGAATACAAATTCCGAATATTCTTCGAATTATGACCCCAAAGACCCAAGATATGAAATTTTAAGAAAATCCGTCCAGCCGTTTGGCTGCAGTCTTACGTAAATATGACAGGCGGCCAGTCGAAGAGACAAACGGAATGGATGGACCCACTAGTTTTAGTTTATCTATACCAAGATTAATCAAAATCTCGAGTTCAAAAATTTCACAAAACCAATACTTGCTGTAGATATATGTACATATATATGTAGGTGCACTTGGCTTTATCAAACGTTAATCAAAGGAATTTTTAAACGCATACTTTACCAAGTGCCTCCATATATCTTTGTTATACCACTCCTTGAATACGCTTACCAAGTTTGGTCACCATATTATCAAGTCCACATTTAGCGATTCGAAGCGAGAAACGCCCTACACAGTAAAACCTAAACTAGTTTTATCACCCATGCACCCACCTAACTACCTATTTAGTGTAGGTTGATACTCAAAAAAATCCAACTCACTTAAGGCCCCCGAAGACCAAAATACGCTTCTTAGTAAAACCAAGTTAAACAAACGATCTTCTCCGGTGACCGGTGCGTGTGAATGCAGGCTCTAAAGTACATTCATGTGTAGAATAGGGAGCACGTGTATTACGATTAAACAGACGGATAGGCGGGATACAACTATATATTTATTTTATTTGTGGAAATAGCGGTACAGGGCTAAGAATCCAGCATTCCTGCGGTATTCGAGCGCAAGGAATTTGGCTGATCACCGATCATTCTACCAGCTTGTCGGTGAACAAAATCAAGTAAACTCAAGCACAGACTGGACCTCTCGCTTTAATGTATTCAAGTTTTTGGACGAACAAGAACTTTATGTCAGGAGTGAAAAACCCTTTACACCTTCTGAGGTATCCTGAGCATTCTGCACCACCTTTTGCATCAGTAATCTGCTGGTTCCATTGAATACCTTGGCTAACATATGTACATTCCAAGCATTGACAAACCATTAGTTTCTTCAACTCTATCTCCACCCATTCTAAATTTGACCATGTTAGTATCCCGCTTCATAGACAGAAAACGGCACTGGGTTTTTGAAGCATGGAAACCATTCGATTTTTCGCAGCCCAATTGATTATAATACTCGCATCAATGTCAGACTTGCGTTCGGTAGACATTTGCTGAAGTTGTGACTCGACGATTTAGGGCCCTTGCCGATTAGGAGAAGTCAAGAATCCTGCCATCCGCTAAGGAATGATTCGGACTACGAATAATAGGAGGTCTTTAATGTAAATCAGAAAAAAAAGTACTCATTGAACACCAGCGTTAGTCGAAAATTGTCGAAAAAATTGCCCTTCGGAAACACACAGCATGACTGGCTGCGAGAAGATTGGCCCTGCATTGTGCTGTTAGCGCCAAAATATTTATTTATTTATTTTACATATGTTATTAAGTTCCCTGAGGAGCGCTGTTGCCGAAAACCATACTGGCGGTCATTAAGGAGAAATTTTTTTTTCAGGACAGCTCATAAGGTGGTGGGGAGAAATCCCATCTGGTCCCGAAGATTTGTTAATATTTACATCTTTTAGCTAATGGGCTCGAAAGATATTGGTCCCAAAGAATATTGAACCGAATTCAGAAAGCGAACAGAAAGCGATCTGATAAGGTTGTGAATATTGCGGCTTAGTTTATGGGATCTTATGCAAATGTCCTTAGTTGTCTGAAACGGGACCTTTTAAGCCCAATGTATCAACGGTTGGAAAGTGATTCTTCGGTTGATCGCTGGCTGGTATCATTTGTACACACTTGCTTCTAAAAGTTGATTTAATTGGAGGTTACAATTTAAATCTACCACTACTGTGGTGTTAAAGTGAAAAGCTGATATTTGACATCAGTAAATACTAAAACATTGACATTTGTAATTGTGAAGAGATATACTAGAGAACAACGCATTTTAATTATTAAAATTAATCTCCGAAATGGGTACAATTTAACCAACAGGATTCGTACATTTCGAAATAATGTCTGTATATACATATAACCGTCCATCTCGTACCGCGGTTAAGAAATAAATGGTAAAATTCTATCGAACCGGGTCAGTGTTGGATGTGCAAATATCATCGCGTCCTCGTTGTGGACGGTCACGCGACAATATCGCCGCAGTGTTTGACAGTGTTCGTTACAATCTAGGTCCATTCGTCACCGTTCCCAGCAATTCAACCTTTCTCACAGCTCCGCGTAGTGCATTTTAACAAAAGGTCTGCATCTGCATGCCTACAAAAATTAAAGCCGGCAGATCATGAACAGCGTCGTGACTAAGTTGATTGGGTGTTAGATTTTTGATTTAAATCAGAACATGGTGGTTATGTTGATGGCGATTTTTCGAACAAAATCGTCTTCAGATTCACTTTCAACTGAATGGCTATGTCAACAAGCAAAATTATCTCATTTAGGGTCATGAAAATGCACTGACTATTCACTAGCATCCAATGCATCTACAAAAAGTCACTGTTTGGTGCGGATTTTCTACCAACGACATGATTGGGCCGTATTTCCTCGACAATTCTCGTGGTGCTGCTGTAATAGTCAATAATGAATGTTATTGGGATATGATAGCAAATTATTTTCTGCACCAATTGGACAACATTGATGTGGAAGATATGTGGTTTCAACAAGACGGTGCCACCTGTCGCACAGCACGAGAGACAATGCAGTTATTGTACACAAAGGTTCTCGGCCGCGTTCTCTCGATTCGGCGACCAAAATTGGCCACCAAGATCGTGCGATATAATGCCGTTGGATTTTTTCCAGACCCCCAAACGATTCCAGAGCTCGAGACGAGATTCGGTACGTTATTTATGAACTATCACAGGACTTATGCTGAAAAATAATGGAAAATTTCATCAGAAGGCCAGCCGTGGCGCCTATTTAGCAGAAATAATTCTTCATGTTTAATGTCAGCGTCTCAACAAACAAAAAATATCAACAGTTTATCAAAAACCAATGTTTTTACCTGAAATTTAAATTGTAACTTCCAATTAAATCACTCTTTATAAAGGGCAAATATTGTTTTCGTGAAAAAATTAGAACTCGATATTTTGATTAATCTTGATGTAAGTATGAGCTCATAAATGCAATTTGGCTGCAGTGATACAGAATCGGTAATGTTTCAAATTGAACAATTTCAATATTTAATGAATTTAATGTAAATTTGTGCCAAGTACGAGGTAAAAACTTTACGAAAATGTGTTACTTAAGTTTACAGTTATGCCATATTTCAATATTTTTAATGTTTAAACATTTCAGATCCGGCATGACTGCAGTCATACTGCATTTATGAACTCAGGGTTCGTTTCAAAATGACACCCAGAACGAACCGTGTAAGTAAATACATGTGTAAATCGCACCCACATGTATTTGAGGCACGGCCCGAAGTACATGATCTAATTTATGAAAGAGCCAGATACACGTTTAGTCCATGTATCCGTGTACACGTGAATTACAGAGCTCTAGTAGAAAGTACTTTCAGAAACTTAAATGGTTTAGCTCACTAGCTAGGATAGCTAGTAAGCTCATAACTCATAATTTCGGCTGTAATTTTATTCAGAGCCTTAGCCAAGATTCGACACTGTCATTGTAAATTACATGTTTTCCTTTAAGTGTCACAAATTCTTTCTTATGTTATGTCTTCAGCTCTGATTTGGTAAATGAACATGCGGTTAACGATTGGTTTAAAAAAATGTCAGTTTCCTACATGCAGCCGTTGACGGCTGAAGTGTTGTACACTTATGTGTATATGTGTATGTGTCCTCTATTTCCGGTCCCCTCAAAAAACAATCTATAATATCAACACTTTTTTAATGTTTTGAAGCAATTGTTTTTAAAAATATGTACTATAGTAAATAATAGATGATATATTCAAGTATGTCAACCAATAAATTCAACGTAAACCCATAATTCTCTACTAATTTTTTGCTAGAAAAATCTCAAAAGAACCTGTGCCAATGAGGTCACACAAAAGTGTTCGTAACTTACAAATCATTTTGAAAATCTTAGAGAATTTTTGTGAGGACACAAGAAAGATATCAAAGATTACTTAGGCATAAGAATAAGTAACAATCATCAGAAATACACTATTTATAAGGCGCAGCACCAGAGATGGCTGGACTTACCTCTACCCTACATGATCGGATCATACATTGGGTAATTTGCATTATGTTGTTGGTTCACGCACACACAGATTCGACCCTAGACCACAAAATAAACACCTCTATAAAAAGCTTGAAATGTGTTTAATTGCACAATGGAAATACCTATTCTTCTATTCCATTTTGTCACTCAACAAAACTCAAAGAAGTATAGGTATGCAGCTCTGACATTAACGAAAGAGGTGAGTTGTAACCTCATTTTGTGTAACATCGGTAACGAACCTACATTTATAACTAGAAACCGTCAAGAGGTTCTAGATATAACTCTTGTCTCCGACAACATTAATCAAATGCTCAAGAAACTTTAAAGAAATTGGTTAATTCTGAAACTCTGAAATCACCGAATAATACTCAAGAGCTTGATTGCATGGTTAAGGACCTTACTTTGGCCCTCAATAAAGCGTTGTCTTCCTCTTGTCCTTTGGTTAGGGTTAGGGGCAAGAAAAAAACACACTGGTGGACCTCTGATCTTGGACCACTCAGGAATACTTGCAGAAAACTTTTCAACAAAAGCAAAAGTACAAGTAATCTGACTGGGACTCGTACAAAGAATTCCTAAAAACATATAAAAAGAATTGAGGAAAGCCAAACGTAAATATTGAAGACTCTTTTGTGGTAAAATAGAAGAATCTTCTGAGACGTCTAGGCTGAGAAAAATTCTCTCGACAAATCCTTCAGTGCCCAGCTGTTTACTAGAAACAGATGGGTCTTCTTTGGGAGCTACATAGCTTCAAACCATATAAATCTACTGGACCAAACGGCATACCACCTGCTGAATTACAAATGTCATCTGACATTATCCTGCCAGTTCTAAAAAATATTTTTAAGAGCTGTCTGAATC
This sequence comes from Pocota personata, assembly GCA_963082735.1. Classification (NCBI taxonomy): domain Eukaryota; kingdom Metazoa; phylum Arthropoda; class Insecta; order Diptera; family Syrphidae; genus Pocota; species Pocota personata. Next base: position 209,115,086 of record OY720429.1, read on the forward strand.
GGGTCCATATTCCGTATATATGGAGAGAAGTCAATGTGGTATTTATACCCAAAGCTGGTAAATATTCACATGCCAGTCCAAAAGACCTCAGACCTATTAGTCTATCATCTTTCCTTCTAAAACGCTAGAACGAATGATTGATATCCGCTTACGTGATAGTATTGACACACGACTACTGTCCACGGCTCAACATGCATACTGTAAGGGCAAATCAGTCGAAACAGCATTGCATACGTTAGTCAATAAAATCGAATACTCCATATATCATAAGGAGTACACTATGGTAGTTTTTCTAGATATTGAAGGCGCTTTTAACGTCTACTCATCTGTGATCATCAAAGCACTGTCAAATCTGAAGATAGATAGTTTACTTGGCGAGCTGATTAATTTACTGTTTAATGGTCGGATTATCAACTCAAAGCTGAGTGGGTCATCTGTCAGAATATACATATGTCAGCAGTGGTACCCCTCAAGGGGGCGTCTTATCCCCACTTCTTTGGAATCTGGTGGTCAATGAACTTCTGTTAATCCTGGAAGCTGAGGGTTGCGAAGTTATCGCTTATGCGGATGATGTTGCTATAGCGGTCTCCGGTAAAGACCTCACAACCTTAAAAGAGCTCCTACAAAACGCTTTGAATAAGCTATCTAGATGGACAGCTCGGTGTGGCCTAGGAGTGAACCCTCACAAAACCGAACTAGTCCTCTCAAGGAAATACAAAATACCACCTATTGACCCTCCATCCCTTAATGGAACAAGCTTAACTTTCTCCAGCGAAGCAAAATACCTGGGTCTTATTTTGGATAGGAAACTAAGCTGGAAACGTAATATACCGGGAAGAGTTAAGAAAGCCACTGTCGCACTCTTCTCTTTCAAAAAAGCCATTGGATGCAAATGGGGCTTACAACCCAGACTAACTCACTGGCTCTATATCTCTGTTATTAGACTGATCCTCATGTACGGTGTAGTTGTCTGGTGGACTGCCTTGGTTAAAGCAATAAACCAGAAGTTACTCGTATTAAGCAAGGTCCAACGTTCAGCTTGTCTGTGCATTAGTGGAGCACTGCGGACGACACCTTCCGCAGCTATGGATATTCTTTTTCATTTAACACCCCTTGATATTTATGGCAGGCAAATGGCAGCTAACTTAGCTATTCGCCTAAAAAATGTATGGCCACGCCTCCATCTTAAATAAATTTAACATCTTCCCTGAAGACATTGACTCCACCATCCGCAAATTAAATTTTGACAAAAACTTCCAAGTTACCATCCCTTCCAAAGCATTCTGGGAAGAAGGTGGCTTTACGGAAGATAAGTCGGTACATTTTTATACCGACGGTTCAAAAACTAACGACGTGATGTCTTCTCTGATAGGCTTAATTTAAACCTCTCTTTTCGTCTCCCAAACCATTGTAGCGTGTTCCCGGCGGAGAACAATGTCTTGGCTAAAGAAAAACGTGATATCGTCTATTGGTATCCTCATCTTTCCAGACAGCCAAGCAGCAATCATATCCTTGGAATCAACAACAGCTCTAGACTGCCGATCGTCTCTTATAGAGATGGCGGAGCAGTTTAATATTCACCAATTTGGGTGCAGGGGCATAGGGATATCCCAGGGAATTGTAAGGCTGACGAACTTGCCAGACATGGAACAACAATACCCATCCTTCCGGGCAAAAGTTTACTGAGTATGCCAATCCCTCATGCAAACTTAAATTAAAGCTAGATGCTATTAAAAAGACAAATTCTAGGTGGACAAGGGGTACAACTTGTCTAGCGACAAAACAGATTTGGCCTAGGCTGGATTTGAAACGCTCTAAGAATTTGATTTCTCTCAATAGAAATCATATCAGCGCTGTCATAGGTGTCATAACTGGACATTGTCTAATAGGCAAGCATGCAACAAGGCCAGAAGCTGCATGGACGAAGAGGAGGAAAAGACTTTCTTCACCTTCTTTGCACCCAGCTCTCTCCCAAAGAAGGAAACTATACTTAGGAGCCTTCTGTTTCAATGACCTAGATGATTTGAATAATATTGACGTTAGGTACATGCTACGCTACATCAGAAGTTCTAAATGGTTCGTGGCTAGAGGCCAAGTCTAAAACACATGTGGTACCACAATGGACCTATTATTGGTCTAAGTGTGTTGGCTTCTTTGCTGACAGCCACTTCAACCTAACCTAGCCTATAGGTATGTATATGTATGTATGTACCTGTCAAGTCATACCTACTGATACACACCCAATTGTTGTAATTGTACTTCATACATAAGTGCAAAATCGGTAGGAGCGATATTATTTGGTCCTTGCGACCATTTAGAATTGCACGCAATTTTGTGTATTCCACTGTTAAGCTGTTTGAGGACGCTGGTGGAATAAATTGGCGTCTAAGATCTTGTCGCGAGAAATGAAAATATCGCAGAAATCTATAAGGGGTCGGCTATGACGGCGTTAGCTTTTGCAAGAAAGGAGTTAAAATATCGGCAAAAGTTTACCAAACTGATGTTTCTTGAGGCGTTGTGATGGCTTTCAACCAAACAACCAATGGACTTTCAACAAGATGTCGTTCCATATCACAGCGAAAAAAACAACAATGACTCGAAGGCAATATACTGGACTTTATATCACTATCTGATTGAGCGGCTGGTAGATAAGACCTCAATCCCTTGGATTGTAAGCTGTGGTCTATTTCAGAGGGCATGGCTTGAGCTACTTTACACCCAAATATAGAGTCCTTAAAGCTTGAACTTATCCGTGCAGTGGACAACTTTCTCATGATTACGGTTATTGTCGCGATCGATGAAGCCTTGTGTGAAAAAAATGGTGGTCATATTGAATAATTTGTTAACATGTTTGTTTCTTTGTAATCAATAAATAAAGCCAACGCTGACTCGAATCACTACCTTGTTGCTGCCAAGGTACATATGCGGATATATCTCAAACATCACAACATCAAAGAAGTACTGTTGGAAAATTTAACATTAAACTGCTGAAATCATAAGAGACTGCTAGAACTCGCAAGAGGTTTTTGCCAATTGAGTGTAAGAGCAGATGCAAGCCATTAAAATTCCACCACTACAAATTGATAAAGTAAAGAATACCACCATCTGTTTTGATAAAGAGAACAATAACAGCTTTTTCGAAAGAATAAGGAAGAACATAGAAGCGCGTGATCATTACAGAGGTGCTTTAGCAGGAATGGGGTTCGAAAGCTTTAATATAAATTAAGGACAGAAGCCTGTCCGATAGAGCCACAGTCCGAAAATCTGTAAAGATCACTTATGCAGACTGTTAAACAGCGATGACGACGAAAACTTTAACTATTCATCCAGACGATGACGATCAATATTTCCGCTCACACGAGTAAATGAGATTAGAATGGAGAATCCGACTCCGCCTCGGGGTATAGGCATACAGACCCCAGATATGAAGTTTGAAGTAAATTCTTTTGGCCGTTTAGGTTGTGTTCAGAGATACAGACAGGCCGAATTGCGAGACCCAATTTTCTGAGCTTCTCTATTATACCCTGAGCTCATAAATGCAATATGACCGAATCGGAAATGTTTAAACATTAAAAATTTCGAAATATGGCATAACTGTAAAGTTAATAAACAAATTTTTGTAAAGTTATTACTTCGTACTTGCCACAAATTCATATTAAATTCATTAAATATTGAAATTGTTCAATTTAAAACATTAGCGACTGCATTTATGAGCTCAGGGGAAAGTTTTGTCATATATGTAACTTTCTAGTTATAGGACGGATTTTGATGATTCAAGGTCAATCTGAGGGAAATCATTTGTGACCCGATTTATGAAAATCTAAGGATAGCGGGCATGCAAATTTAAGTGGTCCGTTCTATAATCAACAACCGTTTATTTCGACTTGTGAGTTTTTAACACCAATGTAGTCTACATACCGGAATGCGCAGTCACATAAAATTTGACTAACTTCGGATTATTTCTGAGAAAGTTATAACGAATTGTATCATTGCTTATCTCATTTAATTTATCATCACCGAATTTGTTTATGGTGTTGTTTTTTTATAAAACACGCGTTTGTAAGAATTACACGTGTACACGGGCCTGACACGTGTTACCCGTGCAAATAGTACACGTCTGATCCGGCCTCAATTTATAAGGCATTCAACCGCCCTAAGCTGGAATATAACGCCTATATTTGGTCCGGTGCACCCAAGACCGTTCTGCACATTATTGATAGGGTACAGAATCGCGCGTTAAAACTTGTAGGTGATAGAGACATTCTGAATTCCATTCATTCACTAGAACATCGGAGAAATGTCTCCTGTCTCTTCCTGTTTTATCGTTTTTTTTAATAAAAAATGCTCCAGTGAAATAGCCAGTTGCATTCCTCCCTTCAAAATTTCACCCGCAATACGCGACATGCTTCGAATGCACATCAGTTTACCCTAAAGCCGAACTTCGGTCGTACTGTCAATTATAGGGATTCTTTTATAAGCCGAACAGCGAGAATGTGGAATGATCTACCAGGCTCTGTATTTCCTCATCACTACAACCTTCAAACATTCAAAGCCAACGTGCATAGGCTCCTTTTCTGTTCCTCTTCCCCTTTTTCCCCGACGCCCGTGACCTGAAACAGTTTAAGGGTATTCATATCCCCTTCGGCGAGAGCAGATTATAAAAAAAAAAAAAAAATAGTGGCATGTCACGTGTAATTAAATTAAATTAAACCCACGTGTAATTAAAAACACGCTCAGAATCTCGGGCTCTACTTTCTACTGTACTTTCATGTGAAGAAGTGTTGAAGATTGTTCTGACTGATGTCTAAGCTTTGGTTGCCACAAAAACTGGTTTTAGGAATTCCCGAAAAAATCTTACGAACTTGAGCTTAAGAAATTCAGAAAGTATTGGAAAATTCCGGGTTGGCATTACTGAGGAGTGGAGGTATAGGACATATTTTCGGGAATCCCAAAGATATCTCATTGAGCAGGGAAAGTACAAGGTATTTTGGGTAGTCTTTCAAGAATTTATTTTTACCAATAGATTTTCCCTAAATTTATTTGTTAAATTTATGTCTTAAGTTTTAAAATGTTCAATTTTTAAACTATAAAACATAATTTCAATTTTACAATAACAATTTTTTAAGCTTCATTAAACATTTTTAGAAAAATGTTGGTTTGAGTTTATAGAGACTAAGGGTAGGATCACGAGTGGATGGGAACTGGAAGCAGGGAACTGAGCAATGGGCCTTATTATGTAAATATTACGAATCAATGTATGAATTGCAACGAGGAATTGGACAAACCTTCCTTGTTAGTATGGCGCGCTTACAAAATATTATGTGCTATTATTTCTTATTCTTCTTTTCTTGCTTGGCATGTAGTTCTTCGCGATGTCGTAGTTTCCTTCCGTAAAAAGAACCAATATATCAAGGTGCCTACTTCTTATTAATTTAGAGTTGTAAATAAATAAAACACTAAATATTTTCACAACCTTTTATTTTCGAAACAATAACATCACAAACACAATAACACAATTGTTGACAATTAACCCCTAACGACTGTTGACAAATAACCCTTAACGACTTGTTGTGAGGTGTGGTATGACAATTACCATTCTCGCATCCATAACCACAGATGTATCCGAAAAAACCTATTTTTTTTAAAAAAAATTAATAAATTTAAATATTTTTTTCAAAAGAAAAAAAGTTTGAATAAAAAAGTTAGTTAAATTTACTACAGAATTTCCGTTAAGAGACTGAGCACCAACTCTATCCGGAAGCTGAATCATGAAAGTATTACATCCTCTCTTGTCTTATAAATTGCCATTATTACTTCCGCATACGCAATAGTTCAATTTAAAACATTACCGATTCGGCATCACTGCAGTCATACTGCATTTAGGAGCTCAGGGCAAAGTTTTGTCATATATGTAACTTTCAAGTTAATGGACGGATTTTGATGATTCAGGTGTCAATCTGAGGGAAATCATTTGTGAGCCGATTTATGAAAATGCAAGGATAGCGGGCATGCAAATTTATTCATACTACAGAATATCCGTTAAGGGGCTGAGCACCGACTCTACCCTGTATTCCGACAGCTGAATTATGAAAGTATTACATCCTCTTAGACCATTGTAACTTGTAACATAAGCAATGGTTTTTTTTTCATAATTGTTGATGAACTTTTCACATCTTTGTGTATGCGACAAATTGAAGATAAGTCGTATTATCTGAAAAAAATGTTATAGAACCAATTCGAAAAAAAATTACCTAATTTTCCATAACCTTAAAGCTTGTTGAAATATTCTTGCCAAACAGAGATTAGCAACTTTAACTGCATGGTTAATGCTAAAAGTCCACTCATCCATTTTAAAAAATCGTTAGCACGCTAACTCAATAAAAAGTAAAGTGCAGGACTGGGTCTTTTCAGTCGAGATATGGGATTTGTTAGCAGTATTTTGTAGGTGGTACTCAAATGTACCATGCATCTTTTATAGTGGTTCATATATGTACCACTCGTCTGCTTTAGCGTTACTTTAGGCACGATCTTTGTTTCTTTTTGCTTCAAGATTCCAATGGATAACGACCAAATCAGAATGAACTTGGAGGAAGAGACTGCTACATCAAGCGGGCAAAACTTTTCTTCTGATAGCGACGATTTCTATGAACCCCCAGCTAGAAATTTATTTTACTTTATTGTATTTCAAACCGGACGAGTGGAACATAAAGGTACCACCTAACATCTCGATTGGTACATTTTTGTACTAGACTGCCCCGCCCTACCCTCGCCCCCGAGGGCTAATATCTTTTTATATTTAATAATTTATTTCTAACTTATCTATTCGAATTGCGGGTTGAAAAGGTTAAATTAAATTTTTTTTTTTTTTGACAATCAGTTAGAATTTAAAAAAAAAATGTTTTATGTAATTAATTTCGAGTAAAATCGATTGAACCGAAACCGAGGAATAGCCACCTTTTAAGAAGCAGTTAATAAATAAAGTACCGTTATACTTATTTGTTGATGAAAACCTGGCACGCCATCTGATTACATGTCCACTACTTTATGAATAAATTGACTTTGAAGTCTTCTGGCGCTTACATGAATTTGTTTAAAATGGTGATGAGATTCAACTGACTTTCCATTACACTGCTAAAGAGTTAAAGCGGTATAAGTGGTTTAAGACAAAGCAGACTTCTAGCTTATAGCTAGAAATAGAGGAAGATGGATCCCCAGAAGTTCCATTACTACATATTGATTGATCAATGGTTTGGAGAATGATTTTTTTTAAATTTGTCATCCGATCCCTTTTCAAGCCGCTAGGGCCCATTATGTTCATGTACAATTGGTAATCGGGCGATCTAGAACTAGTAAACTTTGAACTTCACTCCCAGCAGACATATTTCTAGAAGCTTTTAATCTACAACTATTCAAGAGTAGAATTAACAGGCAATCAACAAGCATCTCAGGGCGCTTTCCCAGCATTATAAGTTCGCTTCTCGTAAGATAAAATCATGAAAAAAAACGTTTAACTTTAAATTAAATTATCAACCGATGATATACTCGCATCAGTTTCAAACCAATATTGACTGTATTCCTTCCCGGTTGAATGGAAAACCACTCTAATAATCGCCCAGAACAATAGAAGTTGAACTGGAAACTAAGTATTTAACAACGATTTAAGAAAGCATGCGTATGTAGCAATGGAGACTTTGGAAACAAATATTGGCTTCAACCAAAGAGTGACTATAAATGTACACAGCCAGAGTACATACGTTCAATTCGTAAATACAGGTCAATATACAGTCTGGCGGATCGCGCTGGAAAAGTTATGTGTTCACCCTTAATCTTATAATCGAAGTGACGTATTGTCATTTCTACTTATGTCTGTTTCCCTACTTGCAACATTATACGAACTTTCAATGCGGGAGCAAAACATTTGCGGCCTTGATTGAAAGTCGTCACCATATTTTACAGTCCTATTATCTGCAGGAATCAAACACTGTATTGCAATGGGACTACTGCAAATCCACAGGGCTTGTGAGACATTCAAGTACGACACAACGCCCTAGCGAAAATTTTCTATATTCGTTGATAGTCAGGCCACTATCAAAGCCATAATTAAACAGTTTAAGGTTGTTTTACCCAAATCATAGTGACATAAGAGAGGCAAAAGAGCGAGTTAACGAATTAGACAGGCAAGGATCAACCCTTCATCTTTCAATTGCATAAAGGGCGGGGAGATATTAAGGCGACAAACATATTCTCACTATCTATGAAAAGCCAAAAAAGTGAAAAGCATTGTTTGCTAGACTATGTTGATTTTGATGGCGTTTGTCGTTTCCCCTGGTTGAAGAAATTAAAACTGGATTGGTCTTTTCGATGTCCACCAGCTTGTCACCATAGGTGAAGACCGGGTTTGGGGTGTGTTATGGTTTTTCGTCTGCATCCAACCATTTTGTATGTCTTTTACGGTTATCATACATAATCCACTTTTCATCACAGGTGATCGTCCAATGCAAAAACGGTTCACTGTTGTATCTTAAGTTATGCGATGCACAAATTTCCATGTGGGGTACCCACTTGTCGAATTTCTTTACCTTTCCTATGAGAGAAATGTGTCGACTTATTGTGACGGGGAATAATCCTATGTTCTATGCAATGTCCCGCACCGATTTCGTTGGGTCCGCATTTACCGTTGCTCAGGTTACCCTGGGCACTCATTCGGTAAGACGATTATCGTCGGATGATATCGTTTTGACGACAGTTTTGTAACATTAAAAACCACTATCGTATAGACGATGTCGTTTTGACGATTCAACTTTTGCTTCACGTAACCACAAAAACTGTGAAACACTGTTGTCAAGACGACATCGTTTGCGCGATAGCTGAACAGGTATCGTCTTGCATTTGTTTGTATATTTTGCAAACAAATTAAGTTTTCTTTTGGAATTTTAAAGTGAATAGTTTCAGAGTCAATGCTTACTATGTTTCGACGTTGAACTATTTTACTTTCTGACAATGAAAATGATAACAAATTACAAGCAATATGAAGACGGAGACAATTAAGAGACGCAACAGATCCCTTGTCTCTTTTAACGCATATGTTAGTACATTAAATAATAAAGTCAATTTCATTTTGATTCTAATATTTAAAATCACCATCATTTTGTTTAACGCTTTCGTCTTTCAAAAGAAGGGTTCGTATTGGTAATACAAACAATAAATTTGTCAGATGGTTGCCGTACAAGTAAATAATATTTTATTTATGAACAAAAAACGTATGAACAAAACTTAATATTGACTTGAATTCATTTTATTTCAAGGATTAATTATTTAATTCAATTAACAGAAAACTAAATTTAAAAAAAAAAATAGATGGTTAATAACAAAAAACAATACATTTTGTAAAGAAAACTTAAGAACACCTCAAAGTAAAACTCGTATTTTAACAAAAAACGAGATTATAAAACTACTACGTCAAATTATTATTGAATTTTATATTATGTATTAATACTTGGTTGGTAGACCACGACTGGCTTTAATCTCTTTGGCATAGATTTCACCAATTTTTCGCAATAAGATGATGGTATATTTTGCCACTCTTCTAAAAGGGCCTTTTTAAGATCATTTTTGTTAGAGATGTTGTGTGATCTTATTTTCTCTTCCAAGTAACTCCACAGGTTTTCAATTACATTCAAGTCAGGTGACTGTGGTGGCGTTTCAATCACAGGGGGGCTATTATACAGCAGATATAAGCGCATTTTCATTTATGAAATGTCTTATGTTTGGGATCACTATCTTGATAAAATTTAAATTGATCCCGGATACCAAGCTTGTTCGCACTAGCTGCTAAATTACCCATTCCAGCTGCTGACATGCACCCCCATACCATGACCGATCCTCCACCGTATTTAATTGAAGATGGCAAGTTTTTGTCTTTTAATTCCTCGTTCGGTTTTCGCCACACATTAACCTTTTCCATCTGACCCGAAGATGTTAAATTTACTTTCATCCGTAAAATTAACAGTTCTCCAGTACTCGAAATCTTTGGCAAGGTAATTTTTTGCGAACACTTTTCGTTTGTCTTTGTTTTGTTTGCTTACAAATGGCTTGCGCCTAGCTGTTCGGCCATTGTAGTGGTGTTTTCTTAAAATAATCCTTATTGTTTCTGGACAAGCTTTTTTGTTTAAATATTTTTCAGCTTCTCGAGCAAGTTTAGGCGCACTTATTTTTGGATTTTCCTTTACTTTACGTATAATCCATCGCTCGTCAGCTTCAGTTAAAAATTTTCGACCGCTTTGTTTACATTTGTTTTTTTCTTCTTTGTAGCGTTTGATGACATATTGAACAGTTGAATGGCTGCAATCAACAATTTTTCCAATCTCACGCATTGTTTTGTTGTTATTATAATGCATAATTATTAAATTTCTGACGTCTATAGAGGTCTGGCCACGTTGTCGTCCCATTTTGATTAAATTAACTGCTTTACAAATGATCACTCTGAAGGAAAAACTGCTACTGATGACCAAAAACTTACAAAACGCCAGAAGAGTACAAATATAAGAAGTACCGTTATTCGGTTCGATAAACAGTGTGGCATAAAAGCATTGCACGAGTTTTACTTTGAGGTGTTTTCTTTTAACCCCGCGTATTAGTGTTCTGTTTATCAGTTAAATTATTTATTTTCCCAAAAATTGTATTGCTACAATAAATACATAATAAGTCAGAGAAAATGAGTTAGATATGATTCTTTTTTGTTAATATTTCGCCCATTTTTATTGCGAAACGTAACAAATGGTCCTGTACGACTTTTACTTTGATACACTGTATATTCCTGCAACAATAAGACTACGCTAAAGATTCTGGGTGGAGGAGGCTACCAGTGGTTGACTGGAATTACCTGAAAGACTTTGCTGGGGCAGTCCAGTGGAATAACATTTTGTGATATGCTTTTTTTTCTGTGTTAACTTTCGGCGCCGAAAAAAAAAAAAACAATATTTTTGGCACTAATGTATGATTTACATTACTAATGTATGATTTACATGACGTTTCAACTAAAGTTTGGCAGTCAGTGAAATATACTAAAAGTTCTCAAACTTTGGAGGATAGACGACACGATAAGAGTTATGTGAAGCAAATTAATGACAATAGCGTTCACTAGTATCGTTCGGACGATGATAGTCCTAAAAATTACGGAACAAGTACAACCCAAATATGAAAGTGCCGGTATTTGTTCGGAGAGAAGCAACAACAAAAGAAGAGGTGAAAATAAAGCAAATAAAATAATAATTCAGTTTAAAAAAAAACATTTCTCAAATAATTCAATTATTTTTTGTATTTTATTGTTTTTCTTCTTTTTTTGTGATTTTTTTCTGTTTTTTTTTTATTTATAATTTTACATATATAATAGAATTTTTCTGTTCTTTTTCTATTTCATAATCAATACAAAATAATAATAGTAATGAGAAAAAGCGCATTAATTGAAGAACTAAAATTAATCAATAAATTACATAAAATTAACAAAAAAAAAAAAAAAATAATAATAATAATTATAATAATTATAATAATCATTAAAATAATAATAATTATAAAATCAGATTAAAAAGCTAACTCAAAGGGTATACATGATTTGTTTTTTTTTCCATAATTTTCTTGTCTGTTGTATGTGTGTGTATGTAGTTTCTTTTTTTTATAGAAGTATAGTTTTCTTTTCTTAACTTCTCTCGCGATAGAATTATTATTATTATTATTTATTTTTTTAAATCTATAAGTGATTTAACAATCTATAAGCAAAATAGATTTATTTAAAATAAATGTAACGTTTATATAAGTTTTATTTTGTTTTTTTTTTTTCTTTAATTCAATAATAGTATAATATTCAATCAAATGAAGAAAAAAAAAAAAAAAAAAAAAAATAGACAAGAAAATCTTTTAAGGCCTTCTTAAATGAACAGAAGAAGAATGTGAACAAAAAAAAAAAAAAAAAAGCATTAAATGATAGAGGACGAAGGAAAACATTCATCAGTGCTCACAATCAGATAGCGAAGTCGCAGGAAAGCCGTAAATTCCTAGAAAGAGAGAGTCAAACACAAATGCGCTGTTTGTAGCCGATGGGAAAAAGCAGTATGATTCAAGAGTGACTCAGTTGAATTAGGATGATGAGAAACTAGGCCACGACTGAAATGAAAACTCAACGAAGGCATGATAGTGAAGTTTAGTAGAAAATACGCTTATTTCTGACGATGGCCAACAACAGGTTTTTACGTCGCAAAAACTTCACTTGTCGGCAGCAAATTGCTTTCGATTTATTGATGTATGAGTGTAGGTGATATTTTTTTGTTAATTAATTTTATATTTTCATTTTTAAAGACCCTTTCTTTTTTTTCTAACATCATATACATTTAAATATATATTTATATAAAAAATGAAAATCGTTAAGGCAAACGTTCTCTTTTTTTTTTCAAAAAAAAATCGCTTGCTGCTGAATTGATTGTATGTAGTAGTAAATTATTATTTTCTCTTATAATTTTTTTTTTTTTATTAATTATTTATTATTACTATTTATATATTATTAATGTCGTTCGGTTGACTCATTGACATGGTGGTGAGTTTTATTTTCTTTTTAATGGTGATGAAGTTTTTTTTTTTTGTGGTGACAATTTATACCAAGGCGATGACGATGTTAACGAAGACGGCGACGACGACGATGAATGGCTTTGCATTTAATATGCATAGTTTTGAGATGCACTCCTAACTATATATTAATCTGTGTGTGAGTGTGTATGTGTGTGGGTATGGATGGTGTTCCTATTTGAACACCTATCATCAATCAACCAATTTTGATTTTATTCTGTTTCCTTTTTTCTCCGTTACGGATTGGTTAGTGTGTAAACAATGTTTCCGTTTTCTTTTCTATTTTAAATAATAGCTAGTATTTGTTTTTTTGTTTTTTTTTATGAATTAATGGACTCAGTATTTCAATTGTTCTCTGAATAGTTTATTTTGAAAATAATTAGGATGTTCCATTCACTAGTGCTTCCTTCTTTAATTCAATGTTATCGGGATTGTTGCGATTGTTCTTATTGCGACGACCTTTTGGCGCTTGTTGTTGCTGTTGCTGCTGTTGTGGTTGGTGTTGTTGTTGTGGTGGTGGTGGCGGTTGTTGGTTGAGCTGCGGTTGTTGAGGCTGCTGTATTTGTTGTGTTGGCTGCTGTTGTGGAGCTTTTTCGTTTTTAATCGGAACACTATTGACCACAACGGGATCCTTGTTGGGAGCATTTAGCTGCTGTTGTTGTTGTTGTGGTGGAGGCACCTGTTGCTTCGATCTTTCTAACGAAGTAGCAGTTTTATCAACATTTTGATTCTTTTGCTGTTTATTATTTGCTACGCCACCATTTGCTATAAAATAAATTAGAAAAGAACATTTTTTATATCGAAACTTAATAATAGTAAGTTGTAGATTTCAATCATACTCACTATTGTTAGTGTTCGGAGCTGCGCTCCTTTGTCTTCGTCGTCTTCTCGTACTGCCCTCATTCGATGAATGGCTTTCCGCTGCGTGCAAACAAAAAGTCATCGATAATTTATCACAGTGAAGAAATTACATTCTATAGGTAGTTATCAGTGGCGTGACGTGACTTTCTACTGAAGAGAAGCTGTACAAATTAAGAACGTGGGACCGTGATGAAAAATCAGCACCTGATTATTTTACTCGTAATGCGCTAATTTCTAGGTGGGTCGCTCATTCTCAAATTAACTCACAAAATATCAGTCTAAGTTCAACGAGATGATTCGACTCAAATGTGTGGAAAGAGATGAAGCACTCAACTCAGCTGAGCGATTCAATAAATTTAACGAAATCGTCTTGATGATTCGAAAATACAACTTCCAATTTACCACTGCCACTCCAGATCAGCAAAAAGCAATGCTTTATGAATACTTAACAAAGGTCATGAGCAAAAAATGTTTTCATTCATGAACGCCACGCCACGTTATATATCAGGTTATCCTTCGATACCATCGAATATATTCTCTCTAAGCCTCCCAAATACAATTTTCTGCGGGGCTTTTATTTATTTTTAATATCTATTGTACAGCTTTTCTTCATGCGATGTTTAGAATTTGAAAGGAATAAACCGAATATTGTGAGATATTAACCATTGATATGGAAGTTCCCAAGAAGCATTCTCGCCATATTTGGCTTTTGGGAATATCATCAACATCATAATGCAGCGGAAGTTGCACTTGAATTGTGTAAAGTGTATGGCGGACATTTTATAAGTCAGAGCTCTAAATGACCAGAACAGGAAGGCCAATTTATCTGGATAATTACGTACCGCTGGACGAAAACTCATTCACATCCGTTGAGGAATTAGTTGAGAAGTTGAATTCTTCCAGTTCTACAGTGCACAGATTCCATAAAGCAATGGGTACCGCACGATTTGAATTAACAAAGTCTGCAGCAAGGGATAACAATGTGTTCTTTGTTGCTTACTTGTTTTAATTTTTATTCGTTCCTTAGCAGGACTGGCGATGAGAAATGGGTTCCTTAGTAACACGAGTCCTTCCACCCAAAAAAGGTAATGCTGTCTGTCTGGTGGGATATGTGTGTCCATTTTGGGCTACTACCTCGAAGCCCAACCATCACAAAATAGTCAACAATTAAAAATCTCCAGCATTGATCAATCGCCGAGGGATACTATTTATTCAAGACGATGCTAGGCCACATGTTGCGAGACAATCCAAAAAAGTTTTGGTTGCGAAATTATGGATCATACACATCCTGGCATTGCCTCCCCAGCGATTACCATCATTTCAGGATCTTGCAAAATCAGCGTTTTTCACTTCACATTAATAGTCCCCTAGAAATGCTCCCTCAAAAACGTCAAGATCCAAACGATTTTTGATCAGAGTTTGAAGAGTGTGCTAAAGCACATAAGAATAAAATATTTTTGATGCAACTTAAGACACACCTTGCGTTGAATTCTAAATTCTTGCCTGGCACTATATCGAAAACCTAAACCAAGGTGAGAATGGCAAGTTCTTGTGATTGAAAAGACTATCGTTATTACGAGACCTCTGATTATATAAGTATGATGATGTATTCAATTTTGTTAAACCTTTCCAAAAAATAATGCATGGGCATATGTTTTTATGTCATTTTTCTAATAAGATATTTAATATTTTTTGTGGGCATTGTGGTTCAGTGGTCAAGTTCGTGTACCACTGAGCGGGGGACTCAGGTTCGAGCCCTAGAATCACGGAAAATTTGTTTCACATTCCCACTTCTCCATCCGAGAGTGAGACTATCATTGAAAACTTCTCAATTACGAACTTTGGATACGGCAAAAACTGAGTCCCTTCTATTGTGCAAAATATTACATATAACACGCATAGCACAAAAAATAATTTATATCAATTCCGACACAAATGGTATCAAAATATTTACTTTGACAGTTTAAATTGCTGATATAATGAATTGCTTAGTCATCTCGGAGTGACAATCTAGAGCGACCTTTGATGTAGAGAAGATCGATTCCAAGGATTTTATAGTAGCTTGGCTGTCAGCGAATCTGTTAATATCGTTGGCAGATATTACAATTCATTTTATCCAAGATAGTTTCTTTGATCGCCATTATGTCCGTCTGGAAAACCCTAAAGTGATCTGGGAGGCGGAAATAGATGCTAACGTTTAGCCTGTCGGATAAATCCTCGCCACCCACACCCTATCGATTGTCTTTGAACCATCCGTGCAGAAGCGTACGTATTCATCTTGTCTAGATGAGCTAATGGCATGGAAGTCTTTATTGAAAGAGAATTTAGGTAGGATGTAGTCGGAGTTTTCTGGAATGAATTCTAGGTTATGAATAATTGAGGAGAGTGGATATGCTGGGCAAGGTGAAAAGGACTCGGCCTGACAATGAAAGACTGTGATTTTCAGATAAAAAATGATTTTATTTTTCTACATAATCTCCCTTGACTTCAACATCAGTATTCCTTCTCGGAAGTGAGAGTCTGGAAGGCTGTGAAAATATTCATCTATGGCCCTCTCAACTTCTTGAACGCGAAGCGCTTCCCAGCAACAAATTTCTTCAAGTTTGGGAACAGATGGAAGTCTGAAGGTGCCAAATCAAGTGAATAGGGGGGATGGCCGAGCAAATCGTACCCCAAAAATCGTTTTCCCATCGCCAACGCACACTTGTGTACAGGTTCATTGTCCTGGTGAAAGATGATTTTTTTCTTCTTCAAGCTAGGCCTCTTATCGCGAATTTTGGCATCCAGCTGGTCAAGAAGGTTGGAGTAACATTCGCCTGTAATTGTTCTGCCTTTCTCAAGGTAATCAATTAACAGGATCCCTTTTGCATCCCAAAACACACTGGTTATGACCTTTCCGGCAGATGGGATCGACTTCGCTTTCTTTGGCGCTGAACCACCGGCTTCCACCCACTGTTTCGACTGCTGTTGCATTTCTGGCGTATAGTGGTGGACACATGGTCGAATCACTATTGAATCGCGGTCCAAACATTGCCGCGAAAATCGTTTGCGCATTTGCTTTTGATCGGCATTCAGTAAATGCGGCCACCCATCTTGCGCAGAGCTTTCGAATCCCTAAGTTTTTGTGCAAGATGTTTCGCACCCTCTCTTCCGATATACACACAACCTCAGCTATCTCACTGACCTTCACTTGCCTATCGTCCAACACGATACCATGCACTTTTTCGATGGTTTCGGGTGTGGTTGCGGTTTTTGGCCGTCCTTCACGTGGGTCATCTTCGAGGGACGTGTGACCACGTTTAAATTCAGCTGCCCACTTTTTAACGGTTGACATTGAAGGAGCAGAGTCCCCGTAAACTTTTGTCAACTTCGGATGAATTTCCTTAGGGGTTAACCCATCCAAAACGAAGAATTTTATCACCGCACGATATTCAAGTTTATCCATTTTAAAAGAAAAACACGAAAGACGTCTACTGCAAAAATTCGTGTAAAGAAACTACTTGAGAGAACAAGTTGAAACTTGTCATACGAACTAATAAGAACTGCACCCAGGCAGGGAACATACATTTTTGCTGATTGGAACGCCATCTCTGCGTCAGGCCGAGAACTTTTCACCTTGCCCTCGTACTATGAGATGGAATTGAGCCGAATGGCTGTGCCAATTGACATTTGCTTGCCAAATAGGTCTAGTGATATCAGATGCAAGAGAATGTCTAGTGCATCCGAAGGGGTGGTTCTAAGTGCACCACCAATGCACAGGCAAGTTGATCTCTGTACTTTCACTAGCATGTCAGAGGTTAGGTTCGTAAATGTAGATTCAATTGACAGTAGTGTAATGATCTAAGATAGCGTTTATTGCTCCCTTTATGTTTTTTATATAATTCGCTTTTTAGCCATCTATGTCTAATTATATACGAAGTCTAGAGGCAACGGGCTACCTTTACGGACGATCTAAGAATAGCTATCTCAGACAAACTTGTAGCATTCTTATAGATTTGTTGACAAAAGTTGGAAAACTAATATTGGTAAAGTTGTAGCCAAAGAGAATCTAAAATTCTAAAACTGCTTAAAGTATAAAATCAAACATTATCAGATATGTTTGTAGCATGCCGATTGTTAAGTATGTTAAAGGCTGAAATGAGGTGTATCATTGTATGTACCATATCCCAATAATTTGTAAGAAAATGTATAACAAATGGCTGCGGGAAGATAGGCCGGGTCGTGTGCGTGCGTTAGCGTCCTCTTTTTTTTTTTTTTTTTATTATTCATTAATATTTTACCTCTTTCGACGCTGCTAACTTCTCGATTCTCTCGGATGTCCTCGTGATTGTTATAGGGTTCCCTGCCATTTGGTTCATTACGATTTGGTCGTCGATTACCGCGTCTATCGTTTCCTCGATAACCTCCGCCACCACTTCGGTCAGAATATCTCTCCCTAGGATGATCACCGCGCACGTATTCGTCATCATCTCGCCGACCTAAAACAAAAAATATTTTAAATGTAATATTTGGTTGGTTAAGTAAATTACAAACAAAAAATCTTGTTTACAGTGGAGATTTAATTTTCTAAATGTTTAACTAACTTCACATAACTGTCCAAAGGGCGAGAACTCGCAAGGAACAGAATATAAGTTGAGGGGGGTTTGCACCTGCAATGATTTACTGACATCAGAAATCATTAGCACACCAGTGAAACAAAATTACATGCTTAAAGCTAAACTTGCACGTCGTTAGTATCCCGTACGCATGAATGAGAATGATCACTAAATTTCTATTAAAAACCAAATTTATATATTTTTCAAAGTGAAATCGAATGGCCAGTTTATTATTAGAAGTTTATGAGCAATTTCCTTGTTTGTGGTACATTTAACTAATTATATACGAAGTTAAAAATGGAAGAGGATTGATGGTTTGAATATTAGATGGGTATTGTTTTACCTATCTTTGACTACTTGAGAAATATAATCAGTTTACGACCCGCCCGACTTTTGGGTCGCCAGTCGAAATCTCGCCACAAGAAGCTCGTTGTTGATTTTTTCAATATTAGAGTCCTGGGATTTAACAATTTGAATGTAAACTGCATCCTAAGGAAACTTAAGCGAATTCAGCAATCGACTCCACATGTCGTCGTTGTAGCGGTCGATTCCACAAAAAAAAAAAAAAACTTAACAAGCTTTTATAATGCCCCATTGGCTTACGTCCTTTTTAGTTAATAGCAAAAGTAATATGCAACAACTTCAGTCATTCCTCATTTCCACAAATAGTGAAAGAGAATGGATCATTAGCTACAACACCCAAAGAAAAAAACGATCTTTTTGCTATCATGTTCCTAGGCAACACGACACCAGAGACAGTACAAGCGGAGCCACAAACTATCTCGCAAGGTAAGTCATTGATGCCAAATGTGAAGTTTAGACCTGTGGATTGCAAAAAAGGCCTAACGAAATACCAGCCACTGTCATCAAAAACTGTGTACCAGAAATAACATCTATTCTCTGTTGACTTTTTCTTTGTCTTGTGCGAAGAAAACATTTTTTTCATATTGGTAAAACTTTCTGAACCGAATTTATTGAAAATTTGTTTCTTGGTTAAAGAATTTTCTTGGGAAGGCTCGATAGAAAATCTTTTTCATCTTCACGATGCGTAGGGAAGCGATATGAAATAAACTACCTGTTGCTTACATGAAAAATGTGATATCTCGCAGGTTAATAAGAATATCGAAATCAGACTTATTTGTCGTGAAAGATGCGGATATGCTCTATTACAATAATTTTAATAATCTCTTTTCAACGATATATCACATGTGTATATAGGAACCAAATTTTATTTAATTTTATTTTGTAAGGTAGAACATGGCACCGACAGTGTGTTTGGGTTATTTTTCTGCATGACTGAACGGACGGATGGACGGAGAGAAATAGGGTTCCGTGGTCTATTGCCGAAACCCTAAAAAGGAAAGAAATGCTTGCGACAAACCTACCGTCCCATAGCAATGTTATCCATGCTATCCAGTGATGGAAATAAATCAATATCTGGACATGGACTAATAAGCCAACGGCGTTCAACTGGAGACCTCCTGATCTTTGTATACAACCCAACTTTGGACGTCGGCCATAGAGCAATAACGAAAACCAAGAGCCATTAGAGTTCACTATTATACAAGTTAAACTCCTATGGGCTACTGCGATAGCTCTGCGGTTGGACAAGCAGTTTTTTTCATAACAGGAGTACGTTTCATGTTCAAGCACGCCGTTCTTTGTAAAATTATTTAATAGCTATGTGTGTTACTTGGAACGACTAGTTGTTACCCGTCTTATAGGTGAACTATATATTTATGTGTGCATGTGAGGTAACAATCAAAACAATGCTCTTAAATGGAAACCTGCATGGACGAACAAATTATCCAACCCAAGAAAACCATGCATTTGCTTGTCGGCACAGTCAACGTAAAATTGATGTCCATAAAGTTTAGCTACCTGATTAAATAAAATATATAATTTACACCGCAACAGCTTTTTCTCTTATTAGACCGGCGCTTGAGCTCTTCCTTAAAACATGCATTTCGCTCAATAGAAAATCCTGCACCAACATTCAATCTTCAATCGTTGCCTCATCGAATGCTGGTAGCAAACCTGTGCCAATACTATAGATATGTTTACTATGACTGATATTCTAAAGACCTGAATGACCTATTCAAAGACCTACTACAAAAGCCGCTAAGGCTCGTCTGTCGTTAATATTTTAAAGAAACAAATCCATTTGCATCGAAAAAGTCCCAAGAGACTGTAGTGATTTTTTTTAGGGACGGATGAAGGATAATTAGCATGTCAAACAGGGTTCTGAATCACTTCCATAAGGTCCCAATTTTTTTTATTTCAAATGTCTAGGAAAAAAAAAAGATTTCACTAACAGGGCTAATGGTGTCTACATTTTCTGAAAAGTGAATGCATACCACGCTACATACATGAACAAGATTTATAAAAAAAATTACCCTGATGATAGCGTTGATTGCCGCTACCTCCACCACCTCCACCTCGACCTCGGCCACGCCCACGACCACGTGACCCTCCTCGTCCCGATCGCACAGACTCAATATCACTGCTATAACCTCGTTCAGATCTTCGATTCACTGGGAAATTTTGCATTGAGCCCATGCTCGTTTCTTGTATGGCTCGCAGTTGTTGATCGATTTCTAGTTTTTCTTGGCGCAGTTGTTCCACTTCCTAAACATAATAATAAGAAATATACAATAATAAATAGTAAAAAATGCAACTTACCTTTAGATGGGCCAAGTGATACTCCAGTAGCACTTTTGCATTTGAAATACTTTCTACAGTGCCTATAAATACAAACGGTACGTGCCCATGTTCTCGTGGAATATTTTGATCCTGTTCGTTATCGCCTGCGATCTGTAAAGCAAACGTACGCGGCTATAAAACATACGAACCAATCGAATCAATTGCAAAACTAACAAAAGATTGTACCTTGATTCGAAACACTCCACTTTTATCGACAATTTCTTGAATGATTCGTCCGTTTTTACCAATCACTTTGCCCACCAGTTCCCTCGGTACCTGAAAGAATTCTTCCGCATATTCCAACATAGACCTAGCACGACGCACAGAGTCTTCCGTTTCGCCGGTAATTTTAAACGTACAACTCTTCTCCTCGAGTTCTATATTTGTGACACCTTCTAAAAGGCGGGCTGCTTGTATATTACTACCGTGCGATCCAATTGCGAGACCCATGAGGTCCTCGCGAACGTGGAACTCATCTGTGAATCTAGAAGTAGATAAGAGCGGCGTGGCCCTTTTAGTTTTAACAATTAATCGCCGATCAATAAAGTTTTTCCTTGGGTATTTGTATCATCTTAACTAGGTTGTTCTAGGGCTAAGTTTGGTACACACAAGTAACACAAACGCATATCCGCAAAGCAATGATAAGTGATACGATCACATTATGATGATGAATGGTTAGGTTACCCTGCTCCCTATGACTTTATATGGTTGTTTTTATTTATAGAATGACATTGAATGAAGAAAACAAAACTTATTTCTTTTGGGAATATTATGGGAAAAGATAAGATCAGGCTGTGTACAAACATCAGTGCAAGTTTGATTGACTGCCTAAATGCGGTTATTGAAGAATGAATTGAATTGAAACGCAACCTATTTCTATGTTCACGCCAAAAGAAGTAATAGCGATCTGCAACAGATTCGGAGGTGGAAAAGGATTTGCCATAGGCAGCATACCCAATGTAGCACTCAAGGCTGCAATCAAAACTCAATCGAATGTTCTTTAAAATATAACAATTATATCTCATTCAAGGAGTGTTCTCAGGCCGATGGAAGAAACAAAAGTGATAAATTGGAGCTTTGCAGAGAAGATCAGAAGAGAATTAATTGCTGTTTCATTAACGATGGCAAAGTACTTCCAAACAGGGTGTAAATGGAACGCATTATAAACCATAACCACTTTAACCATCCGCCACCCGAAAAGTATGCAAATTTAAAACATTTAAAAATTCTGCAGGAAGTGCCAGTTTTGAAAATCCATCTAGTGGACGATGGCTTCAAAATAGTTTATAAATGCTAATCTATCTAGCGGAAAATGTTCGCAGAAGTACTACTGGCGAAATGTTTTCTCTCATAGGTTGGTGTAGTTGCTTGTTGCTGGTAGTAGCTGCGAGTAGATTGCCACCTCCAATGCAACACTGTAATTGTATCGATTGTTATAGGCAACGAAACTGTAATTCTCTACTATTATCCAACCAGCTCCAAAAAAAGACGGTGAAACATGAAAGCGCTTCATATGCCGAAAGTTCCGGAGCAATTATAGTAAAAATATTATATATATATTAGTAGATATTAATAAATACCGCTATTTGTTACAATTATAATACTTTATACTATGCGGCACCATATGCACAGTTCTAAATTCATTTTTCCAGTTCTATTTTTTTAACCAACTACGGCCTAACCAAAAGAATTTCTATGTGTTCTAGTGTTTACATGTGTGTTTGTAGTTATATATGCATATTTTACTCCCTAGTGTCTAAACGGCAGGCCCGATTTTTACCAAACGATACATCTTATTATCGCAATACTAAATATTCAGCTGTTCGGAAAAAAATAAGATGACGGACGATAGGTGCCATTTTGGCTATCACTCAAATTTGTAAAAATGTTTGGAATGAGCACAATGCATCAAAATAAAAAAAGGTTTCCTGTAATTTTTGACCTTCGGAAATGGCATAAAACTATACTGCCCTAACTAAGAAAAATTGCTCTAGCGCCAAAAGCCGTAAATCGGCTAAAGTGACATCATTAAGCCTTTTAAATAAACCTCCACAATTGCCTCAAAACCATGAAATTTGACAATCATATTTTCAAAATCCCATACAAATCTGCGACAGTTCAGAAAATCAAACTTAAATTACTACAAACTACCAAAATGGAGATACGCCCCTTCTACGACGACAGTGTAGGTCTCTACCATTCATGTGTCGTTGTTTAAGTAGGAAAGAACTCTGTCTATCTAGGGTCCCACTGATGGGTTTTGAAGACCAAAGCAGAGTACGACAAGGTTACATATCTCCTTCTTTTCTGTTAATCCTAGTCGTTATCAGGGACGTTCTTTGAGCAGCCGTAATGAGCCAAAGCTGCAGAATATGTACAATGGACAATGACATATTAGTCGTATCTCAAATATGTGGGATAGACTAACAAATTTCGATTTCTTCGTAAAACATAATGGTCGTGTACCCAATGGTCTTCAAGCAAAGCTGATCAGTTGTTACTGCTTTACCGTGGTCTCTATAGGAACAACACCGCTGCAGCATAAGCGAGTGTTGGGACATTATTAAACAAATTTTGAAAAATGTCATTCACCTTATAGGAAATTTCGAAATTGAAAATTCGATCACAACAATATTATTTCTGCGCGTCGCACTGTTCTCGAGAAATTTGAACATAAGTTACCGACAAGTTACGTTACAGAAACGTATTGCAGTTTGCTGCTTCAGGCGAGGGACTTGGCCGAGAAATGGGTCCCAAATGAAAGCCGAAAACAAACGGACGATTCCACTAAGACAGAAGTTTCAAGTATGAAGCGACATGGTAGTTTAAGGTACCATACATATAAAGCAGAGAGGACTTGGGGAATGATAGCGGTAGGTTATGTGGAGATATCGGCGATGTTAATGCTCGGCAATAGCTAGCAGAAGAAGAAAAATAACAGGCTACTACTGGTTGGAAACCGACAAGATATCCGTTCAAGAAAGGTTAGCATTGAGACGAGAAATATAGGTCATGGAGGAATACTTGAGAAATTCTAACTCTGGCTGATATGACTCGTAAAAGGGAGATGAAAAGGGAACCAACAAAATGGTCTGGTTTTTAGTCTACTTGGAAGGTGACTGCACACTGTCACTCACTCGAAAGCTGCAATTCATAAACAGAAACCTTAGGGTTTTTCAGGCATCTCGAACGAAACAGGAACCCATAGTGCAAAGAAAATTTCGTTCTGGCAGAAAAGTGGGTTGACCAAAACAATCATGGCATAGAGATGTTGAGGAGGAATCGAGAACTTTGGAAATCAGTTGGAGAGAGTTGAAAATATTGCAAAAGAACACGATGGTGAGCAGTCATTATTGATGTCTTATGCGCCACGAGGAGTGAGTGGCAGGGCTCTAGACAAGACACCCATTTACAAAGGCAAAGGCACTCAACTTTTCCAACTCATTGGCTTAAGTAAGCGTTCAAACATTTCAGGCCGAGACGATTGAAATTGTTTTCTTTTTTACTTCGGAAGTATTGTCTCGACCGACATATCTCCTTTGATCTGTTTTTTTTTGGGAAGTGTAAATGGGTGTATGACGATTATGGGGAGATCCAACTGTAGGCCCCAAATCTAATCTATGGATTTTAGAAAGAGTAGCAGGTCAGCGACTTTCTTCACCAAAAGTTCATTTAGTTTAGCACAGTGCCTTGCTCTATCTGGAGCAGCGCATTTACAAAGGAAGTGAGCAAGAGTTTCTTCCACGCCAATGGGAGTAGGTCGGTGGACCAAGACAAAGACCAAAAACTATACATATTTCGAGTTTCTAAACGCATATACAAAAGGAGTCTATCTTTCAAATACAATTCCATCTCAATTCGGTTGTTTTTTATTCTACCAATTATAGCTTCAAATGAATATGTAAGTATATGAGATGACAATTACTGATGTTATTTTGGTTAGTAGCTTTTTCTGGACAAATACTGTATTAGAAATTAGCTAGATATGTATATTGTATTTATATGTAAAAAATTCATGAATACTTGTTTGATTAATAAATGAATGCAATGAATGCATTTTATTTGCCGCTTTATTAAAATACAAATGGTATGAGCTTAAAAAAGCACGCAAACCATAAAGCAAACAAATTAAAAACTTACCCGCGACTGTTTAGTTTCGTTGATTCCAGCTGACGGACAGCTTCTTCAGTTCGTTTCAAAAGAATAACCTAAAAAATTCAAACAGATTTAGTACAAGCCCGAATACTGATACTTTGTCGGACCGTACCTTTTGCGATAAATTTCGAAAATGCATGTCCTGCAGCATGGTCGCCCTTTTTTGTGAGAAATCACATTTTGAAATAACTGTAAGTATACCGCGTTCGGGATTGTAACGGCAAATACCAGCTCCTATTGATCGTTGAAATTCTCTATGGATGCCCTCTTCTTTAGCCCTGTAAAATAAATTTATAAAATGAAAGAATATAAGAATAAGATAAGAGCCTTATGTATTCAAATGGGATATTCCCTAAAACTATTTTATTTGTGAATTTGGGATGCCTCCTCTAATGTGGTCGATTTCTCGTAACCACAATAAAAAAAACTGGTTTGATGAAGAATGCCACCAACAGCACGCAGAAAAGCAAGAGGCTTATAAAAGCAATGCTGCATAAGATGACGAGAGCTTATGAAATTTTCAGACAGAGAAGAAGTTAAGAAGAAAGAATGATTATCCAAAGTAGAAGGTAAAAAGAGCATACCAAGGTTAGAAAGCCCGAACAAAAGCATGTAGGCATGAAAAACAAAATCTAGTAGTAGAGTTACAGTCGGTGCTGAGAATTTGGAAAAATCACTTCTACAAACTGTTAAACGGCTGTGACGACCAAAACTTCAACAATTCCGTCCACCAGACCAAATGGAGTTAAGATTGCAATATCTTAGCTTAAATCCAACAAGACTACTGCCGACGGTCTAACTGCCTAGCTATTTAAAGCGGCTGAGCATGATTTGATGCGGAGCGTACACCAACTCATCTGTAAGATATGGTCGGATGAAAGTATGCCCAATGATTGGAACCGCAGCATCGGTTGCCCGACCTTCAAAAAAGGAAATCCTGTGAACTGCCCCAATTACAGTAGTATCAGTCCCTTCTGCATCCTATCAGCCATATTATGTGAACTGCTTAACTTTATTGGTAACAATCCGATTGGTAAGTATCAGTGCGGTTTTAGGCCGGAAAAGTCAACCATATATCAGATATGCACACTGGAAAAAACTGATCTCATCTTCAGTTTTGGCATACCTGCCAAACACGTCCATCTATGCAGGATGACGATGGAGCATGTACGCTGCTCAATCAAGGTCGGTAACAACATCACCGAGGATGTCAGAAAAGGACTACGACAAGGTGACGCGCGTACCGTCATGTGATTTCTTTAACATAATACTTGGAAGGATTGTACAAATTCTCAAGCTAACAACAGGTGTAGGATCTTTCAAAAATCTGTACAACTACTCGCGTACGCCGACGACATTGAAATCTTCTTCTTTTCCTTACGGCGAGGTTGTGGTCCGGAGTAGAAGGATCACAACCCTCCCACTTTACTGCATCCCTACTGGTCCGCCTGTGGGGTTTGCTACCGACATTGACATAATTGGAAGAACGCAACGGACTGTCATTGATGCTTTGTGGAGTATTGAAACAGAACGAGGACAAAACAAATATATGCCGTTAAAAAAGGGCAGTCAACTTCGGCGACTTGGTCAGAATATAACCGGGGAAGGTGGGGTGGGAGGTACAATCTTTTCCGAGAAATAAATAAATATCTCCTTCCGCCTCCCTAATCATTGTAGCGTGTTCCAGGCGGAATTTATGACGACTAAAGTGGCTCTATCATGACTGAAGTGGAATGTATTATAATATCTGGAAGGGATATTTTCATTTTCACCGACAGTCAAGCTGCGATTAAATCCCTGCAATTGGTCGCTTTCAACACTAAAACGAAATGGCTGAACATTCACCTAGTCTGGGTGCCTGGCCTCAGGGACATTCCACGGAACTTTATGGCTGATGAACACGCCAAGCATGGCACTAATTTGTGGATTCTACCGGAAAAATGGGATGCAATAAGCAAAACCAACCGTAATTGAACAGAAGGCACTACGTTTCAGGTTACTAGACAGATTTGACCAGAGTTGAAAAAAAAAAAACGCTCTAGTAGTTTGGTTTCGCTGAAAAGATCGCATATCAGTACTACAATAGGTGTAGTAACCGGGCACTGCCTCATAGGAAGACACGCTTAAAGGCTTGGTGTCTTCTTAAATGATTTCTGTAGGAATTGTAGGAATGAGGAGCAGGATGAAGCAACACTTCCTTTTCTCTGCACTTGTCCGACCCTCTCCATTAGTAGAAAATTTCACCTGGGAGCTTACCCCTTCTAACAATTCCTAGGAACGATAGTATCAGGAAATTTAACTTTTATACAAAATTCCGTACAAAGTTAAGTAACAAAAAAAACTTGCAGCAATGAATCCATAATATATGGATTGAGTAACCACACAATAAAGTGGTATACGGACGGCTCGAGAACTGAAGAAGGGGAACAGGTGACTCCCATGTCATTAGATCAAAACTTGTGTGGGAATGCCTATACAAACTTAATGAATTGGGTAGCAGTAACAGGCTAACCCTCTATTGGATCCCTGGACACACTGGAATAAAGGGCAACGAAGAAGCAGACTCCTTGGCAAGACAAGGACCAGCAGAATCCTTTATTGGACCTGAACCATTCTGTGGACTAGGAAGCCACACTATACGCGAAGAATTAAGGAAGATGGAGAAAGAAAACAGGGCAGGAACCTGGGTCAATACTCCAGGTCAGAGGCAAGCTAAGAAACTTCTGGGACACTACAACTGGAAAGATTCAAAGCGTGCATCTGTTTCATGGGTAGGTAGGTAGGTAGGTAGGAGTGGCGGTTCCGTTAGGAATAACCTAGTTAGAACTAGGTGCCGTTTTGTTACCACAACTCATGTAAACTGGGAGTTACGGTGTGTTGGTGAGGAGTCTCTAGATCCAACCTGTAGAATTCAAAAAAGCATTTCTGCCTCTAGGAAATCGGAGAAGGGTTTTTTTAATGCTCGTTGTATGTGCCCTAGCTAGTGTCGGATAGGCGCATAAATAGAGGATAAGGGTTACTCTTTCAGTTGCGATATTGCAACTGCGACAGTGTGTGTTGTGTGGGATAGCTAGTTTGACTGCGTGTTCTCCTATAGGCCAATGATCGCTGTTAATCTGGCGACGTCTTTACGCGTTCTATTTAGGAGGTCGGTTGTTTTAATTTTGTTGTAGCTTGGCCACATCTTCTGGATATGGCATAGTTTGTTAGCCTAGTCCATCTGAGGTTGGCTTTCATAGGGAATATTGAGGAGATTGCAGCCTTGACCGCTCCAAGCGGAACGTGGACTAATTCCGCAAATGAGGGGTGGAGGGCTGATGAACTAGCTTTGCCTGGCTAGGTAATCTTTGCCTTGGCGTTATATTTGTGCGTAATTTGATCTGGCGCCAGGCTTCGCGAGTAGCGAGGAGTTCCGCCTGGAAAACACTAGCATTATCTGGAAGTCTATGAGATTTTGAGATGTTCAAGTATTCGAAAAACACACCTGCACCGACTACGTCGAAACGCTTAGTGAAATTCAATTTGGGGATAATGTAATCTGTTGAGAGCGGTACGAGTTTTCTCGGTAGAGAGTGTGTCTGTGCTTAGGACCGAACAGCCACTCCAACCTAACCTAACCAACCCTCAAACCTAACATAGCCTACGTGGCAAACGATTTTCTTTCCATGGCCGTGGGTTTTTCAAATAAATGAAAAGACGCATGATAGGTTTATGCCATGTACTTCCGCAATTTGAATGATCCCATTAAAGACATAAAAATCAAACGATTCTGATGATTCAGGCAAGCCATATGAATGCATAGTCTTATTCCACCGAATAAACAAGGGAGGGGTTTATGGATAGAGAAAACATTTATTTGTCATGGTTATAAATTGCTTATCAATAAATTTGTTGTTGTTGTTAAATATGATGAAATTATACTTACTCTTCTTGCAGTTCTGCAGGCACAGTGATTTCGAATTTATGAAAAGTTTTAGCCGTAATAGGAGGATTGGGATTTTTCACTCTTAGTCGCTTCAATTCAACAATTTCCGTATATTGATTCTCGAAACCTAGATAACAGACGGCGCAAAATTCAGCCTTCAACAATTTTATAACTGCAGTCCACCAACCGCATGTTTGACGCTCAAGCGATCGCGTGAAAACTTCAACTTCCATGCCCTCCTCATAGACCGGAGGTTGGTCTGTGTCATCGGGCGGGAAACGAACTTGAGAAAAGGGAAATTTTTGTTCTTCTTGGCATCTGAAAATAAACAAAATATTAACAAACTGTTAATGAGCTACGTATATACATAAGTTATGTATAATTATACATTTGAAGAAAAGGCGTGTTCACATTTTGTCATAAATTAAAAAGCGATATCATCATTAGGATATGCTATTATAAGTGTTGTTGTTGTTTTTTTGTGGTAGACCTAATTAAATCTAATTAATAGAGAAAAAATTCCAATCTACAGGGAAGTCATTTTTTATTTACAGAGTTAGCTGGCATTACGCCAATAAAATAAGTAAAAAACAAATTGCTGAACCATTCAAATTAATGTTTTATTAAACTTTACGATTCGTGGATTACATATACGATAATATTCGCGTATTCCGTTTCCCCGTCTTCCTCGTGCGTTGTAAACAGTTTCTAAATTATTTTTAATCGAAACAAGACAACCCTAATGAGTGACAAGTGTCTTTTTATATGCTGTGGAGTGATTCTTTTTAGACCAATTTAAATCTATCTTTAAAATGTGCGTCAGTTTTTCGTTTGCAATTACAGTGGAAGCAAAAAGTACAACAAAACTACATACACAAATAATAGGAAGGAGAACCAGTAATATATAGTAGGTAGCGTCTGTATGTGGCAGATAAGGAAAAGTAAAAGAGAAATGAAATACCTCTCGTACGAGTATATCAACAGGGGACAAAACTCCGTTTTTTAAAGGCTACAAACGAGCTGCGAACTCTAGTCAACGTAGGGTTCTCTGACAAGTCTCAGACGCCTTGGCGTCAGACTCTAGGTGACAACAGGTCAGAAAATCTGACCGTCAAATATTTGTTACTCTTATAAATATAAAAAGATTATACTAACCCATATCGCACAAGTAACAAATGAATTCAAAAAGGCAGCTTGGAAAACGAAAAGTATTATATAGTTCAGGAATTTTAGGTTTTCACTTTGGAAATAAAGAACAACGCTTGGTCGTACGTAATTGTTCGATATGTGTCCGTGTAAATTGTTCTGATCTCAAATTAAGTCAAATCAAAAGGCGAAGAAATTTAAGTTTTTGTTAAATGCGTTATAAAAGTAAAAATCTTTTCGAGCCAAAAGTAACTCAGATATCAATTTTGAACGAAATCGTCTGTCTTAGAAATACCCAATTTTCACAAAGTTCCCTAATAAGGAAAGTACGCTTATTAAATTTTGTTTGAGTATGCAGTCTTATTGCGAACATCTATTACCTCAAATATACATTTTTATCGAAATCGTAAGAGCTGTTTTCGAGAAAATTGCACTTTTTCAAAATTGGCCTGGAGTAAAATTTTAAATTTATTGTTTTCATTATATAGTTAATATTTAAGACGACATATCCTTTTCATTATGAAGCTTCACTTAAGCGATTTTACATAAGCATATAAAAAGAAAGGAAAAAACAACAAATATTTTAGAGTACAATTAAATAATTACGTAAAAATTAAATAAAAATAAAAACAAAACAGAAAATTAAAAACAATGACCATTATTAATAAGCGAATTTGAACGCTTCTTAAATTGCCTCTAATTCCAACTCGGTAGTAATAACGGGTGGCTCACCCGCCTCTAATTCGGTTTTACAGTGACAGCCAATAACATTTCAAGTGAAAATACGGGATGAACAAATTACACGTGATTTTGATATCATTCATGATAAAAGAAATAATAAAGCACACA
Source organism: Pocota personata (assembly GCA_963082735.1). Taxonomy (NCBI): domain Eukaryota; kingdom Metazoa; phylum Arthropoda; class Insecta; order Diptera; family Syrphidae; genus Pocota; species Pocota personata. The sequence goes on from OY720429.1 coordinate 209,145,935, forward strand.
AAAATTATAAAACGATTGAATGTGTTAACTAAAAATTACACTAATGGAGTACATTTTTGTCTGAAATTTGAATTGAATTTCGTCGGTCTGTCAAAAGTCGGCTGTGAAAATATATTACTACTATTCTGAATTTGACTTTTGCTAAATCTGTTTCATTACTACGAAAATTTAAAAGCATGTTTGGCGATTCTCGTTACATAACTATCGTAAATGCAAATTGAGATTATGTTTTACGATTTAGGTCGCCCATATCGATGTGGCAACGAGAATGATTCTTGTTGTATCACACCTCTTTAGAAGTCCTTTGAGATAGTATAAGGGTTGTTTTTATATGATAAATTAAAACACTTACACATTGAACATGTGTTAGGTTTATTTATTTGCCGCATGAAATTCAACATAATAACAGGTAGGCTATCTGCTGGTTTAGTTTTAAATTAAATGTTATTTTGACACTGACAGAAACACAGTATCATTTATCCGGTGGTACGATATGAACTGATTTAGGCTTAAACAACGTTGGGAACTGTGTGATCAGCCGTTTTGGTGATGTTGCTTGGCCTCCGCGGAGATTCGCATCATTGACACCGTGTAACTTTTTTTGTGGGATGTTAAAACTATCGAAAATATACTGCAACATTGGGTTGACAGCTGCCCAGCCAACCGCGGCAGCAATTTAAATGAAAATAATAATCGGAAATTGTACTCCCTTCAATAATTCACCCTTCACAATGTTTCGTATAAATTTTATAATTTTCAAACCATTTTTTTTTTTTTTTGACACAATAACAATACAAGTGAAGCGCTTCAAAATAGCATGAATTTTTGACTTCCATCAACATGTTGCCATCAACATTTTTTGCTGCCACTCTAGTCGCACATAATCATTACAAGTCGTGGGTATCGTTATCTGAAATCGTTTGTCATGCCTCTCGTCTCGTAACATGTAATAAGGCCCCTGTTGTGTATGAATAATCTTAAAAAACGTTGTCAAAGTTTGGTATTTCAAATAATTATCAAAATGCATACCATATATACTCATGCTTAACGGTCCAAAAATATAGCAACATTATTGAAACGTTGAGTTTTCTCCTAATCACTGCGTCCATACTACAAAAAAACTCACATCCATGAATGTTTGCAACCAGTGTTTGCCCGCATTTTCGAGCCTCGAAAGGTGTAAAACTTTGCAAAATCCAGACTATTCTGAGAGCCCCATAAGCTTTACCCACAACGGCAGTTATCTGGCTATTCCAAGTGAATGTTCTGTTAAAGTGTAATCCAAGGTTTCAGGCATTTCGTCGTTCGGGGGTTTGGCAAAAGGCCAGATTTCTTAGACCAGTTGTAAATCTTCATTTAAATTGTGTACACCATTTTCAATCAAATCCAAAGGACAACTGTTAAAGAGCTACACGTTGCCGGCATATACATAAGTTCATCACGCAGCGCCCCCCACAAATACATAGCGCTTGTCGTAGAAGGCGACTAAGGGGAAAATTACATCTAGGCATACACATATCATCTTAAAACTGTCCCGTAAGTGTGCATGGGAATCCGTGAGTTGACACGACTGGAGATCACCGGTGTTGTAAAAGTAAGATCAAACATACATAAATCAAAAATCAGGAGCATACACGTGTCAAAATCAAAAAAATGCTTAAACCCTAGCAATATGGAAAAGTACGCTAAAAAGAAAAGCACTACCCCGCCAGGCACTACCAATGCTACGCATTGTTGTGATCCTGGGACAAGCTTCTGCTCGGGGTAGTGATCGGGTCAGAGCTATTCGGTTTCCGGGGGATAGCAAAATAATGCAACGGCTTAGGCGAAACCTAAGAGTCGCGAATTGGAACCTTGGAAGTATGAGTGGTCGCAGCTACGAACTTGAAGAAATGATGATTAGAAGGCGAGTGGACATCTTGTGTGTACAAGAAACGAAATGGCGAAACACCGGGAATCGGGCGCGTTTCTTGGACGTTAAGACAAAAGCTTACAAGATGTTCTACTATGGATCAGACCAAGGTCAAGACGGAATTGCTATCATCCTAGCGGCAGAGCTACTTGGCAACATCTTGACCATTTCAAAGTCCAGTGACCGTTTGATGTCTCTCAAATTGGTGATACAGGGTGAGGTGTGGAATATTGTAAGCGCATATGCTCCCCAAGTCGGATGCCAACAGAGAAAAAGATGCATTCTGGCTGGATTTCACCTCATCAAAAACATCCCAAAGGAAGAGCTTTTGTTTATTGGCGGAGATTTAAACGGATATGTCGGGAAGCCAAACGAAGACTATGAAGACTGCCCAGGTGAAGACATCCTAAGCATGTGCAAATCATACGGTCTTATCGTGCTAAATACCATGTTCGTCAAACAAAGCCGTCACATGATCACTTACAGCAGTGGCAGAAATGAAACCCAGATTAACTACAATTTGGTAGCCAGTTTCACGAAGCCCCGGGTTAAAGATTGCAAAGTGATCCTGGGAGAGGCGATAGCCCAGCAACACTGTCTCCGTCTGCCAGAATTTTGTATGGAGACGGGGAAGAAAACAAAAAAGCAAACAAAGGTGGCTGAGAAAATCAAATAGTACAAGCTGTACAAAGGAAAAGGCGGAACTTTTATTAGGAGCACAAGATATGTGGGATTCCCTACAGCGATCTTGCTTAGAGAGAGCCAAATCACTGCTTGCAACGTCGAAAGGCCTCTGCCAACACGCCAAAGAAAAATGATGGTTGACAGATAAAGCTAAAATAGTGACACGGGAAAAGAAAACGGCTTTCAAGGCTTGGTAAAAGTGCTCTTCTACTAATAGAGATGAAAAAGCTCGCCTTGAAGTGATATATAGATGTTGCAAAGATCTCGCGAAGAATAAATGCGCCTAATTTCAAGCAAAACGTATGGAAAGCCTTTATCGGGAGTTGGAGGAAATATCGTCTTCGGTGTCTGATAGGAACCGGGCTACCCAGGAGCTTCGACAAACCAACTTGAATAAGGGAACATCTATCTTCAAAATAGTCGCCCAGAGAAGTAGAAATACTCAGGAGATTCATTCCCCAAAGTTCATTAACAATGCTCAAGGCCAGCTTCTTGTGGAAGACGACAAAATTCACCACAGATGGCGACAGTATTATAAATGACTCTAAACGAACAGTTTCTCCGGGTATACTTTCCAAGAACCGCTCCTAACCATGACGAAGTATCCGACATTACTGTCGAAGAAGTTTGGAATGCGGTCAAATACTCCAAACAAAAAGAAAAGCGTTTGGGCCAAACGAGATACCTTCTGAGCTCTGGAAAAATATGGGAGACATCGGGTCCAGATGGCTCATGATTCTTATCTCCAAACTTATGAGCGGTGACCCAATGCCTAATCAGTGGAGGGAAAGTTATCTTCTTCCGTATTGCGATACGCGAAACTGCGATAACTACAGTTCTGTCAAGCTGATGTCACACACCATAAAGGTCGTTAAGCGGGTATTAGATGGCCGACTGCGGAAAATAATTCGGTTATCTGATGACCAGTGCGGGTTTGTCTCGGGTAAATCAACAACAGATGCAATCCAAAGTATAAGGATCATAATGGAAAAACATCGTGATTCCTTAAAGGACTTGCATATGGTATTGGTTGATTTTGAAAGTCTTTGATAGACAACCAAGAGATCTCTTATGGGTGGCGCTAAGACAACGAGGAGTTCCAGAAACTTACATGCGCATGATCATGGACATGTATGAGGGAGCAAGGACAAGAGTAAGATGTCCCGCAGGAGTCATCATTTATTCTTTGATAACGATAGAGCTAGCATAAGTGAAGATCAAACATCCCTGTAACGAGCACTTGATGTATGGGTGGATGTTTTGGAAGGAAATCGGTACCGTATTAGTTCAAAAAAGACCGAGTATCTGTGCTGCCCGTTCTCTGATCCACACCGGCCTATTCCAGACATTTACTTGAATGGAAAAGTGCTTCCCAAGTGCGAAAAGTTCAAATATCTGGGATCTATGATCAATAGTGAAACTACTTGTTATGATGACATCTATCATCGCGTAAGCGTAGGGTCGACGAAATGGCGGGAAAACTCCACAATCTTCTGTGACCGAAAAATATCCCCTAAGCTGAAAGGAAGGCTCTACACCACAGTTGTACGTCCGGCGCTCACATACGAATCACAATGCTGGACAATGTACAAAAAGTATGAGGGCAAATTAACCGCAGCTGAGATGAAGATGCTTCGCATGACAGCAGGAGTAACAAAACTTGATAGAATAAGAAATTCGAAGATTCGAGGAAGCCTTCATGTAAAAGAACCCATCACAAGCAAAACAAACCACGACCGGCTCAGTTGGTACTCGGGGTTCAAAGGAGAGATACTTCGAACCCCGTCAAAATGGCAATATCAATCAACGTTCCTACACAATCAAAAACACCAGCATTGGCATTAGTGACGAAGTGATCCGAAACTAAGGAAATTCATCCAAAGTTGACAAAAGTTTACGGGGTCTCTGCTCTTTCCATGTCAACCGTTAAAAAGTGGGCAGCTGAATTTAAACGTGGTCGCACGTCCCTCGAAGATGAGCCACGTGAAGGACGGGCAAAAACCGCAACCATACCCGAAACCATCGAAAAAGTGCATGATATCGTGTTGGACGATAGGCGAGTGAAGGTGAGTGAGATAGCTGAAGCTGTGTGTATATCGGAAGAGAGGGCGCGAAACATCTTGCACAAAAACTTAGGGATGCGAAAGCTCTGCGCAAGATGGGTGCCGCATTTGCTGAATGCCGATCAAAAGCAAATGCTCAAACGATTTTCGCGGCAATCTTTGGACCGATTCAATAGGGATCTGACCGATTTTGTGCGGCAATTTGTCACCATGAATGAGACATGGGTCCACCACTACACGCCAGAAACGAAACAGCAGTGGAAGCAGTGGGTGGAAGCCGGTGGTTCAGCGCCAAAGAAAGCGAAGTCGATCGCATCTGCCGGAAAGGTCATGGCCAGTGTGTTTTGGAATGCGAAAAGGATCCTGTTAATTGATTACCTTGAGAAAGGCAGAACAATTACAGGCGAATATTACTCCAACCTTCTTGACCAGCTGGATGCCAAAATTTGCGAGAAGAGGCCTGGCTTGAAGAAGAAAAAAATCATCTTTCACCAGGACAATGCTCCTGTACACAAGTGTGCGTTGGCGATGGGAAAACTGTGGGATTTGGGGTACGATTTGCTCAGCCATCCCCCCTATTCACCTGATTTGGCACCCTCATACTTCCATCTGTTCCCAAACTTGAAGAAATTTGTTGAAGTTGAGAGGGCCGTAGATGAATATTTTCACAGCCTTCCAGACTCTCACTTCCGAGAAGAAATACTGATGTTAGAGAAACGCTGGACCAAGTGTGTTGAAGTCAAGGGAGATTATGTAGAAAAATAAAATCATTTTTTAACCTAAAATCGCAGTCTTTCATTGTCAGGCCGAGAACTTTTCACCTTGCCCTCGTATTTCCTACACGGTACTTTTCATAAGTCAGCAAGGTATGATCTTTTGACGTCATGCGGAAGCTTTTGTAGGTGTGGTTTAGTGGTTTAGAAATAAGCAAATGTTATACAATTAATTAAATAAAATTTTATTTTATGCAAAGTTTCAGATTTTTAGGGTGTCCACAAACTTCTATAGAAGTATAGAAAACGCATTCAAATGTACTTGAACATTCTGAAATTCGGCTTCATTTTATTTTCTCCCGGAGTTTATCCTATAAGTATGCAAAGTTTCAGCTTTCTAGTTCATCCGGGGTCTTCTGTAGGTGTGCGAAAAGACGCACATAAACCCACACAAATAAATTGTTTGTCAGAAAAAAAAAGTTCACTGTAACACTTTGTATATTTCGGTGGTCCTAATTAAGTGTACGCGAAGTTATAATTTTGTGGTTCGTCCATAAACTTTCGAAGATACACCCTATTTCAAAGCGTTTCTTCTTTTGATTTCATAAAATTAACATCAAAATCAATTTTGAAATTACTTTTAATTTTTTTTGCCCAGCTTAGAAAATGTGTAGAAATATTTGTAAAAATCTATTGAAGCGTTTAAAAATTGTGAAGAAACAATAAGACAGGGGTTCGCGCGAGTGCTTAATTTAACTTTATTAATTCATAGCCGGCTCCTCGTTCTATTCGTCCATTCCTTTGCGAAATGAATATTATTCCCCGCTTGAGGATTATATTATTTATGTTACGACAAGTTTATTAAAAATGCACCACTCTTCACGGTTCTTCAAACCAATTAAAAAGGATTTGCCATTCCAACTAAACATATACTATCGTTTAAATGACTGCTCAAACAAAAGTCGTTTCCACAGCACATTTACTTACAGCCCAAAAGAAACAGTCGAGAAAAGGAAACAAACAAAACAAAAAAACAAACACCAACTGTCGCAGTCAATGGCAGTGGTTAGAAAATTTAATTACAACATGAGTTCCCACTAAAATCATCGCTTCTTTACCAATTATTCAAAAATCGCACATTTTAAGTTATATCGTTGTTGCAGCAAATGAGAAATGTTATCTCGAATTCTTGCGTAATCAGCACTTAGTTAAATTTTATTTTCATTAGCAACAACTAAAGCAATTTGGATAAAAACAAAAACGAATCAGCTGTCATAAAATAAAATTGCGTCATAGATTTTAAATTAACGGATTAGGAGTATTAGAATACCCTAGCAAAAACAATGGGGAATGATGGGCAGTAACAAACAGTTAGAATCTCTTGTGAGTGGTGGAATGTGAGACCTTGCTTTGAATTCAACATCGAGCCTTTGTGGAACACAGGGTCTCAGTCAGTTAGATTGTCATTAAGTGACAATGCTAGGGCGACGGCCCATAAGCCTCAATCGAAGTGTCAATTTGTGTTAACACCTAGTCAAGTCATAAATACTGCTACACGGCCAAACATGAAATTGATACTAAACGCATTCATTTTATATTGACGGTTATATACTGTCTATACTAAGTTACCGCGCAAAAAGATGTACACATAAGTTGTTTACAAACATGGAGTGTCTCTGCTTCACAAGGGTACAATGGAAAGGACCGCTTGGACTGGTGCAGTAAATGACCGTCAAAGATCCAGACGTCCTCGCACTGTAAGAACTCCACAGATAATCAAAGAAGTTCAAACCAGAATCCAGATAAAAAAAATCTTATAGCGTCAAATGAAAATATCGCTGAAATACATCTCGCATTATTAAAAGAAAAAGCGTCAGAACTTATTCCGAGGGTCAAACGAGGTCATCATCCCACATCTGTGATAGTTTGGTGGGGAGGTAAGATATGGCTGCGTTAGGTTTCTGCGATAAAGGAATTAAAACTGATTTTATGGAAGGCGTTCTGAAGGTTCTTAATCAAACATAGATTTCAAACAACCAATGGACTTTCCAATAGGATTCCGCTCAAACTAACAAGGCAAAAACAACAAAAAAGTGGTCTGAAAACAATGTACCGGACTGCATATCACCCAGACCTTAATCCTTCAGATTATAAGCAGTGGTCTTTTTTGAGGGCATAACTTGCTCTACTCGAAACCTAAATATTGAGTATTTAAGCGTGAACTTATTCAAACAGTGGACAATTTTTCCATGCATGAGGTGCGTGCTACGATGGATGAGTAGATACAGTGACTCAAGTCTTGTGTGAAAGCAACTGGGGGACCATATTGAATAAATTTTTAACATGTTAAATTTTAGTAATCCACACATATTTTTGAAAAACAATTTGCAAACAAATCTTTTTAGTGTTCCGTACCAGAATCTTATAAACGAAACACTTATGGATTCAACAGTGTGTCTGTCACACGCTTGTAACTTTTGAACCGTTTAAGCTAGTGAACTGGCATTTTGTATATATGGGGAACAAAAATTTGGTGGGGGTGTTTTTGGGGGGATAATGTGCCCCAAGAAAAAAAAACGTGTGTACCCCATTATGTGACATATCAAATTAAAGCTGAACTTCCAAGGAGTCCAAAAATATAAAAAATATTTTTGGGATAAAGGTTCTTCAACAAAAAAGCTCAAAAACCATGGATGATGGAAATACTTGCAATGACATACTACGAGTAGATAACTTTTTTTTTTACATTAACCACCCTAAAACATGAATAAACTAAGAATGATTTATAAAAATTATTTGCCAACATTTTTTTAAGTATGCTTATTCGTTATATTATACTTTTAGAAGTAAACTGTAACATACGAGTAATTATTGTATTTATATTGTGAAGAATCTTAAATGAGAAATGAATAAAACATGACTTCCGATTTTTTTCTCAAAAACTGTTCGTATCAGGAGACTTTTCATATATTTTCCCCTTAACCTTCTCGTGGTTCAAAATAATTTCAATTATTACGATGGATTTTCGTCATGGCTTTTTAGCCATCATTTAGTCAGTGAACTCAGAATTAGAAATGGTGTATACCCATTATACAATAAAGCTTCCATTGCTGTCCCAATTCATAGGTCTCCCTATTAGAGGTTTATGTACAAAAGGATCTAGTATTCAATAAAAATTAATAAAATATTTATTGTCCCAATTAGAGAGGTCATAATTAATGACTTTGTCGTCTAGGGTGATTGCAGAGGTTCTACGAAAGAATAAAATAAGATGTGCTGTCCCTTTTATAAGGTGTCCCGTTCAAATGATAAGCAAAATAGGTTACTCAATTCGGAGTTTCTCTCAATTACATTCTCCCAATTAGGAGATTTTACTTAAAAAGTCAAATTTGTAATGGTAATAATTATAACCGGAATTTGTTATTGCATCTCTGCAGAACGGACAAGTATGACTATTGACATCGACAGGTTAACACTGCCATAGCCGAGGTTGCTAAAGTAATAATATAAGCGAACTTTGTTATTGCATTTCTGAAGAACGGATAAGTATGGCTTGTGAAATCGCCAGATCAACACCGCCATAGCCGAGCTGGCTAATGAACCAATTATTCTTACCCTCGAGGTCGTAGGTTCGAATTCCGGCACCTGAAGTTTTCGCTGATAATTATTTTTTGTTAATTTATAATTAACAAATTTATATTAACAAATCAGCCGTACCAACCATTCTTTTAAATGTGCGCAAATGTAAAGAACGTAATTTGTTTAAAATCAATTTAAGATACGGGAATTCCCCGAATTACGTCAAATTTCGTTTCATAAGACTACGTAAGTAAATCGAACATTCGAGAGAAACAAAGCAAGAAACTGAAACAATAACCAACATTACGTGTCGCTTTCACTACTTAAACGGATACCTAGACTGCTTAATTAAAGAGAACAGAATATAGCAAGTTCAAATAAAAGAAACACTTTCAATTTGGGGAATCCCCTAAACTATACTAACATTCTACGAACTAAACCGGGAGGAAGGAGGATCAGAAAAAAAAGGTAGCTAGTGAAATCAATGAGAAATTCGAGCAAATCAAAAGGAACCTTGAAAGGGATGAATCAATAGATTTACAGTGGAATAAAATAAAAAGTACTGTAACTGACACTAAGAAAAGATACATATATATAGAACCAGAAAAAAACCAGATGAATGTCTGAAATCTACTTTCATAACGCTTACTAAGAAAAAGAATGCAACAAAATGTGAAGATCATTGGCAAATTAGCTTGATGAGTCATATTCTGAAGCTCTTACACCATAGCTTAAAGATGTCTCCAGTGATAATGAAAATGCTTTTTATCAAGTCCGTCATCAGAAAATGTTTGAAATTCTGTAAAGTATAATAATATTATATCGATAGGAATGCGAGAAAGCTGTATTTTATCACCCCCGCTGTTCATAAATAGTATTTGTAAACAGAACCAGAATGAACAATCCAATGTATGCGGACGATTCTGTAATTATTGGGAAAAAGAGTGGAAGCTCAACCCCACGATGAGCAAAATAGACCAGGCAAGCAGAGTATGGACTCAGAATCAACATTTCTAAAACTTTCTTGAAATGGTACAGCAGGTACAGAACCACAAATTGGCAATGAAATGCAATATTTGGCTACACAATTTGACAAAAAAATAAACTCGTCTGTAGAAATAAAATGCAAAATTGAACAAGCTCCAGCAGCTTTGAACAAGTTGAAGATACTCTGGTTATTAAAATATGTATTAAGTTTAATCAACATATTGCATGGAGCGGAAACTTGGACAAAGCATCACAAAAAGCATTGTAATTATTTGAAATGTGGTTGTGGCTATATATCAATTGTGAATAAAATAGTCTAAGCTGTAAGGGAGATATGACCAATTTACTGAATCCCGCTGATAAATAGTGCCGTTATTCGAAATTTTAGGGAAAAACTGAATATGCAGTTTTGTTGCAAACATGCATATTACCTCAGGTATGAATTTTTATCGAAATAATTAGAGCAGTTTTCGAAAAAATACGGTTAATTTTGAGGTTAGAACGAAAATTCCAATTTAATCTCTGGGCATTTACCCACAGATTTCAGATACGACGTTTGAAGAAAATCCGTTCATCCTTTTAGGCTGCAGCCCGAAGTACAGACATACGTACCCATAGTAATGTAAAGATTGATCAAAGGAATCCTGTTATTTCATTGTATACCCCAGTTGAAGTACAGAAATATAATCGTTTCGCAATAAAATTCATATATTTTTTATAATTGTGTCAAAGAAAATTCACTATTTGCAACCATTTTCCTGCAATATTACAATTTTTATTTTCTTTTTGGCACAATACTAATATAAGAAAGGTGCACTTCAAAATAGCATGGACGTTCATCACCATGTTTCCATCAAAATTGTTTACCACTCTCGTCGCACATAATCATTACATGTCGTGGGAATCGTTACCTGAAGACTGTCGCCCATAAGTTTCCGGGCAAACCATTGTGTTCCAGAATTTCACGTTTATCTATCTGTGCAGGACTCAAATGAACAAAATTCTTTCAAATCCTCTTAGGGTCGATAGTAGACATTATAACATATCAAAACAGAAGGGTTTTAAGAAAAAGGAACGAAATTAAAGCATAAACCGATGTAGGAGTAATAAAACAAAATTTCAAACATCACCCACCAAAAAAACCGAAATAATTTGGCTTTTTTCATAAAAATTTTCCCAAACAAATGCAATTCAAGTATTTTTTGAGAAAACTAGTTTTGTTTTCTAACTATAAAAGCAGTCTTGAACCGATAAAGAGTAAATACAAACCTCAAATGAGAAGAAACAAGAAAAAAAGTCAAGTTGAACGTTTTGGCATAATAACATTGCATAAACAAGGACATACAGTGCTACTGCAGATAAGCCTAAAATATCGAAGTTGACAGTGCACGACACCATACGTCGCTTTATAGAATCATTGACTCTTAAGACTCGGAAGAGAAGCGGAAGGTCCAAATTAACAGCAAAACAGGAGGACAAGACCAGAAAATTAATAAGAAAGAGGGATCGACAGCTTACAGCTCTAGAAATCAGTGCAGAGTTCAACCGTTAGCACTCAAAGCAGATATTAGTAACAACAACAACGCTGACGGTCGAATAGCACTACGAAAACCTTTGCTACGACCTCAAAACGAAGTCAAGCGACTAGATTGAGGCAGAGACCACCAGGATTGGATATCAACTGACCGGCCGAAAGTCTGGACGGACGAGTACAAATTTGAAGTTTTTGCATAAAAAAGGAGTTTACGTTCGGCGATCTACTGAAAAAATTATGCTCTCTAGTTGTGTGGTCCCAACAATCAAGCATGGCGGTTGTTCAATAATGGTCTGGGGATGTTTTTCTTTCGTCGGTGTTGGAGACCTTATTCTTATCGATGGAATCATGAATAAGGAGAAGTACAGATAAATATTAGAAGAACACATCTTTTCATTTGTGATTAATAGGGCCTGGATTCACATTAATGCAAGATAATGATCTGAAAAATTCGTGCAAGCTTTGCCGAGGATACGTGGTCCAAAATCAAGAAGGAACACTGATGAATATCAAATGGTCTACGCCCAATCACCCGAACTTAATTTAATTGAGCTGTTTTCGTACGAACTTGGCAGAGGTTTGAAGACAGTGTCCAACATCAAAAGACAAACTTTATGAGATCCTTCACGTAGCCTGGAGATCAATAACATTGGAAACTATTAAGAAGCTGATTGATTGAATGCCTAGATTAACAGCCAAAGTGGATTTTTCCACGAAAAAGAGGTAGGTATGGCTCTATTTTATTACCCAAGGCTTAATTTATTAGGTTCAATTAATTTGTTCATTTGACTAAATAAATATAATATTGATGAAGCTATTTACAACAAACTTTGATTATTAAAATGAAAAAGAAAAAATTCAATTTCTCTGACAGAATGTGTTGTCCGGAAACATGGATGGCAGAGTCTGTATGACCATTGTAGTCAATTGGGTAACACGATTCAATATACCATTAAGGAATCTCTGGTCAAATAGTCTTATGGCAGATAATGTGGTCATATATTTGCCCAACACAGTGTAAATCTAGCTTAATAATATAGCCGACATAAATACGACAGGCAAATAAATTTCCGAATATGTAGAGCGTACCAAACTGAAAAAAGTTAGCTTATAGACCTGCTTTGACTGAAGGGACTTGTTGTTGTGGTGTAAGCAGTTCACCCGATTATGGATCTCGTATATTAAATTGTGAAAAGTGCACTAGCATTAGGGGAATCCCCTGAACTATATTAACATTCTATGACGGAAAACGTCATTTTAAAAAAACGCATAGCATAAGGTTAGTTTCACAGTTCTCAACTGTAAGGTTGTTCGCTGCATAAAATAGTACGAATCGGTATGTGTGAACACCCGGACTATGGTGACAAATGTTACGTAATACTGGACAATTTCTTTCCCAGAGTACTGGTGTTTCATTGCATACCTCAGTAGAAGTACAAAAATATAACCATTTCGCAATAAAATGTAAATAAAAAAAATTACTCTAGCAATGCGAATGTAGGCCATGTTGTCTAATAGCGACTATTTTATCCATAAATCATTATAATTATTTTTTTTCACAATTTCCAAAATAGCAAAATTCAAATTTAGGTTTAATTACCAAACTGCATTTCAATTCGCCCACGAAACATATTCTCCTCCCCTTGTGAGACCAGATTGAGGAAGAAAAAGAAGAAAAAGATAAACCATCAACCAAAGCGATTATCGGGAGAGCGAAGATCGTATACACTACTTTTTTTTTTTTTATTAGCCGCATGGAGAAGTTTTTCTCTGTCCTCCCAATCTCCCCAAACGAGTGTCAATACATTAAATGGATATAAATAGATATCAAAAAATAGATGTCAAGTAATTTACACGCTCCAACTCAATTAACCATTAGTCCGGAGTTTCTCTCAAGCACACACTACTTACTCATCCAAACTGACCAGCACTCCATCCTCGAAAACATCTGTTACGATTCCCTGAAATTAGAGGAAGAAAAAAAGAAACAAAAAAGAGACCAATTAGACCGAGTGCATCCACATTCAGGAAGTTATAAAGAAATTAATGGTATCACGAAAAAGAAATCATATTTTCAGGTGTGGCCGACTGCAAGACATCTGTCTGAAGATGTCATACACGCTGGCACGCTGGCTGGCACTTTGGGACACTTTTCCGAAATTCAATTGAATTTATTCTTTGTGTTAGTCAGCGGAGCAGAGAAAAAGCCTCTTAGCCCCCGCCAAGATGTTGATATTATCGGCAACGGGGCCGATACCGAGCGAAAGAGAGGTCGTCGTACGAACGACAATGTTCCATGTCACAGTTCTTTCTGTACGCCGTGGTTGTGGTTTTACGTTTTTTTTTTTAATAGTTTCGTGCAGATTCCTTTTTTTTTTTTCTACATCCAAATGGAGTTCTGTACTCTAGCACATTCCGATTATAGAGTAGCGGCCAAGACGCCATTAGGAAGAGAAAAAGTCGAGAAAAAAAAATACCAGGAAATCTCCGCCGTTGTCGCTAAAGCCCTAACAGGCTACAGCCAAGTTTTGGAGCCCGGACAGGGGAGAACAAAAAAAAAAAAGTTTAGAACAATCAAAAGACGAACGTATACAAACCTTGTAGTAGGCATCATTCTCACCGCAGACCTCTACCGTCAAGTCGTCGTCCATTTTGTTAATTAGAATATTCCTCTGCTAATACTATCGGCCTATATGCGATTTGTGTATTATTTCAGAAATGCCGACTTAAAAATCAAATTCGAAGGTGAAAAATAAGTATTTTCCACGCAAAGGTGTGGAATTTCCAGTTTTTTTTTCTTTTGCTACCCCAGTTGAGGTCGGAGGCCGATTCTACCTTTTGGGATATTTTTTCCGTTTTTTCTCTCCCTTTTTTTTTTTCTTTTCTTTTTTGGTTGCCTTTTGGTCGTTCGCTGACAATTTTATATGACAATCAGTGCGATGTGATTTTTTTGCTACAAAATTATCGTTTCCGAAGCGGTGATGTTGAGTATTTTGGGAATTATGTTGATTTGTTGCTGGTAGTAAATTGAATTAATGCAAAAAAAATCGGTAAATTTTTGAACGGAAAAATCGCGTGCAGACTTTTTTGGTTGGAAATTCAATGAACAAAAAAGAAAAAAAAGGAGAAAATGATCGTTTTGTCGCGAAAAAGTAAGATTGTGCTCGCTCACTCTTGGAGTGTCGGTCCCGCATCCACACAACTGGGAGTACAATTTGCTCACTATTTTTATTTATTCGGCTTCACTCATGCAATTCGAAGTCGAAGAATGCCGAAGGTTGCAGGTGAAATGTAGCCAAGTTCGGTCGATTTGGACAGGGATGGTATTTTTTTTAGATGGGTATGTGCGCGTAAAATGTGTTTTTTGTAAACCTCTTTCGAGAATATGTTGTTTTCCATTTTGCTAATCTAGATCACTTTTCGTTTTCCATTGGGAAAGAAAATCAATCTTTTTTTTTACCTAGATCAATTTTCTTATATCTGAATTTTTTGAGAAATTTATCCCTCTGTTCACTAATACCCGTGACAGACCAAAATGGTTAATTCCGCTTAACTCACTGATCGCGATTAGGAAGTCAGTCTGTCACCTATGACTTAGCTCCAAACGCGATGAGCGCGGTGGATTTATCAAAGCTGACTCACAGAACGAGATAAGCCCATTTTATATCAACGGAGTTGCCACTTTCGGAAAGAGGAATGGGAGCAGATTCGGGTGGGTTTTATTTATTGTACTGTGGAAAATCGCTTTAAGTTCTAGTAAATATTGTGGTTTCTTTTACTATTAAATAAAGCCTGATACATTATTTGAGAAAAATAAACTTGTTCCAATAAGCTCCAAGCTACCTGAAAATTTAAAACTAATTCCACGTAATAATAATTTGCAAAGGCTTGTCTATATTCTTTGGAAATATTTTTATGTATCAAATGTTACTTCGATATTGATTGCAACTTGAATTTCCGTTATCAAAGTAATACAAAACAAATCACTGATTGCATTGCAACCGCAAAGTTTGGTACAATTGAATGACAATAATGTGCTTGGAAAGAGTTTGTGGAGACTTTAATTGAGACACAATTTACTGCATAGTGATAGTATTCACTATGCAGTAACAAAAAATAATAATAATAATAGTAAAAATTAAAGTGATAATAAAAATTATATACATAATTAAACTTACCAGAAAAGCGATATAATCACAACATTATCAAATACTATGTTCTAGTTGACCTTGTACGTTTGGCTCATTACAATCGGCTCTACAAATGAATATTGTTTTTATTTTAATTTTATTATTATAAAGTAATTTAGCTCAAGCTTTGGACACCCAAAGACTCTTAAATGGAAACAATCAAGTGAATAGAGCAAAATTGAAAAAAACTGTAGCTAAGTTTTGTGTTATCGTCAAAATTATTTTGTTTGGCAGCTGATGATGCTGAACGAACTGAAATGCGCTTGCATGTGACATAACTATGCGAAGGGAAATCCAAACACCAACATCCTTTTTTCAATCACATTTTTGACTGCTTGATCGTAGTGTGCTTCTTCGCTTGTTACCTAATACAAGTATATAGTGAACAGAGCTTTTCTACAGTTTTGTTGTGTTTGACATTCAAAGCGTATGCTTGTTCATATGAATTCTAAAAAAATAATAGGCTTCATTTAATACCGAGTAAATCTACTCCAATCGCGGTCAAAGTGGTAGCATTGGTATGAGTGCGTTTCAGGCTCATCCTGTTCCGGTGTGTCAGGGTTAAATAGCTGGGCGGGATTAAGGTCAAGTGGGTCAGAAGTTAATAGCGATCAGTTTTGGTCCAAATGAGGTGATCTCCTTGTGGAACAGAATTTAGCTTAAACCGGCTCACAAAGCGAGCTCATCTCGTTTTTTGACAGCAGAGCTACTACTTTCTGAAAATGGGACCAGAGAAGATGAGAAAAGTCCTAGTAAGTATTATAGTTTCTTTTACTATTCAATAAAGCCGCATTAATACATTGGGTGTATCCATTCCAACTAATCGCTGAGTAAAATTGTTGAGTGCAATTTTGTCTGATGATTCAACTCATCATACCCATCATATTTGTGTACTCGATAAGTATATAAATTCCGAAAAATGAAGTATGTTCGAACATACCTACATATTTCAAGACTATAGTTCTGAGACTTCAATTTTTTTATATCCCTTTTTGCTTCTAAAATTAGTAAAAACGAGGTTTATTTGTCGCTGTATAACACTTGTATAATAAGTTTATTCAATATAGTAAATAGAGTTTTATTAAATGCACAAACCAATTTTACTATGGTTGGCACATCAGAAATTTTTTTAAGGAGGTTTAAACGTATCGCTGAGAGTTAAGTGTACGAGTATCTTATTTAACACCCTTACAATTTCAATTTCTGTTGCCAAATTAATTAATGGTTGCAAATGCAAATTTGGCTACAAATAATTATTAATATAATACTGGGAAGATGTTTGTGAAGATTATTGTTTTCTTATCGCCGAAATTATACGAAGTTCTCTCGCCGTGGCTCACTGTTTAAGTGCGCGATCGCTGAGCGAGAGGTTAAAGGTTCGAATCCAATTAAACACAAAAAATAAAAATAAAAGTTTCTCACGGTCCCATGACAATTGTCATGAAAAGCTTCTCTCAATCGCATTGGGCTGTTAGCGCCATCATTTCTCTCGCATGTGACAATACTGTGCCGGGACAAGAAGGTTCACCAGTTCTATGTTTGCTTAAAACATATCAAAGTTGTTAAAGGAAATTAAAACAACAACATTCTTTTTTATTCTTATTTTTCATTGCAATTTATTAACGTATTGAAAAGTTAATTGCCGTTTGCTTCTGTGTTTACGAGTACTAATAAATAAATAATAATTAGGGGTTCTTCTCAGTAATTTTGTTGAATACTTTTTCTATAATAGTGGGAAGGAACAACTGTAAAAAATACAAATATATCTTCATTTTGTTCTTTCATTTTCTTTGTTCACCTAAAAATATACCTACCTATTTATAAAAAAATGGAATATTTAATGAAAATAATGGAATGGTTGCGTTGAATGTGATTATTCACTGAGAAAATTAAAAACTTTGGTGAGAGCGCTCAATTAAAATTTTCCTTCATATCAGTGAAATGAACACATTTTTGAAAGTCTAAATGATAAGCTACTGTTTTACTTTATTTTCTGCTTAATTATAATATTTTGTATGTTAAAATAGTTTAAACATAAGAATAAACAGTAACGGCCATATTAATGAATGATATATAGCCGTGACATTTTTTTAGGCATTGAATTGCCCAAATTCTCATTTATAAACATTTTTAAGAGCTTTTTGATGTTTAATAACGACCGATTTACTAAATTGCCAACATTGGCATTTTAAAGGATGAACAACGAAAATAAAAAATAGTTAAATGGAATGTACAACTGATGTATAAACTGACAACAAACTGTCAACCGAGCCAAATTTCCTCTAGTTTTGAAAATAGTTATCAATGAAATAGTGGCCTACTTTACACCGCAAATTTGGTCTAAATTTAGGTAACATAGACTATATTTTATTGTGGTCTATTGCGTGTTAACACTCCGAACTTATAGCTTTTCTAGAATGCGGTTATTAATGAAATGTCAGAAGGGCATTGCAAAGTGCCATATTTAATTTTCCCATTGTAAAGTTGCCGCTTGCAAAGTTTTATTTGCAGTGAAGGATAGATCGTAATAAATGTATGGATAAAAGCCTCATATTGTCCTGTTTAGTGTAAACTCAAAGCATTAAGACTAAATTTTAGTGCTGGTCCGGACCTAATTCGAAGGTATAAACTAGACCAGTAACCAGTGCTCCCATTTTTGTATTAATATGGCTATGAAAAACGCACTGTTAGAATATACTTTAATATGATGGTTATTACTTAAGCCCATGAGTATGCGGACAGTTTTTTCTGCTTTTAAAAAACCTTTGTCGGCTACGAAAAATTGTTCATTAAATGTGATGCTTTACTATCTGATTTTGATTGCATATTTATCATATTTAATTTATATTCCACATTTTATTATGAAAGACGTTACTTCCCAACAAGAATACTACTAAAAACATTTTCCCGAAAACACATTCTCCCTTGGATGTTTGTAAGTGGAAAACAAAAAACATACAGCAACTGTATAAATGTTTTTAAACAATACTTTTTAAATAGTTTTTATACAGTTGTTATACATCTGTTTAAGTGTTTTCGGACAAATGTATGAAGATTTGTACTGAGCTTTACAACTAAGTAACAAACATAACTCGAGTCGTCTGATGGTTTGAGGTGCAGAGTATATCAGCTGCAGAGCTACCAAGCAGGCACTCTTTATAAAAAGTTAGCCTTAATTAGAAGAAATGAATATTTCCAAACAGCTTTCTATTGTAGTTCGTCTGAGGTCTTCTGGCTGTGTGCGGAAAGACGCAAACATATAACGAAATGTTTTCACATGAAGTATGTTCACTGCGACACCCTGTACGGCGATAATCAAAATTCGGCTACATTAGGTTTCTTTTTGTGGTCCGCTATGTATCAATTTTATCAAAACCATTTTTTTAACGTCAAACGATGATTAAACAGCAGGGAAGGTTTTGCAAACTTCATTTCTGGGATCGGTGTGGTTGCAATTCGAGACGAAATCGGAATTTGCATTATCAGTTCAAAATTAACGGTTCTTTATTGAAGGCCAATTTTAAAAAGTACAATGATCAATAAAGTAATATGAACCCGATGGATCGATTCTGAGACAGATAAATAGATGGAGCATTTATCGCAAAGCTGTTTTGTAGCATTCTCTAATTTGCAGATGTCATTCATATTTTTGTTTGAAAATCTAAAGGTGGGATATGAGAAAACTAAATTAGAATACATTTTTTCTTCCTTGCACTGAATTTAAAGACATTTATTCTTGTTTGTTCCCTCCTAAATTTCAGCTGTCAAACATTGGAAAAACGATGCTGCCAAATTATTCTCAAAGCGTTTTTTAACTTTCGGTGATCTGAATCAGCTCAGTTCAATACCAACACGCAGCGAATAATCATTTCCAAAAATAACTGTCAAATCGATGCAGTTTGCAAATGGTATACTGAAGGGATAACACGGCGAAATTGCACAAAATTAACTGTATTTTCAAAAAGGCTAATCCGATTGACACCAAAAACAATAGCGCTCCAATCCTCACTAAGCCAATACCATACAAGAAGAATCGTCAAATCGGTGCAATTTTGCTCACGTTATGGTGAAAAAATGTCGCGCAGAAACGGCATAAAATTAACTGTATTTTCAAAACCTCTAATTCGATTGAAACCAAGTTATATTTCTGTTTAACACTCTGAAAAAAAATAATTGAAATCAGTGAATTTTGGCAGAAGTTATCGTGAACGAAAAAGCCAAAAAGCAATGCTACAGCCAAACACACAAACAGACAGACAGATGGACAGACACACGCACAGCCGCCATGTGATATTTTGAGTAAGTAGCGTTAGAATCTGGCGTTATCTCAAATATGATTTTTTGACACGATCACCATTTCCTAAGAACATGGAAACTAGTAAACATTTCTTTGGATCTGGGGAAATTAGTAAACATAAATTTATAATTTAAAACTTAAAACAGTTCTGGAAATTGCATTGAATTATGGTGTCCAGAAAAAAATGTGCAGCTTCTCAAAATCTTAAAAAATAATGGAATAAATATCTGAAAAGTTCCAAAGAGATTCGTGGGCGTACAGTTTAATTTGGGACAGTACTGTCTTTAGGGATAGGCTTACAGCCAGGGAAAGCAGGAATGGTGTTCGAACATTTTATTAGAAACTTAAGGAGAATATGCCAATGC
Organism: Pocota personata; assembly: GCA_963082735.1. Taxonomy (NCBI): domain Eukaryota; kingdom Metazoa; phylum Arthropoda; class Insecta; order Diptera; family Syrphidae; genus Pocota; species Pocota personata. The sequence goes on from OY720429.1 coordinate 209,166,259, forward strand.
CACAAAGCCCACACAGAAGCTTGAAGGGTCAAGCAGAAGAAAATTTAGTAGTGGAGTTACAGTCGGTGCTAAGAGTATTAAAAGATTACTTCTGCAGACTGTTAAAAGGCGATAATGACCAAAACTTCGCTGTTAGGCAATTCTCTATTCAACCGACCAAAGTAATAGCAATATCCGCGCGACATTGAGATAATTAGAAGAACGCACCGGGTTTCAGTGATGCCATTCTCGAGTATTGAGACAGAAGCGGCGAAAGTGTTTAGCAGTTAACGACGGTAAGTTAAAATGTACATATTCTGTCATCAAAAAAAGTACATTCAACACAAACGACGCGGACTGAACATTAAAAGAGACAGCTCCAATTTTAAGGTAGTTAAAAACTTTTCTATCTAGGCTCCGCTATAAATTCAACAAAATTACCCCAGAGGAGTGACCAAGCGAAAAATCCCTCTTGGCCCTCTGAAAAACAGATAAAGAAAATTTATCTAGAACTTTTATAAGTACTGTTCTGTCATAAGCCAGAACAGCTCGGATGAAAATACCCTTTTTTTTTTGTGAAAGAAAAACTCTTCTTATGGAGAAGAATATACACTTACGAACGGAATGTTCGGCGACATGGATTTAATCAGAAAGGTTTGAATTCATTGCCTAAGATAGCTAGGACATGTAGAGTCTTCGTATCAACCGCGGTGGGATGACGCGACGTAGTAAAGGTAAACCTCCCGTAAGTTGGCGTATATAAATGAACAAGGGCCTCAAATCAGGAGATAGAGCTAGATCGGAAGGCTTGTTTGGTGAGGCCCGAGTCCATTCCGGACTGGTATCATTATACATATATATAAAGCAAATTGATGTGAGTAAGTAATTGGAACAGAACCCTAGGGTATAAAGCACGTTTACGCTTGACCATCGTTTTTTACAATAAAATTTAAGAAAATTTTTCACAGAATGCACTGTTTTCGAGATATTTGCAACTATTTTGTCGATTTGTATGAGATTTCTACTTTTAAGATTTTATCTTAGTGGCTGCGACCATTAATTAATCAAATTTGAACCAATGATTTATTAATAGAAGTCTGTCCGATTTCCACGAAAAATATCGAAAAGGAGTGAATATCCACCCTCACAGAAACAATCAGCCCGAGCATCATGTTATAATTGCACTGGCTTTGATCTCGTTAGGGGCGGACAATGGCGCAACCTTGTAGCACAAGAGTGCCAGATGTTATGATATAAATTTGTGATAGAGTATTTATAGATGATTTCAGTCTATAATGTTTCGAAACCATTCGTAAAAGCTGATAGTGAATACTATATTTTACTATATGTAGCAGCTAAACAGTTCTTCCTAAAGAAACAGTGACAGGCACGCAGCCAGGGTGGGTATCCAGGGAGTACTTAATTTATTTATTTTTTTTTATTTTGTAATGTTCTACACCGTGTTCTTTGAAAGTTATAAAACCCTGTGATGCAGTAAAAGAGAAAAGTGTAAGAAGGAGTAAAAGAGTGAACAGATAAGTAAAAGGAGTGAGGTAACGAAATGATTTAAAAATCCTTGGGATTAAGGGCTTATCCTTAACGCGAAGTAAACTATACCTACTTACAAACTCCAAAATTAAATTAAATACCTAACGTTTAATTCAGTCAAAACTCCCTTTGAACTTAGACTAGCAGACTTTGCCCGTACCAAAAAGCGACCACACTCCCGTGGGCTTTTTGTTATGAGATTATAGCCTGTTTTAGAAATACATGGATCATGAAATTGTTCCATTTCCTAAGATTAAGGTGAGAAAGATTATATATCATTTCCGTTCTCACTTACCTTTAATAAAGAGAATACCTCCTCTAAGCAAGGAGGAAGAAAAGAGCGCCGAAGCCATAAGATACCCGTATAACAAACGGCCAAAGTATCAACCCCCTGAGTTAGCTTTATTAGAGATAAAAATAAAATCTGCGTAAGTTCCAGAAGACGAGCATTAATCATCTATAGCTTAAAATATTTTCTAATTAATACCGTAAGAGGCAACAACTAAATAGGGTGAGCTGTTCTAAAGTTATAAATCCATGTGAATCTTTTTTTTTTAAATTAAAGTTTTCTCTTAATCTGAGATATGTACATACATGCCCTCGCGATCTTTTTATTGAACTACTTAAGCCCTAAAAATGTGTCGTACAACAATTTGACGTACATACACACATATATATATATATGTATGGCTAATAGTATAGCCGACTTATCAAATTTAATGGGGCATGCAAATCATTCTCTCGCGACTTGGGAAATACATTTCTTGAGTGTTCAGCTGTCTGATATCGAGAAGTAATCCTTCCTTGAAAAATGTTCAGTAGGCGAAAGAAAACTACATTGAAATCGGCTCAGCTGTTTAGTGTTATACAGTACGAAAGAAAATTGATCTTTTTAAACTCTAAAAGTCTTTGTATACTGTTTTCATTTACTGCTTATAGTTCAACTGTCATAATGAATTCAGTGTACCGCACTGATGATTTAAACCCGACTTCGGTTCACATATAGTTTCATTCCCAATCGTGTTGATACCGGTGGGAATTGGCATATAACCTAGTAGGTGCTCAGGAAATGGTTAAGTGGTCCTTGAGTTATAAACGATCACGCAGACAAACAGATAGAAAAACATTTTCAGTTTTATAACACAAGTATGTAGAGACATTAATGAAAATATTTCAGTAAAAAAAAATATTAAAAACAAATAAATTTTTAATGCTAAATTTCGATAAAAGACACGTAAGTTGTGAATATTGACCAACAATTTACTTTGCGGTATTGTTTGAATAGTGTTGTAAATTCAATTTGATTTCCATGCCTATTTCACTCATAATGTGGGAGCCATGACTCAGTGGTTAAGTGCGCGATCACTGAGCGAGAGGTTCAAGGTTCGAATCCAAGAAAAAGCAAAAATAAAATAAAGTTTTTTCACCTCTCGCGAACGTCTAACAAACATCTCAGAGTAAAATTGTCATGAATAAGCTTCTCTCAAGCGAAAAAATGGTCTGGAAACGGCATAAAACTGTAGGTCCCAACCATTTATTAGGCGCACAGCACAAGTGGCTGCGAGAAGCTAGGCCAGGCCCTGCATTAGTCTGTTAGCGCCAAAATATTTATATTTATTTATTTATTTATTTATTTTATTTCACAAATATCCGTTACACTATTAAAGGATTAGAGCAGTAGATATTAGTTGTTTAAATCAAAACAGACTTCTAGCCTATATAGCTAGGATTCGAAGGAAGATAGACAAATTGTCAGCCAATGATATGTTAAGTAATTGAATAGATTCATGATCCACAAGTTGAAAACTTGGTGTTACCTACACAAAATGAAACCTGTATTCTTCACTAACAAAATCAGAAAATCTGGCTTCATCTTTCTACTTTTAAACGGACATTCATTACCGTCCACGGCATTATCTGAACATTATTCTGGATAAAAGTTTAACTAGAAAATAAGTATGGAACAACGAGCTAAGAAAGTATTTATTGGCTGTAATGGAACATTTGATTCAAAATTGGGGTTTCAACCACAGCCGTAGGATATCCAATTCTGGTGGAGTGAAGGGTTTAAAAAGCAGCAGGTAAAGACACCCTGTGGAGTACGGTCAGAATGTGTAAATTTATTTTGGGCGCAATGTTGCCAAAGTCGAGGTGGATATGAAAATATGTAAAATTTCAAGTCGTATAGTTACAGCTACGTTCCTTAAAGTGGGGAGCAATTGAAGGTACAATTATTTTTGCACTACCTACCAATTTTTTGAACAACAGTGAATTAACTTACTGCGTTATAATTAGGAAGATCATATGACCCACATATAACAGAGCCAGCACAAACCAACTTCTTAACATGATTGGTATGGCTAACGCTTGAATTGTGGTGATGAGTTCGGATCACTGGCCAGTTGAGAATCAAGCAACTAAGCTTAGAATCGACTGCAGTACACATTGCCGCATTTGCAAGGATGAGAGTCACGTCCTTCGCAGATTCCCAACGCACGCTTGAACAAACCACTGCGAAATACGGATTGCTAAAATATTGGTTGGACTTTTCTAGCACTGCACAATACTGTCAAAGATCATTTACCTCTCGATTCATTTAATAATCTGCAAGATTTCGGTATGCTTTTTCATCTCATATTTTGTTTAAGGTGAACATACGAGTATAAAAAATAAATCACAGCCCAAAGCCCTGGTAGCTACTGCTGCTTAATTTATTATTATCTGTAAATTCACTTCAATTTTAATAAATGATAATAAATAATAAACGTGACACAGGTCTTGGAATCTCCCTTCACAGAATGCATGCAATTGGTTCGAAAATGGTTCTTGTGCTACTGACCCAATCATTGATTTTTAGCAATTTTCTGACTGATTCTGGTCGTGAAGTGCGTACAATAAAAACAAGTTTTTAACTGCCCTTCTATAAGACGATCTGCAGCCTGGTTGGGCAGTTTTATTTCAAACTTTAATATCTGAGATCTTTGGGCTTATACCCTGAGGTGAAATTGATGCGCCGCCTTTTAAGAAAACTGTTTTCAATTTGTATTTACGTTGTGATACATTTTTAAGAGATTCTTTACTTATTTAGGAGGTTTTCCAAAAACAGCTGGGTCTGGAATTTTACTGTAAAAGCACTGGTTGAGTAAGATTTTACGTATTTAAAGCTTTAGTTCAAATCTATGAATTTTAGTAAACTCATTCTTCTTCTTCGTCTTACGGCGAAGTTATGATCCGGAGTAGAAGGATCACAACCTTCCCACTTTACTGCATCCCTACTGGTCCGCTTATAGGGTTTGCCGGTTTGACCTCTGAAAGTACCGGCAGACTTCCCGGTTTCGGATCACTTCGTCACTGAGGCCAATCAAATGCTGGTGTTTTTGCATTTATGTGATCCAGTTGTTTTTTGGTCTGCCTTTTTTGCGCGATTGCGTAGGAACGTTGATTGATATTGCCTTTTTGACGGGGTTCGAAGGATCTCTCCTTTGAACATGACAATACCAACTGAGCCGGTCGTGCTCTATCTTGCTTGTGATGGGTTCTTTTACATGAAGGCTTCCTCGAATCTTTGAACTTCTTATTCTATCAATCTTCGTTACTCCTGCTGTCTTGCGAAGCATCTTCATCTCAGCTGCCGTTAATTTGCCCTCATACTTTTTGAACATTGTCCAGCACTGTGAACCGTATGTGAGTGCCGGACGTACAACTGCGGTGTAGAGTCTTCCTTTAAGTTTAGGGGGCATTTTTCGATCACAGAAGATAGCGGAGTTTTCCCGCCACTTCATCCACCCTACGCTTACGCGATGATTGATGTCATCATCACAAGTTGCTTCGCTATTGATCATAGATCCCAGATATTTGAACTTTTCACACTTGGGAATCACTTTTCCATTCAAGTAAATGTCTGGAATAGGCCGGTGTGGATCAGAGAACGGGCAGCGCAGATACTCTGTCTTTTTTGAACTAATATGGTACCCATTTCTCTCCAAAACATCCACCCATACATCAAGTGCTCGTTGCAAGGCCATTTGATCTTCGCTTATGATAGCTCCATAGTCAGCAAAGAATAACTGATGCACTTTGGGGTCCGTCACTTTTCCTTCAAGTAGATAATCAAGGACTGCAATAAATAGCAAAGGACTAAGGACGCTTCCTTGGTGTACACCGACTTTGATTGGGAACTCTTCGGTGACTCCTGCGGGACATTTTTCTCTTGTCCTTGCTCCCTCATACATGTCCACGATCATGCGCACGTAGGTTTCTGGAACTCCTCGTTGTCTTAGCGCCACTCATAAGAGATCTCTTGGTTGTCTATCAAAGGCTTTTTCAAAATCAACCAACAACGATCTTCATGGTGTGTGACATCAGCTTGACAGAACGGCAGTTATCGTAGTTTCGCGTATCGCCCTTCCCTTTGTGCAAAGGAAGGAGATAACATTGGATCACCGCTCATAAGTTTGGAGATACGAATCATTAGCCATCTGTACCCGATGTCTCCCATCTTTTTCCAGAGCTCAGAGGGTATCTCGTCTGGCCCAACCGCTTTTCTTTTTTTGGAGTACTTGACGGCATTCCTAACTTCTTCGACAGTAATGTCGGATATTTCGTCATGGTTAGGAGCGGCTCTTGGAAAGTATAGCCGGGGAAACTGTTCATTCAGAAGTCTTTCACAATAGTGTCGCCATCTGTGGAGAATTTTGTCGTCTTCCACAAGAAGCTGGCCTTGAGCATTGTTAATGAACTTTAGGGAACGAATCTCCTGAGCATTTCTTCTTCTCTGGCCGGCTATTTTGAGGATAGTTGCTCCCTTATTCAAGTTGTTTTGTCGAAGCTCCTGGATAGCCTGGTTCCTATCAGACGCCGAAGACGATATTTCCTCCAACTCCAGATAGAGGCCTTCCATACTTTTTGCTTGTAATTGGGCGCACTTCTTCTTCGCGAGACCTTTGCAACATTTATATATCACTTCTAGGCGAGCTTTTTCATCTCTATTAGTAGAAGAGCACTTTGACCAAGCCTTGAAAGCCGTTTTCTTTTCCTGTATCACTACTTTAGCTTCATCTGTCCACCACCATGTTTCTTTGGCGTGTTGGCAGGGGCCTTTCGACATTCCAAGCAGTGATTTGGCTCTCTCCAAGCAAGATCGCTGTAGGGAATCCCACATATCTTGTGCTCTGCACTCCTCATCACCGACCTTATCGATGATGGTAAAGAGGTAATTTGTCATTTTGGTAATAAAAACTTCGCCTTCTCCTTTGTCCGGCTTGTACCAATTGATTTTCTCAGCCACCTTTGTTTGCTTATTTGTTTTCTTCCCCGTTTCCATAAAAATTTCTGTCAGGAGGAGACGGATTTGCTGGCCGATCGCCTCTCCCAGGATCACTTTGCAATCAAGCAAACAATTTTAGTAAGGGCAAATAATTCGGCATAACTTCATAGAAATTTGCAAATTTCAGATAAATATATGTACGTATACGGTGTTTCCGCAGCTAATTCGGGATCTGGTAAATGATTGAATTCTGAGCAAAAAAATATGTTACAAGTATGAGTTCGATTTTTTCCTCATATTTTTAACTTGGCTCTATCTTCATAATATCTGTACCAATTTTAGAACATTTTGAATATTTTTCAATTGAAAACGAAGAATAGACCAAGTATTATATGTGGACAGTGCCATTACAGCCTTTAAGTTTCTAAGGTGACAATAAACATAGAAACCTAGAGCGTAGTTTTGATAATACATACTTTGATTAGTTTGCGATAACAAGAGATTAATGCTTCTGGTCGGACTAAAAGAATAAGGGAACTATTTCCTGTATCTTCACTGGATATGGTGTCATTACGTATTAGTACTCATGCTAATACTCATACAGTGAGTCACAACTCACCCACGTAGAGTGGATTTTGTGGTTTTTACGAGTATTACAATTTATTGTGATAATGTCCCTATTTCTTGAATCACTTCATTATGTTCAAGTTCCCAATAGTTATAATATGAAGGAGTATGTATTAATCTTTTAATCGAAATACATTGGTGCTAAACAAACAGTAATATTGTTGCTGTCTAATGTTGAAAGCAATCACTGTGACCAGCTATAAAAACAACCTTAGCTTATCTACTCTAACAAAGTCGTACACAAACTTAAATAAAAAAATAAAAAATTAAATCAAATTCACTTCGTTATTAACGAATCAATCAAAAACAATGAAAAAGATTTTTTAATAATTTTTATTTTTTTATTTTCAATTTTTTTTTGTGAGGAATCTTCGAATATACGTATACCGCCGACTTAATTAACTAGTAGACATGAGAGAAAGCACAAATGGAAGTTGCAATACCTCTATCAAAAAGATTAATCGTTGTCGAAGTTTCCACTTTCGATACTTGGAGCTGTGCAGAGCAAAGAATTATCCTCCGACCTCTGAAATAAAATCCAAAAATAATGCAAAATCGGTTTTGGATTTTTTTGGAGATAAACTAAAAGTGGACGATTGGCTTTTTGTCATTGAGTCACTGCACTATGATCAAATTTTACAGCATTTAGCAATTCGTTTACGTAAAAATTGCGGCAGTGGTATGGATTGCATTAAGTTTTGTTTTTCTTGGCAACATATTTATAATTTTTTTTTATTCTTATTTCAGTTATCGAACATATTGACAATGAGAAAAAGGCGAAAGTTTTCAGGCAAAAACCAGCTGTATACACCAAGTACATCTTTACGGGCATAGTGGAAGCAGTAGCTAATTGTATTCAATTTAATAAAAATCTTATCGTACTCAATTTGGAAGCACTGCCATTGAATGAGAAATACGTGGTATCTATAGCGAAGGTATGATATTAGAAATTTTATTTAGCTTTTACATATATACATATATACCTACCGTCAATCCTGAGTCTTGGAAGGAATAGACTAGTATCCCAAGCTTAGGTCGTTTCTCGAATAACTACGTTCCCCAACCTGCAATGGTAGAACCTAAAATAAGGAGTCGGGTATTCCACAGCTATTAGCCCCATTTTTGGATGCGCCAAAGTACTAATGTATATTTGGGACTGAATCAGCAGTGGTCTTCAACCTTAACGAAGCTCTGGAACCCTTTAATAAATAACCATCATTCACGGAACCCTGTCAAAAAAAGAAAACCGAAAAACGTATAAATGAGGGTTTAAACCAATATCTAGTTAAATGTTATTTTTATAAAAAAAAAAACTATTTTGACGAATACATACGTCGAGATAAAATTCGGTATAGTAAGGATCTTCATCACATCTTGTTGTTTTTTCGTTTAGTCGAGGAACTACGTGACATCATGTTTAGCAAAGTAGTAAATTTCAAATCTATTCCGCAAGTTTTCTATTTTTTATTTCCATAGGGCTTACTACCTCCTATTTGTGCTACACTGGGCATGGGACTCGTGACTTTTCTGTCACGCTTCACTTTTTTCACTGTCATAGTCTTCAATTTGACAGCGTCAATGCCTTGTTTTTTGACTATTTTTATTCAAGAAACTTTATCCAAACATACTTTTTCATATGTTTGGATTCATCTGTAGTTCAGCCTTGCTTTGTTTAGCTTTACTTCCAGAACCCAATAGTGAGGCTAAAACGTGAACAAGCCTCCCATAATTGAGGTACGAACTGACACGTGTGGAGCGCTCTGCTGCAATGGAAAACGTTCACAATGATTTAGCGCGCTTTGTTAAAACAACAAAACAATCTTCTTTTTTTAAAAAAAAGAAATAGCATTTTTTATTGCACGCTTTCGATAGAAAACTTTGTTTTTATTAGAGAAAACAATGAAAAAAATATTTATTAGCTTATAAACCAGGGAAAAGTGCAGCATTTTTTCTCTCACCTGGGCCTTTCCACACCCTATCCCATAGGATATATTAATTTATATAAGTAGTTTGTAACATGAGAAATAATAACAGTAGACCCCCAAAAGTATATACATACATACATATATGTATTTGGAATCAGCATCATAAGTTATATCGATCTACTTATGTATGTCTGTCCGTATTTCGCCACTTTTCCGACCTTAAATTTTGAGCTAGCAAGACCGAAATTTGGTATATTACAAATATTAACATTTTTGAAATCCGACCACAGACACGCCCACTTAAAAAAAAAAAGTTCATGAATATTTCATATGATCCGTTCCAGATGGATTGCAACTTTTCTGTAGTTTTTTTTTTATATATTTTTGTATATGAAATTGGTTAAATTAAAAATAACTTAATTTCCTTTCCCGAGCACAATTTGTCGGTGTTTTCTTCCACTTTTCCCTTTGCTTATGAAATGTCAAATGTGTAGCACGCTACGAAAGTAAGTTGACACCACTGGCTTCGTGATTGTGTTCGTGTCAATGTTTTTCCATATATTTTAGCTTTTGACAGCTCATACTTCGTATTCAGATTCATGTATGGGTCCAGACAGTTAGAGTGAAAAAATATGCTTATAAAGGCAGTGTTTTTAATTGAATTATAATTCTTTCACATAAAAGTTTTTTAATTGAAAGGCGTGAGGTAAACTTTAATAAAAACCGCATTTTTTTCAAACCTGTACGTGATTTCGATTGATTTTCTACTTGCACCTATTCGGCCAATAATTGGTTTCCTGAAAATGTTCGATCTCGAGATTTTAATCAAACTTGGCATTACTATAATAAAGAAACTCGAAAAATTGGGTCTCTCAATTTTGTCTGTCTGTATGTATTTCCGACTGCGGCCTAAACAGCTACCTGGATTTTATTCAAACTTCATATCTGACGTCGTTGGGTTCACTATTAGAGGCGAAATGGAATTTTCATTTTAACCCCAACATTACGGTACTCTACTAATGACCGATTTTATAAAAAAATCGATTTTCTCCAAAACGGCTCTAACTATTTTATTTGAATTTTATATTTGAGTTACACTAGGCATATGCTAACAGATGGCGTACAAAGGTTTTGATAAAAATGCGTATAATGGTACTTTACTCATTAGCTGATTTTTGAAAAGTTGCTATTTACCGGCAATGACTGGATCGATTTTGTTCGAAATCAATATTTGAACAGCCGGAAAGCCAGCTCTAATACTGGGTCATAAGTCACCCAGTGTGGGCAGCCTAACTTAACCTAACTTAAAACAAGAGAATTAAATTAAACTGTCCCCATGGTGTGTACACAGCTACTGGCACAATTCTATTTCGAAGAACGAAGTATTGATGAGCCAAACTTTTGAAGAAGACTCTGTCATGGTATGGCGCGATTTAAATCTGAATGAAATATTACCCATAAGAATTTATTTCAACGAAAATGAACCTCATTGCAGTTGGAAAACAATTTATTAGTAAATGAATTAAACTTAGATTTCGAAAAATGGATTTTTCAGCAGGATAACTCTAAAATACATCGCATTCGAACCTCTATGAAGTGGTGAGAAGAGAAAGAAAACAGCATTTGGATTGGCAATCTCGAAGCCAAGGCATTTATCATATAAGAAATCTATAGGCTATTCTCGCCTGAAAAGTGTATGTCAGTAGAAAACAGTTTGCAAGGACAGAGAAAGGATGGTAGAATTTGGGCAAAACTGTTTTGCGGAATTTTGTTCTTTCAGTGCCTAAAAGGATACTTGAGCTTATTCAGAATAAAGGAGGCCACACCGAATATTAACTGTACATTCTTTAGTGAAATAAAGTACTGCCTTTATAACTGTTTGCACAAAAAATTTATGCTTTTTCTTTTATTTTGTTATTTTTTTTTTTTTTGTTTCAGAAACTATTTTCCTATTAAAACTTATAAAAAAAGTTACCCTGCTATATTTGAAAAAAAAGCCTGTTTTTGCCTATTAAACAAAAAGCTGCATCCATTTTTAAAAATGTTTTCATAATTGTTTCCACCACAGTATAATACTTTTGTTGAACTGTTGACGTTTTCAATGTTCTGTACCAGAATGGTATAAATAAGTCTGTCACAATCAAAGTAATAAACGAACAAATTATAAAAAATACTTTTAATGAGGGGTTTTTGGGGACATAAAGTACCTTAAGAAAAAGTAAAATTTGTACAACCCGTCATTCCACAATATTTATATATTTTGGTGATAACAGCCCACACAGGGACTGGCCGAGGTTCTTGCAGCCACTCGTGCTGCGAATGGAAAGGGCATACAGTTTATTGTTAGTTTCGAAGGGTATAATTGAGAAGATTTTCAGGCAGTTTTACTCTCAAATGTTTGTTAGACGTTTGTTCAACCTAGTGTCCATGTAGTTCTGTCTGAAAGTCATCAACATTTAACGAAGGCTTGGTAAGATACGGGTGACAAGGTCTCAAAAACCTTCAAAAATTGTCAATTTAACGCGGTTAACTTAATCGATTTTTGTTCGTTTGTTTGGTCTGGTGCGTAGACGGCCCAGGATAATGGTGATGAGATATGCGGGGTGAGATTGCAAAAATTGTCTCCGACGCATACTTAGCATAGGCATCATTGGTTTGTTACTTTGAAATAGTGTGTAGATAGTTCCATTTGAAAACCATTAAAATTGGATGGATTCTCATTAAACTGAAAGGGTTTTGATGAAATTTGATTTCCAAATTTGCTTTGACGTGTAGTACATAGATGGTCAAAACGGAATGCAGATTGGATTTGGATAACGTCTACGATTAAGTGCTGTGTCATCACTTGTTTTATATGTTTTATTGAATTATGTTCAATGGGGGATTTGATCCTAGTGTCACCTTGGCTCAAGTTTTTTAGTTACCTATGTGAAAGTTATTCCTCCCTCCTTCTCATTCCGAGGTTAACACACGGTTTTATCTTATAAGCCATTGCTACTTTATGGGGTCGCAGAATGTTTTCACCACAGTCAATTAGTTCAATTGGCCGTCGATGTTAGCCACTGTCTTTGATGGACAGAAGCAATTCTTATTTCGTCTGAAGGGAGGTAAATGTGATTGATTTGGAAATTCAATTTCCTGATGATTTCTGCTAAGTATGAGTTTTTGACATCATACTGGAGGTAAACGGTTCTGTACAACACCCTCTATTTTAAATAATTATAAATAATTTGGCTAGGCTACGTTCTTCGTGATACGAACTATAAACTTTGCAAGTTTCAGTTTTTTAAGTCACCCCAGAACTTCATGAGGGTTGCGGCAAAAAACACACACACATAGCAAAATTATACGTATGTATATCAAAAAAAAATTGCAAGAGCAAGAGCAACCCCTGTACTCTGGAATTCTAAAATTTGACTTCATTTCTCAGCTTAGGCTTATTAGAAGTTCTAGAGAAGAATTGGACAACGTATGCAAATAACAGAATTGTGTACAGCACAGAAGATAAATATTCTATCTAAAACATTATACTAGACAACTCTGAAATTCGGCTCCATTTTATATTTATCCGCTTATCTTCCTATAAACCTGTAAAGTTTCAGCTTTCTAGGTTCTAGGGAGCTTCTGCAGATGTGCGAAAAACGCACACACATTGGGAAATTGCGCACAAATCAGATGAAAAATTTGGTTTTGAATTTTTTTAGTTTTAATTGTGGTCCTTACTGATTCAAGAATGTAAAAGTACAACTTTTTATACTTATATCATTCTTAGACTTCCGAAGATAGCGATAGAAACAGGCATATTAAGAAACTTCTTAGACAATTATTATATTCGGAAACGAAATGCAGTAATATCATTGCTCTTGTATTAACCTCCAATTTATCCGATTTTAACTGTTTTTAGACGTGTCCTTCATGTCAAACCCATCTTAGAAACAAAATTTTATCACAATCCGTTGTGTTTCTGAGTTAACAATGTGGAAAGACCGATTTGAAGATTTTTGAAATACCTTAATACCGTAACTAAAATTCCTGGGCTAATATCTGGGTCCGTAGGTTCTGAAAACTAAGAGTTGAGGGACGTTTGAGGTCCGCAGAATACATAAAAGATCTTTTGTATAAGAATAAATAATATATAAATATTAATAATATAAATTCAGATAACCATCGTAGTTGGTATTCATGCATGCTCATTTCATCACAACAGGCTCTTTCAAACACCGAACAACTGAGGCAAATTAGTTTTCAACGTTCACCGATTGGAGATAAGGGATGCGAGGCTATTTGCTCTACAATCAAATATTTAGCCAGCATTGACACTGTCAATCTGTCCGAGTGCAATCTTTCAGTTCAAGCTGCCGCATGCATAGGCGATATGATAAAGGTTGATTCACAAAAATAACATCTTCGTTTCAATATCGGATAACCTCTGTTTATTAAAGTTTCAAAAGATATGCAGATATTCTGATGGTTGGCAAAATTCATTGAGATATCGAGAAGTCGATCCGAATACAATGCCAGGTCTTCGTGTTATATTACTTGCCCGAAATCCAAATATAACCGACGAAGGAGTGAGCATCATTGTTGAGATACTCAAAGAGGATGCTTGGATAAAAAGTTGAGTTAAAGCTATTTTGTTTTGCTAATTTTATATCTTTATCTCGTTATTAGTAATCGACATGGAAAACTGTGGCATCACTGATACTGGAGCAAATTTAATTTTGGACTGCCTTGAAATAAATAATTCAATTATTGATTTTAATATTCGAAACAATATTGAGGTGAGTAAATTCATACAGAGAAATATTCGTCAACAACTGGGCAAAGATGAGGAAAATTCAAACGAAGGCGATAACAGTTCGAAAAAATCGAGAATTTCAATAAATGAACTGAAGGAGCGACTCAAGTTTCTAGAGGAACAGATTGCATCTGAAAAAGTTTTAAGAAAACAAGTGGAAATATTGAATGAAAAATTACACAAGCAGATTGTTGCTTACGAGAACCAGCTAGCTGAAACTAGAAGTGCTGATATTCCAGATGGATATGTACTAGTGAAGAACGAGTCCTTGGAATCTATCATAAATGAGTGAGTATATAGCAAATAGTCGAGCATTTAAAAATATTTAACAAATGATCAGAATGACCAGACCAGATTCAGTTAACTTTTTAAGCACGAAGCTATTAAAAAGTCGCTCTTAAAATGCGACAAATTGAAAGGGTGATTCTACAAAAACGAATCGGTAAAAAGCATGTCTGAGAAATCCGTAAAAAAGCAAAACAAGAAAGAAGATATTTTGACTCATTTCCAAACTTAACCAACAAGCACCTCCAGCCAACTCGATCTTATGCTAGCTACCTCCGGTTTAATAAGTTGAGGTTCCCTTTCACTTGTGAGCACCTTAGGTGAAGTCTTCCTTTACCGCGTCGACTTTCCGGGCCAGAGCATTGAGGTCCATTCGCTCTGCATGTCCTCATCTTAGGCTTTTCAATTCAAACTCTTCTGACTAGTTCAATGTCGTTGTAGAACCGGTATAGTTCGCTGTTGTATCTCTTCCTCCATTCCCCATCTATGGAAACGGGACCAAAAATTATTCGAGAAATTTTCTTTCAAAATAACCAAGTGTTTTCTTCCGCCTTTGATAACGTCCATGCTTCCGTATGAAATACGATCGAAATAATTTTTCTCGTAGAACGCACCATTTTCGAGATATTCGTATCCAAAAATAATTCCAAAATTTCAAAGCCAGACATTTCGGTAACTTATTTTGCAAGACGAACAGCGTTTTTAAGATATTTACAGTTAAAAGATATTCACAGTTGTATTATCAAAAATATTAAACAAATGTAGTAATGAAGTAGATTTTTAATAATTATCGAATCAATATTCAAACGATCGTTTTTATTACATAGCTCTGGAAAAGACTGCTAGAAGATTTTCTTGTAATTACATCACAGTCGCATCGACTTCGGTAGGAGAACGGCTTAAATCATGTGACACTGTGGGAATATAGAAATAGTTCTGACAGTGTGGGAACTGAATTATTGTACTGACCGCATAATTGCATTGCTGACCGCGTGAAAATGTAATTTTATAACTGACAGTGTGAACAAAAAAACATTGCAGTACTTACTATATAGGAATATAACTGTCAGTACTGCAATCATAGTCCCACACGGTCAGTACTGCAGTTATGTTTTCACACGTTCAGAACAATCTCACACGGCCAGCAATGCAATTATATTCCCACATGGTCATTACAGTAATTACGTTTCCACACGAGCGGTACTGCAATCATATTCTCAGACGGTCACATGGTCAGCAATGCAATTCTATTTCGACGTTCTATTCGTATATTCCCACATGGCAACACGGTTTTAATTGAAAAAATTTTGCAAATTTGAAACAAAAATTAAATTTTTTTTTTAAATATAGTAGCATTGCAGATAA
Source organism: Pocota personata (assembly GCA_963082735.1). Classification (NCBI taxonomy): domain Eukaryota; kingdom Metazoa; phylum Arthropoda; class Insecta; order Diptera; family Syrphidae; genus Pocota; species Pocota personata. The sequence continues at coordinate 209,182,052 of OY720429.1, forward strand.
AGCGAGAAATATTTAAAAAAAAAAAAGTGCACCAAACCGATTGCAACAAAGTGGTTGCACTGTCTGTCACTTTTCTCGTGCCCATTAACGCATTCTCGTCCGTTGCGTTATCCAGTGTTGCCCGCCTTTTATACCATTTACGTGGCGGATTAAGACCAGTTTGAATTTTATGTGAACCCAGATCAGATCGAAATAGAATTGAGTCGATGGTAAAGGTGATTGCGATCACTACTACTCATCACTCTGTTCTCTTCACTGAGCAGGGAGTTGCGATTTCTTTACAGTATTAAAGGCTGAACTATAATAGAAGAATGGTTTCGTACGACGACTTCCGAAACTGTACGAATACAAAGGATTTGTATTATCACCATAATAGCTTTTGGCTTCGATTCGTTAAGTTTTCGTTCACTTTTGCTCACTTACGAAAGAGCGAATCTATTCTATTATAGTTCAGCCTTTAACGTAGAAGTATTACATTATCTTCCGATTGCTTCCGACTATTAGAGTTTATGTTCCGCAACGCGCCAACAACATGCCTTGAAAACAAAACAGTTTTATGTCGTGGGTTTTACACGTAACGATTGAACTCGGCCGACACTCAATTGTCATGGTGATTTCAGTGAGAAGTGCAGGGGGTAGATCAAATCGGACAGGTAGAGGAATCGTTGACGATTTTTGCGTTTTCCTTTTTGTTTCGTAATTGTTTCGTGAGTAAAACAAACACATCAAAAACGTCGTGATTTAGTGCAATAGAAATATCAAAAATCGGCGTTGAGGATCGTACCATGTAAAAGTACATCACGAGTCCAAAAGAGAATAACGATAACTCGGCCGAGTTCAATCGTTATGTGTAAAAGTCGGCTCGAGCATATGCAGAGGACTGAACAGCAAGTGCGACTGATCACTAAAGGGAACAAAGCAATCAATGCTAGTCTTTACTGCTCTTTCCGTCAAAACTCCACTTTAGTCCATCGACTCAATTGGAAATTTTCGTGGTCGGATTGAGATTTTCCATGTAAAAGGTCGACGCTGGTTTTCATCCGCTGCGTTCTTGCTTGATGCGTTGTCGTCAATCGGTAGGGTAGTGTGTGCTGCCATCGGTGTTGCCACTAAACTTTTCATCGCTACACGATGTTATTTTTTCAAATGTACTCTTGCCGTTGGGTTATTACATGAAGCCATAAATCTGGTTTAACTGTACGCCTTTTCCATTGTTTTACCGCGTATGATCAAAAAGTTACATACAACAGACACAGATTGGTAATAAAATCTGTGATCATATTTTGTTGATTGTCCCAAAAATCCCATCACTTAAAGGACTAGTATTGTAGTAAGTTTGTTCCACGGATATTAATTAATCTACACGATTAAGGGTGGGTAGAGCTTTTGCTTGTGACCCGAGCTGTGCGCGTGCGAGTCTGAACGGGGAACTCTGAGCATTAAAAGAGAAACGAATGAATTCGCAGTTTCTCCAATCATCACCAAGTTTTCTATTTGGTAGTATAATGGATCGAAAATCGAGTCTGAGTGCTTCGGGGTTTTGAAATTTCCTTAAAAAATTAAAAAAAAATTACACGAAATGCGCACAACTGTAACCTCTCATTATTTTGTCGAGATGTATGCGGTACGCAGGCTGCCTTACATGATACCTCCAGCTATCATCAAGATTAATCTATTAGACACTTATCACTAAGCAAACCCATTAGGGTACGATATTGTCGAGACGTTTGAACCAGACGGAACATACTCTGCTCTTGTAGCAGGCCAGCTTAGGTTATTCTTTTCTCAGCCAAGGCGGCAATCTGCAGATGTTCTTCCTCAATACTTTTTTTCTCGTTCTTTTATCCATTTATGCTGTAACACATTTCATTGTTAAATATAAACTTCAAACTATAGCAATAATTATGTCTTAAAGTAAGTGACCTCAATGACTCTCAATACTTATACTATGGTTCTTATAACAACATACAAAATTATTCGCACAAGTACTTTTTAACCAAATGGGCGCCATTTTTTTAGTTTTTAATATTAAATTTTTTTATATACTACATACATCGGCTCTGTATGGGCAGGAGACACAAAATTATCCGCACAAGCACAAGGGATCATTTGTAAAGGCACGATTTTCATGGCAGATTTGCACGTCGTAAACCTTTCGTTTCTGACACAAAAAAAAAAACGACTTGCTGTCGCCAAAGAATATGTTAACAAAGGCTCAGAGTTTTGGAAGTTCGCAATTTTCAGCAACGGAAGTAAGTTTAATTTGTTTGGAAACGACGGAAAATAAACGGTTTGGCTACAAGCAAATACAGAGCTAAAAGTAGCTAATCTCCAAGAAACCGTGAAGCACGGTGGAAGTAACGTCATGATGGGGGGGTGTATGTCCGCAAGCAGAATGAGACAAATGGAGTTCATTTATTATAAAATGAACCAATATGGATACCTGAATATTTTGAAAAGAAATCTCAAACTAGGCTCGGATTAAATCTTCCAACAAGCAATGAAGGGAAACATACTGCCCATAACTTTAAAATGTGGCTGATTTCGAATGCACCCTCGCATTTAAAAAAAAAAAAACACCCTCACAATCATCTGACATCAATCCCATCGAACAGCTTTAGAGAAATATTAGAAATCGGGGTATTACCAGCAAAACTTCTCTTAAAGAAGCCCTCAATTGGGAATGGGAGATTATAAGCGCAGATTTCACTAAAAACAACTTGTGGATAGTATGCCAAAACGCTTACAATGTGTAATTAAGCCCAAAGGTGGCGCAACAAATTATTGATATGCTGCCCATATCAATTATTTTGTTATTTTTTTCTTTTTATTTGGTCTTGTGCGAATAATTTTGTGTTACATTGTATTGAAGTTAGTTTTTTTTATTTTTTTTATTTTTGTGAATTAAATAATTTGCTTTGATTTCTTAATTACGTATTAATAATGAAGTCAAATTGTCTTTGAAGTATTATATTTTTAATTTTTATCAAAAATAATGGTTGAATCTTGTTTTTTTCTCTCGGATTGCAATTTTTCATAATGTTGTCTCCAGTCCGTCGATATAATATACTTGATACCTTGACGATAATGGTATCATTCATTCATTCAACCATATGTCAACCACATATATCCCTTTCAGGCATGCTTACGCAGTATCTCAAGTTAGCATTTCCTCGACACGAACTCTCATAGAGGATAAGTTTATCTGTCGCTCTTCTATCAAAGTGATATATAATAGGTGCTTACGTCGAGTCTGATAAATAACAATGTGCATCCAGATGCAAGAATGCCTCTGGTGGTATATAGTCATTCACAAAAGTATTTTTGAAATACCCAGGGTTAGAATAAAACAAGCCCGATACAAGTTCGTTCTCAGTAACGTTAGCTGACCGCCCGAAATGATTCCTCACAAGATCCAGAATGACACACTCGAAATCATGCAATAGTCTCTTATTAGAGACGTAATGCCGAAAATCGGAATGTGCGCTTCTGTACATCCGCATGCAAGCTCGAAGACATTTTTTTTCTTTTCCATATACGAAGGGCTTATGCTCCACCATTCTGCACTGACATATGCAAGTCAGAATTGAACGAACGAAAGCTTGGTAACAAATGACCTTTACATCAGATTTCAAACAGTTGGAACAGAAAAGGCTGTTAAGAGACATATGTAAATGCTGCTCTTGCCTCTTGCAACTGCATATTTACGTGTTCATTGTGTCCAAATGCTACATGCTAGATTAAACAAACGAACAGACAATTATTGCCCCTAGAAGACACTAACGATTACTCGTCAGTAGAGTAGGATTCTTACCGACTAAAGCCACATTCCTCTCCCGTCACACTCGGACCACCGTCAAGCACATATTTTATCGCGGGGTAAGACTCGCTCACTCGCTGTTCTGTCTTGTTTTTATAGGAATGCACATAGAAAGGAAACCTTTAGCGACAATCTTCACAGAGCTGGCCCAGTATATCTGGGATCTGGGTCACAATGTGCAACAAAAAGTGACTTCTCCGTTATTCACACGAAGTCTTGAATGCTCATCTCGAACCATAGAAGAATACATGTTCTGCGTCTTTTCGCTTTTCACTACAACTGGGACAAAAAGAAGCATCGGTACGTCCAAATCTTTGAAGATTGTTGCTAAAGGTTTCCTTTCTATGTACACTCCTATAAAAACAAGACAGCAATATTCTAGGGTTATGCACTATAACTTGTAATCAACTATCTACCTAGAATAAACATTTTTCTGATCTCTTACTTCTTCACAGGAGGAACGACCTCTACAAGGCCGCATCAATGGCGAAACTCTCCAAGACAAAAGGTTATTTGAAGAAGATTAGCAAAGTCAGAAAAGTTAAGAGCGAGGTGAAGTACAGACACCAAGGTACTTTAAACAAAATATCCAAATCCGACTGCGAGTTTGGTAGCCTGGTCGACAAAAATGTGCGTATTCCTTTAAAAAAAAAAAAACAATGGCAACTAATAGTCCATTCAACAGGCTCGCCCAAATAACGTAATATTTGAGAAGAATATTGGCGACAATGCGATCAACTACCAACAGCAGCTGACGGCCAGGGTTGAAAAGAGTGTCAAATTGCCGTTTCCAGACCTCGACAATCATTCCATATCCACTGTTGCTTCCGAAAGTGACGAGACCCAAGATCCTACAGACTTCAAAGTAGTTATTCGCAAGAAGCAAAACTACGACGAGAAAGGCGCAGTCAAATCAATCCCAAAAGAGCAATGCACTTCGCCCAGGTCGTTCTTTCTAGGGCTCAGGTCGTAATCTCAGCAGCGTAGATATTAGCTATTCGAACTTCTACCTCAAAATTGTAACTCGTGTCAATAAACGTTTACTTTTACACAGAAATACAATTTATTGGACATAGACGAACAGACATACAATACATGTGTGTGTGGAGTACAATAGTTAAAATGGAATAAAATTGGTTTGCGTCCAGCTGCGGGGTTTTCATCTGCCGTCTGTTAATCGACAGAGATCAAGTGCTGGGCATTGTCGGCCGCTTTCGGGGCGTTTAACCGCCAAAGCCGTACAGAGTGCGGCCTTGACGTTTCAAAGCGTACACCACGTCCATAGCGGTCACCGTCTTACGTTTGGCATGCTCAGTATAGGTAACAGCATCACGGATAACGTTCTCAAGGAAAACCTGCAAGCAGAAGGAAATGCCAGATGTAAGGAAAAATTAACCATTGATCACTGGTACCTTAAGGACACCACGAGTTTCCTCATAGATGAGACCAGAAATACGCTTTACACCGCCACGGCGAGCTAGACGACGTATAGCGGGCTTGGTAATACCCTGGATGTTATCACGCAGCACCTTCCTGTGGCGTTTAGCACCTCCTTTGCCCAAACCTTTACCTCCTTTACCGCGTCCAGTCATTGTTTACAGTTAGTTGCTTCGATTAAGATGAGGAAATTAAATTAACTAGAAATAGGAATTCAGTAAGACGCCCCAAGAAATTGAGAAAAATGTTTGGACTTACTGTTCTTCCGAGATGCACTAGGAAAATGGCGACGCAATATGAAGGAGAGTACAAAAGAAGTCGAGAAATAACAGAAGAAGCAGATGCGAAAAATTAATAGCTGTGGAAAAGAGACGATAATAGGGGCGAAATCTTTTAGTGCCCGTCTGCCTACTGTGGCGTCATCGGTGGGGCGATAGAATAAATATGCGACATGTACAGTTCAATCAGAGGGTGTACAGGGTGAGTTTTTAAAATGTTGAATATATACAAAAGGCACACAGCTGCTGTCGACATCAAAATATGAATACCGTCCTTGTTTTCCGAACGCCTATCTAGTTAGTGCTCTCAAAGTGTCATGTGGAAATTTTATTATTATTTTTGTTCCTTGGGTATAAAATGACACGTAACTGCTGTCGCGGTATTATAGGGTGGCCACGGTGTATTGGGTAGTCTGTTCGCTTGTGACCCAAACTGTGCAGATTCAAGCCGGACGGGGAATAGCAGCCACAGGGAATACCCGAGCGGAAAAAGAAAAACGAATAAAATTTAAGTTTCGCCAACTACTACACCAAAAGGAGTTCTGCTTGGTAGTACAATGGATCGAAAATTTAATCTTATTATTCCGGGTTTTGAAATTTCGTTTAAAAAAAAGCGGAATACACCAATGAATAATAAACCACTCTTAAGTTTATGAAGTTCTCAATTTTAAATCGTGACAAGCTATTCATCAAGCTATAAAAGTTAAAATTCGAGTATGCGAAAAATAAACTTGAAAAGTTCCAGACGCACCCTCAAGTTATTTTCCAAATCTTTTTTCGAGAGTGCTGCCGTCTTCCAATTTTCAATTACGAAGGATTATCAAATTCGGTACTAGTGTGGTTCTGTCAAAGATAAACAGCTGAGTGAATACTAAGCATTGGATACTTGCAATTACGGAGCGGTATACGGGAGCACAACACATTTTTAATTGTTAAAATCCATCTCCGAAATAGAGAAAATTTAATCAAGACGATTCATGCATTGCGAAATAATGTCAGTATACATAACCGTTTATCTCGTGCCGCGGCTAAGAAATGAATGGAAAAATTCGATAGAACCGGGTCAATGTTGGATGTGCAAAAGGCCTGTTCTTCCTCGTAGTGGCCAGTCATGCGAAAATATTGCTGTAGTAAATGATAGAGTTCATGACAATCCATGCCTTCTTGCATGCCTACAAGATGCAATTGACTAAGGAATTGAAGCTAGTAGACTATGAACAGGATCATGACTTCGTTGATTGGGTATTAAAAAAGTAGCAAGTTGATGGAGGTTTTTCGAACACAATCATCAATTAACAAATAAACAAAATTGTTGCATTTGGAGTCATGAAAATCTGCGGGTTTCGGGCTGGCGGCGTGATTGGGCCAGACTATAGTTTACGCCACCTACCGTACAGCGCGAAAAACAATTCAGTTATTGCATATAAAGATTTCGGGCGCGACATCTCTCGTTTCGGCGATCAAAATTGTCCACCAATATCGTGCGATATCACGCCGTAGGAGTTTTTCTTTTGTCTTATGCGTTTCCTGAGCTAAAGGACGATACTCGACGCATTATTTATAAATTACCGCAGGTTTTATGCTAAAAAGTAATGGCAAATTTCATCAAAATGGCGGAAGTCGGCAAGGCTAGCCGTGGTGCTTATTTGGCCGATATCATCTTCCATGTCTAATGTCAATGTCTCAGCATTACATTGACATAAATATTTCAATAGTTTATAGAAAACCATTGTGTTTTACATCAAATTGTGTTATTATGAATTGTTCACTTTATTCGGATAGTAAAAGTGACAGTTTGACATATCACTTTATTTTAGCCATTACCTTATGTGGGAATTCGTCTGAAAGAATAAAGGCTTTTAATACGGAAACTGAGTTTTTGCAGCACAACATTTGTGTATATTCAAATTGTCTTGCGAAACGTTACTTGAATGATCTTATTCGTTTATGTGATGTCTTTTATTACTTCCTAAAAAAACCTTACACTCTTTGTACATTGACCTAAGGTATATTACTATTTATTATCTATAAAGTTCATGGATCCATCTATCAATAAATAGCAGTGAACTTTACTGAGTTTTTACATTTATTGCTTTGCAAATATGAATATTGACATAGTGTTTATTGTTTAATTTTTAAGCTAATACCGAGAAAACCGGAATGAAATGAAATATTGTGGCTTGATTTTGTAAAACTTTTCCGCCTTATCGATAGGGAAATTTAGAAATATATTTTCATATATTCACTACTTCTCGACAAGTCGGAAAATCCGTAGAAAATCAAGGCGTCAATTTTAAAATTTTTAATTCCGGTTTCTTTTATTATTCAATATAGCCTGATCATTAAGAAAAATAAACTTGCTAAGCTACAAATTACTTGGAAAAAATTAAAACTAATTCATTATATTATATCATTGAATATTATACATATTCATTAGAAATATTTTTATGTATCAAGTGTTACTTGGACATTAATAATAATTGTAATTTCGATAATCAAAATGGGTAATGATTGTATTGCAGTAAAAATGCGGCTACAAGTAAATGCCAATAATGTGATGGGAAAGCTTTTGTGGAGACATTAGTTGAGACACAAATTACTGCGTACTGGGCTTAAACAGAAAATAGTAATAACAATACTAACACAAATAATAATTATAATAACAATATATAATTAAACTCGTCATCCCAGCGTTAGAAAAAGGAGCATATAATCACCAAATTTTGATATACCATGTTATAGTTTAGCTATGTATTTTGGCGCATCACAATCGGCTTAGCAAATAAATTTTGTTTTTCTGTAGAATTAATTTTATTTTGCCGGTGCAGCCCTCTTAAACAAGTTGGTTGAATAAAATTGAAAAAAATGTAGCTCAGTCTTGTGTTATCGCCGAAATTATGTTCTCATATTTGGAATATTTAATAAAAATGTGCATTGAATGTGAATATTTACTGATGAAATACAAAGCGTTTGCTTGTTCATACTGTAATATGCGAGCTACGGCTCGAGTAGATAAAACGATATTCTGTGAAATTTATTTCTTTATTTTCTAGTCTATAGAACAATTCAAGTTCACACTACACTATTCTTCGCAAATTCTTTTCTTACTAGGTCTCTTTCCTCTCAAATCACTTTATCTCCTTTCAATTACTTAATTCACAAATCCATACTAATTACTTCTTCTTGTTAACTCTCAACTTTCAATTTATCACAAAATTACAACTTCGCCCATTATCACTTTTCCAATCTCTTCGCCACGGTTCTAAACCAACTGCCCCATTTCGATCGCCATCTGTCCTTATATAGCAGAAGTTTCTGACAGACAGAAACTTCTAGCAAATTCTTCGACCAATGGAACAAGAAAAATTCTGATGTAATAATTCCAAGATGACAATCATTTCTTGCAGTTATAATTCTTTCTTATCCGTGATATTATCCGTCTCTTTCGTAGACATGAACTGTGGAGACTTAACCGCAGACACGAACCTCGAATGAAAAGACACTTTGGAATGGGCTGGAGGAGCGTAGTTATTCTACATTATTGTAGCATCGTTTTAGGTGATGTTACACTGCCCCCCTCTTAGACTTGTTCGTCCCGAACAAGTGCGTCCTCACTTCGGCCATTGTATCGACTCAGTCGGTCCACATGAACCACTTTCATTTTGGCCCTTGATCCTCGCTGGATGCGGTAGCCAACATCGTTGATGCGGGTTATTATTCTGTAGGGTCCCTCCCAGTTCTATTGCAACTTAGGTGATTTCCCCTTTTGGCGATGGGGAATATACTGCCACACTAGATCTCCTTCCTGGAATCCTGACGTTGTTGCCTTGGCATCATACCTGGTCTTCATGCGGTCGCTCGTTATCTTAATCTGGCTTCTGGTCCTTTGGTGTATGTCCCTAAGCCTTTCCCTAAGGTCCGCCACGTACTCTTCTTCATTTCTGGGCTCATTGGTAGGAGATCCAAATTTCACCTCACTGGGTAAACGAGCTATTCTACCAAATAAGATTTCGAACGGCGTATGTCGAGTAGTGCTATGCACGGCACTTTTATAGGCCATCAAAAACAAGGAAATCTGCCGGTCCCAATGCCGTTGGTAGTCACCTACGACCTTCGAGAGATGTTCGTCCAAAGTCCTATTGAAACGATCCACCATACCGTCCGACTGTGGATGAAGCGGGGTTGTCCTTGTCTTTTTGATTCCGAGTAGTTGACACATCTCTTGGAAGATTCTTGACTCGAAGTTCCGCCCTTGGTCAGAATGCAATTCCAAGGGCACACCGAATCTGCTAACCCAATTGTAGACGATCTGCTCCGCCACGGTTCTGGCTTCCTGGTTAGGGATCGGAAACGCTTCCGGCCACTTACTGAAGTAGTCCATCACTACGAGTATATACCGATTACCATTGTCGGTTTCCGGAAAGGGCCCTGCGATGTCAATGGCGATTCGTTCGAAAGGTGCTCCCACGTTGTATTGGTGCATCTTATCTAGAGTTTGTGAAACTTGAATGGTGGTCCTGGGGGCCTCGATTCCAGTAACCAACTTCTGCGCCGCGAAGTTGGTCCTTACGCATTTCCCGACTGCTGGTTTTGCGAAGTCTGACCGACAGGATGCTTCCTCTCTGCTTCTCCTACTTCCGCAATGTGGACAATTTCCTCGTCTAGGTGCACTTCTGCACTGCCGTTGTAGGTGTCCGGTTTGGTTGCAATTCCAGCAACGGATTTGACTTCCGCGAGCTTTGTCTTCATCCATGACGGCTGTTCTCTGGCATGAGCATTCCACGACGGACATTTCCCTGACACGGTGTATTCCCTGGTATGCTTGGTCCGCAGCCTTCATTGACAAAGCGAATGCCAATGCCTCGGGGAGTGTTCGCTTTTCAGCCATCCTTACAGCCATTTGCAGTTGTCTGTCCTCTATGGCCTGAATAAAAGCTTCCACCGCCATTTCGTTGATAAGCTCCTCACCGGCTTTAGGGTATGAAAGATGGGCTAGTCGTTCTATATCCGCTTGCAACTGTTGGAGCGTTTCCCCCCTTTTCTGGACTCGACTACGCAGCTGAACCCTGTACACCTGCTGCATGTGTTCATCCCCAAACCGCATCTCGATAGCCTGAACCAGAGAGTCGTAGTTCTGCTGTTTATCTTCCGGGATGGTCTGCAAGAGCTCCGCAGCTGGACCCCTCAGTGCAAGTGTGAGTGCAATAGACTTCTCTTCATCATCCCAGCTATTGGTCATTGCGGCTGCTTCGAATTGCCTCTTATAAATTGGCCATGATGTTTGACCATCGAAGATAGGGGGCTGAATCTCCTTTCTTCTCAGACCGTCAGTGGAATATTCCCGTGCTTTCTGTCTCTTCACGTTGCTGAGTTCCTTAGCAAGATTTTCGACTTGCTTTCCTACTCTCTCGAATTGCGTATCCACTTTTTCAAACTTTTTCGACTTGCCATTCTACTTTTTCGAACTGAGTGTCTATCTTCCCGAACTGAGTTTCATGCTTCTCAAAGTTTTCATCGAATCTAGTTTCGACTTTTTCGAGTTGCGTCTCGACCTTCTCGATTTTCTCTTCGATCGCTTCTAATTTGAATTCCAAGTTCTTGTTTTGCTCATCAAGTTTGCTTTCCAGAGCATCTAGAGAATTCTTTTGTTCGTCCAGCTTAAGTTCTAGAGAATTCTTTTGTTCGTCCATTGCTTTCTTTTGGTCGTCCAGCTTAAGTTCTATAGAATTCCTTTGGTCTTCTATTGCTTTCTTTTGTTCGTCCATGACTAACTTAAGTTGCAGGAGCAGACTTGTTATACCCGGGTCGCTGCTGTACTTGCTGGTTCCTCTTCCACGTCAAACTCTACGTCATGCGGATTTTCACCTTCCTGCGTTACTGCTTCTTCCAGACGAATCAGTAGGGCATCTTTTCCCCCAGTTGTGTCGAGATTCCGCTTACTGAGTTCTGCCTTTAGTTGAATTATAGTTAGTTTTCCCAATTTGCGACCCATTTTGCACAACTAATTAACTCAACACAGAAATCGTTTTTTTTTTTTTTTTTTTTATTGTGCAATTTCACACCACGGAAATAGTTATTCACAGAATAAGTTTTATCCCACTTCTGACACCAATGTAATATGCGAGCTACGGCTCGAGTAGATAAAACGATATTCTGTGAAATTTATTTCTTTACTTTCTAGTCTATAGAACAATTCAAGTTCACACTATACTATTCTTCGCAAATTCTTTTCTTACAAGGTCTCTTTCCTCTCAAATCACTTTATCTCCTTTCAATTACTTAATTCACAAATCCATACTAATTACTTCTTCTTGTTAACTCTCAACTTTCAATTTATCACAAAATTACAACTTCGCCCATTATCACTTTTCCAATCTCTTCGCCACGGTTCTAAACCAACTGCCCCATTTCGATCGCCATCTGTCCTTATATAGCAGAAGTTTCTGATAGCCAGAACCTTCTAGCAAATTCTTCGACCAATGGAACAAGAAAAATTCTGATGTAATAATTCCAAGATGACAATCATTTCTTGCAGTTATAATTCTTTCTTATCCGTGATATTATCCGTCTCTTTCGTAGACATGAACTGTGGAGACTTAACCGCAGACACGAACCTCGAATGAAAAGACACTTTGGAATGGGCTGGAGGAGCGTAGTTATTCTACATTATTGTAGCATCGTTTTAGGTGATGTTACAATACGAATTCTAAAAAAAAAAAAACAGTTACAATTCATCTAGAACGGATCATATAAAACCCCATCTTTTAACTCACCTCTAATAAAGTGAGCCTGGCAGTGCGCAATTATTAAAACAGATCTATCTTTCTATGCAGAGGATATTTCCGCGAAAGTTAACGTTTACATATTTTATCTAAGCAACATTTTTCAGTTTTTATCAAAAATATTGTGAACAACGAATTTTGTTTAAAAGTGGGCATGGATTTTAACAATTTTTATACTTTTTAAGAAAATGAAGCCCCTGAAAGTGGTGAAATACGCACGGACGGACGGGCAGACAGACATGGCTAGATAGCCATAATTTTTGATGCTGATCACAAATATGTATACTTCTAGGGAACTGTAGTTATTAATTCTCTATAGTACAAACTATGTATCAATCTTAATATTCCATGTATAGGGTATAAATAGACTTCATTTAATGCGAAGTGGGATTAAGGTTAAGTGGGATCGAGAGTTAATCGTGATAAATTTCGGTGGTCTGACAAATGTTGTGTTGTAGAACTGCAGACGATTTTGATATGAAAATGACATTTGACGTTATAAAATCATTTCATTTTGGCGTTTTATTTCAATAATATCAAAAGAGTTCGATTTCCATCAAGACAAAGTTACGTTACATTAGCGTAGACTTATATAGGCAAATGAGTACTTCTTCTGTACGCTTCGTAACTTGTTGTTCGTAATGAACTGTAATTTTTAATACATTGCAACCATTTAAAAATAATTTTTTCCTAACGCACCCTATTTTAGAAATTGAACGTCATTAGCAGAACACGCATACCATCGCATATCTCCTTATGATTTTCGTCGCATTCTCGCACTACGCGACGATACACCCACAAACATTCTGTCGCAGGGCAACGCTTATAAAAATAAAAAGAATCCAAAATGTCTCCTAAACTCGGCGGAGAGTGCCCGAGGATCGCGCAGAATTTTCATAAATAAATTTAGAAAAACCTAAAAAAAAGTTAGTGATACTATTCAAAAAACAAAGTTAAATACCTAACGGAGGCAAATATGAGTGCGCCAAAGACGATAACTCAGTGTGAACCGTGAAAAGTTGAATTCTCCCAGCATTCCCACTACTCCCGAGTGGGAATGTTTTTGTTTTTATTGTGGCAAACGAGAACAAAAGAAAACATATTTCGAAGAAAACATATTTCAAGCCCCCAATACGTTGCATTTATTAAAATTCTCAAATCCGGCCCCGAAATCAACATGTTACCGTGCGAATCCTCTGAAGCCAGCTCCATATGAGTGCAGCTCGTAAAAATTATAAATAGAATCTTTTTTTTATTTTATTTTTTTTTATATTTCGCTGCCCTCACAACTCGAAGGTGGTGTGGTGGAAGTAGGAAAACAAAATAAATCTAAGGTTTCGGCTTCCAGTTTTAGTGCACGCGAAATTTGGAAAAAAATCTCAAAATCTGTGTCCGCGCTTTTGACCTGCTGCCCTTTTTATTTGTTATATCTCGTCCACGTCCAAGATTGTGTATTGCGCTGCACTATAACTGGCGTAAAAATGGGAAAAATCGATTGCCTGGTTGTAATCCTGTTGGTGTTTGTGGGTAAGTAGTGTGTTACATGAATTGCGCCATTGGGCCGAGCATAGGGGAGTAATTGTACGCGCTTCTCTACCAATTGCAGCTCAAACAGTATGCGGATCAATAATAAACAGCCCCAAAGTGGAATGCGAGCAGTATAATGAGCGGAATTGTACTCGATCAGCGCTGCAGTGTACACCGATAGTGGAAACGTGTAAAATAGACTCGGACAAATCGCCGAGTTGTTATGTCCTTTGGTCAACAGATCCTGTGACAGGTATGCATTTTGTTTGTGCTGTAGTTTGCGTTCTCAGTAGAAGTGTTACTTGATTTGCTACGATTGCCGAATTCTTACAATCTTGCGCGCAAGTTACATTGTGCACTTATTCTTACTTTGAACTTTACAATATTCTGGTGTACCTACTTGCATGTGTTGCATTATCGACCCACCCGCCTCTTTCCACTTCTTAAGTTCACAGCGACTCCATCCAAATATGCAGAGAGGATGTAGTTCAAGTAAATAACACAAATGGTTAATTCAACGTTATTTCTTGATTCATAGGAAATTCGAAGAAGAAAAAGTCTTCGCTTTATTTGAGATTTAAATTGACATTCAAATTCCAGTTAAAGCGGGTTCAGTTCTATAACAATTTGATTTTATTTCATCATACATATATCATTTGGTAAACCACCCTGTAGTCAGCTTTTTAACACAAACTTCAACTTGCAAGAACTATATTTTAAGGAACAAGAGGATAAAATAAAATTAATTTTAAAATAACATCATTTTTTAAACTTTAGGGAGAAAGAGTTACACCACTTAACTTTACTTACTTTAGATGCCGCTACAGTCCGGAGTGGACCTGAACCCCAACCAACAAGAATCTCCACCTAGGTCCCTTTCCACTTGTGTGCGCCATATTAGGTGACGTCTTTCCTTACCCTTTCGTTTCCTCCGGGATGGATTTGAAGATTTTCCGGGCGTTAATGTCCATTCGCTTTACATTTCTTAGCCATCTCAAGTGATGAATTCGAACCTTCTGACTAGGTCGATGTCGCTCTACAACCGGTATAGTTCGGTGTTGTGTCTTCTCTTTCAAAACTCCCATCCTTTTATAACATCCATGCTTCTGCGTCGTATAGCAGGACTGGGATGATGAGGGTCTTATATAAAGTTACTTTAGTTGTCCGTGAGGGCTTTGCAAGGGTAATTCTTCGCTTGATCTCTGCGCTGGGGTAATTTGTGGAGCCTAGGTAGACAAAGTCCTTACTACCTCAAAATTGTACCTGTTCATTGTGACGTTCTATCCAAGTCGCCGATGTTGACTGTCCTTTTTCGATGACAGAATGTATTTTTTTGTTTGTTTGTCTTCGTTGACCATTCAACCAATTTTCGTTGCTTCTGTTTTTATACATTCACTGACAGACAGGGGTTTCTCTGTGGCTATGTTTTTGATAGCTTTTTGACAATGATAATATTGTTCATCTGCGCTTAACATTGGCGGCATTGGCCTTCTTGAGAGGTACAGTCTCTTGCGATTCTAGCCGTTGGATGTTGAATTGTCTCACAGTACTTCTTTGGTGTTGTGGTGTTTGTTATATCCCTATACGTACCTTGGCAGCAACAAGGTAATGATCTGAGTCAATATAAGCTACTCAGAATGTGCGAACATGTAAAATACTGGAGTATCAATCATCAGGCGTTCGCTCACATGTCTAAATCTCAAGACTTTTTGCCTAAGTTTACATCTGACGACAAATCCGCATCCAAATAAGCCCTGCTTCTGCTCCTTGTAGAAGTCATCGTAGCAGATGTCACAGTTTTTCATCCGCTTTTTGTCCGGCTCACCCCACCGCACTTAGCAGTTTAGGGCCTCCGCTAATTGTTCGGCTGTACATGGCCTGTTATGGGTCCTGGCATTCCACGTACATATCCGAAAGTCGTTGGTACTAGGCTACCAACTAGAGTTTGCAGACAGAGTTTGGTTTGGGGAAACCTGTAGACACTTGTGTCTTCTTGATTGAACGTATCTACGATTTGAACATAACAAGGAGGCTAAATCTCACTTTGGGTTTAGTTGTTTTAATAGTATAACTTCCGGGAAAGGCTTTTGGAAGCAGATTCGTAAGTTTGAGGTCTTGAAAGGTACACCTGATCTGGCTGTTTTTGACCCTAATGATCTTAACTTATATTTTACCTCTCTACTGGATGTCAACCAACCGGAACCAATGCATTCTCTTTCCGTAATGTTATTATCGATGAGTTATACCGTGGACTCAAAAGATGGGTTGGATGACATACACTACCGTAAATAAATTTAAGATCACCAATAAGTTCTATGAAATAATGTGTTATTACAAAGAAGCGGCAAACTATTTTGACCCCTTATTTTTTATTTATTGGAGTACACTATATACGAGTAGATACATTTAACGTTTACATTTACATTTAATAGTATTTCAATGAAATTAGGAACAAATGAACAAAATAAATTATTTCTAAAAAAACCATTAAACTTTAACTTCGTCGAAGTATACTCCTCGAGCTTTTATAACAGTTTTAACAAGTCTGGACATGCGCTCTATCAATTTAATATTGTTTCGATTGGAAAGCTATTCTAGGTGTTGTTCAGTTGCTGCCAAAAGATTCCTGGTGAATAAGAATGCATTTGGCGAATCTTTCTATCCAAGTGATCCCATGAAAGTTCAATTGATTTCAAATCTGGCGACTGTAGTAGCCAAACCATCTTCATCTTCGTTCTTTTGTAGAAAGTTTGAACACAACTTTGAAGTGTTTTTAGGGTCGTTATCTTGTTGAAAGATGAATCCTTCTCCAATCAACCGAAGACCACTTGGAATAGCATACTCATCTAGAATGGTTCTGTAGCCCTCTATGTTAAAAATGCCTTCGATACGAATAGAATCACTGGTTTCGCTCCCCACACCAAAATCGATCCACCTCCATACTTCACGGTGAGCAGAATATATTGCGGTAAGGCGGTTTGTTTTGCGGAACGTCGCACGAAAACCCTTTTCATCGTGCCAAACAGATCGAACTTGGATTCATCAGTCTAAAGTACCCCTCTCCAGTTCCCAATGTTCAAATTTTTGTGCGTTCTAACCCACTCTAGTCTTTTTTTTCTTGTTTTGCGACCGAAGTAACGATTTTTTTTGGCAACGCGTCCAAACAAATTTGCGTGCCAAAGACGCATTTTAATTGTTGTAACGGAGACTGGAATTTCACTATTCGTGGTGATCTCTCCGCAGATTTCTGGTGCCATAAGCCATTAATTACGCTTGCTAGTAATCACAAAGTGGGCGTCGTGGCGTAGTGGTTACTGTGTCGGATCACTACGCAAGAGATTTCAAGTGCGAATCCCAGAAAACACCAAAAAAGTTTTTTCATGATCCCACCTCTCGCGAACGTCTGATAAACATCCGAGAGTATTGTTGTCACGAGAAAGCTTCTCAAAACAAATTGCCGTTCGGATACGGCACTAAACTGTAGGTCCCTTCCATTCGTGTGAAAAATATAACGTACACAACACGAGTGGTTGCGAGAAGCTAGGCCCTGTCACTTAAAGAGCTATTGCGCCAAATATTTTTTTTTTTTAGTAATCACAATTAAGCTATTTGCTTAGTAGTTTTTCTTGGATGCCCACTGCTCGGTCTAGGAACACTGCTTCCGGTTTCGTGAAATAGCTTGATGGTATACTCCAGCTTTAGAAATATTAAGTTCCTGGGAGATATCTCGTACAGATTTAATCATGTTAAGAAAACAAATAATTTGACTTCGTATTTATTAGGTATAATCACTATAATTCAAAATCGGAAATAACGCACAAATTGTTATTGCTTCAATGCCAAAAAAAAAAATTGAAAACAATTCTGGGAAAACCGATAGCCTTGAAGGCTTTAGGCGTCTACATGCAAATTAGAGTTGCAGGTATAATGCCACTACTGCCACAATCTCCTGAGTAAAAAAATAATTTGCGAACTATAAATGGTTTGGTAAAAACATGAAGACAATCAAGCAAATGTTATAGTGTACATCTTAAATGGATCAAATTAATTTTTCCAAATTCTTGGTGTTCACGTCTTAAGCATGGTAAATTCAATGATTACTTCTTCTAGTTTTCATTTGTGCTAAGATTATACCGGTACCTACAAAATCCATTCCTATCTCTCTGTCCGATTTCATATCCATTAGCATTCCAAGCTTATCAAAACTGTGTGAGCTGTTAATACAGAATCAAATCATTAAATTTATGGAATCTGATGACAGGGTAATCACTTTTTTGAACCAATTAGGGTTTAGAGCAAAGTATAGCACACCCACGGCGTTACTGGGAATTACCAGAGACTATACCTAGTCAAGTCATAAATACTGGTACACGTATTTTTGGTGATAAAATAAAAAACGAACAAGTCGCTCTGGTCACCGCCTCTAAAATAGACCACAGCTTACAATCCAAAGGATATAGGTCTGCTGCTGCTATTGAAGTCTGGCACATGGTTTTGGAGCCACCCTTGTGAGCTGGCGCGAAGTCTTGTTGGAAAGTTCCTTCACAACACCTTTCAGAACATTCGTTTGGTAGATTTTAGCCAATGTTTTTACTCCCTTCTCGCAAAAATGAAGGTCGGTCGTAGCTGACTCGGCACCAAACCGTTCGACTCGTGGAATGAGCTCTGATACTTTTTGGATGACCAGGTATAAATTCATTGCTTATTGAACGATTCATCACTAGTAAGCATTTAAGTAGTAAGTATTTTCGTTCGCAATTTCCACAGTTTAGAATTGAAACCTTGTCAAAGAACCACTAAACCGGTTTTACAAAAAATAACCTAAAACTTCTAAGGAAAGAGATTAGATTTGCAAACTAGAACTCATGGAGAAATTTCTGCGGATCCATTGTATTCACCACTGAAGTGTCCCGCCTGAGAAGGATCTTCTCTAAAGCATCAATTCCGACGTCTTTTGTGAAGAGATTCAGATTCAGACCATTATGGCGAGCACTCCTTGCTACAAAAACGTATCTGACAATAGTTCCTCTGTTGGTCCAACAAAACCTATGATGGGAGTGGATGTGGATAAAATCAAAAAAATAATCGTCGACGACGAGATATTGTTGGCAATGAAATCATTTGCTCAATAAGCCACTTGGAGTGGTTGATATACATACAACCGGTGATGCTGCAAGAGTCGGGTGAAATTATTGAGGCTCATGCTATCTGAATCTGCAGGAGGTGCATGCCATTTCCACTCTGGAGGACCGGAAAGATAGTCATTAAAACAAGCAGGCCGATTAGTCTGTCGGTCAGATGAGGATTCTAAAGCGATTAATAAACATGTGCGATGAGATATTATCGGAGAAAATTACTTATCTATATCACAGCATGCGTACATAGAACGTTAATTATACTGTTTTACTTTACAGTAGTGTCTACTCTACACTAGAAAGACATAAAGAATTCTCCATACAAGCCTTTCTCGACATTATTGCGGCTTTAAATAAATCCAGGGCCGATGATGTGCATAGGCAGTAGTCTGCGCAGGGTTCAGCTCAACATTGTTCTCGGTAAGTGAAAGTACAAACTCTACTTAGTAGACATAGAAGATGATAGATCAGCAGAAACACCTCTTGCAACTCATACCTTTGGCCAATTATTATTCACCAGATCTCAAAAAATGCTGACAAGAGAGGTGGCTTCAACGTGACGGCCTACGTTGATGATGTTTTAATCTTAGTATCAGAGAAATTCTTTCCAGTATGCACTTCTTTCTGTCTGATAATATAATAATTGTTTCAGTGGCCGGGGTTTAGGATCCAATTATTGAAAGATTAATATCGTGCTTTTCACTGGGCCCGTCTATTCTACAAAATTTATTTCGCAAATATTACTTCGCATTTATCGAAACAAATTTTGTTTGTTTCGCAAGAGTTGTTTCGCAAATTTTCATTCAGTCTTTGATTTATCTCGCGATGAGATCATTTCGCAATACTTTTCCCGCGCTTTTATATTTCGCTTATGATTAGGCAGCAATTTGTCGTTTTGAAGGAATTTATTTTGCTAACTGTTAATTCCCATTTTGGTGCATTGTCGTTTATGTAATTGGAAAAATGACACTTGACATTCATTGGTTTTTCAAGCGCCGGCTGTGTCTCAAAGTGTAGTTTCGAAATGAAAAACTTGGTGTTTGGTTACACGCAGGCCGTTACACGAAGGCCGTCCGGTGTATGAGTCGAAGAGATGCCCCATAGTGTGTAATCCTTATATCCTGCGAAGCTGGTCACCCAAGTGCTGTTAAGATACAGGCGCCTGCCAGACAACAAACATTTACAATTGTACCCAGCCAAATATTTCGAGATTTCGAAATAAGTTAAAAAAGCTTATCAAGAAAACGCTAACTTATCAAAAAGCGAAATTATAATTGCGAAATAATGAATGCAGAATATCTTAAGGTCAAATAATTACAAGCCTAAATAAGAATTTGTCAAATAAAATCTGGGAAAAAACAAAATGCGAGTTGTTGAAATGCAAGACAACAAATTGCGAAATGATTATGGTGAAATGATATTTTTGCGGTATGATAACATACCGAAATAAGAACTTGCTAAACAAAAATTGCGAATAAATAAAATGCAAAATGATTAGAATGCAAGACAAATAATTGCGAAATGATCATGGCAAAATGATATATTGCTAAAAAGAACCGCGAGTAGACCCCTACCCCTTTTCACTACATCATTCCCTAAGTTAAGTCTCTAGGAAAAGAGTGGATTGACTTACAATTTTTAAGGACGAAAAGACATTTATTTGTATGTCCCCTTACAATGTTGCGAGCATGTTACAGTGTGCACTTACTATATTCTTACTTTGAACTTTAGAATATTTTACTATACCCGCCTCTTTTCACTTCATTTCTCCAGTTCACAGGGACACCATCCAAATGTGCAGAGAGAATATAGTTCAAGCGAATTAAGTTCAACACAAAAGTTAATTTAAGTTTAATTCTTTGCGCGTACGAAATTCGCAGAAGTATCTACCTTAAATTTTTTTCTTTTATGCATGTTCAAGAAGAATAGGTTTAAATATTACAATCGTTTACTTTTACATTTCGCATAGAAAATAAGAATACATATGCAGGATGTTTCATTGATTTCAAATCCACGTTGGTGTGACAGGTCCACAACATCGCTTAAGAGTTTAACTTTGTATGTTGGGCCGGGCAGTTGAAAATGTGTTTCACATAATGAGAGCCATTGTTGCACTCGTGGCAACAGTCTTTTATGTTTGGGTCGAAGTGAAGCAGGTAATTGTTTAGTAGACGACACCAACCTGAGCGGAGTTGGCTTTCGTTGTCCTTGTTTGACGTGGCAGACGCCGTTCCTCATAAGCTATGGGTGGGGGACGGCCTCCGAGGACAATGTTTGGACTGCGCCTGTTACTGTGCATTGGTGAATGTGGTTTCTTCCTTCTTTATATTGCTCAATGGGTAGGTATTGGTAAATATCTTGTTGAAAATTTGGGATACTCTTGCGGATGTTTCGGGGTGGTTTAGTTAGCGTTGTGAGTATGTTGTTTAGATATTGAGGCAGATGGCAGGACAGTAAAAATTGTCTTGAGAGCATGATATTGTTATCGTTGATGGAGAGCACTTTGGTTGGATAGCTGAAGGTTGCGTTCTTTGAAAAACCATTCCAGGTTACTCAAGTATGCGTTCATAGATGTGCATAGTTCCGGTATGTTAGGGCCTGATATTAAGACTGTGCAGCCATCTGCGTATGCAACGATGGTATGTGGTGGTGGAAGTGCTGCCGAGGCGCTACTGTGGAATTTGCAAAAGCCGTGTTCCTGGTTTGCTAGTGTCAGGTGATCAAGTAGTGTCGGAAGAAGGAGTATCTCAAGTGTTTTGGCGACTGGTGACAGTAGCGAGATGGGCCGGTAAGATTTACTTTGGTTCATCGGCTTTCCTGGCTTGAATAGAGGCATATTCTGCCTATTAAAGACAGAAAAATGTAAAATATTACAGTAAGTTTTCTAAACAAATATACAAAAAAAAAATTTCATGAAAAAGGCAAAAGAGAAACATGAACTAAAATTCTCCTATATTTGCGAAAAGATATCGAAGAAGAATGACAAATGAAGATAACGTAATTAGATCCACACCAATTTATGTAAACAATCAACTAACAGCATTCTTCCGACATTTACTTTGGTTGGCAAAGTCAAGGGCCAAGGCGGCTGGCTGGTCGTACGTTTGGATAAGCTATAACAAAGTTCTTGCAAGAAAACAAGATGGGGAGAAAGTTGTTGAAATTGTCTCAAACGACGATGTCAACAAAATTGCATGAACATAAACAACCATTTGCATTAGACATACGTACTGCCATGACAGAAAAAATGACAGAAGCAGAAAATGAAGAAATTATTTACGACGTATGTTTTCAAGTAGTAAACTCTTTTAAAGATGAAAATATTAAAAACATAATAAATAAAAATGAAATAGCATGCATATATGTAAATATAAGGTCAATCAGAAAAAATTGGGATGCTTTTTTAGAGAGTATTAATGAAATACTTGAATTTATAGATATAATTGTTCTGAATGAAATTAATATAAAGGAGGAAGAAAATTCTTTTTACACTATCGAGGGTTATAATGCTGAATTTAACAATAGAGCGACAAAAAAAAAGAGATGGAATAGTTGTGTTCTGAAAGAAGGTATCATATACGAAAGAGTAGATTTGATGAGTACATTTTACGAAAGTATTGCATTAAACATTAAATATAAAGATGTGCAGGGAACAATTTGTTCAATATATAGACCACCCTGCCTCAATATAAATAGTTTTATTGAAGAATTTGGTGTAAATATTGATCACTTTGAGAGGAGCAGAGAGCTTATTATATTGGGTGACATGAATTTGAACATACAAGATACTAATAGGGCTGCTGTGAACAGGTATCTTGATACGATTTCCTCGAAGGGTCTTATCAATACAATAAAAGTAAACACTCATGTTGAAATAGCGAGAGGTACACAGACGCTTATTGACCACTGCCTAATTCGATCAAGTAGCACCTCAATAGTATCAGCTGTAATCGAATCATGTGTATCCGACCACTATGCATTATTTTGCGGCCTAGGAAAAATCAAAAGAAAATGTGAAGAAAACCAATATCAAAAGGTAATTTCAAGTCACAAAGTCACGCAAAAACTAACAGAATTCAATTGGGATGAACTTAATAAAATAACAGATGCAAATGAATACTACGAATATTTCAAAGAAAAAATCAATAAAATATGCGAACTTTCTACAACAGCAAAACATATTAACAGAAGAAAACCGGAGAACCAATGGATCACGAGCGAAATTTCAAATGCTTGCAAGTATAGAGACGTGCTATACAGACGGTACAAAAATAACAGGAGAAATCAAGAGTATGAAAAAGAGTACAAAGAATACCGAAATAATCTTAATAAGAGGATACACAAGGCAAAATCTGACTTCTACAAGGAACAATTTGAAAAATCCAAAAACAATCCTAGAGACACCTGGAAGATACTGGGAAGAAAACGCTGTGATTTAGATGAAACCTTAGTAAAGAATTTCTCTATGGAAACGAACTTCAACACCTTAGCAAACAAATTTGCCCAAAATAAAAATGTCCATAGCCCCGGAATTAGGAGTGCATCTGTTGAAAGGTTTGGTACTGATGTTAAGTACTTGATGCCTGAGGTTCTAAGCTTTTTCAAGATTCACATTGAAATCCCGTCTGATCCTAGTGCCTTGGAGGGTTTGGCACAGTGTATGGACACTGCTATCTGGTCTGGAGTAAATATACCTGGTTCTTCTTTCATTGGTAGGTGATGGAGTTTTCTAATGGTTGTTCTTTTATCTCGGTTGTTTGATTTTTGATCAATTGTTGATTGAACAGTTTGGCACATTTTTCGGGTTTTCTGTGTTGTTGTTGGCAATTCATGGGTTTAAAAGAGCTTTTATAGAGAACCAGAGCTTCTTGATGCCTGTGCCAAGATTACAATTTTTCAGGTGGTCAGACCACTTTTACCGCCTGCGTCCATCCACCAGGCGTCTGTAGAATCTGTTGTTCTGATGTTATCTGCAAGCAATGCTGCGGCGGCTGGGAAGTTTGGTGTTATTTTTGGTATTCTGTCCGCTGGCATAAAGTGTGCTGCTGCTTTTGTTAATATTTTGCGAATGATTTTTCCACGAGCGTGAGCATTTCTCGGTGGTTGTTAGTTATTGATTTTGTTTTTTGTGTAGGACATAAAACCGAGCCAGTTTGCTTTGTTGAAATTTATGAATATAATTTTTTCAGAGACTAGTAATTCACTGGCATGGTGATTGTAATAGGATGGTGGTCTGAATTGAGTAACATATCTATCTTCCAATACTTGGTGGTACGGTGTGGAGTATTTGAGCCACCCATCTTGCGTCCCACCCCACTTCGCCACACTACACATTCCATACGCCTGCAGTAGGTATCGCATATGTTGAGTACTTGTGAACGCGGGTTTATTTTGCTCGTACCGTGATCCTTCAAAATTCAACGTAAATAGTCCTTTTATTCGTCGCTAGATGACGAAGTATGGGCAGAAAATGGCAGTCTTTAAAAGTGGTTTCAAGAAACATGGATGGAAAATAAAGACCACCACAAGGAATGAAACCGTACACCCTCTTCCAATTTTAGTGTTGATCAACTTCTAGCAGTACCGAAACTTCCTCGTTGAATATGCGACTTCAAAGTGCATGAAACAATAATGTTTTGATTCTCGAACTTTAAGCGACCAAATTAAATTTATGTGCTTCGGCTTTCGACACGACACTAAAGCCGTAATTACTGGATTAAAAAATTGGGCCTGTGTTGTCCTAGCACAGAAGATGTTTAGCCTATCGTTACTTCAAGCATTTGGTTCTTTAACTGAACCGAGATTTTATTTTGAAAAGACTTAAGAATGTTTGTACCAATATTGACAAAAACTATTTTAATCCAATTTCTTCTGAAGATGTTACAAATGTTGCCGACGATAAGATTTCCTTTGCTCAGAAACAACTTCGCCAAGAATACCTAAACGTTATTTATACGATAAATTATTGCATACGTATGCGAAGACCAAGTATTGCTTTTAACTTTCTCAACAATAACACCTTCTTTGTGCAATTATTTAACAAATATTTCATTATATCAGCTGGCTTACACCGTGGTGGATAGCCAAAGCGAAACCGAACATATTCGTGAGAGTACTTATAGCAGCTTTTACGCTCAAAAATACAAATGTTTCGCTGGAGACCTTTATAGCAAATCATCCCCTAAGCGGCAAAACTGGCGACGTTCAACAAAACCAGAACATCAAACAGAACAATAAACATGCATGAACGTATTATCAGAGAGACAACTATCAATGGGTTCTAAGCTGTGTATTGTGCACCGCTAAATGAGCAATTCATGTATTTTTGGCGAGTGGCAAAGGTTCGGCAACATTTTGACTGAAACCGAAACTTTACCTAAAATAGTGTTTTTGACCACAACCGAAATCGAACTATACTCATAAACTATACTATATGCATGTTTGTAATCTGCGTAAAAAGTTTTTCACCTTTAGACCAAATTGCAGTTATAAATACGTAAAAGTTTTAAGGTCATCCAACTTATCCACGTAAAATAACAAGGCTAGCTATCAGCTATCATTTGATTAAGTATTATACATATGCCACTATATGATCCCCTGAAAGGGAGCCGTTGCTATTTCTATTGGGTAAAGGAGTTATCTTTTTTATAAATGTCTCTCTGGATAGACGGACCTGTAACGCTGGGACAGCCCCCGGAGATGTCTGTAGATGCTTGTTGATTCTTCTTTTGAATAGCTGGACATTAAAAGCATCTCCAAACATGGCTCTCGGGTGTCCAAAGCTGACTTGTTCTGTAGCAGAAGGATTTTTGATGGAGAGATGATCGCGTGGTTGCCAGGTGTACTTAAAGGTGATGGGCCTTTGCGATTTGCATTTCTTTGGATCATACCATTGAGGTTTTCAGAACATCTGCCATAGTAGTATCTATAGAACAGGCATAAATCTCCTCCCTTCTTCTCTGAGCCAACTGCTGGAGATTGTATTTTCGTGTGGGGTCATCAATTAGGCGAATTGCTCGTCTTAGTATGCAGCAAAGTAGGTGAAGGGAATGTTTATGGACCGAGCTCCATACATGTGAACAACACTCAAGCCGCGGTCTAGCGTGTGCTTTGTACAGAAGAAGGAACTGTTTCGCTGTGAAGTATCTCTTTGCTCTAAACATCAATTTTCCGATGTTCGATATGTGTTACACCGTAATTGACTGTAACGCCAAGAACGTATTGTTTCCTTGGGTTGAATAGTTTGTTCGTTCATATGAAGCTCTGGTATTAGAGGATAAAGAAAGTTATTAGCCGTTTAGCCGGAGAGGCTAACATTGGCATTAAGTTTTAGTGGTTAACGTACCTTACTTGAAATTGATAATTGATTTGGCCTTATTTTTAGAAGTTGAAGTTCATTCGATGTTTTCACTATCACCGTTGCTTTTTCTATCACACTTTTCACAGGAGAACACTTTATAATATCATTGCAACATAAATGCAATGTATGCACTATGCAGCACAGTGGAACAATATGATTGTAATTGTCTTTCAGTAAACGAAAAGCTTTCTGCATATTTGCGGCATTATCTTCGATTACAACAAAAAATTTGTCCGCTTGATATTTTTCGATTATAATTTGCATTTGCTCCTGTAGGTATTTTTCCGTGTGCTTTTTATCTTCAGTTATTAAAAAGTCAACAAAAACTGGGTCAGGCTTAGATATAATAAAGTTTATAATGCCTTCGTTGCGGATATTGCTGCAACCATCACACTGAAGATGTAAATGTTGTGCATTTTGTAGTTGGTCTGCAATATTGCATTTTACAGCGTTGTATTCTTCCTCCAGGTAATTTGTGGCTAACTGCTTTCTTGATAGCAAATGAAATCCACAAAGGATGTTCAACCAGTGATAAAGGAGAGCCACTAACATATATGGCTCTTGCTAACGTTTTATTTAACGATTCCTGAAATATATATAAATATCAAATTAGAAAACCTACATACAGAACAAATGTAAATATTTTTATTAATGAAATGCTTACGTTTTCACTTTTGATAATGGCTGGGATAGATTTGATGATTTAGCATTTGATTGCTCACTGTCTACGCTGGGAATTGTATTGCTATCGCAGGAAGTTTCCACATCATTTTTATAATATTTAGCGGTGACGTTTGTAGATTTCACTATTTCACTATTTATAATATTTTTTATGTCAGCCGGGCATTTAAAGCAGCTTATCAAATGTTTTGTTATTTTATTTATGTTTGGATAATAAGTCTTTCCGTAAAACTTGCATTTAGCAAATTTATCCATTTTATCGAAATATTTCCACACCACACTTTTATTTCTTCTCATATTAAATAAAAAATGAACTTTAATCACTAGAGGGAACACTGCACCAATTGCAATAATAAACTTATGTTTACTAACGTTTCTAGATACAGATTTCAGATTAAGGAATTTTTATTATTTAGTCGTTCTATTTACAAATTGGCTTAAAACTAGACTTATTACTATAAATTTAACGTATATCTACTGGCTAGTTTGCTAAGGTTTTTTTTTTTTAAAAAAAAATCTATATTAATGGCTACTTACTTAATCTATTATATGAATAATTTGTATAACAAAATATATTATTAAGGGGACTATCCCCGGTAATAGGCATTGTCTGCAAGCTGGTAGAACGGTGTTTCTTCGTTGTTCATTATGTCTTCAAATCTTGAATCGATGATTGCTCGTGCACTCAGGTATCGGTGGCTTGGGTCGATCTGCTGTCGGATGTAGTCTTGTATTTCCTCGTTAGGGTGGTCATCAAGATTTTGCAGGAGTCTATTTGAAAGTTGAATCATATACTGGTCGATTGGGCTCACACCGGCGTTCTCGTAAAGAAACTAACGTTTCTAAAACCAAAACACAGATATATATACATATATACTCACTGCAAAAGGGGTTATTTTTTTATACCTAGTTTGGCACATCACTAATTACCAAATGTAATAAAAACCCATATATATATACATATATGCATATGTACATACTCACTGCAAAAGGGGTTATTTTTTTTATACCTAGTTTGGCACCTCACTAATTACCAAATGTAATAAAAACCCATATTTGGGTGGGTAAATATAGTTTTGGGTAAATACCCGGTATTTACCCTTTGATAAATACCTATATATATAAAAAATTTGCCCATCACTAGGTACAGTACAGTACAGAGGCAGATCCAAAGCAACGTGGCTAAGCACTGTGAAGCGAGACATGAAGGAAATAGAAATTGGAGAACGAAAAAAATCTGGGAACAAACGAAGACAAATAGGATCAATGCATACATAATTGCTATAAGAAATTATGCGGACATGGTAACTGTAGCATTATACTTATAATGACTTAAGTAAAGTGTATACCACAATTCAGCATATTACTAATTTTCCGAAGTGGAAACCTGTAGTGACTGAACTAATAATCGTATCTATGTTTCTAAACCGTTCACGCAGGTTTGGCTCGAATATTCTGGCCAAACCTGCGTGATCGGTATAGAAACATAGATACCCGAATATTCTGGCCAAACCTGCGTGAACGGTTTAGAAACATAGATACGATTATTAGTTCAGTCAATATATCTCTGAGATAACGACTAACAAGAGTTTACAACTCTTTTTTTTGTAACATTGGTCGTCCCTCTCCAGCATAGTGTAAATTACGGGATGGTGGCGATACGATGTTCCTCTATTCAAAAGATTCTTTGGACATGGTATGAGGTTCTACGGTTCAGTGTGCTACAAATGAAGCTGTTTACGTATCTTGCAGCTTATAATCAAAGTTAGGCTCTAAAACCCCTTTCGATTTAAATTTCGACGGTCCTACGTTTCGGAGTTTTGGTATGTAAGATACCTTGGTGTGTTGACCAAACGCATGCAGTTATAGGCCTATTTTAGCGCGGTGTCTCAATAGCAATTTCTTTTTAAGTTCTTTTGTACGATTTTTATATGGTGGTGCTGCTTTTGTTCAATTATGTCGCATCTGCCTCCTCATTCTCGTTGCCGCTCAAATCTGCTTTTTAGTGTTGTGTAAGTTACTTTCCTACACACCCCCTAACATGGGCTACCTGTTACGTGTATTGTGACCCAGTTCAGTAAATTAACTTTACCCCGAGGCATTGAGTCTCCAGAGACTTTTTGAGTGTACATATGAGTCTCGCTTGTAAGTTCTACATGACAACGAATTTTTTTTTCTACGTAATTGAAAAAAAGCTTAAGGAAATAATAAAACAACATGATAACTACTGACAATGTAAACTTCAAGTTAGGAAAAGATTGATTTATTTTCTAGGTTTAACGGTGGATGATGTAATGCAACGGAGAGTTTCTAATATGTTTTGTAATTTTTCAGGTGAAGTGAAAATCACGATGAAGGGATGTTTTACTGACAGTCATGAGTGCAATCAAACTGAATGCATCTCTACAGCTGAGCCGAGGAACAATATGAATTTTTGCTGTTGCAAAGGTTCTTTGTGCAATAAGGATCACAAATGGATCCCTACATCAACAGAGGCCACTACACAAGGTAATTATTTAAATTTAAATATGTACGTATTGTAACTAGACACACAGTATATATTTGACACCATTGCTGCTAAAACCAGCTGGAAATTATTGTTCAGCTGCGTATAAGTTATTATTGATGAAAATTTTCTATCACCGTGTGGTTATAATACCAAGATTGATGAAAATCTCGAGATTGAAAGTCTTCACGAAACCAATAGTTGCCCTTATTCGTAGGTGGAAGTAAGAAAAAAAGGTGTGAAAGGGTTAGCCTTAAGTGATGTTAAAAGCTTTGTTGACCATTCGCCTAAGTCGTTTGGGAACATTTTTCGACTGCCATCTTTTTGATTCTGCTGAGGCAGAATCAGAAGTGAGCGGTGACCTTCCTATTTTGGATTTTGATCGATCTGCCAGAGGTCTGTTGTTTTTAATCGTAGCAGGTTGTGACCTGTTATTAGATTATCTGTTATTAGGTTATCTGTTATTAGATTATCTGTGACGCTGACATAATTTTAATTTGTTTAAAAAAACAAAGAGTAGTATTTCAATATTTTGGAGTAGCGACGAAGAAGAAATGACATCATTCGCATTCAAAAACGCGTTAAGAAACGCTGATAATGATAATTTTAGACTGTCACATTTTAAATAGGCGTAAACGCCTTTGAGGATGAGGGTGAATATAAAAAACTATTTCGAAAAAATAGTATAAGCAATACAAATTTTAGTCTAACATTTACTCAATCTATGCCTTCTTCAATGAAGAGACTCTTGCGTTAATTTACTTAATTAACTCAGCGGCGCTTCAAACCAAAAAATAACTGACTGCCAGCTCAGCATTAAGACTGAGAGACTCAACACACTACCCATGCCAGTATCATATTGATGTACCGCCATCTGTCCAACAAATCAAATTTTAATTTGAGCTACAAACACTCAATACCGGACAGTTCAGAGTGGACTGTCGCGCTGACCTCCACCCCTAATCGCTGTCAATTTTCACGGATGCGTTCAAAATCAAAGACAAAGTTGGTGCTGGTACATTCACTTCTCCTTTAAATTTCCAAGCCGACGTCAGCGCTGTTCGGCAAGCCGCTGCCTGGTACACGGTTAATAATGCATTGCTGACTGATATCGTTATTTATATTGACAGGCAGGCAGCCATCAAATCACTAACAGCACTATAAGATCTAAGGCAGTGAAAGACTGCCGGGCATCTCTCAACGAGAGGTTCTTTAGGTACGAACAACATAGGCGTAACCGACGTTGAGTTAAGTATTTTATCCACGCCGATGCGTTAGATAAGGTGAACCATAGATGAAAGTATCTAGACCATTGTAATACTGTACTGGTTCTAGTACTAGATCAAAATATGTCAAATTGACTTTTGAAACACAAGAAAGGAACCCTCTCAAAACTAACCAACGTTATAACAGGGCAATGTACGATGGGTAGGCATGGTCATTGGTTGGGCATCTTCTACTATGACTACTGCACGAGCTGCAGAGTGCAGTAGGTTATACGAATTCGAATTTATTTTTTTAAATTTCAAAACCATCGATGTTATGACAGACAAATAATTTTAATATAATTTAAATTATTGGTATATATCTAATTATGTACAACGTAGTAGATACACGTGTAAATCTAATATCTATTTAAAGCCTGTAATTTATCCGATAGAATTCTTTACAAAGCAGCTTTCGAGTTTACCGAGTTCATATCCGCAAACTGACAGAACCAATGATTCGTAACTCGCTTTAAATTATACTCGTATTATTATATATTTTTATTATATTAGAAGTGCTAGTAAATTTAAGATCATCTAGAGATACATTAAATTCACTCAGAAAAAATTAATCTTCATAGAAATTAAAGATTTAAATATCTGCTACTTTCTAACTAATTTATTTTCCCTTTTATTTACAGTGCCAAAAGAGAAAACATCGGATGAAAATCTATGGTATATACTAATAGCCGTATTGTTGCTTGTAATCCTTGTTGGTATATTCTTTGCCGGACTATTTGTCTACAAGAAAAGAAAACAAGGAATGTTCAATGAAATACCGAGCGTAAGTTATTATAATTTGGGTAGTAAGTGACAATAATGATTAAGGATATTGCGGCACTATTATAGATCGAAGCTGAAGTGACAAGCTCATCGCCATGTTTATCACTGAGACCTATAGAGTTGTTAGAGCTGAAAGCTAGAGGTCGATTCGGTGACGTTTGGCAAGGAAAACTTCGTAATGAAGACGTAGCTGTAAAGATATTCTCCATTCAAGAAAAAGACTCTTGGAATACAGAAATCGAAATATACAAGGTAAATGTGTTCACAGATTACGTGTGATAGATACTAATTGTTTGATTCCAATTTAGCTCCCACGCATGAAACATCCAAACATTTTGGAATTTTTAGGCGGTGAAAAACATCAGAAACCAGAATTGTGGCTTATCACAGTCTATCACACAAATGGTTCTCTCTGTGACTACCTGAAAGCACACACGCTCACCTGGACAGAACTGTGTAAAATTGCCGAATCCATGGCAAGAGGCCTAATGCACTTGCATGAGGAAATCCTGCCAACAAAAACGGAGGGCCTAAAGCCAGCCATTGCCCACCGAGATTTCAAGTCGAAGAATGTTTTGCTGAAAAGCGATTTGACGGCGTGTGTCGCAGATTTCGGCTTAGCTATGATTTTCCAACCAGGTGAGTTCAGCGAAAGGGTTGCTTATATGATTTTTTGTAAATTTGTGTATTTCTGTATAGGAAAATCTTGTGGAGACACTCATGGTCAGGTTGGCACTCGACGATACATGGCACCGGAGGTACTAGAAGGTGCCATAAATTTCAACCGTGACGCTTTTCTGCGTATCGATGTGTACGCATGCGGTTTGGTTCTGTGGGAGATGGTATCACGATGTGATGTAAATGGGCCTGTCGCCGAATATGCTCTACCATTTGAAGCTGAGGTGGGTACAAGTAACAGCTAATCACGTCAAATTGAATTGAGTTTGTCTCTATCGTTTTTAGCTGGGTCAGCGACCGTCTTTAGAAGAAGTGCAAGACAAAGTAGTTGGAAAGAAACTGCGTCCCCGTATATTGGATACTTGGAGGTTACACCCAGTGAGTAATTGAAATTAAATTTCATAATTTACAATACATGTACATATGCGTACGGAAAATGTCAAGGTGCACGGTAGAGTACAGTCACATTCTCGAACTTTTTCACTGACATACATTTTTTTGGCGGTTTTTTTAATTTTTTTCGAAATTCAATGAAGTAAAATTAAAGGACTTATATATTTTTTATCGGCGCATCGTTACCTTTTTCTTTTTTTCAATTTTAATTTTAACTTTCAAAACTGTTGATTTTCCAAAATTGTACTACGTAAATTGTGTTAAGTGTGGTAAGTAAGTTAGTAAGATTCAACTCTGGTCCAAATGGACCAGAGTTGGACCGACAGACGACTGACTCTCTGTTTTTACTTTTTAAGTATCTGGAAGCCTGAAAAGAATAAGAAATTGGTTCGGAAACCTCTTTCCTCCTTCTCCTCCTACTCCTCGTCACTACAGCTTCTACAGAAATCGTTGGAGGGGACACCCAAGACTTACAGCGATACAATGTCACACTTGACTTTTTTATGCTACATATATCGACTACTAGGTACATTTTCATTTTTAGGAACCCTAACTTGCTTCGTAATCCACTTCTTTGCTAAATATTACCTAGTAATGATCGATAAAGTGTGAAACTTGCTATTTCATCATCAAAGTCTTTCTTCGGAAGCATTTTTATGCATATAATACCTAGTAGGGACAAAATTATTGTTATTACATTTGTTGCACCAATTGCGCAGTCATGATATATCCGTATGAATACCCAGAGATTGATGTAACATTTCTGGCAGTTACTTTCACACTTTTGTTTGTTTATAACAATATCTCTTATATCTACATCTATAAAAGAGAACACATTTTCCTGTTTGTCCGCGAGTATGGAGTAGGTACATAACGATACCTCAACAATATATATATATCAATCGTTTGTCGTGAGTAGCGGTATTACATAGGATGGTTTTTAGCATCCTAAGTCCGTTATTGGGCCTTTAAAACCATTTTATATGATTTTTTAACTGAAAAAAAAAAAAAAAAAACATTTTGTATGCTTTACACACATATTACTACAAAATGGCTGAACAGATTCGAATTTGACTTTATTCTTCGATTAGTACATTTCCTGGTGAAGAGATTGATGTATCAATCATTATTCTGATATTCTTATAACGGAAGTAATACGCAAAAATGTGATTATTTGAGATTTACATATTTCACAGATATGCGTAGGTCATTGCAATCAACACCCCACCAGTGGAGTGCGGGCACATTCATGTTTATCAAACAAACTTTTTTTCTTCTCTCTTCTTTCTTTGGGCTGTTGTAGGTTTCTTATGTAATTATTTATCTCTACATCTATAAAAGAGAACACATTTTCCTGTTTGTCCGTGAGTAGGGAGTGGCTACGTAACGATACCTCAACAATATACATATATATCTATCGATTTGTCGTGAGTAGCGGTATTACATTATTCGTAAATTTTAATTTTAATTTTCAAGACGCTGCCGTCGCTAGGGATTAGCCAAATGTTTGCTTATTGATTCACCACATTATTCGAGAATAATGGCGACATTAAAGATATCGTGGTTGTCTACGCGCGGTATAAATGCCACAAATCATCAGAGCCGTCAAGGCACAAATTCACATTAACTCGTCAAACGCCATAAGGAACAATTGCTGACTTTGGCCCTTAAAAAATAGAGTCTACAAATCAAAATTGGCTAAATACGCTGTTGTCCTGTATAGACAAACTTTGTTTACAGACCAGAAAAAAGCGTCGAAATATCGACCAAACTATACTAGAATACCGTTTTACAACGAAAGCAGTGAACGCTGGTTCGTTAAACGGCATAATGAACAATTGCTGACTTTGGCCCTTAAAAAAATAGGGTCTACAAATCAAAACTGGCTAAATACGCTGTTGTTCTGTATAGACACATTGTGTTTACAGACGAGAAAAAACGTCGAAATATCGATCAAACTGTACCAGAATATCGTTTTGAAACTAGGTGCACAACTAAGTTCTCGCTGTGTGTTAATAGATGGCTCCAGCAGTAAGTGCTGGTCGATTTTGACATATCCAAAACATCATGAACCGAGCTTAGACATATGGTAAACAAACTGTTTTGACACATTAGTGATTTTGTTTTGGCGTCATATATTTTTGGTTGTGTGAAAATGTCTGATTTTGTGTCAAATAATCGTCATTTGCGGGAAGTGTTGATTTTCTTCTTTCATTCGAAGAAAACGGCGGCTGAAGTGCATCGAGAGTTCCAAAACGTTTACGGAGATGCTGCTCTAAGTGAAACAACGTGCCGTGATTGGTTCCGTCGCTTCAGAGACGGTGATTTCGATGTGAACAACTGCTCCAGTGGCAAAAAAGGAAGGGTTTTCTTCATCGCATCGTGACGAGTGATGAAAAATGGATTCATTACAGCAACCCAAAAAAAGAAAGTCATGGGGACTGCCCGGTCATGCTTCTACGTCGTCGGCTCGGCCGAATATTCATGCTGCGAAGATGAACCGAACAGGTCGGTGTCATTTTTTATGAACTGTTGAAACCCAACGAAACCATCACTGGGGAATGGTATCGACTTCAATTGATGCGATTGAGCAGAGCACTGCGCGAAAAATGGCCACAATACGAGCAGAGGCACGAAAAAGTGATTATACAGCATGACAACGCATGACAACGCTCGCCTTAAGTTCCCAAACCCGTTAAAACCTACCTGGAAACGCTCAAATGGGAAGTCCTACCTCACCCGCCATATTCCCCAGATATTGCGCCATCTGATTATTACTTGTTCCGTTCGATGGCACTTGGTCTGACTGATCAGCAGTTCCGCTCATATGAAGACATCAAAAATTGGCTTGATTCGTGGTTAGCCTCAAAAGATGAACACTTTTACCGTAACGGTATTCGAGATCGGAAAAAGTTGTAGCTAGCGATGGACAATGCTTTGAATGATTCATTTGTAACCATTTTTTCACAATAAAGTTGCATTTTCATAAAAAAAAACTGCGAGAACTTAGTTGCGCACCTAATATATTCCTATGATTTTTGCCTTAGGACTACTAAAAAGAAGGTAATCCAGAAAAAATGAAATTTGGGGCAATTTTTCTAAGATGGTGCCACGAGCCATGATGGAGGGCGGGCCAGAACTCAGTAATTGTTTCAACTGGCTATGTCTAAGTCTATGTGGTTCGCTTAACGGCTAATACAACAATTAAACTACTTTGTAACTTTGTGTAAACTTATTTGCTCTAAGTTATATAGCTAACATTTTATTGAATTTCTATTGCAATGTAAACATTTTTTCTTTCAGGGTCTAGCTGTCATCTGCGACACAATGGAAGAATGCTGGGATCATGATGCGGAAGCGCGGCTTTCTTCGTCATGTGTTATGGAACGATTTACCCAGTTCAGCAAATACCCGCAAATGCCACTTTTAATAGAGACTAATAGTGACAACACGATAAAAGATACGCCGAATTGTTTATAAGGAACAACATAACATCCAGTTAAGTTTTAAATGTGTTTTAGTAAAAAGGAAAAAACAAAAAAAATCAAAAAAGAATATTACACATAGTTTCATGTAAGTAGATCCATACCCTTAGATCATCGCACACCCGTTTTTTGGTGTACGAAGTGACTGTATCTTCCAAACCAATTGTGTAGTAAACGCGCGTAAATTTAGGCAGCTATATAAAAAAAAAGAATAGAATACAAACAAATTGTTGACAACTGAAGTTGTAACAATCGAATCGTGTAAATGATACGACTGATTGAACTTTGCTTTTATGTTCAAAAGAAAAGAAAAACAGAATAGTAACGGAAAAGTTTTTTTTTTTTTTTAGGAGAAAAAAGAATTAAAAAATATATATTTTGTTCGAATTAAGTTTTAAAGCCAATATATAGTTTTCAGTAATAATTTTTAAGCATTTTCCGATTAATTTAACAAAGGCAGCAACAATAGAAAGTGTAGGTAGAGTTAGTAATTTTCTTTTGTTTTTTTTTTAGTTTTAAATTAAATCTCACTTAGTATTGTTTTTTTTTTTTTTGATTATGATTTTATTTTATATTTTTATTATGTAAATGTTTAAGTGTATACATAGTCTAGCCATAAATACTGGTGTTAGGACTCCACTGATTAGTTTATGTATAAAGTTTAAAAAAATATATTCAAAACAAGTTTCCTCTTCGAATGTTCATTTTTAGTAAAAGTATAATGTAACCGATGAGTATCCAAATTAATTGTAGTTCAATCTTGTGTTGTGCAATACCAGTAAATTTTTGATTTGAATATAACTCGGCAGTAGTTTTTATGGCTAGACTAGGTATAAAAAGTTTAGCATTAAATAATTTGATTGTTCGATTTGTTCATATAAAAATTTCTTATTGATTAATTTTTTAATTTAATTATATTTTTTATTAATGTTAATAAAAGAAAAACATTATTTACATATTTTTAATTAAATTTATTTGTTTTATTTTTTTCTTTTACTTTATTTTGCAATCCTATGATTTGAACAATTTCGAGTCCTACCCAAAGACGTATTTTAGATTGCCACAGCCACACACTTACGTAATATGTGTGCCGAAATTTCGTCGCCCTCTAGTCTAGGCGGTCTTCAGTTTTCTGAATTTGATTTAGCTTATTCAGATGATATCTCACACGACAATTTCTAAAGATGAAGCTTACCAGCTTACGGATGCAAACACTGTTGTGTTTAAAGGTATCTTTGGTTCTCCTTACTGCAGAATGACTGGATGGCTTCTTAGCCTGTCTAACTGCTTGAGTGTTTTCACTTTAAGATAAGCGGTTTCTGCTGTTCTAAATATTTAGTATAACTTTCGAAGCGGATTCTGCGATTCAGCGGAAATGTTTTGGATCAGCGATTTCATTGAGATTAACTTTATGATGCGGTAATAGGTTAGCAACAATCGGCAAACAAAGAGTCCAACTGAGTAGGTGCTTTGTGGTTTAAGTGAGACTTGACTATTCGTGAGTAAGTAGATGGAGGCACCCCTGATACTGGGGCTCAGGTTGATACTGGCGTAGTATGTCTCAATGACGTGAGACTCGGCCTGAGAAACACTGGATACTTTTCAATTGAGTCCGAGAGACACCGGCAATAACTCTACAATTCATCTTCTGTACATCATCACACGATTCGTTTAGGACCAAGCGCCGACCCTCGTCTAGCCTAAGGTTCTCAATTTAGAATCTCAATCTCATACCTTTCATCTGTACTGTGCCGAAGACGTCTATTTTGACAAGCTCAGAGAGTAAGGCCATGTGATCCACGATATTATTTCCTGTAGCTAAATTTACCTAACATCCTCAGCTGTGTTATACATCGTTTGTGTATATATTCCTCCTTTGTCCCAGTTATCTGTAGTGAATAGAGACTTAGACGCCATTTGCTACGTTGATGGTCTCTTGTCGGCGTCAGATGAAATATACATCTTGGGCGACTTCAACCAATCCAAAATTAAATATGCTTCAGGAGATGCTGACTGTACATTTCTGAACCTTGTAACACTTTATCCACAGCTGCTGTAATTGTCGATACATTCCAGTCTCTGGGTATACTTAAGATTAATAATGAAAAAAATGGCCAAGATCGCACCTTGGAGCTCATCTCCTCCAATATTTGTGATGAAAGTTTTGTCTCCAGGAGTTACACACCTCTTGTTCCAGACGATATGTTTCATCTTTCTTTATACTCATTTTGTACCCTTGATGTAAATGAGTTTTACTGTTGTAATTCTTTTAAATTTGATTTTAGAAAAGCTAACTATAATGATATCTGTGTTGAGCTAAACAATAATGACTGGGGGGGGATTAATTGCGTAAAAAACACTCCGGTAGATACTTGTCCTTGAGATATTGAAATAACTCGGAACTTGAAAATTCTAAAGAACAGAGCTTATAGGAGATGGCGTTGTAATTTGGCAAATGAAGGCTACATGCTTTATACAAGTCTAAAGTCAGAATTCAAATCCTCCCTTTATCATGCATACCTGGATTATATAAACGATATACAGAGTAGTATCAAATATATGCCAATAAATTTCATCAAAAAGTTATTTCACCGTCTCACCTCTTCCGAACGTCTGACAAACATCCGAGAAAAATTTTCATTAGAAGCTCCTCTCAATCGAAAAAATTGCCATTCGCAATCGGCATAAAACACTAGGTCCCTATTACTGTGAGAAGCTAGAAAAAAAATACAGTTAGTGTAAAAAGTCTGCGTACATAACACAGAAATTTGTTAAATGCAAAAAAAAAAAAATAATATTTTAAATCAAAAAAAATATTTATTTCTTATTGGATTCAATAGAGATAAGTTTAATTTAATGACACGATAACAAAAAAAAATCAATATAACTCATATAGTCTTAATAAGACAATGAATTCAATTAACGTGTAACAAAAAATAACGTAAAAAAAGTCAGCGTACATTATGAAAAGTGAAACAAAAATAAACAACATTTCCTTCAATATTTTGTTGGGTACCCTCGCCTGAATATGACTTCCCCTAACCGTTTCTTATTGAATCAACCAGCGGTCTCGTATCTTGCATCATTCCTCAAGCAACTTTTCCCATAAATGTTCTATGGGGTTAAGGTCAGGTGATTGCGGAGGTGTATGCAACTGCTTTGGGATATTATATAGTAGCCAAAGCTTAACAATATGAGGAATATGCTTGGGATCATTATCTTGTTGAAACCAAAACCGAGTTTATCAGCACTTTCAGGGATATTTTTATAAAATTTAAATACTGAAATGTATCCATTGTGCTTTCGATAAATTCCAAGTTTCCGACTCAATTTGCCGCCATACACCCCCAAACAATAACCCCATCACTGCCGTATTTCACTGTTGGCAATAGGTTTTCTTTATTCCACTCAATTACTGGTTTTCTCCACACAATACCGCGCCCATTCAGTCAAAAAATGCAAAATTTGCTTTCATCTGAAAAAAGTGCTTTCATCCAAAAACTCTGGGGTTTGTCAATATGGCTGCTGGCAAATGTAATAAGTTTTTTTTTTATTGGTTTTTGAATTAAGCTTTTTCTTTTTTTCCAGAGCGTCCATGATACCCTTCTTGTCTTAGAGCATTTCTAACAGTACCACTGCTTATTGCCTTGTCAAACTTTTCCTCCACTATCTTAGCTATTTTCGGGGCACTTATTAGTGGATTCGCTTTTATTTATTTCCAATAAAATAGACCGTTTTTCTCTTGCTGTGAGCAGCTGGGGTCTACCAGATCTATATTTTGAGGTGGATTTCCAGTTGCTGCGTAGTTTTCCAAAACTCTTTGGACCGAAGAA
Organism: Pocota personata; assembly: GCA_963082735.1. Taxonomy (NCBI): domain Eukaryota; kingdom Metazoa; phylum Arthropoda; class Insecta; order Diptera; family Syrphidae; genus Pocota; species Pocota personata. The sequence continues at coordinate 209,222,015 of OY720429.1, forward strand.
TGTGGTTTATCAACTATTTGCCCGATTGCCCTTAAAGTTCTCCCTTCCGAACGCAGTTTTACTATGAATATCTATCGAAATTTCCTTATTCATAGTTAAAACACTCACAAATTACTTCAAAATGAATCAAACTACGAAAAAAAAAAACATATTCTAAGACTTCTTTACTTTAAATGATCAACTTCGTAAAAATAGTGTTCGTAAAATAAAATCAAAGCAAAGCTCGAAAAAAATAACGGGAATCATCCTTTACGCACACTTTTTTGCTTGAATTTCAGTGGTGTGTTCAGATAAATGGCGACAGTGAATTTCATGAATGTACAAGATTAGATAAAAGTTATAAGTAATGCATAATGGAATCCTGCCGCCATTCCTGCATAAAAATATCCCAAATTCTTATGAAAATATGAGCGTTTTATGAGTTTTTCTAAAAGAGAATATTCTGTACGCAGACTATTTACACTGACTGTAGATATTTTTTTAATCTTAGGATAACGGATTCGGGTCCCACGTTGGGTGCCATTGTTGTTACAAGTAAGCGTATGGGTGTAAGGTGACATATAGGTACGTGAGAGCTTTTCCCGCCATAGGTATGAAGAGTACAGTGATTGTAACTGTATGTTTCAATTGGGCATTCAATTCTGGTGTGACGTGATCCTATTAAATTTTGAAGAATTCACCGGATGTCTTTTGTAATGCAAACCGTTTGACACTTTGGAAAGTAATTCCATTAAGAACAACTTAACAGATCGGCATGAAATTTATTTTAACTTATAGTGAATTAATTAGAGATTATGTCAATCTTAAAATTATTTGTGTGAACAATAAATATTTAAGGTTAAAAAACGAAAAATAAATGATTTCCACTCAACCGAATTTCATTGTACTTGTTTCGTACGAGTGATTTATTTTTATTCATTGGGGATATTTTTATAAAATTTAAATACTGAAATGTATCCATTGTGCTTTCGATAAATTCCAAGTTTCCGACTCAATTTGCCGCCATACACCCCCAAACAATAACCCCATCACTGCCGTATTTCACTGTTGGCAATAGGTTTTCTTTATTCCACTCAATTACTGGTTTTCTCCACACAATACCGCGCCCATTCAGTCAAAAAATGCAAAATTTGCTTTCATCTGAAAAAAGTGCTTTCATCCAAAAACTCTGGGGTTTGTCAATATGGCTGCTGGCAAATGTAATAAGTTTTTTTTTTATTGGTTTTTGAATTAAGCTTTTTCTTTTTTTCCAGAGCGTCCATGATACCCTTCTTGTCTTAGAGCATTTCTAACAGTACCACTGCTTATTGCCTTGTCAAACTTTTCCTCCACTATCTTAGCTATTTTCGGGGCACTTATTAGTGGATTCGCTTTTATTTATTTCCAATAAAATAGACCGTTTTTCTCTTGCTGTGAGCAGCTGGGGTCTACCAGATCTATATTTTGAGGTGGATTTCCAGTTGCTGCGTAGTTTTCCAAAACTCTTTGGACCGAAGAATGTGGTTTATCAACTATTTGCCCGATTGCCCTTAAAGTTCTCCCTTCCGAACGCAGTTTTACTATGAATATCTATCGAAATTTCCTTATTCATAGTTAAAACACTCACAAATTACTTCAAAATGAATCAAACTACGAAAAAAAAAACATATTCTATTCATATTCTTTACTTTAAATGATCAACTTCGTAAAAATAGTGTTCGTAAAATAAAATCAAAGCAAAGCTCGAAAAAAATAACGGGAATCATCCTTTACGCACACTTTTTTGCTTGAATTTCAGTGGTGTGTTCAGATAAATGGCGACAGTGAATTTCATGAATGTACAAGATTAGATAAAAGTTATAAGTAATGCATAATGGAATCCTGCCGCCATTCCTGCATAAAAATATCCCAAATTCTTATGAAAATATGAGCGTTTTATGAGTTTTTCTAAAAGAGAATATTCTGTACGCGGACTATTTACACTGACTGTAGATATTTTTTTAATCTTAGGATAACGGATTCGGGTCCCACGTTGGGTGCCATTGTTGTTACAAGTAAGCGTATGGGTGTAAGGTGACATATAGGTACGTGAGAGCTTTTCCCGCCATAGGTATGAAGAGTACAGTGATTGTAACTGTATGTTTCAATTGGGCATTCAATTCTGGTGTGACGTGATCCTATTAAATTTTGAAGAATTCACCGGATGTCTTTTGTAATGCAAACCGTTTGACACTTTGGAAAGTAATTCCATTAAGAACAACTTAACAGATCGGCATGAAATTTATTTTAACTTATAGTGAATTAATTAGAGATTATGTCAATCTTAAAATTATTTGTGTGAACAATAAATATTTAAGGTTAAAAAACGAAAAATAAATGATTTCCACTCAACCGAATTTCATTGTACTTGTTTCGTACGAGTGATTTATTTTTATTCATTGGTCGATCAGTCATGGATGAGCTGCTGGCCATGATAGACGGCTGTTTATATGCATTGCATGATGGTATATCCAGTGCTTGACCTTTGATTGGGTTTACTTACAACTGCTACTGGTTTGAGGGAAGTGTATAATATTGACTTCGCTGTTTACGCGTCTCCTATTGTAAGGTAAATTAAGGATGAACATCTTAGTAATTCCTCACTGTTCTGAAAGCTTGAATTGGAATTTTAAACATGTTTTTTACGATCGACTTAATGACCCCTGAGATCTGCGTTACCAGAATCCTTTTTTCCCTCATTGTTCTGAAGGCTTGAGGTGGAATTTAAAACGTGTTTTTTTCGATCGACTTAATGACCCTTGAGATCTGCGTTACCACAATCCTTTTTGGAAATAATTTCGAACGTTAGAGTATGTATTTTTGATTTCGGTGTCTTAAAGTGTAATTATGTTCTATTTTTTTTGGCTTGTATAACTTTTTTTTTTTTTTAACTTATCTTCCTGCAACGCGTTCTTTTGACCCTAAATTTAATAATCAATTTGTTTGGAAAGAAAGCTGACTGATCTTATGAAGAAAAATATATACGGGGTGCTACGAAAACATGGGTAAACGCTAGAGGATCCCCAGGGTCTTAAATTTAAAACAAAATTTTTATTTGATACATATGGGTCTGATTTTTGATCGTTTAGGAGTTATAATAGTTTTATGTGTCTTGCCATCATCCTTTGGCCTTACCTTTAATTTATAAAGAAACCGTTTTTCAAATATGTAATTTCATAATGTTCTAGGATTCTGGGCAGGAAACAATTTGTGTCCATATAAAAAAAATATTATAATTGGTACAGATTTGGTGAAGATAAGAAGATGGTAGCAAAAAAAAAAACATAATAATCGGTATAAGACCTGAACGTAAAAAAACGAACCCACATTTCGTAACACCCTGTATACACATTTTGGAAATTATTAATTGAATAAATTTTATTTATTTTTTTGTTGTAAATGCCACTGAAAGGCAGACAAAAAAAAATAAGCAAATTTAAATAGTGTAGGAAAGTTCTAAGGCATAGAAATTTTAAGTGAATAGATATATATTTAATATGTATGTCGTTTATATAAGAAATCTAATACATCGTACCGCTCTAAAATAATAATATGAAAGTTAAAAGAACAAAGTAGTACGATTAGAAGGAATGCGTCTTCTTTTCATGGATGACGTTTGTGCCAAAGATCAGCAAAATCAAACATTTAACAAAAATGTCATATGTGTTACATGTAAAAATAATGCATAGAAAGCTATATTATATACTTTAAAAAATACAAGTTACATAAAAGTAACCGTTTTTTTATAATAGAAAGTGTTTGCATAGATTTAATTAAAGGAATGGATACACCCGGAGAATTGTATGAATAGGGTAAATTACACTTCAAAAAATAAGATATTTTCTTAACTCAAATAAACGTTTTCATATAGAATTATACAAAAATTACCTTTTCACAATTTGTTTTTGCTTAACAATTTAATTGATGCTTTATTTCATATTTTAATTTAAGAAAATATCTTATTGATTGAATTTTCTGAAAAGTACAATATACCTGACAGTTTTCAAAATAGTTTTGTTCAATATTTTTAAAGCAATTGCTGGAGAAGCAGAGTAATAGGTTCTATTTATTATGTAAGCAAAAGTAATCTTTGTCCTTAGGGATAATATGGTTCTATGGAGAAAATGTTTAATTATGGATATTATTATTGTATACCTGACTTTTTGAAATATATTTTTAGAATATTATTTTTCTTTCTATTGAATCAAGTACTTGATGTTATTTTGAGTTATAACGCTGTAAAACATGTCGTTCTATAGATAAAAGAGAATGTAATGCTAATTTGAGATTTGTGGATAAATATAAGTACCTAATGCTGTCGATATTATAGGGTTTTCGAAAAAATTATGTAAAACTGACAATTACTAACATGCTAAGTTAAATTGTTATAAGCATCGTATAATCATACACATCATTTTTTTGCTAAAAGCTACCTAATAATGGTCAATAAATTCTGAAACATTATGTGTGAAATGTCAGCTTTATCGCTCATTTGTGACATTAGGCATGTTCCACTTACGGATCCCTCTGATCACCTGATTCCCAGTTGAGAAATCAGAATTTTTTTTTGAACTTTCTCCTGAATTCAAAGACCGGTATTTTGATGTTTCAAATGAGAAATGACAACCTTTGCGTTTGATATTGGAAAATATTCTTGCTATTACACATAATTTTTAACATTTTTTACTTTATGAAATAAATACAAAAATTCACAGCTCGCAACAAAATACTCTTCTTATTAGGTCTGTAAATTCTACGATGTTTGACGAAAATAGATTTTTTTTTGACAAATATTCTCCGCTGACGAATCGGTGGGAAATGTTTGGGAGGTCCGTAAGTGAAACAGGCCTATTCTGAAGAAGTAAGAGAGAAGCAAATTGTATTTTCCTGCTGTACTATATTTTTCTCCCAAACAGTACATAGCCGGGGGTTTCTCAATAGGCTCGGAAAAACTCACGGAGAAGAATAATGTTTTCTAACATCTTGTATTTCGTAATACGTACGTGTATTTCGTTTCGTTTTTTCCTTTGGGCTTAATTTACATTAAGGATCGGCTGTATTAAACCAATTTTCGAAAACATTCAATTTGCTCATCCAAAGCGCTGTCGTTTTTCAGTTTTCAAGAGTAGTATAATTTGGAATTTTTGAAGAGCATTTTAGAGCAACTAGAAGGACTTGCATTTTTAAGGTTTTTAGTTGTTCGTAAATAACTGTTAGGAGTATTTTTCAAAGATTTATTTAGTTTGATATGTTGCTGCAAATTTGTATATCTGATTAAAAGTTGATTATGGAATCTTACCATACAGTGCTTACAGAATTTTCTGAGGGACGGTGTAGTAGAGGAAGACCACGACTCAGGTGGCGCACGCATGTGGCAGGGGACCTCAACTATGACATTTATGGATACTGAAGTCGCAAATGTTATCGCCGACTATCTCATTGCATTATGAAAACCAATAAGTGCCGTATAAATAGGGAAGTATGAGAAACCAATCAAATATCTAAAGCTGAGTCCTAAATCCATCTACACTTCTTCGTACATCTCTAAATCGACAGAGGCACTGACGCGGGTTTTCAAAAACACAAAAGCTAGCTCTAGCAGTACTGAAAAATTACATATAGGCCGTAATAATGATAGGAGCACGAGGTCATATTACTATTTTTATTAATATGGAATTGAAGTTTTTTAAGCCTTGGCATAAAGATCTCAGGGTCCTTGGCACAAATTTAAACACTGCTGGATCACGTGCATGGTAGGTAATCAAGCAGTTATTAATTGTCAAAGAAAAAGTATCCATTAGATCGAGAACAAACCGACCAAATAGTTAAAATCTCCACTCTAATCGTAACAGAAGCAAATATTATAATTGGTGAAAATCAGTCACAAGATGTGAAAAGTCATTGTGCATACATCACTTGACATAAGCTGCTAGGTTTTCACACTTGAACTAACACATTTTCTGCGTTTTAAAGCTAAAACGTCTAAATTTGATAGCTGATCTTCTTGTCTACGGACAAATGTAAGCGCTCAAAGTTCAAAGTTTGGTATATTTAATCATACGTTTAATTATATCTCTCTTTACCTCTCTACACCATGTATTTTAACAATTAAATGCCAATCGATGTTGAAAACATCTATGTTTTTTAGTTCGAAGTATCGATATTTTTTATAACGTCGCCCATCCCGGTCCACATGAGCGATTTATTTGCGAGACGTCAAAGGTCTAGTAATGTTAAGGTAAAGTCCTTTCAGCGTTGACATTGCGATGCAAGCCACAATAAATAAATAAAAATACAAGTAATACACAATTTGTGTGTCGAAATATTCATTTTACTATCTCACTGCAAGACTAGCTCAACCACTCTTGTGGCTGATATAATTTTAAGCAGTGGCCAGTATATAACCAACGTGTCGCCGTCTCAGAATGTGCGTTGTGTCTGCCTTATTACAGTTAAATCAGTGACCATAACAATTTGTGCAGTTGACTAGTGTGAGCCGGGTTTTCGCCTTGATGCAAAGAAGACTCTCGTGTTGCCCGGCACTAAGTCATCCAGGAGATTCTGGATAGGTGCGGCAAATACCCATATCGGAAAATGAGAAGTTTCTAGATTAAGCCGTTCGATAGTCTCGATGCATACATTATTGGCTCGCCTGATCGCATAGCATGACAGAAGTATTTTCTCTGGTTTTTCGTAGTTATCTCGAAATTAGTTAGCCTTTGGTAATAAATGCATATGACCAAATAGACAGGGAATACAATTTTGGTTTTTCTCCATTTCTTTCCATTACAAGTAAAAAAAACAAACATAATAAGTGGTCTGGAGGCTTCTTAAAATTTTGTGAATATCCCTTAACGCTGGAAAGTAAATAAGAGAACGTTTGTCTAATTTCCAGTGGCACGTAAGTTTAGTAGAACTCCACTAACCTGATGAAGCAGCGTTGCAAATACAACAAAGCTTTGGGAGGGATATACTCTTCTTTACTTCTTTGTAACTTGAAAACCGTTCATCTGTTCATTGTAACTCCAAAACTGATTTGCATGCTCTATAATGTTCATATTTTGTTGTCATATGGAGAGGACATATGCACATATTCATAATCTAGACTATGCAAATTGATGCAGTTCTCATGCCTTAGATACGTTTGCCTCACATCAGATTGGGGAGTTATGATATTAAGCAGCGTTGTAAATCTAAAAAAAAATATTCACAATTGTGGATCTCCCCCACCACAATCTTGGCAAAATGGCGAGGACATACATACATATGTATATATCTCGGAAAAGCGACGTTGGGCGCCATTTTGGTGTGAGCGGATGTAGTGAAGAACGTGAAAAATTCATCAAAATTCGTTTAGTATTCTTCAGATTATCGCTTTTATACAGACAGGCATAGTGACACTTCCTTTTATACAATGTAGTGATAGTATTATAATAGTCTGTTGTACTCAATAATGAGCTTGTAAAGCTACTGCCTTTCGAACACACTAAAATCAATCAACTTTGTTCCATAACCCAAGTAATAGATAACATCATATGTACACAGTTGGACATATTTAGTTCAAACACAGCCTAACACTTGAGACAATATTCCCATACTATTTACTTTTGTGTAATAACAAACAAAACTCACAAATTTTCAAAAAAAAACAAGTTGCCTGCGTTATTCTCTTTTTAAATTTTATATTTAGTGGTAACTATCCACAAAAAATGAACGTAAATTAATGGTGCTAAGAGATTAAATAAAAACAAATTATATGATGATAATTTATATATTATGTATGTTTATCTACATACTCGTACATAGGTGTGTAGTAATTTTTATTTTATTAAAATGTTTTGCTTATATAAAACATATCGTCACAAAAAAAAAGTTTGACGATATGCAAAAGGTATACGTTGTTGGTTATATAATATGGTAGCACTTTTTAACATATCATCTGGAAATATGTAAATTGAAAAATTAAAACAATTTATATGAAATAAAAGAAACAAATAAAATAATAATTATAATTATATATCTATAGAATGTTGAACTAGTTTTCTATGTTTTATGAAATTGTATCTGTCAAATGATTTACAAATTATACCTATACATTGTATTATTTTTGTATCCCCATTGAAATATTTTCTAAAATTTAAGCGAAAGAAAAAATGTAAATAATTTTAAGAGAACTATACGAAAATAATTAAAAATTAAATTTGTAAAAAAATATATATGTAAAAGAAGTAATAAAAAAAATTCAAATAGTCTAGTAATTTTAATTTAAAAGAAAGAAGAAATTTTATTGAGTTGGTAACCACATTAATGTTAATACTTTAATATTGTTTTATCGAGTTCGCACATAGTTTTAGTGGGGTCTTGCTGGAGTGTGTAAAATTCAAATCGATGAAGCTACGAGAAAACACCATTACATCCAATTTGTATTATTTTCATATGAAATTATCTAACACGCCGTTCTGAACTATCGAATCAAATTTCATCAAAATTCGTGTAATGGTTCTTAATTTATGTGTGCGACGGGGACGATTTTTAAAAATTTTTGCATGAGACCCAATCAACGAACCAAATTCCATAAAAATCTATTAAGTGGTCATTGGGTTAGGTAGCAGCTTTATAAGGACTATTTTTGAAGGTTATTTAAATTCGATTTCGCCGTGGCTCAGTGGTTAAGTACGCGATCACTGAGCGGGGGGTTCAAGGTATAGACGTAAGAACAAACAAATTTTATCAAAATTCATCAAGCAGTTCTTGAGCTAGGCGTGCGACAGAGAATTACACATCATCACCATATGTCTGTTTCTTTACCTGAAATTGGGATCCCTCGTTGCACGAACAAGCACAATTTTCGTTTCTTTGATTGTCATTAATTTCAAAATTAATTGAAATATATCAAATTAATAACATCCCCTATTGCACGAACTAACATGAAGTATTTAATTACGCGGGAGAAAAACTGTCAAATATATAAATTGTCAGTCAGTTTTTATACATTTTCATTTTCTTCTGCACGAAGTATTCCAGAATTGTTTCTTTAAATTTTAATCTTGTGTACTAGATTTTGCCCACAATACAATGTGTATTTACCGACACATTTTGAGCTCTAGTACCAAAGAAACAGGATGTTTCCGGAAACTTCAACAAAAAGTCATTTGATCGTCAAATGCAATGCAAGGCACAAAAGTTGCGAACATTCAATTTCCAAATGTCTTTTAGTCTAGCTGTTTTTTGTTATAGTCAACTGTAGTGATCGGTCTCTGAGAAAGGTTTTATCATTTGCAGACACACACACATTTATAAGCACAATATCGTAAATCTACTACTGATTAGAAGACAATCGACAGTCCGTGATGATTCGTCCGACAGTCCACAACTAAACTAGAAATTGCAAATGTTAAATATATATACATTATACATATATACGTAATATGTAAGTTAAGTTTAATATTGAAATAATAGTGACATAATTTATATGTACAAATTGATTACATTGTTTCAAGAGAGATCAACCATTTTTTGTTTGCAAGTGCATAGGTACAAATTTTAACAGATAAAAACTCAAGTGTCAAAAAAAAAAAAAAAAATTCTTTTGACAGCAAATACAATTATGATTTTTTGTCCGCTTTCGTGCATAGTAAATGGCGTTATTGGAAAAAAAAGTCAAATTGCGCCTATAAACATGTTATGAAAGCATTTTGTCCCAGATGACGTTTTCGAAAATGTCCACAGACCTACAGCTTCTCCTATACTCCGAACAGCGAAAAATCAAAACTTTCGTAAAACTTCTCAAAACATAAAAATTGTCATCTGAGAGTCTACTCTTGCGGTCTTTTTTTAGAGCTAATTTCGTTCCTAAAAGTTCTTATACTATAATTTGATACCTTGTTGTAATGGACTACAGCCCAGTAGACACTCAGGAAAATGATTCGACATGCGATTAAGTGGTTCAAAAGATATATGTACATACATAGGTTATGAGGCAGCCGCTAAAATTTTTAAAGTTTGTGTTAGATTTAAATATGTACAAACCTCCATGTACTCGTAGGTATTTCGTTACAAATTATGTATCTACAGTTATTTTTTTCGGATTCCCTATATTATTAGAAATCAGTAGTACATATACAAATTCTAAAAAGTGGAAATGCAATTTTGTACTTTAAGGTGTCGATATGCACAATGCATGTAATGAAAAAATGCATTATTTAGTTAACTTTAGATCTATTCGATCGAAGCACTGGCTCAATTTCATAGTTAGCCTATAAATAGTGTATAGAACTCACTCTATTTAATTTAAAAGCCTATTTTAATTTTTGTTATTCACAGACACATATTTCACAGAATCCGAATGGAATTAAAAATAATATTTCTCATATAACATTTAAGTTCTTCATATTAAAAATTTAAGCATAACTTAAAAGTGGAAAATTAACCAAATATTTTTGGTTCTTTACAAAATACTAATCTATTTAAAAACTATGCCATTACAATGCATATGTCAAATATTGTTTAAATACTAATTTTAAACAAAATCTATTGAGTCATATCCGAAAAATAGCCAATATTTAAGAACCAGTTAATAAATAAAGTACCGTTATACGTATTTTCTGCCAAAAACTTGGCTATCTACCCTAATTCAAATATGAAATTTGATCGGAAACGTATGAGCCGTTTTCGAGCAAATTAATTTTTTATTTTTTTTTATAAAGTACAGTTAATTTTAGGTTAGAATGAAAATTCCGATTTCGCTTCGAATTGTGAATCCACCGACCCCAGATATGAAGTTTGATGAAAATCCGTCAGACCGTTTAGGCTGCAGTCGGTCATACATACAAAGTGACAGACAGACAATATTATAGTCATGTCAAGTTTGATCAATATCTCGAGATCGAACATTTTCAGAAAAGCAATACTTGGCCTTATAGTAACAAGTAAAAATGAGAAAGTTGGACTTTTCAACATGTCTTCCAATTAATGGGAAGGGCAAGGGTGAGACAGTATAAAAGAAATTATCAAAAAGCTGTAGGGTACATTTAGTCAAAACAGATCCTTGGAAATTTATACAGAGGTAGTGCGACAAAGGGTGACAATTTGACTTTTCCTACATATGGGTGAGGGGGACAGGGCCATATGTAAATCATTGCGGTATATCATTTTGAGTGCATTGACAAGTAAGTTTAACAACCGTTTATTTTATTTCATAGACACATAGTTCAATAGTTAGTATTGAAAAGGCCTCCTTGTAATGCAGATAGGTTTGTAGTAGCAATGGCTCAGAAACCTGATTGTTTATCGATGGTTTTATTTCTGATACTTGACACAAGTCTATTTATGTGCGTAAATAGACATGTGGTAAATTTTATTTGGGAAGGCATTGGAACAAGTTAAACTTTGCACACTTTTATATCTCACTCCATTTTGTGACTGCATTTTTACACGATTTTTGTTCTAGAGAACTTGGTCCCTTTTTAATGGTAATATTTTTGGAGAGATAGTACTAAATTAAAACAACTATTTTCCTGCTCGTTCTCTTTTATAGCTAGCATTCATTTTATTAAAAAATAAAATAAGTTTCAAACACATTTCGTTTTATACAAATCAGTTGATAATAAGTCTTTCGTTATATTCTTAGTACGTTAGTTAAAAATTACATAGTAAATATTTTAATTAAAAATAGATATAATAATGTTATTGTTTTCTTTTTTATTGCACAAATTATTCTTTGTTCTGCGTTAATTAAGTTTAGGTTAGGTGCAATTAATTAAAAAATAAAATGGATTTTCTCATTTTGTTTTTTCTTCCATTTAAGATTAAATACAAAAGGTCAGAAATTATAAGAATAAGAAAATAAATTATAGATAACACTTTGGACCGTCTGTATGTATACACATTTATATATATAGGTATATATATAGAGATAAATATGACTTACATAAATCTAAATCTATTCTCTTATATGTTTTCTCTAAGTTTCGTATATGTTTCAAAAAATTACATTAACTTACATTTATATATATGTATGTATGTTTTTGTTTTTGTTGCTTTTTTTATAATTTGTTTTTATAAGTATAAATATATATATATATATATATATATATGGGGTTCTGTTATTTTTTAAATATTTTAACAGGGTATATGTGCAATGTATACAAACATATAAATGTATGAGACATATCCAAGTTAACATATTCCAGCTCTGTTTTGGTTTATTGCGAAACCCCCTTTCGTTTCATATACCTTTGTACGATATGTTTAACATAGTTTATCCATCAAAGTCTTATTTTGTAACATATACATAGTTTATTTAAATTTACTTAGAAACTGACAACATCGACTGTTATTGCAATTCTTCACCCCGTATGCCTGTGAACTTTGCTGTTCTGATTTGATATATAAAATTATACAAATATATAGACTACTCGTGGGTCTATTAAATGACAAGACTATTCTGATAAAAAAATCAAAATTGTTTTATGTTATATTTCTCTGTCAGTGTATGTGTGTGATTTTTTTTTTTGTTTGAGGTAGGCCTATACTTTGTTCATTGCCGGACGTTGCCTGGACATCCTTTATTTGAGTAAATATATGGAATCAAAATCAATCTAATTGTCATCATTTACACCGCACTTGGATCGTAAAATGGCCGCCAAACGCTGAGTAAGTGGCTCTGTTGGAGATTCCGAGTCACTGCAGGATGTCGAATTTATCTTGTTGCCTGAAAGAACTCCAAGTATTACTTGCAATTAACATAATAAATAGCTTTAGCCCACCATTGCTTATGTCCAAATCTTGGGCTGAGAGTTCCTTTGTAAAATGCAAAGTATTAGGTACAATGTCATCTTCCTCCTCCAGCAGAAGGCTAGAGTAGGAATGTGTAGTGTTATCGCTGCGACTGCGATTACCCCCGGTGCTAGAGGAGTTTCGCGAATTCAAAACGCATAGATTATTGTCCTCCAAATCATCGCTACTGATCACATCCTCCGAATCGCTGATACTTTCACCAGCAAGGCCACTGCTTCTTGAGCTCGAACGACGACTTCCATCTACGTTCTCACCTGAAGAATTGTCACAATCCACGTCGGCCTCGTCGATTGGATTCGATTCACTCGAGTCATCACTGCCATTTAATGCATCCTCTTCTGAATGATCTAAAGCCATTTCGGGTGATGAGGATTTGTTGTAGTTCTCATCACTGTCACTTAAAGGCTCACCTAAAGAAGACCTTTTTTTTAAAAAAAAGGCTTTCGGTTAATTTAAGTAGTACCTTTGAGCTTCTCCACAATTAAGGGGTGGAACTCCTTAGCTGTTGCATTATTTGGTTCATACTGTAAGACTGGACAAATAAATAAAAATCAAAATCAATTAATAAACAAATAACAAAAAGCTTGCATCAAAACGAAATAAATAGCTGTTGAAAAAAAATCTTAAAATGCGGTATTATCGTACGCGTATACTTACTTAATTTACAATATTTTAAGGCTTTCTTGTAGTCTTTCAGCATTACGGCGGAAAGGAACTAAAAATATAAACAAATAAATACATTTTTTAATGAAAAGGCTTAGTAAAATAATAAATTAAATAGAATCCGTTGCAGTTATTGGATTGTGAAGAACTTTAGTGCTTAAAGTTCAAACATCTGCAATCCATTTATACGCTGTCTAATAACTCCTATTCTCACCTTAAAAATGTGAAACCAGTAGTAGAAGGAACATTTTAGAAGCCACTATTATCTTAGCAAATATTTCCGTCGATATTGTGACCTTTTTTCAAAGCCCCATGAGAAGTAGCTGGAGGAGTTTCCGTGGGGAACTATGAGAAATGCATCGGGTTTCGAGACCAAAGTAGCAGCTCAACTTTAAACCCCCAGAGATCATGTGATCAAAAAATACAGCTGTGTCATCAATTTCACACCGAAACAGGGTAAGCGTATATAAAAGTTACAATCCGTCTGCAACGGATCGAAGAACACAGTATTCCTCATGTTTTAAACAATCATCAACATAACGCGGCATTATGAAATTCATGATTCAAACTAAATTAGTACTTAGTACGAGTAAAACGTCGTAGAGATGTCTTTTTGAAGATCTTGTCGTAATAAAAAGTGACCGTAGTTGTCACCGTTAACTATTCAAATTCATAAATCATGTTTTTTGAGAAAACAACAATTCAAAAAGTGGTTGGAGGCCCATACAATGAATGGATTTCTAGTAAAAATGTTGGAATATTTTTTTTTTTATTAAATTGGGTGGATTTCAAATACTTTTACACTTATATCTACAGCTCAGATTCTAATAAGTTATGTGTACATGGAAGCTATAAGAGAGAACCATGGATCTTCAAAATATACAAAGATTAAAGGCAGAACTTTACACTATGCTTAGCAGCTTGGGCGAAAGATACCACAAGACCTTCATTGATGAAGGAAGATCTTCTATTCACAGCGCGATTTACTTATTAGTCAATTACGATTTAAAGGAGAAAAAAAAATATTTCAAGGATTTTATTATGAACTAGATAGGAAAATTCGAAACAATTGCAAATGTCTTCGTGGTGGTGTATATACTCGTACTCGTAAAAAAGAAATAATTTGCTTTTTTGAACAAAATTTTCACAAAAAACTGCAATTCAAACTACGTTTGTTTTCTAATTATAAAAGCAGGTTGCGTATTCTTCTGGCGCCAGTTAGTTTTGAAACTTAAACATTTAAAGTTAACCGATAAAAGGTCAAAAATAAACCTTAAATGGGAAGAAATAAGGAAAAAAGTAAAGTTGAACGTTTTGTCATAATAATCTTGCATAAAGAAGGGCATATAGTACGTGCTATTGCAGATAAGCTTAAAATATTCACGATACCATACATCCCTTTAAAGAATCATCGACGAAAGGAAGCGGAAGGCCCAAATTAACATCAAAATAGGATGACCAGACTGTAAAATTAATAAGCAAGATGGATCGACGTCTTACAGTTCCAGAAATCTGTGCAGGGTTCAACCGTTTGCACTCAAAGCAGATATCACTAACAACGACAAAGAAAGGCGTTTAGCTGCCGCAGGCCTTCATGGTCGAGTAGCAGTACGAAAATCTTTGCTACGACCTCAAAACAAAGTCAAGTCAAGATTGGGGAAGAGATCACTAGGATTTGACATCAACCGACTGGTAGAAAGTCTTACGGACGGACGAGTCCAAATTTAGGTTTGGATAAAAAAGGGCTGAAGAAAAGATGCTTCCTAGCCATGTGGTCTCAACAGTCAGGCATGGCGGTTGTTCAATAATAGTCTGGGGATGTTTCTCTTCTTCGGTGTTGGAGAACTCATGGGTATCGATGGAATCATGAATAGGGAGAAGTACATACAAATATTAGAAGAACACGTCTTACCACCGGGTTTGCGATTAATAGACCCTGAATTCACATTAATGCAAGATATTGATCCGAAACATTCTTCCAAGCTTTGCCGAGGACTAAGAAGAACAATAAGGAACACTGAAAAATATGAAATGGCCTACACAATCACCCGACCTTAACCCAATAGAGCTTTTTTGGGACGAACTTAACAGAGAGGTTCGAAGACAGACTTTGGGAGATTCTTCAAGTAGTTTGGGGATAAATAACATTTCAAACTATTAAGAAGCTGATCGATAGAATGCCTAGATTGACGGCCAAAGTGGTGCAAGTGCAAGGTGGATTTTTGGATGAAAAAGAGGTCTAACTCTATTTTATTACCCAAGTTTTTATTTATTAGGTACAAATAATTTGTTCATTTGACTAAATAAATATAATATTGATGAAATTTTGATTATTAAAATGAAAAAGACAAAGAATTTTATATCAATTTCTCTGACAGAATGTATTGTCCGGAGACGATTTTAATGATTTGTAAATGGAAGCATCTGCTTGCTAGAGCAAACATAGAGACTGCTCACTATTTATTTATTTGAAACTTTATCCAATTTCAGATATTTTCATATAGAACTGTCTACACTTCAGGACCAATTAAGGAGTGAACAAAATCAGTGCAGAAGATGATTTTTTAAGATTTTTGCTATTCTATCATCACCAGACTGAACTAGCAACCAATTTCCATCAATTGGTTCTTGACACTAGATTTACGGACATTTCTTTTATATCTATCTCTACGAACACGCGTCAATTTGACGCTTGAACGAATAAATACTAATATAATAATAATAAATAAATAAATGTATATTTAAAGAAAAAATAACATCAATATTACAACACTTTTGAAGAAAATAGACTTCAATATATGTTTACCTCGTTCAACGGATAAAAGTCAGTACAAGAGATAAAATAAAAATGCGAACGCTGTTGTAATTTTCTTTATAAAATTCGAAATGCATCAAAATGACGCGTCCCATAAACCTAGTGGTAAGGTACCCATGTAAAAAGTATTATTTTGAATTGAACTCATATCTGTTTATTAGTTTTGAATACGTTTCTACAAATAACGAGTTCTTGAACAGAAAAGTTTAAAAACAGTAGCATAAGCGAAGATGATCTATCCCCGTAACTATTAATGCGACAAATTTAAAAAAAAAATAAAGTATGTGTTCGATAAAATTATAACAAATTGGAATACGTGGGGTAAAAAGTCACCCCACTATATCTTACCCCGTCTCCATCTGATTTTAATAACTTTCGTGTAGAGAATCTATACATTCCACATGTATAAAACCCATAAAACCAAAACTTCATCAAAATCCGTTGGATGGTTCTTGAGTTAGACTTATGAGAAACTAATTAACATCTGTGGATTAGCAGGTTATAAAATCAGTAGTAGTAGTAATAGTAGAGTAAATTTTGAAATTATTGATACAAAACTTGAATTAGAAAATATTATCTTATAGCATTCATGGCTTAGAGAAGAAAACACTGCTAAATAATTGCTTTGAGTACGTAAAATCTTTGGAAATATTTGCAGTAAATAAAACTCATAGAAATGAAGAAAAGTTTAAACGTTTTGAGCAGAATTATAAAAGCTTCAATATTCATTGGAAACCAGCACTTCGAAATAGACAATATGGCAGGGCCAGGGGTGATTCTATATACGGGGTCCAAAAAGAAGTTCAGGGTTCATTTAAGACTATACCTATAGATTGTATTGATACTATAAAAATCGGAATAAAAGATACCGCTGTTGTGGTTATTCCACTTTACATTAGAGGAGTGAATTGGACCACTGAATTTGAGAAGATTAAAAACCATTTCATTGAAAATGATACAACAAATTCAATTGTAATAGGTGATCCTAACGTGAGAATAGTAGACTTGCAGCAGTAAACGAGGGCAAGGTGAAAAGTTCTCGGCCTGACGCAGAGATGGCGTTTCCTGCCTGGGTGCACTTCTCATTAGTTCGTGTGACAAGTTTTAACTTGTTCTCTCAAGTAGTTTCTTTACACGAATTTTTGCAGTAGACGTCTTGCGTGTTTTTCGTTAAAATGGATACACTTGAATATCGTGCGGTGATAAAATTCTTCGTTGTGGATGGGTTAACCCCTAAGGAAATTCATCCAAAGTTGACAAAAGTTTACGGGGACTCTGCTCCTTCCATGTCAACTGTTAAAAAGTGGGCAGCTGAATTTAAACGTGGTCGCACGTCCCTCGAAGATGACCCGCGTGAAGGACGGCCAAAAACCGCAACCACACCCGAAACCATCGAAAAAGTGCATGATATCGTATTCGACGATAGGCGAGTGAAGGTGAGTGAGATAGCTGAGGCTATGTGTATATTGGAAGGGAGGGTGCGAAACATCTTGCACAAAAACTTAGAGATGCGAAAGCTCTGCGCAAGATGTGTGCCGCATTTGCTGAATGCCGATCAAAAGCAAATGCGCAAACGATTTTCGAGGCAATCTTTGGACCGATTTAATAGGGATCCGACCATGGGTCCACCACTACACGCCAGAAACGAAACAGCAGTCGAAGCAGTGGGTGAGAGCCGGTGTTTCAGCGCCAAAGAAAGCGAAGTCGATCGCATCTGCCGGAAAGGTAATGGCGAATATTACTCCAACCTTCTTGACCAGCTGGATGCCAAAATTCGCGAGAAGAGGCCTGGCTTGAAGAAGAAAAAAATCATCTTTCACCAGGACAATGCACCTGTACACAAGTGTGCGTTGGCGATGGGAAAACTGTGGGATTTGGGGTACGATTTGCTCGGCCATCCCCCCTATTCACCTGATTTGGCACCCTCAGACCTCCATCTGATCCCAAACTTGAAGAAATTTGTTTCTGAGAAGCGCTTCGCATCCAATGCAGATGTTGAGAGGGCCGTAGATGAATATTTTGACAGCCTTCCAGACTCTCACTTCCGAGAGGAATACTGATGTTGGAGAAACGCTGGACCAAGTGTGTTGAAGTCAAGGGAGATTATGTAGAAAAATAAAATCATTTTTTAACTGAAAATCGAAGTCTTTCATTTTTATTGGGCCGAGAACTTTTCACCTTGCCCTCGAATGAAGTGAATTTATCGAAGTTCGTTCGTTGTTGGGACTGCAAAAAAGACACTCAAAGGATTCAACAATGAATGCAAACGGAAAGCAGTTTGTAGAGTTCTTTAATAATTACGGCTTGACAGTTCTGAATGGGTGTACAAAAGGAGATGGAGAGAGAAATTTAACTTTCATTAGTGAAGTAGAAAACTCAGTAAATGACATAAGTTCTGTTTCAAAGGATTTACTGTCTCATGTACAAAGCTTTATAGTTGAATGAAAAATTTGGTCAGACCATATGCCAATAGTGTTATAGTGACGAGAGAAACAGAATTACTGCCAAAACTAGTCTGGAAGCAAACAAAAAATTATGTATATGAAATGCCTTTGAAAAATAATCTGGGAACCATTAAATCATCCACTACCTATTTCACACACAGAAACTAATGGTTTGACAGCAGCTGTTTTTCAGATAGAAAGAAATCTTTTAAATGGGTAAAAATATTCAACAAAACACAGAATCTAACGGATAAAGTAAGCCAAGGAGAACAAAATACTATCGCCAAATCGAAAAGAAAATACATAAGGTGAATAATTGTAAGGACTGGTGAAAAATAGATAAGCAAATAAGAAACTAGCCATTTCTATTCGATTCATAATGATATCCATTATGGACCAATATTTATGGAGGATGATGGGTTGGATAGGCCAATTACAAAACGACAGATATTGGCAGTTTAAAAAAGGTAAAGTAAACAAAGCGTAGGATATAATGTGCCCTGGGAATATCTGCAAGAACTCGCCAAAACATATAACAGTACAATTAATGAAGGAGATATGGACTCTGCATTAGAAATAAGATGAACGTACATATGTTGGGAACAAGCATACGAAAAGTAAAATAGAGATACACTTGTAATTATGTAATTGTACTGGGAGTAGAAGAAAAATAAACATTCCTTAATAAATTATTTTGAATTTTAAGACTCAAAAACACGCGGTCTCTACTTGCGATAAATTCATAGCTTGCGAAGCATACTATCATTATAGCAAGTGTAGACCATTATAGCAGCTATGTTTCTATAGTTTGCGATAGAAAGCATGCTTTAATAGCATACTATCTATCGCATACTATAACACAAATAGAGCTGTCGTGTTGCTGTCACTTCTGTCAGTTTATACTGAAAAAATATGCGAAGTTTAAACTTCCTTATTTTACACCAAGCTATGCGCTTGTGCTTGAAACTGTGTTGGAGTGGGTCAAAACCTACTGAACCAAATTAAGCTAAAAGATGTGGACAGACAGCAAGAATATTTCCTGAAAATAATATTTAAACTCCCTGATTTTATACCAAGCTATGCACTTGCGCTTGAATCTGGATTGGGAAATAGACACCTTTATACACTGGTTCTACACTTGAGATACATACGTACATAAAACCCTTTTTGAATACGGAACTGATAGCTTACCGTTTTGGGCCAAAGAACAAATCAGCTGGACGAATAGTATCGACCGAGGTGGGAAGCTGTAAACCTTCAACAAAGTGAATGGGTCAATAGAATAATAAACCCACTAAACCTAAATAAAGCCAAAAGAAAATCAAAAAATAATGCAAAAATTGCAAGACAGAAATACAAGAATCTATAAACACTTGGATCATAATATTGGGCAGCATTATTTCAGAGAAGGTTTTGATCGGAATAAAATAATGCGGGTTTTTAAGGCCAGATGCGACCTTATTCAACTATTGAACATTTTATCGTAAGATGAACCATATTGAATATCGTGTTAAGTATTTCGGAAAAGCTAGTTTAGAAAAAAGAAGAAATTATTGACGCCTTGGATGGAATAAATGATATAAATAAAATATCTATTTATCATATAGAAAATAAATAATACTCGAATTCAATATCTAAAATTGATTTCATATATATAAAACCGTAACAATTGTAATATAAAATGAATTATTTCTAACGTACGAGTATATTATGAACTGAATAAGCAAATCAAAATGAAAACGTAAATCAAGCCAAACCTCCGTCATACATAATTTAAATTGAAATAAAAAACTCTTAACTATCTATCTATCTATCTATCTAGATGTACGAGAAAATCGATTTGGGTATGTTTTAAGCCCCTCCACATATTTTAACTCCACTGCATTCGATTTCGATCACTTTCAAGCGGAACTAATAACATGTCAGTCTAAGTTTACAAGCCAAATTTAATCAAAATCCGTTCAGTAGTTCTTGAGTTAGGCGGCTAACAAATATGATTTGAAGATTTTTGAAGCCTCGCCACCACCCAACATCCCACTCACACTTGATCTCTGAATTTGACAGTTTTTACATGAAATAACATACGTAAAGAGACATACTCGTAGATGTATACAAATTAAATTTGTCTTTAGTGTTTCTCGAGTGATGCATGTGAGAACAAGCATGTTTCTGTTTTACCTGAACGGAGCACTAAATGCTCGCACTTGACAATTTGTTTCTATATTTATCTTGAAAACTAACAAGAAATTACATTAGTACAGTGCTGGTTCTTCCTGCAGTTGTGAAAATAATTCCGGAATGCATTAAAAATTGATTCATGTCCTGATGTTAAAAATTTTGGCTTCCATTCAGCATCTTAATCTGTGAATTTTTATACTTATATAATGCGCCGAGTGCAGCTTTCTGCTGTAACAACTGTCGACTACGAGAATTCGGTATTATGCATCGAATCAGAGTCCCTTAAATAACATGCAGAGGAATCGAATCTACTTACTGAAACCGCCGGAAGGTGAAATCGTAAACTTCCAAAATTTATAGGAAATGGCTGAAACACGTTGTAGAACTTCAAGTACGATGGCGTGTTCTACGCCCGAAAAACAGAAAAAATTAAATAACTCAGCACTTCTGACTTGCTTCATTCCCCCGTGGCACTTATTACGAGTCATTTACATGCATCCTTATTTTCTACTACATATTTGCTAGGTACATCTGAATTCATCATACTATAAATAAATATAAACTTACCTCAGCCAAGAACTCGGTTGGAGCCGACATACTCTCATCGGCATCCGTATACTCAGAAAGGCTTTGACTTAGGTCCTCATTAGATGTCGATGCCGGTAGCGTGCTGTTGATGTTCAAATTAGTGCCTTGTGTCTTCCCTGCAAAAACGCCATTTCCATTCGATTCATCCAAAAATAGGGACTAAAAAATAGTAAATCCATCAGCAAAATTTATGCATCAATTCGTAAAAAAAGAAACAATCTTACGTTTGACATTTTGTTTTCGAGTATTTCTCGTTCTCACATTAGGCCTGTCAGTGTTTGTGAATACGTCTGTATCGCGTGGGAAAAGCAGATTGTCTGGAAAAATGAACAAGAATAAAGATTGAACAACTTTTATCCGGCACTTGTTTTGCATTATTTACAAGTCAAGGTTGAAGGCATTTAAAATAAACATGTGCCATACATAAACCCCCCCACTGTGATATAACATAAGAGTTTCCATAGCAAGGCACATAAATAAAACTGCTCTGCTCTAACAATGCCACTTCCTATTCCGTCTAGCCAGCAATCAACCACTCACCCCCATAGGAAAGTGCATCCTATTAAATGGAAGAATTAAAAAAATGCACGGTAGCAAGTAGCAACCCCCTCCCATGTTGATGATTCCGCCCTAAGATAAGGTAGCCTTTAACAAGCTGCACTTTTCATTATTCTACACTAGTGTGTGTGTGTGGGAAAGCAACCTGCTCGTGCTGGATGCAATCGATATGAACTTTATGTCCCTCCTTGGTGTGGTTGATTCGATTTGAAACAAAGGCCGGCATACCGGTCGATACAACACGGCATTCAAGATTCGTTTATTATTTAAAACAGGAAGGCTTGTTGCATGCAACCTTTTGTACAACTCTGCAGACGGTAAATCAACTCAGATGGCAGGATAATAATACATATGTCCACCAGTCTAAATGTTTCTCATTGTGGAGGGAAGGATGGAAATGGATTTTGAGGTTGATGAACCTTTGAAAAAATACCGGTGGCACTGCAATTGCAGCCAACCGTCATAATTCCCATGATTGACGTTAACATTTAGTTGAGTAGAGTGTAGCATTTTTGGCACCAAACTTGAAGTGCCACTGAAATGGTACAGCACTTAGAGCCAAATTATCATCAGTGGAGAGATGCAGAGTCATGAGAGAGCATGCACATAGATTGTGGTATACTCAGAAAAACAAGGCAATTTCATTGATTTTGCTTTGAGAACACTAACTAAAGAGGTTTTTCCATCGTGCATGTTTGGGCTTCAATGCAGATAATCAGAATTTCATCATCTCGTTCGCAATAAATATGTGCTGACATTGAAGAGCCACCGCGGTTATCATCATCCGAGTGCATGACCACCAAGCGGAAATAAAATGATAGTCATCTAGTAAATGTCGTCCACTCCTTCCAATTTTAAAAATGTAGAGCTAATGATACCGTGAAAGATTCGATCTTTTCCATGGTGACATGGTTAGGAAAGTTGTTGTTTTCTTTTCATTATGGGTTCTCAGAATGAATGTGAATCACACCTTGACATTTAAAATAACAAGATGTGACATTGCGGAAAATTGTAATGTACATCTTCTTGACTTCGCTATAAAAATTCCAAGAAAAGACCGATAACAAGTTTTCAACGAGTAAGTCAGTAAAGTAACGATGACCATTATTTGTAGATAACAATGCAGGGGGGGTATTCCAAAGGTCACCAACAAATTTCGATTTTCCACAATCTTCACATTTGGCTTGTATTATTGAATTTAGAATGGTAGATTTTAGTTTGTCTAAAATTTCCTTTTTTGAAACGCCACTTTAAAAAGATTCTTACAAGCCCGCCACATTTGGCTGTTTGGAAAGAAAAATTCTATGAGTAATTTTTGGTTCCTTTTGTATCGACGGGGTGTTGCGGAGAAGATACAACAACGAACTATGTACATTGACATCCACCTATTCAGACGGGTTCGAATTTATCGCGTTTAATGACTAGGGCATGTACAGCGAATGGACACCAATGCTCCGGAAAGTCTTTGAATCCACTCCGGAGGGACGTAAAAGTAAAGGAAGACCTCACCTCACCAAGATGGCGCACACAAGTGGAAAGGTACATCAACCAAATTCGTGTGCAATACTGGAGGCGGCTAGCACAAGACCGAGCGCCTGTTGGTTAAGTCCTAGGTCTACCCCGAACTGTAGCTACATCTAAAGTAAAAGTAAAGTCCCGTTCTTTCATTGCCACACTTATGTGAAGTCGCTCAAGGTGTCACTTAAATGAAGCAATAGAGTTGAAGTATATTTCACCTCATTTTCGGAACACACGACTATCGTATTATTTTAGTATTTTTAAAAGAGAATGAAGCATGCTTTTTAAATGATAAAAATTGTCTGGATGTACCCAACCTACGTATTCGCTATACGGTTAGAAGTAAAAAAAAATCTGCTCACTCTTATTTCCACTCCATGCTGACCATCTGCATGCCAAAGCAAGCATAGAAACCATATAATAATAATATCCGTTCAGTATTTATCGGGCTAAGCACTTAATAATTATATTTGAAACTTTATATCTACTCGCATTTTGTTTTTTATATGAAACACACCAAATTTGATAAATATCTGTGCACATAATTGCTCTTAAGTTAAGAGTGTGATGGAGACGATTTTTGAAGATTTTTGCAATCTCATCCCGCATAAATTACAAATATCAGATTTTTATCATTTTCAAATGGGACCGTCTACGCAGACCAACGACCTAAATTTTATAAAATTCCATTAAGTGGTTCTTGAGTTAGTCGTATTACACTCAGGCCAATTGCATTTATTGATTTTTAGGTCGTACCGTCGACTCTACATAATAGAACGTACTTAGAAACTAAATTTTATTGGAATCTGTTTAGTGGTTCTTGAATTAGAAGTGTGAGAAAGAGGAAAGGAACAAAAGGACCGAAAGACAAGTAGACACGAAAAAAAAAGACCTGGAACGGGAAGATAAATTAAAAATGTAACCATAAATTATAAGACAAAATAAATAGGTCTGTAAGTATTTACTAGTGATGTTAACTATAGAATAAACACTTCCTCGAAATATTCATTCATTCGATAGTTATTAAAATTCGTACTATTTTTCGTTCATTACCACTTTCATTCATTGATCATTTTCGTTCATTTCAACTATCATTCATAACTATTTTCTTCCATTACTATTTTTATTTATTAAATTTTTCTTCATTCAGTTTATTTCATTCGATAATCATAGTTCGCTGAATGAGCTGACTGGGTGCTCAATGTTTCAAAATGTCCGACTTTATATCGAAGTTAATTGTCGGAATCGTTTTTGTGTGCAGCGAATGAACAAATTATTAGGACCGACATTTTAGGTGTTGAATTTAAAAATTATATATACGCGATCCTCCAAAATGCTAGACTTTACCCCGAAGGTAATGGAAATCTATGATATTATGAATATTTGTTCGTGAGCTATATACACTGCAGGCCAACAGTTTGAGGCTGCCCTCAGTGCAATAAGGAAAAACAAAATCTAACATCGAAAAAATCTTTTTAGTAGAATAATAATCATATAAAATGAACGTGGAACATATATGAAACCAAAATAAGAAGCAAAATATTTTCATTTTGTTCTGAACATAAAGTAATTTATTAAAAAGAAGAAAAAAATGATTTGAACCGATTTTTCTTCGAAAAAGCCACTCTAGCTATCAGTTTTTTTTTTTGCCTGTGGTATATTGCTTTAGCAATCCACTAGTATATTCCACAACGCAGATTCTGATGACGGGCATTGATTCCGGACCCTTCTATACCGAATCCTCCCACATTAGCTCTGTAGGGTTTAAATCTGGTGATTGCCTATCATGATTTGTAAGATTTCTTCATCTTTCCTCTGTTTCAGGTATAGTCTGGCAAAGTCTTGACGTGTGTTTAGGGTCGTTGCTCTGCTGAAATAAGAATCGTTCGCCAATTAATCTTAGTCTAGAAGTCACAGCGTTTTCTTCCAATATTGTTTTGTATGCCTCCTTATTAATTTTTTCAATCACTCGATCCAGATCTCCCACTCCACCTGAAGAGAAACATCTTCAGACTATAACAGAACCGCCTCCATGCTTGACGGTAGGAACCACACAGTCTGGTAGCATCTTTTGTTCAGCGCTGCGTCGAATGAAAACTCTCTGTTTTGTGCTAAATACGAGTACCTCGAACTTGGATTCATCGCCCCACAAAACTGTTGAAATCTTCTTCTTATTTCGGCGCATATTTTGGGTTCCGTTTTTCGTCTACTTTGTTTACTTGTTGTGACTATTAGCCGATCATCGTGTTTAGTTGTAGCTCTAAGCCATCTTGACCGAGCGTGTCGTTCAATGGTATGTTGAACGCAGAACCTTGACACCTTCAATTCTGAACCAACTTCCCACTGCGATTTGCCTTCTTTAAGAAGGGTGATGATTGCAGATCATTTCTCGATTGTGGTTTCCGCGGATTTCTCCATATAAACGAGTTATTTACTCAAGACGTGAAGAATCTAAAATAAATTCTTATGACTTCAAAGTGTGGCTTTTAAGTAAGCCACTTGTAATCCAGTTCGAACAAATTTTGGTATTTGAGAACCCTTTGATGTAAGGAGTCATAATCAAGTGCTAAATCGACAACCAAAAGTTATAAAATTTAATAAACATGAAAACCTAAACACTTCTCAATAAACCACAAAAGCGGTTTTTCCCATTGACCAAAAACGTAATATCCTACTTTTATTATCTGAATGTGTTGTGTATTGTTCAGGTAGAGAATTTAGGTAAAAAAACCTAATATACAATTATTCATAAAATTCAATCCCCATGCATGAATGAAGTCAGTTTTCTAGGTAGTCATCCAACTTTTGGCCTACAGTGCATATGTACATATTTTTTTAATGTGAAATCCCAACCTCATACCGCCAAAAGGTGCCACGAGCGGCGCACAAAGTAACCATTCGACAGTTTAAATCATTCAGTTACTAACTATCGAAAGTCGAATTCATTCGATAATGCCCAACAATAGTTTTACTTAAGTTCAGCTTTCTTTCAACTTGCGAAAGCATTTCTTACTGTAAGTCCATATATTGTTCTGCACAATCTATTCTTATCCTCGAGATCGTGGGTTGAAAATTGATTAGTGTTGTTTTTGCCTTCATGTAATAACATATATGTACATACGTATGTATATAAAATGGACCTTAGAAATAAATTTAAGGACGACTTTTAACTAAAATTTGACTTTAGTTTTAAAGTTATAGATATAAACTATCAAATTTCATAAATCTAACGCACTGCATTCATACACAGCCTCAGAAGAAAAAGGGATTTTTGAAGCAGGAATGTTTATGCTGAGGTACACCGATTATATTGACCGTATTTGAAATTTGTTCAACAGTTTCTTAATTCCAAGATTTAAGATGCGTTACACAATCATATCTGTTACATTCAGGTCTAATAATAATGCTGCTAATACCACTTTATACTTAGAATAGTTCCAAACATTTAATTTTTCATACCCCTGAAATGCTGGCTTTCCGAGGGGAAGAGGGTGACGTGTTTAGAAGTACTAATGTAAGTTTTATTGTCTACTTGTTGCTGACACATGCGATTGCGGAGCCGTAGGTAACTATGAATTTGCATGTTAGAGCAACAAATGTAGATAAAATTAACAGTTAACACCATAGGTATTAGATCTGATAAGATTAAATAAATTTCGTAAGTAGTTAGTTGACATAAATCGATTTCTATTCGCTCTAGGCCAGAAATCACAATTCTCACAGGTCTCTGTGCAGTGGTTTTTTATTATACAAGTACTTTGGCTTTTGGACAATAACCTCTAGTCAAATTTAAATCAAATCTTTACAGAAAATCGGTTAAAATGCAGATACAAATTTCGCCTTGAATTATAATAAACCCATCCAGTCGTTTAGGATGAGTTGGCTGTATATCCATACAGACGGACAAACGGACAGACAGATTTGAGATATATTATAGTATGTAATATTAATATTATGACCAGAAGGATGCGGGTTCAAGACCTATCGGATAAGAAATGAATGTGGTTGAAGTTTCTCCAACTAGTACACTAAAAAGAAGGTGTTTCTGATTGGTTGCACAATGGACAGAAATCCAGTCTAGTGCTACGGCATTTGGTTTCCCTTAAAAAAAATTGCCCTTTAAAGGTGCAAAAGACAAACTTTTCAAAAGACAATCTTTTCAAGATAATCTTGTTTGAAGTTAAAATTTAGCAGACAAATATATTTGCTTGATTTTGAATGGTTCGGCAAATCGCAAATAGGTTCATAAGTGGTCCAGTCGCGTATTAGTAATTTTGTTCTCATGTGAATAAACTTGTTCAATAACCTTCCTTAAAATCATTGGGGATTTCGAAAATAAGACAGAGCCATGGAGTAGATTATTTCCCCACCCAACACATTTCGTCATATTTCTTCAACCACCAATTTGGTTGAATATCAAACGAGTTAAATGTGAACAAACTTCACAAAGATTCTCAGTCTTACATTTTTTTTTTCTAAGCTCAATAGTTTCAGAAACAATTCGAAAAAAAAAAAAACTGAAGAAAAGTACACTTAGATCAGCAGTCGGATCAGTCAGAACTTTTGTACATTATAAAGTAAGCCAACTATTATACAAAAAACTTATGAAAAAAAGATTATTATGGCCTGCGGATATGCATAAAATTCCTAATCTAATCCATTTTTTCGTAGAAAAAGGAGTATCTAACATTTGGAAAGAAAATAAAGATGATCTATCGACAGACCACTCCCCAGTTGTTAAGCCAATAAGTATCAGATACTGAGGATATTAAATATCTTCAGGCTAGTATATCATAAGACAAAGTGGTCTGTCTTTAGACAAATACTAGACAATAATAATAATCTGCAAGAGCCAAAAAAAGAACCCAAATCAAATAGAAGTTGGACTGTTAAATAGAAATATCCATAAATACTTCTAAGTGTCAAAGAAAGAAAAATATAGATATTAAATACTTATCTTAAATCTGTTTTTCTAAAAACGGTTTTCCCTCTGTTCTTGATAATAGAAAAACACCAAGGAGAATGTAAGCAGCTATGTCGTAGAAAATCTTATTGTCCTTCTATTCAGTCCCATTCACTTTTACCTATGTGTATGAGATAATTCTGAGAAACTGGAGGAAGGTGTTCCCCGAATTGCGGTTTTTTCAAGATGGCAGACATAACGCAACTCGAATCGGTCATTACTTTTAATATGTTTCAATATTGTTTTTAAAAACAAATAATGGACTAAAAACTTATTCATCATATGTCAAAAATTTGAACATCAAGTAGATATCAATTTTGAATTAAATGTTTAAGACATGACTAAGAAATAGCCAATTTCCATAAGTCAATTAATAAGGTAAGTAGCGTTATTACAATTTTGATTGAAAAATTGGGTATACAGTTTTATTATATAAGGTGCTGATGTCCTAAAAATCACCTGTACTATTTGTAATGTAACCCTTAACTTGGTTTGTGTGTACAGACTTCAAAATATGCCTCTGCAAATGTTTTTGGATGAATTTTCAGTTTTGAGCAATGAAAAAGCGGCTAACCTTATTATTATTATCCTTGGCAATTTTAACTTAGATATTTTAAGGTCTAATGCATCAGTAGATACGTACGAATCCGTATTGGCTGAATATGGGTTAGTTTCTTTTATTAATGAACCAACTAGACCAATCTCAAATACTTGTCTTGACCATGGTGATCCTTATGGTGGAAACTAGTCAGTGTGCTGGTCTAAACTTAGATCTTCAAATTACCGATCACTGTATGACAGGCTTAGTCAACAACAATAATAGCTTCAAAAACAATAATATTTCTAACAGTATTACAAAAAAAAACTAAAATTAACTACAGCCTATTAAATGAAAAGTTATTGAGAAAAAACTGGGATGCTGCATATGCCGACGATAATGCTTCTCTGGCCTTTGAAATATTCTTAAAAACTTAAAAAAAAAAAACACATTAATAGCTCTAGCATTTCCATAGAGCAAAATAAATCTGTAGTCAAACTAAAACCCTGGATGAATTACTCACTTCTTAAGCCAATTAAACTGAAACATAAACTGCGTAGTAAAACCTGCAAGCACCCACTTAATATTGTTTTAAAAAGACGTTACAGCCATTTGTGTCAAACAACATTGAGCAAAATATACCTGTAGTCAAACTAAAACCCTGGATGAATGATTCACTTCTTAAGCTAATTAAACTGAAACATAAACTGCGTAGTAAAACCTGCAAGCACTCACTTAATATTATTTTAAAAAGACGTTACAGCCATTTGTGTCAAACAATTAAAAAAAAGAAATTAGTATATGTCGTAGCAGCTACTTTGAAAATAAATTAAGCGGTGCACAAGGGAACCTTAAAAAAGAATGGGAAGCTGTAAACGGCATAACCAATCGGAAAACTAGAAACCATAATGAAACCATTACATTTAAAAATGATAACGTTAACGTTACTGATCCTGTTGTTATTGCACACGAATTCTATCTATCAGTAGCACAGACGTCTTCTCTTTGTGATTGTTTAGTGTCTTGTAGCTGTTGCTCAGCGACACTGTTTCTAGAAACAGCTTCTATTTCAAGTCTATTTCAGGATTTGAGATATTAAAAACTCTAATAAACTCTAATTCATGTGGAGACGATGATATCTCTAATTCCATCTTAAAAAGAATCTCCTTAAAAGTGGTAGATATTTTGGCTCACCTTTTCAATTTAAGCATTTTCACGGGTACCTTTCCTGAAATGTTTAAACGAGCCAATGTGATTCCTATTTTCAAAAAGGGTACGAGTAATAGAAAAGAAAAAATGAATTACAGACCGATTTCCTTACTCTGCAATATTTAAAATTTTTGACAAAGCTATAAAATACAGAGTTTCGAAATTTCTCTCTAAGTTTAACTTTTTAACATTCCACCGAAGATGCTCTTCTGGATTTTTGTCAATACATCTACAAGGGTTCTTGATGACAAAAAATGCTGTGCTGGACTTTTTGTAGACATAAACAAAGCCTTCGATATGGTAGAGCACAAAATCCTTTTGGATAAATTGTACTGTGTAGGATTTCGAGGCTTTATTGTAGATTGGTTTTCATCTTATCTTAAGAACAGAATACAAAAAGTAAAAATTTGAAGCTTTCTATCCAAGATCATCAACCTCGGCGTTCCACAAGGATCTGTCCTTGGTCCATTACTGTTCTTAATATATGTTAACTCAATCTTCAAACTTCCATTTGTCGATAAATTTTGCAAACTTTGCGTTTGCGTATGGCTTATATAGTTCTTTAACCTAGTTGCTGAAATTAATCATGATGTCCATTTGTTAAGACTCTGGTTTGCGCAACACAATTTAAGAGTAAGCAGTAAATCTAAACTCATGCATTTCAGCCTTATTAGCGGTAGTCCCCGGAAATTAACATTGTGTTCGATGCAGCTAGTTGTCACATATATAACCTGAAAGGTTAATTATTTCAAAATTAAAATAGGTAAGAATTATAAGTACTCGTACTTAGATGTCGTAATTGATCAGAATTTGAGTTGGTGCGATCACATTTATATTTTGAAGCAGTATTTGCTATCCACTCTGCGTAGTTTTTATCGGTTTAGAAGGTACTGCTCTTCAAGTATTTAAAAAAATATTTATTTTGGGATCTTCTATTCTAGATTGCAATATGAAATCAAACAACTCACTGTTGTACAAAAATACGTGATAAGAAAAATATGTTATTCGTCTCGTTTAGCCAACACTTTAGTGCTATTTAATAAGCTGTACGACATTTGTACTATTTCAAAGCCCTCAAATTTTGTTTTATTAGATGTGGTTACTTGCAGAGTCCTATCAATGACACCTATGGCCTTCGAAGCAATACTAGTTCCCTAGTTAGCATTCCAACTTTTCGCACTTCAAGCTTAAGAAACTTCTACTCAATTGTATCTTCTAAACTAATTGATACACTTCCAGAAAGCATTCGAATCATTAGAACTTTAAAGAACTTTTTATGTGAAGTAAAATACTGGCTTTTAAATATTAATCATAATGAAATTGAAATTTTGTTGCGCTTCATCACTTAAACTAACTTTAAAAATGTATGATCATAAAATTTTTATCGATGTACTTTCTGTTTGTCATTTTCTTTAACTTTTTCGTATCTTTTTAATAGAAATTTTACATATTTATATATAATGTACATATGAAATAAATTTAATAATGTGACATTTATCGTTATTTATATCTAAATAATAGATGAGTCAGACTTATTATAAGAATTAAAATTGTAATAACATTACTGATATTATATTGTATTTTTGAGAATAAATATTAAAAAAAAAAAAATACATATACCTTCACTTCAGACATGAATTTATGTATATCGAAATCGTTTGAGCTGTTTTCAAGAAAATTGCAATTTCATAAAATTGATCCTAAGTAATCTACCTTTAATTTTGGGGCTAGAATGAAAATTCCTATTGCACTTCGGGGTATGATCCCACAGACGCCAGGTATGAATACAATTATATATATAAATACAAATCGAGGGATCGAAACCTTTCACGAAAACAATACAAATAAAAAAGTATTTATTAGTTGTTTCGCCGCACAGTATTAGTTAGTATACCCCAAATTATTTTGACACTGACAGCTCTTTCGCGCTTAAAAACTTGACAGAAACTCAGTATCTCATCTCCACGGTATGAAATGAATCGATTTATGGATGAACAACAAAAAAATATTGAAAACTTATTTGCAAAAAGAGTGATGTGTTGCCGAAAGAGTGCCAATTTTGAAAAGAAATTTCGATCTAAATAATGCCTCAAGTGTGCCTTCTGTATGCAAGTTTGTGAAGAAAGTTCATGCTCCTAATCACGAGAACCTCAACTCTCCACAGATCTCAGCAACTGAACATTAGCCGTACTAGCCTGAGGTGAATTATGCGTAAAGGTCTCGGATTATTCCCTTACAAGGTCCAACTCACTCAGGAATTGAAGCAAAATGCTTCATTATTGCTTCTCCGTTTGGGCTTTAGATCAGAAATTGATGTCGATTTTGTTAAAAAAAAATTATTTTTTTTCGAATGTAGTGCAATTTTATCTCGGCGGTTATGTAAACAAGCAAAACTGCTGTATTTGGAGTTCGAAAAACGAATGCATCCTCAGTGTGAATTTTTGGGGTGGTTTGTGGAATGGTGGCATTATTGGCCCATTTTTCTTCGAAGATGAAGATGGCAACAACGTTACGGTCAACGGAAAGCGCTACAGAGGTATGATAACCGATATTTTTTGACCAGAAACTGAGGAAATGAACTTGAACCATCTCTGGTTCTAGCAACACGGCGCTACGTGCCACACAAGCCGTCCAACAATCGATCTTTTGCGCAATTAGTTCAATAACCGAGTAATTAGCCATTTTGGTGATGTTTCTTGGCATCCGCGTAACTGCGATTTGACGTCATTGGACTTTTTTTTGTGGGGTTTCATTAAAGACCGATGTTATGCTGACAATCCAGAAACGATTCAGGTACTTAAGCATAATATTGATCGAGCTATTCGTGAAAATATACTGCAAAATTGGGTTTACAGGATGGGCTATTGTCAAGCCAGTTAAATGAAATTATTTTCCAAATAATCGGTAAGTAAATGGATTTTTTTTAAATAGCAATTTTTAAAAGAAACCAACGGAGGCCCGTCCTTTATATTATTTTGCGAATTTTTTTATGGATTTACTTCAGACTTCATATTTCATAACCCCAAAATGAAAGGCACTTTATTAATGGCAGATTCTGGAAAAAATCGATGTGATCGAATATGGTTACAACGATTTTGATCAAATTTGATATTTGAGTTACGGTGGACATATGCTAACAGATCAGATTTTTTGCAAAAATGCTTATAATGGTACCTTACTTACTGGATAATTTTTGATAATTGGCTATTTCTATGAATCAATCGATTTTGTTCAAATCAATATTCGAACAATATTTGATATTGGTAAAGTCATGGCATATAAAGATTCGAAAATTGTTAATTATTATTATTATTATTTTTTTTTTTGATTTTTAACGAATCTAAAAAAAAAATCATTTTTGGTATAAATTTCAAATTTAAGTGACTGGCTCACACGTGCGACTCAGTCGTGAATTTTATTTTTTTCATTCAATTCAAGGTATCACACTTTGAAGCAAATGTTGAGAATTCGGTTACCGATTTCAAATTAACTTTTGAATTCACATCAGAGTTCCGGCATTCTAGTTCGAATCAGCAAG
The DNA here is from genome assembly GCA_963082735.1 of Pocota personata. NCBI lineage: Eukaryota > Metazoa > Arthropoda > Insecta > Diptera > Syrphidae > Pocota > Pocota personata. Next base: position 209,255,843 of record OY720429.1, read on the forward strand.
GGAGATCGAATCTCCTTTTTAAAGACCAGCTATCTTGGAAGAAAATGAAACTTGGCCTGAGGAACTATTGTCATGAGTTTTCCATGCTAGAGCAGATAGTTTTGTAAGCTTAATATATTTATGCCTACATCTAAACCTAAGCGTGCTCCCATTCGAAATTTTCCATTCACAATTCACCATGTTGGCTATCAGCTATACCAACAATGTGTTCAGTTGGAGTGGCTTGTTATGGTTAGGTATTTTGTAAACCAACAGCTATTGTCAGGTTCCAATGCTAGTCGCTACCTGACGGTCAGCGATATTAAGGGATTGATTGATAGAGGATCGTCCATGCTTCGTCTAATCTGGACTTTTATCAAGATCTTGCTGTATTGAATTTTCACCTGTTTATCATAAATTTATTTAAATGTCTGAGCATTTTAATAAATTTACACCAATGAATATAGAAATGATAATTTCCACCCTTAAATACTTGTTATAAGAAATTTTTCGTTGAAAAATCAAAGGAATCTAATCAAAGAGAGACCTTAGAAATTGTACCTATTCACCGCAATAATGCATTCTCCTTGACCCACAATACATAAAATGCGTTCTTCTATCTAAAGCACCAAGCTGTTGTCTTCCTTTTGCATCTATTTGTCCCTTCAAATATGTGTCAATTTTTCCACAACATTTCATGAGTACCACTCTCTAGCACTACTTGGCTTTGCCACTACAACGAGCGGCCTACAAAAACCATGAATAGGAAAACGGATAATCTTATTCGTGCCTGCCACTAGTGACACAATGGCGCTATGGCCTAAAGTGGAGGCTTGTGTTTATATTTTTAAACAAACACACCATTCATCGTTACGTATGGAGTGGTAATTAAAATTATCGCAGCACTTGTCTTCTCAACTCTAAAATATTCATAGACATAAAGATCAAGGACACATTTTCAAAACTTTTTTTTCTTCTTTTACATTTTGTTCCATTCACATTATTATCCTGGCAGCCATTAAGGAATGTCTAATATATATGTGTATGCCATTAGCTGACCACAATTCTCCTTGTAGCCATGAAGAAGGCGTTTTTGGCAAATCGGAGTAGGTGCGGATACATCGCAAGTTTTACAGACTGGGACATATTGAAAAATGTTGTCTAATTATGGGTACTTACCTTTAAATTTTATAGAGGCAAAGATATAAATAAAATAGCACTAGAGTTTTATAGCAAATTTTAGGAAATAGTTTCCCGATTGAATATTTTGTAAAAAATGTTGAGATAAAAGTTAAGCCTTTGAAATAGAATGGAACTTTCTTGTGCAATCCTTTTTTGTATAATGGAATTTTTTTTGATAGAGATACTACGCGACAGATAGTTCTATTCTCGATAAATTTGCGTCTCAGACTACGTACTACACACTTGTTCGAATGGATAAAAAGTTCATTTGCACCGGAGTGTATTTCATTAAAAAGCTCCTGTCCAATGAAAATGTGCGCAGGTGCTAGGAATGTATAAGGGATCATCTCCCATTCTCTATAGTCTACGTGATTCCTGTATAAATATTGTAATTAAAAGTAAATATCAGCTGGAAAATTACTTTCAACTTTCGATTGTGCTGTGTTAATGAAACGTGCCAATACGTTTCGTGTTGAACTTTTGAATTTCAAGATGGATATTTTGTCTATTATGTTGTATTGGAAATGGTTTTTTAAATAAGATTTATATTTCAATATTCAGCTTAATCACATTTTGAAGCCGCCACAATTGAGTGGTATTATGAATTATTTATGCTAAATTGTTTAGTGTAATGGGGAATAATGAAGCTCGAGGGGATGCGAATCAAAAGATTACTTGTAATGCAAATTGAGGCACATAATTTGAATGAAATTCGTGGTAAAACAAATTAAAAATTTCAAAGAAATATGTTTCTATTTAGGTTTGCAGTTGTCAGTCTGTTAGTTTGCTGACCTCTCGTCAAAGTGCAGAGACAGCCGAACCTTATTGCCCAAAACCACCCTAATGTAACTAACTATATATATGTATATATGTAGGTACATATGCTAATATTTTACACACAATATTAGTGAAATTAGTTTTTATTACATCAGTATAAAAAGTTAAGAAACAGAAGGCTTCATCTAATGAATTTTAATTTATTATAAGTAGGTAATTAAAATGTATGGTGTGTCACCCAAAGCATTTCAAAACTTAAGCCTCGGCATATTTAAAGAGTTCATCAATTTAATAACTTAAAAGAAAAATACCGAAAGTGTAGGTACATGGTCTGAAATTGGTTAATTTTGATTTCGATTGTACATGCATTAAAAATAATTAAACATTTTGGCGATAATAGCCCCTACATGTCCTGGCCGATTTATCTTCTCGTAAAAACTCATTTTGTGCCTGTTAAATTTTTTCACAAGAATGGAAGGCGACATGGCTACATTTTATTGCCATTTCCGAAGGACATAATTGAGAAGCTTTTTCGTGACAGTTTGACTCTCTGATGTTTGTTAGGTGTGAAAAACTTATCAGTGTTTTTTTCAGGACTCATACCTGTTTCTTCCGTTTAACCACGCACTTAACCACGAAAAAGCCACCACTCCCTCCCATTGTATAGATACATTCCTCTGCTATTATATCAGCTTAGGTTTCGCAAGCGCAATTGTCCAATTTGTGCAATTATTTTCTCCTTTCCTCCCTTACAATAACTTCCTATTCCTTACCTTCCTCTCATCAAATTAGTTGAAGGAGTTGTACGATTCGTGCAGAGAGCTTGATGGTCCAGTCGATGAATCCAACGTTGTATTTACATACTTGATGTCTTCTGGATTACCCAGTCGATTATATGATACCGCCATAGTGTATGCTAGAAATAATTTTGAACCCGTCTAACTAGGTCGATGTCGCTGTGTTGTTATTTTCTGGGTAACACCTTATCGATACAAATGGGACCAAAAATCATTCAACGAATTTTTCTCTGAAACAACCAAGGGTGACGGATGACGTCCATGCTTCTGAGCCGTATAGCAGAATTGGGAATATAAGGATCTTATATAAGGTCATCTTAGTTGTCCTTGAGAGAGCTTTGCTACTCAACTTCCTTCTCAGTCCACAGAAACAACGGTTGGCAAAAGTGATTATTGGTCATTATTCGTATTTACAGCGAAGCCTAAATAGACCTCAACATTGTAGCTGTCTATTGTGACGTTCTGCCCAAGTATTTTATTTTGCCCTCATTGATCACTAAACCCATTTTCTGTTTCAATACTTCCGATAGCACCACTGACAGCCAGCTGTGTTGTACAGACTTTTGAAAGATTGTACCCCTGATGTTTGCTTTGAAGTATGATGTTAAAGAAATAACATGACCGCTCGTAACCTTGTCGTCGTTTTTTTCTGACATCAAAGGAATCGGTGATGTTGATACTTTATACCGACCTTGATTCAGCGTTCTCCATCGTCATCCTGCACAAAAGAACGAGTTTGGCAGGCATGCCACAACTCGAAATGGTTTTGTATAGCTCGTTTTTATAGACGGTAGTGGACTTTCTTGATCTAAAACCACACTGATACGGATTAATCAGATTGTGGACAAAAGTTTTAAGGCGTCCACATAATATGGCAGATACGATCTCATAAGCGATGTCGAGGAGAGTAATATGTCTGCAGTTGCCGCAATTCAGAGGGTCTCCTTTCTTGAGCACACTGAGGTTCCATTCGTCGAACATACTTTCATCCGACCTTTTCTTACAGATGAGTTGATGTATACTCCGTACCAAATCATCCCCAGCTTTAAAGAGTTCGGCAGTTAGACCATCGGCTCCAGCAGCTTTGTTGGATTTAAGATTAGATATTACTATCTTCATTTCACTTTGGTCGGGTGAACGGAATTGTCGATTTTCATCGTTCGGGTTTAATCCAGCATTCTGTTTGATAGTAAAGTTTTGATCATCACCGTCATTCTCATCACCGACTGTGACTCTACTACTAGATTTTCTTCTTCATTCCTATAGGCTTCTGTTCCAGTTTTGGAGTCTTGGTATGCTCTTTTCACCTTCTGCTAAAACTTTCGATCATCATTCCTACTACAACAACTTTCCATTGGACTTCTTGAGAGGTTCTGGGAGTCTCTTGGTGTTGTAATGTGTGTAGGTTACCGCATATGTACATACCTTCGCAGCAATAAATTATCCGAATCAATGTTAGCTGTTCTAAAGGTCCATACATCCAAAATACTGGAGGAGTGCCTTGCATCAATCGTGACGTTATCAATCTGGTTGGTAGACAGTTGATCCGGGGAACCCCAGGGGCCCTTATGAATATTGAGGTACAGAAGTCGTGTGCTAGCTGCAGTGATGTTTCGTCCCGCCGCAATGTCGAATAGCCTGATTCCGTCCGAAGTTTTGTCGTGCAAGCTCCTTTCCAGTTTTTGTTTTACAATAGCATGACGTCATAACATGGTCGTAAGTTCCGTCGAGGACCCTAATAAAAACTATCTTTGGTCACGTCGTGTTTATCCTTTGGCATGAGCACATATTAAGCTGATGTTTTGAAATTTGCCTTAATGTGGATTGTCATCAGGAGTTTTTGCTTAAGTCTGCTTCTGACGATCCGCATCAAAATAAACGCTGCTTATGCTCCTTGCAGCAGTCATCGTAGATGTCACAGTTTTGCATCCATTTTTTTTTAAATTACATTTTAATTACATCAGTGTAATTGCAACTATTAATTCAATTACTTGGTAATTGAGATGTAATTAAATTACATTCTAATAAATAGTAATGGTAATTGTAATTTAATTTAAATTTTAATTACCCATCATTGTTCTATCACAACTCAAATATTCAATTTGATCAAAATCGTTAGAGCCATTTTCGAGAAAATAAATTTTGTTTTTACAAAATCGGTCATTATTATTATTTTGGGGAAAATTCCGATTTTGTCTCGAATTGTGAGCCTACAGATTTCAGACATGAAGTTTGAAAATACCCGGACAGCCGTATAATACATACAGATATTCACACAGACGGAATTGCGAGACCCACTTTTCTAGTAATACCAAGATTGATCAAAATCGCTAGGTTGCTTTTTTCACGAAACCAGTACTTGCCCTTATAGATGCAATTAAAAATGCTTCATGAAAAAAACGTACGTAGGCACAAGAAAATGGATAGGTAATTACAATTTATATACCTTCAGCTGTATTTCTAATCCAGATATGCTTTCCATCAAGTGAGGCCAAAATATGCGGAAACTTCTTAAATTCTTCAAAGTCTGCTGTTACGGCACACGTTTGGACACACGTCGGAGCTAAAAAATATTTGACTTCTCAGTTCTAGCAATAGCTGCAATAAAGATGGGATAAATTCTTAAAGCCGCAAAATCAACACTCAAAACCGCTAAGTAAGGCCTAAGACCGTTAAAGAAGCAGTAGTAAAAGAAAATTCACCGGGCTCTTGTCACAAACAAATTAAGGAAAAAGTGACAAAAGAAAAGCTATCAGGCCTTGGTCATTGGACATCGGGCGAGCAAACATACGCTCAAGCCGCAGAATCAGAAAATAGAAGAACCGAAAGTTCAGCGGACCTTGTATCTCACGTTTTCACTGTTATTCTTACGAAACTTGAGGCGTAAAATAAATAAACTTACTTTCGAGAGGTTAGTTAAAATAGAAATAATTGCCGTAACACGCGCACTTCAACGAGAACATGAATATGAAACGAATGCTTAAAATACTAACTTGGAATGCAAATTTTTACACAAACTTGACGAGTTAGAGATATTTACTTATACACGAATAAGATATTGACATATGCTTGATATAAGAAAACCTTGTGTAGAAGGTATCGCGTGCAAAGATAGGAGGCTACAGTGATTATCACGCTTGTCACCCATCGGAAAAGCGAGAGGCGAATTATCATTATACACGAAAGATTCTATCGAACATTTTGTAGACCTAAAAATTGGGCCGTTCGATGATGACGCTCTTATTCATAATATCAATGCGTATGAAATAGCACCTGACAATCGTAAATAACAAGTGCAACGCTAACGGAACCCAAAAAAGAAATAAAGAAATGAAAACCCAAGAAAACTCCTGGTTAAGACTTAATAACCGTAGAAGCTCTAAAAATGTTGCTAGAAAAGCATTAATTAAGCTTCTACGCCGCCGAGTGGCAAAAAGTCGTATAGCTTCTCCCAACTATACCCAAAACTTTTGAGAGTATATCACTCAAGCCATTACAGCAAGCTATTGAGGAAGCAAATCTTATCTCTGTCAGAAACAAGGTTTCAACATTTAAATTACATGTCCATGCACCGTGGGCCATAAGAAACGTCGATATCCTCAGAGATCTCGGAATTCCTGCAGTCGAAGATGAAACCAAAAACTTTGCGCGAAGGCACAAAATTCAGTTAAACAGACATGTTAATATTACAGTCCTACAAATTCTGGACGAGAGAAATTTATTACGCCACCTACAAAGGGCCAAATCTTTCGACTTAGCATGATAAAGATTTACCGCATCGAAATAGCAGAACAAGCAGGAACTATCATTAAGATACCTTCCAATCGTCTTTAAAATTGCTTGGTAAGTCTACACTTAGTTGCAGTAGTTATCAAATTTATATCGAAGGGAAGTGTTTTTGGTGAGTAAGAATCACACACTACTATGAGCACGCGCTTGCGGTCCTCATAGTATTTAAAAATAAATAATAAAAATATCCTTCGCGAAAGAGCCACTTTAAAAGCCGAAAGCGTCCCGATTTGGGGCACATTTAATTTTTTGAAAGTACAAACAAAATATTTACATTTCTATCCCGATACAAAGAGAATTCCACCGGTATTTTCTAGTGAAATTATCAAAAATTCTGACAGGACTAAAATTTTTTAAATTCATCGAAATGTCTTCGATAAATATATATATGTAGATTTGAAAAAATCTTCCATATTCTGTCCTAGTTATTAAAACTAAACAAAATAAGAGACAATACTGTTAAATGGAGTGTGTTTAAAAAAAAGACCCAAAATCTGAGGCAAATTTGTTTCTGCTTTTGAAAGACTGACCCAGGCAAAAAGGCTATAATATGTTAACATTGCAATGTACTGTTTATAGCCCAGGGCCTAGTTGACTGGTCTGCAGATGCTGACATCTATCTAGGCTTGCCGTTGGTACTGATTTCATAATTTAATAAAGCATTTGTACTGATTTCATCATTTTCGAAATCAGTACGGAAATGTACTGATTTTTTTGTTATTTATTTGCCAGAAATGTAGTTTGCTTTTTCGTTAGATTCCACAAACCGTCAGATTTAAAGAAATAATAAATCAACACGTTAGAAAGTCGATAAGGGGAAATTTACTGTGCATTGTACTCTTTAAATCGTACCCGTTGATATGTACGACCTTTCGATTTTGTATAACAGATTCATATTCGAATAACAGACCTATCGAACACACTCTCCAAGATGTCAGCTGTCGAGCAACTGTCAAAGTGCGGTGGAAAAAATTCGTCATCACAAAGCAACAAAAAATTCCTTGGCATCGAAAGAAAAAGTGTCTACAGTCAGAGCCCTCATTCCGGAAACTATTTCTTGCTTCTTTATTTTTTGTTATTCAATTAACCGCCTTGAGTATCAGTTTAATTGAGTCAATTAAGTGAACGAGTTCTAAGAGAGCGAAGAATATGTCTAAACTACTGGGCATCCCGATGAAGAAGCCATCCGAAGTCGATATCGCGAAACCGCTAACAAACCTCATCCAGAGCACCTACAGTGGACCAACCTCGGAAAAAGTTAACTACTCAGAGGCCGTTAATGAGTTCTCGAAGCAAAGAAACACAGCAATATGGAAATTCTTTGAGAAATACGAATCATCATTGGACATTGTCTACGCGTAAGTACACTTTTTTTCTTTTCTATGCCATCATCATAAAAAAATAACCAATCCCCGCCACCACCTATTCGTAGATGAAGAATGACAATAAATGAGTCATCTCACGGAATTAGTTAATAATGCTGCGGGCTGAGATTGTTGAAAACTCGAAAAAAACACGATTCTCTGCCCCATATTTATGGGTTTTCAGTTTTTCACTTAATAAAATTTGGCCTTTCTTTCTTTTGCAGGTATTACGACCAAATATGCGCATTAGAGACAAAGATTCCGGTTAATGAACTCCAAGTACCATTTAAATGGAAGGACGCTTTCGACAAGGGCTCGATTTTCGGTGGAAAAATCAGTTTGAGTAAGTTTTGCTAATTAGAGTCGTATGGTTATCTTCAGTTTCAGTAGAGGTGATTATCACTCTGAGTGTGCCACAGGTTATCATTCCCAGTGATTAATTGAAATGAGTCAGTCGGTTTAAATCGGCAAAAGTATTGTAGGCACTTTCTTTCCATACATATAGCCGGTGTGCACATAAATTTACTTACTGTCTGCAGTGTTTACAGAAGCAGAACACATAGTAAATAAATTGACGATAACAGGGTATACTTGTGATGATCTTCCAGATAAATATCACTATCGGAGTGGATACCTTGTATTATGTTACGATTGAGACTTGTGTTGAAAAAGCAATAGTTTGCAAGCTATGTAGTCTTGAACTCTTCAATGATGCATTCCTCTTTATTCTCTTATCAACATTGATCTCGTTTTATATCCCCGGGTTTCAGGTTTGTCGCGCCGCTTGCAGACGAGTGTTTTTCTTTGCTTTGTTTGCCAGAACTCTTTCACATGATGTGAAAGTCTGGTAATTGTATATCGCGACATCTTTAGCTCGATCACTACCTAAGTCTATTTCTTAAAGTTGTTACATTTTATCGGTCAAATTGATTTAAAGAGGGTTGTTGAACTGTTGATTATTTTATAGACGTTACTTAGGCCTGTATTTATGAAATAAAACTTAAGTTTACCCAGTGATAAGTAATAAGAAACACAGTGCAAAGAAAATTTATATGAATAGGCTTTGTGTTTCCTCGTGACCCAAACTGGGCAGGTTTAAGCCCGAACGGGGAAAAGCAACCAACAGTCACCGCGAATAAAAGAGAAACGAACAAAATCAAAGTTTCTCCAACCACTACACCAAAAGGGGTTTTCTGCCTGGTAGTACAATGGATTTAAATCGAGTTTGAGTTCTCCGAAATTTCGTTTATAAAAAATCATGGTAAATCTCAATGTCGCGTTATGGCGCTCCGATTTCAGCAGTTTTGAGTAACTTTATCGTAACTTTGTTCTTTTTTTCTTCAGAATACAGGAGCCGAATTGGTGTATGTCCAAATGCTGTGCCCCGACTATTTATTTTATATTTTTCGTGTTTTCAGGGTTCCGGAAGTTGCAAGATCACACAAAGTAAGAACGGAACCCTTATAGTGAGAATCAGTTGACTGTCCTTTCGTCTGTCCGTCTGTCTGTCACAGTTTCATAACGTTAGAAACAATCAGCAAAACACCTTCGCTGTCGCAAGAAATAGTCGCCGTAATCTTCGAAGCTGACTTTTCCAGCTGGAATTTCTTCGTTTTTCAACTTTTCCGACATTTTCTTCAGTGACCACTAACAGGACGCCCAGGGCGGGGGTCGTTTTCATAGCTCTCTCGCCCTTGAAATAAGAGTGCCAATTTTTTGACCATGGTATACGAAGGCCCAGAATCCTGAAAAGTCGATGACATGTTTTCCAAAATTTCTTTAGGCTAGCCCACAGATGCGGGTATGAAGTTTGAAGAAAGTCCGTTCAGCCGTTTAGGATGCAGTTTTTGAGATTATCCATTATAGTAATACTAAGATTGATCAAAATCCCGAGGTCGAATTTTTCCACGAAACCAATATTTGCCCATATATCTAAGCGCATGTAATAACTGTAACAAAGAGCAGTATATTATTACCTACTTTTTGAATATTTAGTAATAAACATACATATATGTTCCGGAACCCTCTTCACAGAAAGCATTTTCATGCTTGACCGTCCTTATACCTCTATCAAAGGTATATTAAGTTTGATATATGTATAGCTTGTAGCACAGAGAAATAATAACGAAAGTAAATATATTTGTGATCAGTATTAAAAGTTCGATCTATTCATGTTCGGCCGTCCGTATGTCACCACTTTTTGTGCCTCAAATTTTGAGCTATGAGCATGAAATTTGGTAAAAGAGACAAAGTTTCCAAGATTCCATACTTCGCATTTTTCTGTGGAGGACGAACCTCTTGAAGTTCTCCCCCAATCTCTGACCGACTATATAAGACCCTAGAATCAGCCAGAAAATGATAGGCGGAGAATTGGGCTTGAAAAGTCATGGCTCATCTGAAATGCTCGATGAGTTCCACGAATTTTAAATGACAAGCAAAAAAGGCACGTGTTCGTTTGCTCGATTTTTTTTGGAAAACTTTTAAAACGAAGAGGCGACCTCCTTTGATAAAATCGTAACAGGTGATGAAGATTGGTTCTATAAGTACGACGCGAAAACCAAACAGCAATCCATGGAATGGAGCCTAGAAGGTGCAAATCCTCCAATTAAAGCAAGACAACAAAAATTAGCAACAAAAGTGATGACGTCGATTTACTTCACCAGGGTAAAAATGATCGATGTTATCCTGCTGGAAACTGGTTAGACGTCAACTGCTTAATGGTACAAAGAAACTTGTTTACCACAAGTTTAAAAAATTCGTTGGGAAAGAAAAAAAAATAGCAACTTTGTTGCTACTTTTTACACGTAGGTAATGCGGCGAACACACTGCTGACAAAAACCAAAAACTTTCTTGTGCTCTCGGGTGTCAATGAAATTCGATCGGCATCTTATTTTTCAAACCTGGGAGGGAAAGAGTGAAGTTCCAATGAGAAGATCATTAATGCAGTCAATGTCGGAATTGAAAAGCTTTAAAAAGACGATTTTGAGGAGTGTTTCAAAGATCGCTCTACCGCTTTGAGAAATGTGTTGAAATAAATGGAAAAAATTATCTAAAAAGCCAAAATTGAATATATTAAATAAGTTAAAATTGTTTTGGTTTTTTTTTCAACCAACTTAGTTAACTTTTGTTAGTCCATTCGTATTTTGTAGGTATAGCAGTTTCTAACGCATAATGATGTTTAAAGTTACTGCACTATCTGTCTAGTACGGATTTGTTTCCAGAATTTCGTTAAGGTTGAGGGTGCACGTACATACATTGTATCAGAACGCAAATCATCAGAAATCACATTTTTTGTGCGTACTTTTACGATAACATCAATGTCAGTTTCAAGCCCAAATACCAAATATTTCTTTGTTCCACAAAAAAAGTCATAAAAAATTTAACAGTAACAGTTGCCTAAATTTTTGTTAATCACCGATAACCATTACGTGTCGTTGTTATTTTTGTTGGTCTCTAATAACCATATAGGGTCATTGATATTTTTTTGGTTCACGATAGGCAATTTACTTGAGTGAAACTTGTTTTCATTTACTAATAACCACTATCAAGAATTGATATTTGTTTTTGGTTACCAAAACCTTATTTTTCTTGTTAAGATTCACCATACTCCTTACACGCTCATACAAGTTTTAGTTCATCTTGATAACTTCTAAACCGTACCTGGCGGGTTACCGTTGTAGCGAATCTATTTTTAATGGAAAGTTCATACATAAAACCTACCAATTTTAAGTTTGTAATTTAAGCATTCGTCGATATTTAAGGATTTAGAAAAAAGTATATATTTATATATTTTGGGACTGGTAGATTACTTCCCGTGAACATCCTGGTACATCCCAGTATGATAAAAAGCACCCAAACCTAGGCTTCTTCAAGTTAACATAGAATCTTGAAAATTTGTATCTGCAACAAAAGTCAACTGAAAATTGGTGGCAATTAGGCACCGGTAATATTTGAGCTTTTAACTTTTAACTTTCAGTTAATTAACACAAACCAAAGCACAAAGAAAAACAATAATTATATTTATAAAAAGGACTTCATAATAACAATTTGTGCAATGAAGACCTTGTTCACATTCATTCAGAAGGTCTTAAAAGGCGACAGTCGTACAACATTCTCAGCGCAATCAGCAACTACATATGTATACAAATTTTCTAAGTTAAGAGAAACTCAACGTTTCTTATCGACATTATTGTGTTTAATTAGGTTTGGAAATTCATTATGCGAGTATCTTAGATGTTTGTTAATTTATAGGTGGATTCGGCCCTCCAAAATTGATTTTCTGTAGAAACTGACTATATACACACAGCCTTTTACTTTTCGACACGGTCACACAATTACCCTGTACCTTGGCACACATTCATCCCACAAAGCTTTTCTTCCAGGAAACAAAACATTCTACATCAACTACACCAACAATTCGCATGAAAACTTGCAAATAGATCTTTCGTAAGAATTCTGATGTATTAAGTCGGCCCCAAAGTACGATAAACAATTTGAATGTACGGAATGGGATATTTCTGATTTCTTCGTCATAATTCTTAGAGCAGCATAATTCTAAGTATGCGGATAAGATTTTGTTCTTATTTACATTTGAATCGGCTATTTCAGAAACGATACACATGATTTTCTTTAAGTTAGAGTAAAACAAAAAAAAAAAAAAAAAACTGTAAAAATTAGGTAATTCTCGATTAATAAATCTACAAAAAAAAATATACTGTTACACTCATTTATTGCCTTTAGTCGCTTCGGCTATTCATTAATCGCAATACGCACCTAATTAATTGGAAAGTTCACCACAGATTCGGTCAGAGCTTTAGGGATTCCATGTTTAGTTATCTTTTGTGCCACACAATTTCTTTTAAGACAATTCATAATTTATGCTCCAGTGGGTCGCTCTGCTTTATGGACCCTATTTTTTTAAAGGACATAGTCAACAATTATAATTGTATAGTATGGCGTTTGTAGACAGTGTTTTTTCCTTTCAGAAAGGGTGATGCACCAATAAATAAACATTTGGCGAATTCCTAGCGGCTGTAGTGTCTTGAAAATTGTAGCTTTATTCACAATGCACTTATGAAGCTTTACGACAGTTATGCGATTTTCTTTATCAGGCCATTCCTTGACGAAAACGTAAACAAGTCTGAAATATTCTTAAAGACTGTGTTTGATGTGTTTTTCTTAGGCTGAGATTCTCGTCGTTGGTTTGCCAGTCCAATCAAAGTAGACACCTAAACTTCGAATAGAGGTAGAATTTATTTTCTTCAGAAGCTAGAAAGTCATGCCATTTTAGTGGCCGTCTTAAGAAACCAGCAAGTCGTTGGGTCCTCCTGGAGGAGAATAACAAAATAAATTACAAAAGCGGAGGGTCCTTCTAGAAGATAAGGTTATTACGGAAATGGGGGATCCTTATGTTGTTATATTAAGAATAAGTCAGTTTATCCGGAGGATAATCTTAACCGAAAAGTGATTCGAAATCGGGTCAGGAGTACATCAGTTTGGGACATTAATAACTGGCTGACGATACGGGTTCTGATATCTCAGCATTTCACTGTCCAAGTGACGCCTAACTGTGGTAACAATATTTTTATCCCTACTAGGTACTTACATATGTACGTTCAAAAGCTAGGAAACTTTTTTAGCAATGTGACTAAAATTTTGACATCATGTTCTTGAATTAATAACTATAAATACCACGATTTAGAAAGATCTATTGTTCTGGCTTTGTGTTCAGCCAAGATCTATTGTTCAGAAAAGTTGCCCATTACCCATTGTTTTATTATGGAGTGAGCATTGCTGGGCGGTATAAAGAAGTATAGATCAGGACCTATGAGTGGGCCACTGGCGCCTTTTCTTGCTAGACAAGCTGCTCCTTCATTCCCCCCAAAACTTTCTCATAAATAATCATATAAGAGGTATATGCATTTTTTATAAAAATGATATTTTAGAGGTGGCTCCTATACAACCAAAAGTCGCATGATAATTATTTTGCTTGTGTGTAGGCACGTGATATACCTTGAAAGAAAGTGTGTCACAGACGTAGAGGTAGATACCGTAATGAATCCATAAGTGTGCCTTCCGTTTTTATCATTATGATACGGAACACTAAGAAAGAATGAATAAAATACACAACTTTAAAGCAGTAAAACATTTAGAGGTTCATCGGAGGAAACACGGTAGAAGCTATTTAATGTTTACAGATGTGATTAAAAACAAGACTCTTATGATACAGGTGATGGGTTTTCCCTTAATGAACAATAGTCACGTTTCATTTTTTTTGCTGTACGTTATTCATTCATTTCGCGGTCAACCTCCGCCCAAACAAACAAACTACATTTTCTTATCATCTGGGTGACAGCTAAATCCACAATGTCGCATAGTGCATAGGATATCCTTAAAATTGATTGAGAGCTCCATTAAATATAAATAAAAAAATTTGAGGGTGGCCGTGGTGTAGTGGTAATATCATCGCTTGTCACGCTACAGGTTCACGGTTCGAATAAAATAAATAAAAAGTCGATCAATTGCGAAAGCTTATGTCAACTCTACTGCGAAGGCATAACACTGGCAGTAGGGCGGTTATATGGCTAAAATGCAACTTAATCGTGATGATGACATCAGGAGGACAGAAAAAAAAATACTGTGAATCATGAGCAATGACAAAAGCAAAAAACAAACAAGCTCCCCAGTTATCTGGACAGCCACCCTTGGAGTTCATTGAAACTTAATACCAGCTGAATTTCAAACCAACTACACCAATCTGTCTTTCTCTCTGCCTCTTCCCTTTCCTCAAAAAAACGCCCGTGTCCTAAAATTAGTATAAGGGTATTCATAAACCCTTTCACACGTGCAAATTATAAAAAAAAAAAAAAAAAAATAAACAAACAAGGTTCCTAGAATAAAGCGACATCGTTCCCCTCCAGGGTGAAGCGTACCAGAGGTGAGGTGCACCAATTTTTTGGTGCTTGCTGTCTACTCTACTATGTTTTAGTCTTTTAATTGGAAGATCGATACTTTGATATATACCATAACGATACCCAGAACTTTAACGAGGTCACCTCTGTTAGATCTGACTCTATTTTGTTTCTGGGCACATTTCATCAATACCGCCGATAGCAGCCTTGATGAAATCTACTGAGTTTTGGTCCCCACGCGCAATCAGCTTAACAAAGCTGTTGCAACCCCCAAATGGGGAGGTTTGGTGAGACAAGTAGCGCTCTTAAAGACAAATCATAGCTTCTCTTCGATGAACCATTACTTGTCGTAAGAAGACCTTTCGTCGTGGTTGTTGTCGCACTTCTAGTCTTTTTTGAGGCATAGTAAACCTCATGCAGACGTTTACGCCATTTTGGTTTGATAAACCCTTGGGTGGAGGCAGACTGCTATGATTGCTTTAATCGTCGACTCATTTCACTCCTTATCCACCTTCTTATCAAAATTGCACAGTATGCGTAAAGCTGACCTTCTCTCGTGGCTCAGCGACTTTTTGCTGATGTTAGCCAGGAAGTCGGAGGAGAGCTCTAGTATTTTCCACAACAGTGCTCGGTTCTGAACGAATTGGTTAACATCATTCATGCAGAATTTCTGCAGAAGCTCTTACCGGCATCCGCGTCCTATTTTTGTTGTTTAAGCGCGGCCTCAATGCCTTTGAGAAATGTCGGTCGCGAAAACAGATAGGGAGGGATGCTCAATTTGTACAAAGCAGCGTTTCATGCAGACAAGGCGTTTGGTAACTGGATACACTTTTTTAGACTGAGCTATTTTTATTGGACCCTCTGCTAAGTTAACCCTCGGCACGGATCAGTTGACAACATTAATCCAGTCCAAGGTGAGATAGTGATAATTTATTTGAATGAAAGAATGGGAAAATTAGGTTTTAAAGCTTCATCTATATTTTTCTAATATGTCTGATATTTAAAAAAGAAAATATTTTTTTTTTTCAGCTCATACTTCCCTTCTGTATGAGAAAGTGTGTGTGCTATTCAACATCGCTGCTCTGCAAAGCAGCATTGCTGCATCACAAGCACTTGATTGCGACGATGGGCTTAAATTGGCGTTAAAATTATTCCAACAGAGTGCTGGAATCTATCAATACCTTAAGGGTGCCGTCCCAGCTGCGATACCATCGGAGCCAACACCTGATCTAAGTCAAGATACTTTGGCCGTACTGAGTGGCTTAATGGTTGCCCAAGCTCAAGAAGTGTTCGTCAACAAAGCTATTAAAGGTAAGTGCCTGTCGCGTAATCCAACCGACTTTACTAAAAAAACTTAACATTAGATGAAATGAAGGATCAGATTATCGCAAAATTGTGTTGCCAATGCGAGGAGTTTTACGCCGATGTGTTGCGTCTGATGCAAAAGGAATCGCTGCGAAGCTTATGGGATAAGGAGTGGATACCATTAATAGCTGGCAAACAAGCCGGTTTCCATGCACTAACAAATCTTTATCAGAGTTTAGTGTGTCGTGCTAGCAAACATATTGGCGAAGAAATTGCACGATTGCGAAATGCAGTGGAGCTGTTTAAGTCAGCTCAGACTCGTTCAGGAAATCCTCACTTCTTTGATGAATATGACAACCGGGCTAAGCGAAATCTCGCTGAATCAACAAAAGACAATGAGTTTATCTACAATGAAATGATTCCAGATGTTAAATCACTTGCTTCACCAGGCAAGGCTCAACTAGCAAAGATGCTACCGTTGGCTACTCCAATGTCTTCAAAATTCAAAGACATTTTTGTCGAATTGGTTCCAGTTGAGTTGCATCGCGCTTTGTCTGCCTCAGAGGCAAGAAAGAATGAAATTGTCAATACGGAAATTATGAAGTTGCGTGAAGCCACTACTCTGTTGAATGGAGTTTTGTCTAGCTTGAATCTGCCAGCAGCTGTGGAAACAGCTGATGCTGGTTCTGGTTTAACCCCATCGCTGTTGGAAAAGTCAAATGATGTTAGCAGCAAGGGTGGTATCGAGAGCATAAACACTTACTTGCGCGAATTGCCAGAATTGTTGACAAGAAACCGTGAGATTCTTGATGCTACCGAGGGTATGTTGGATGAAGAACGTGATTCGGATAATCAATTACGTGCTCAATTCAAGGAACGTTGGTCTAGGATTCCATCGGACAAACTTACGGAAATGTTTAGGACAAATGCGAAAAAATACCGTGAGGTTATAAACAATGCAGTGGAGGCTGATAAGATTGTTCGTCAGAAATTCGAAGCTAACGCTAAGGTAATGCATGAGAAACGGTTTAGATTTTAGTGAAAACTAATAAATATTTCTTACAGGGAATTCAATTGTTATCGTTGCCACAAGATCAGTTGCATCAATCGATACCATCGTCCGGTGGCTGTGTAAACCAGGATTGCTCAAGCGTACAGAAGTTGAGGAGTTTAATGGATGCTGTAAGTATTTTTTTTTTTTTTTCAATTTATTACGTTTATCTATAGGTCTTAGAAGTTAGTTATTTTTACATAGACAACAAGAGTTGGTATGGGCTTATTGAATACTTTAAAAGACGAATATCTAGACTTACACTTAGATATTAAATTAATTAAAAATAGGGGTGGCTTGCCTTTTGGAAAGCTAAAATACCGCATTTGTAGGGATCATTGCATTGAGGTCTTCAGAACATCTGCCATGTGAACTGGTCGCCTCTGCATGCTGTCGCGCAAATGAAGAACGCGGTTAGTCATGGCCTCACTCGCTGCCAAATAAATGAAGGAAATGACTGGTTGAGTCACCAAAATGGAATTACTCTCCTCTCGCTTTATCATTGAAAAATTGAATGAATACCAACGCAAAGATATGGACTGTCTCCATATTATGTTCAACAGCAGCAACAAGCAAAGGAAGGGACTTTACAAAGAACTAAGCGGGGTAACCTGTGCCAGCCACGTCTTAAGAAATCCGTTTTTCATTGTCCGACAACTCCAATATTGCGACAACGAGGTTATCATTGACCGTATTAGAAAAGCCCTTCTTCGAGGCGTTAAACATCTTGTCCATCTACAACCATAAACTGGCCCCCAACCTAGCTCGATGAACCTGCAGCAAGTCACAAAACTGCTCGGTGAGAGATTCTCTTTATCTCAGTCAATTGTATGTTCGTTTTCTTACCAATACGGCCTAGGATGCACAATCGTATCACGTGAACTCACCGACATTTTGTTCAAGTGCACCAGTTTGGGAGGTGGGCGAAGAACTCTTAGCAGCAGGGTATTGATCAGCTTAAAAGTGATTTGTTGCAATGCAGTACAACCGAAGATCAGTTGCACGAGTACGTACTCGTATGTAGATTAGACGTCGAGAACATGGAAAAGTTCTTCATAACTGTCGTGATTAATCAAGAATAGAAAGGAATTAAGATAATCTCCGATTAGTAGCGATTGGGGAGGACCGGTTTGGAAAATATGGTTTGTCAGGAGTTAGAGTGGAAATGAAGATAAGTCACAATTTTAACCAGTGGCTGATTCAAAAGAACTAAATTATATTAAAAAAAAGAACACGAGAAAACCATCGCAACGGAAATGGACAGGCCTAATATGACAGCAAAAATAAGCACACCACATGTTTATCATTATCAGGAAGGTCTACCTAACGATTGAACAATATGGGTCCTAGATAAAAAGTGTGGAAAAGATTGAGCGATGGCTTCGAGGACAGGCTCAACAATTGAAGAATGAAGAAGAACCTAACTATCTGGAGTAGCAAAAGCGTACTTACCATCAAAATGTTGTAAGATTAAGAATGAGTGGACGAGTCTATATTCGTCATTGAACGTATTTGTAGCACTCGTTCTTAAACTTTCATCACCATGGTAGGTAGAATGGTAGAGGCCAACAGTTTTATTCCGTTTCCGCAGGCCGATTCAGAAAAGCTTTTCATAACAATTTTACTCTCGGATGTTTGTCAGACGTTCGCGAGAGTTGGGACCTTGAAAGCCTTTCCTTTTTGTTTTTTTTGTGTTTTTTTTTTCCGGGGCTCGATCTAGAGTCCCTCGCTCAGTAATCACGCACTTAGCTACTGAGCCATGGCGACCACATCCCCAAATAGTCTGATTTAAGTAAGCCAGTTGATGCTTAGGAGTAAAGTAACTGCTTAGACTTAGTGTTGTTGTAGGGATTCAGCGATGGTTCATCGAAACCTGCTTTAACCGCAATTCGAATGTACCTACTTGTTCATACTGTTTCGAATAGCTTAGGATGATCCTGCTTGTTTTTTATGTTGAGAGCTATCCAGGTATACCTTAATGCTAAAATACTCCTCCAGTTATGGCATTCTGTTGAGATGCCCTTCCTCCAAAGCTTTAAAATCTTTTACACGACGGTATACGAAGTCTTTTCTATGAGTTGATGCAGAATATCTGCTGATGTTACTGGCTAAGTTTTGTGAAGAGAAATGCCGTCAATGCTTTGGAGTTCTGGAGATTTTGACTACCCTGTTCATGTTTCAAATGCAGCGCAAGTTGAAGAAAAATTAGGAAGTGCACATGATGAGCTCTTAAACAATTGTGGGTTGCAATGAGAAAGAAAAACTGAACGCGGGAATATATTCAACATTTGTTAAGGTTAAAGGCTCAAAGGTAAACATTCGATGCATGACGAGTTTCTCTATTTCGTTGGAGTACTGTTTGAAAACGCAGCGATATATCAAGAAGAGGCAAGAAACATTTCATTAATTCTCACGACAGTGAGACACAGTTTTAGAAAGTAAGTAGTTTCCTGAGTGTTCATGCTGTTAAAGGACTGCAATGACTGTTTACTCCTCAACGTCCCATAAACAGATTTCCTGCACAAAGTACTCTCCGCCATATGCAGCTTTAATTCTAGGTCAATAGTTGTGTATAAACAAACAGAGCGTATTTTGTGTGCTGATATCCAATTTTCTAGGTGGAGTACATAATAATTAAGTTAAAAGCTTGCGAACCTTCCGGCCCTTCTTCTCTCAGACCCAAGCTTTCAGTTACTCTTTTTAATTAACTAGTTGCGAGGCTAGCAGCTTATATTCTATGAACTTATGAGGAAACAACACTAACAGTTCTAACCTTTACCAATTCATTTGCATCCAAGCATTTTGTACTATAACTCTTTATTTCAAACTTTCTCGTTTTTTTTTTTTTTTTTTTTCAAAGGTCGACACAATTAAAGCCGAACGCGATACCATCGAATCAGATCTAAAGTCAGCTACTGTCAACATGAAGGATCAATTTTTACGCGCCCTTGCTCAAGACGGTGCCATTGATGAGCCTGCACTCTCTCTTTCAAGTATCGGTCAAGTTCTTGGCCCCCTGCAATCTCAAGTCCAAGAGAGCATTCAACGCCAAGCAACTTTAATTACTGATATTCAAGGAGCTCACGCTGCCTTTATGGCAGAAAACGGTAGCACTGGCAGCTCTCGTGACGCTCTTTACTCCGAATTGGCTACAGCATATGATAATTTCATCGAATTACTCGGCAATCTAAAGGAGGGAACAAAGTTCTACAATGACTTGACTCAGCTATTGGTTGTTTTCCAAAATAAAATCTCAGATTTTTGCTTTGCTCGCAAGACCGAAAAGGAAGAACTGATGAAAGATTTGACAACTGAATCTAGTAGACAAGCACCACCACCAACACCTCAAGTACCGTCACACTATGCATCGACTAACGTTACTGGTAAGTAGTCTTTATCATTTCTTTTAAACTTTTCAAGGTTTTTACAAAAATTCTTCGACATTTTTAGATTCTCCTGGATCTGCTGGCGGATCGGCTCCAAGGGCACCAACTGCCGCGTCCTCGGGTAACATTCCATACCCCCAACAAATGCAAGGAATGCCGTTGCCATATGGTGCATCTGGTGCTGCTCCATATCCAACGTATGTTCCACCACCAATGCCCCAAGGTTTCAATCCGTACGCTACACTTCCGTATCCAACAAGTAAGTTAACTTTGTTTCTAAAATTCGAATAAAATTAATGCTCAAAAATACTTTTTCTCAGATGCATACCAGTATTCGGGCTTCCCACAGGGACCTCAGCCTGGTCAATATGGAACGTATCCAGGCAGTTATGCTAACCAACAAGGAGGATATCCAAACCAAAAACCACCAGGCTGGTGATTGTCCTATGCTGCCGGTGGTGGTTGAATTATGTCGTGTTTTTTTTTTTTTATATATATTTCTATGTATCTTACGTATTATCCAATTTTACCTTGAGTTTAGTAACGGAATTATGATTGTGAAGTAAGAAAATGTTTTGCACGCTTTTTCAAATATTGCATTTTAGAGCATGCGATGCAACTATTTATCACTGTTAACAATGAATAAAAGTGCTGGAAAGCAATAAAACTATATTAAGTAATCATAAAGTTCTGAGAAGTGTTTTTTTTTACTAATCTAACCGGCAACCATCGACAAGGACGGCAATAAAATAGTCGTTTGTAAGAAATATTTGCAAGTCGAAAACAGTCGCTGCCCGCAAAAGTAACGTCTGAAAAGTTTTTATGTATGCATTTGTTCTGATAGATATCGAGCCAGACCACTTTGTTGGGTGACTTTTCGTCTTACTTCCACAAATTATCTTAGCCAGATTTACGCTCTGGATTTCTTAAGATCTTTCCGTTTCGTTAGCATTTGTTTAGAGGACATATGGCTAATCTTATAATTTTTCAACCAATAATAGCCCTTTATATCTTCATAATTTGCAAGCATCGTCTTGCAGAAGTCCCGTTTTCTTTAGATGATTCCTAAAGCTACAATATCCTGTGGACAGCGCTACTATCTATTTAGGCATTCTTTACTGCATGCTTATACCTTTTCTCTTGGCGGGGCCTACAGCCAATAAGGATTGTATGCACATCTCCACCCTTTACCACAGTTTTCGGTGTTCATTAGAGGCTTATTTTGTAGCAAATGACGAATTTCGTTACCTAGCTATCGTAAATGCAAAATTGCTATTATGTGTTACGATTTGGGTCGGCCATATCGTTATGGCATCGAGAATGGTTTTTGTTGTACCACACCTCGTTTGAGATAGTATGGAGGTTGATTTTTATGACACACATGTGAACTTTTACATGGATTAGGTTTATTTTCAAACCAAAACAATATACAATTTTATGTCTGATAGAGCTGTCGAATGATCAACGTAATACATACAATGTTTCATATAATATTTATAATTTTTCAACGAATATTCACTATTTCCAAATATTTCCCTCAATTTTCATACTTTCTTTTCTTCAAAATAGCATGGATTTTTGCCTTTCGCCAACATGTTTCTAGCAAGATTTTTTTTACCACTCGTTACAAATAATCATTACAAGTCATGGGTATCTTTATCTGAACATCGTTTGTCATGCCTCTCATCTCGTACCACGCAATAAAACCCTTGTTTTGCTAGGACGTCCATCTTTTCACTACAAGCTAGTATCACTGCATTTTGAATTGTATATTCATATTCCATCGCCAGTGATGTGCTAATTTCCATCCAATCCACGCACCTGATCACTGCTTAATTGTGTAATGCTATTAGGATATTTTACGCCATCGACTGGCCCTGTTCTAAGTTATTCAGCGTATGCAGCAGGTTTATTTGCCCCGGACTGAGAAGATATGCTAGATTTAGCTTCTTAGAGAAGATACCTGCACTGGTCTTTCCATTCATCATGAATCCATCCGTGGATGGGCGTCAGAGATCTGTACTTTCAACAACTTCATTTCTTCTTCATATCATTGACCTTAGGAGGTCAGCCACCATTGTCACACATGAATGAACACCTCTCGAAAAACTGAAAAAAAAAACTGAGGCAACAGCCGGCTAGATGCCGGCGTGTGGGGAAGCGCCACATACTACCTTCAATACACCGGTCCGGCGATCGCTCACAATAAAATTTAAATTTTTTTTGAGGGCAGCAGTGACTTACCTGTGGACTTATGAGGCGGATAATGTCTATAATGGATAGACAGACAAATAAAATAAAGCGTAATAATAATGTGGTTTGCCTGAAATCTCCGGAGAGTGTTACTATTTCACACTTCTCCATCAAAGTGCAATTTCCGTAGATAAACGCCTCATAACTAAACCCCACATCAACTCAGCATTATTGCCAACAACACCTCCTGAGTCTTGAGTGCCGGCGTACGAAGGTATAAGAGCCCTATCGTACACACCGGTTTTTTGCCAGTGAAGTTACCTCAGTCGTGTCCTCACAAAGATTTCCTTCATACATTGCTTCACCCAACCCATAATTGTTAAGCAGCAGTCGGTGCCGGCGTGTGGGAAAGCGATAATACAGCCACATGCATTACTACCCTCAATATGACGCCCGGCGACCGCCCACTACGTAGGTACACCCAGCTGACACACGGCGATCGTGCTGCGATCGGGACGTGTGAAAACTCCCATTTGATTGCATGTCCCACTAAGAATAATTCGCCGGTAGGCGGAAACTGGTGTGTGAAAGAGCTCTAAATTTCAGAGAAAGAGCTCTAAATTTCAGAGAGATTTCTTAACAAGCATGGGTTAGACTCGACATTGTGCAAGTTGCGACACGACAACCTACGAGTACAACACTACCTCAGTTGTCAAGATCTGATGCATTTCAGTTATATAAGATTTGGTGACATTATAGAATTCGTCAAACAAAGAAATTGCTTTTCTCATTACTTCACACAAGTCTCATTTTTTTTATATAAAAAAGGAATTTCCTAAATCAATACAAGTTGTCTTGGACGGCTTCAAGTCTGCTATCCACCAAATAAATTCTGGTGTTCCCCAAGGCTCTGTTTTGTCTCCGACTCTCTTTCTTATTTTTATAAATGATTTCTTGTCTGCAACTTCTAATCCAATCCATTCCTTGGCTGATGACAGTACCCTTAATTTTTCATATTCGTTCCCTAACTCATGTCCTTGCTCTTCGGCTGTATAAGGGGAACGGCAACGTATGTTAAACACATTAAATTCCGACCTGGACAGCATAATTAAATGGGGTTCAACAAACAGAGTGGAATTTAATGCTTCCAAAATACAATGTTGTCTTCTGTCTCTCAAGCGAAACCAAAACCCTCAACCATTATCCATGGCTGGTATTTGCATCATTGAAATCGAAAGACTTGCCATTCTCGGTATGTGTATTAATAACCATTTTCGATGGAACGGTCACATATACGAAGTCGCAAAAAATGCTGCAAAATGTCCAGGATTCCTTAAACGGTGCGAGAAATATTTTACCCCGTCTGATCTGGCCTTAATTTATAAGGCATTCATCCGCCTTAAGCTGGAATATAACGCCCATATTTGGTCTGGTGCACCCAAGACCGTTCTGCTCATTCTTGATATGGTACAGAATCGCGCGTTAAAACTTATAGGCGATAGAGACATTGCGAATTCCATACATTCACTTGAACATCGGAGAAATGTCTCATGTCTCTCACTGTTTTATCATTTTTTTTTATATAAAAAATGCTCCAGCGAAATAGCCAGTTGTATTCCTCCTCTTCAAAATTTCACCCGCAATACGCATCATGCTTCGAATGCACATCAGTTCACCCTTAAGCCCTATTTCGGTCGTACTGTTAAGTATAGTACGACACGAATGTGAAATAATCTACCAGGCTCTGTAATTCCCCATCACTAAAACATTCAAACATTCAAAGCCTTTTCCTAACGCCCGTGCCCTGAAACAGTTTAAGGGTATTCATATCCCCTTCGGCGCGACTCAGACTCAATTTACAATCCAAGCAGAAACCTATTTTTTCGTTTCTCTTTTATGCTTGAGTGGCTGTGGTTGCTGTACCCCGTTCGCAAACACACTACCCACAATACCGTTGTCACCCACTGGCCTCCTCTTATCACTAATTCAACTACCTACATAAATCCTCCAATCGAGTACATATTGAATTTATCGCCAAAAACCTTGTATGGTATCTTACATTATACGCCTAGATCGCGTTCAATAATGCCTTCTTCAAATATTAAATTTAAAAACAATGGGTTTTAAAGAATATTTGAACTTTTTTATAAATAATTTGAGATACCAAGATACAATGGAAAAATAAAGGAAATCCCAAAAAAATATTCATCATAATCCTCTGACCTTCCTCCTAGAATTATGCAATAGATTTGTACAACCAAGTTTGATATTTTGGCCGGTGGGGCCTCCTATTAAACGAAGATCTGCAGGAAATCTTGCAGTGGGGAAAATCAAACTTAGTCAGCTTCATTGTGAAGAAAACCCAATTCACTGCAGAAATTTTGTAGTAGAGAACTTGTCCCGTTTTTAACGTTAATGTATTTCGTGCGATATCAACACTTTTTGCAAATATTAGGGTTGGATACATACACATATGTAATGACTGCAATAATTCAGTAACGAAAACACACCATTGATATTCAATCGCCAGATAAGAGTTCAGACTCTTGAACATGCATGTGCTGCCAGGTTTTTAAGACGGTATTCTTTAGCCGGGATATGCGATTTTTTAAATTTATTTGTTTATTATAGAATAAAATAATTGTTCATCTTAAGAAGTGGAAATAAAAACTGAGTAAAATTCCAGCTACGTACCAAATGTACGCATTTTCTTGGCATTGACAATGCGACGTGAACGAATTATCAACTTTTCATACATCCCATAGACGTCCAGTTGGTTCCCAAAATTTGTTTAACCGCAAATGATTCAATGATTTTCTGATTCCAAATATTATTTTATATAGTTCAGCCTTTTAGTTTCAAAGGTATTCTTTAAAAATTCTGCATTCAATAAATCTGATAAGAATTGATCTATTTATTTGTTCATTCCGCAACAGATTGCCACTCTTTATCTCTAAGTCAGCCCAGGTTAGAGGAAAAGGTGAAATTTGGCTCCCCTATGTATTTTTTATGTTTTCGACGCAATGTTTCAGTACACACGGTATATTATTTTTGATACATAGTTTGTAACATGGAGAAACAATCAGCTGTCCGTCTGTTCGCTTGTCCGGCCGTCCGTCTGTCCATCCGTATGTCACCAGTAGTTTTTGAGCCTCAAAATTTGATATACAACCTAGAACCCAAAGTAATGCAAATATGAAGCTTTTTAAGATCCGTTCACAGATACAGCCTACTTTTTTTTTTTTAAAAAAAAATATTTTTTCAATATTTTTATTATGAACTGGAAAATATAGCCTTAACCAAATAAACCAAATTTTCGCCAATTCATTCATACGCTGTATAATGCCATGCCTACTTTATTGAGGGCGTTTTCTTTAAAAAAAAAAAAAAGGGTTTTAATTTTTGAAAGCTACTTTACGGTAATAGATATGTAAGCCTTATTTTCAAGATCTCATCAGAATTCATGAACTTCGATAAGAAATAGTTACAGCTACTTCCACTTTCTTATAAGAAGAAGTCACAAAATCTGATTTTCTCATAATATCTCCTAAAAATTGCGAAAATACATATGTGTATGTACTCTGAATAGAAAGATACACATATCATTGAATTTGAATAGCAAATTTCAGAATGCCACCCTCACTTTATTGGAATGGGTTTAAAGACAAGGGATAGGGTATCATAAGATCCGTTCCAGACGGATTGTATCTTTCTTGTATGTTTATTGTCTGGCTTAGTTTGTTAGTAGAGATTAGTCGTTCTGCAGACGCATATTTGATCTGCCAATATGGTGATACGTAGCAACATTTTTGTACTGCAATATAGTGATAAGTCTATGTTCGAGTACATATGTACATGTAATTGAATATACACAAATTTAACCAATCATATTTTAACTTTCTTTATTTTAGTAAATTATTGTTGCAAATATGTTTTTGCTGGTAATGTGGCCCCTTCTAGGTGGGGGTATTATTGACTCGGGGCCATATTGCAAGCATCTCTTATGATTTCTTCAATTAATTCGAATTAATGAACGAATTTTGTGGTATTGTGGACTAACATTTCAAATAGTTCCAACTGGAACGAGTAATGAGCAGCCATCTTAATCAACAATTTTGAAGTCAACTGTCGTTCTAACACATGAAATTCCGCCTATTCCTAAATCTAAAATAAAGAGTTATGAAAACATTAATACCTACCTAAATTTCCGGTCTTTGTCGCAACGCAGATTCCATATAAAGATAGTAGTCTTAATAAAGTTTAACCCTTTTGTGTTTCATAAAAGATTTATGACAAATTAAGCACTAATACCTACGAGTATATGTCATACGAACTTCAATTTAAACTTTCAGAAGTGAAATTTTGTCGTTTTTAAAGGCCAAACGGTCTCATGCATAAAAATATCAACAGACAATAATATCTTAAGAAATATCACAATCAAGCCATTAAGCGAGTTTGGAGAAAGAGATCGTAGTTGAAGTCAGGCATAAAGACCGAGATCATAAAGTTCTCGGAGTCAAACGTAATTGTACCGAAGAAGGGGTCATTAAATGTGTATGTACTCTCTCATATACAGATACTTGTACTTGTACCCCATATGGTCGTGCATTTACTCATCTTTTGTTTTGTGAAATCATCGAACCGAGCACGTCCAAACGATATAATTAGTTATGCAAGACGATTTAATGTACCTAAAACTAAATCACATTGAACCCGATTGTCTTGGCTTCTGTTCGTGGAGGGTCGAAATCTGGTCTGCAAAAGCAAGGCGTGAGTATATTTCCTTTAGAGATTTATTTATGTGTGAATTGATGCTAAAGAATAAGGAAACAAATGCAAGGGGATTCCAAATTGAGGTTGTTTTCTCTTTTGCGTATATATTTGCGGATTAAATTGAATTAAATTGATGAATACGTAGGTGGGTAGATAGATAACAATGTAAATGGTTAACGAGCAACTGATAAGTGCATTTTGGGAATGTTAGATTGACAGAAAATTGTATTTAAATTTATGGACATTTACTTACTTCTTCTCACTAGGACAACTATCAAGGCTTCCGTCGATGGTTGGGTTTAATAATGAACACAGCCGTAGGTGGCATGACTCTCTAGGATTTAAACAGACTAAATGAATACTTCTCGATGTCTGTTAAAAATGGGATGTATTTAAATGAACTTTAAAGTCGATGAAATGAACTTTAAATTTGTCAATTTTAACAAAATCGTTAAAAAAGATTTTATTTTTTCAAATCCGTTAAAAATAAGTGGTTTTCGAGAAAATCGACTTTTTACTAAATCGGCCATTAGTAAATTTCGCTTAATTTTGGGGTTGGAATGAAAATTCCGATTTCGCCTCGAATTGAGAACACAGATCTGAAGTTTGAAGAAAATTCGTCTAGCCGCGTAGGCTGCAGTTGAACATATCTATGTGCAACAGGCAGAATTGCAAGAACCACTTTTTTTGAGATTTCCCATTATACTCGTAGTAATACCAAGATTGATCAAACCTCGAGGTTGAATTTTTATACATACAAAGGTGCAAGTAAAAAATATATCGCACAAAGCCTTAAAAATATAATATTAACTATAAAATAAATAAACTTTAAAAGTAATTATTACGAGTACATGACAAAACAGATGATTTACAGTTTAGCTGATGAAATTCTACGCTGCAGCTATAAGCCAAAGTAAACTCTCTACGGTATGCCGTTTCGGGTTCTATTCTGAGCAGAAAAAACTTGAGACAATATACTGGCGTTCTTATGGGCCGTTTTTCAAGCACCTCAATGTACTAGGCTTAAGCTACACCATCACGTGCGTCGCCTGTGGAGCAACGACAGTACCGAGCACTTGGAAGTGTCACTTTCGATGTTTACGTGAGTCAGAATTGAAAATTAAAAGGTGAAATTTTCGAACATCGAGATACAATTCTCTCAAATTGAAGAAAAGTTTGAAATTTTGAGAAACGAAATTTAATTTGGTTTCTAAATAAACGTCAATGTAAAACGTTTGTTTTTTTCCTTATAAAGTTAAATGGTAAAATTTATTTAATCACTTTGTTTGTATCTTTTAATTTTAGATCCTACTGCTGTCAAATTTATTAGTTGTAACTCATTTCACAGTTTTACTTTGTCCGTCACAATGAATACATTTTGAAAATTATTTACATGCACGGTAGTGCACGAGCAAGTTCTCTAGCAACTTGTATACTACCATCTTATTTAAACGAAACAACTTAGAGCATTTTTACCCCTTATAACCTGTCTCCCATTAATTATAGGAACATACGAATTGTACACCGTGTTAGTTTCTAACTGAAGCTGTTGCCGATATACAACACTTAAATAAACGCTCATTTTGGGGCTGACCATCACAACCTACAGCGTACTTTCCGTGAACATAGAATCTTGAAATTTGGTACAGAGGTAGTACTTGGTGTGTAGACGAAGAAAATAAAGTGCACGACTGGTTCGCTGGTATTCCAATTCACTTCGAATTGCGACATCACAGATCTCAGATATGATGTTTGTAGAAAATCTGTTCAGCTGTTTAGGCTGCAGTCGGCTATATAAACAGACATACAGAATTGAGAGACCCACTTTATTGAGTTTCCCTCAAAATCGAACATTTTCAGGAAACCTATATTTGCTCTTATATGTAGGTGTAAGTAAAAATTAGAAAGTTGAACTTTTCGATATGGCTTCCGAAAAATAGGTGGGGCTACGGTGTGATGGTAAAATAGAAGGTATCAAAACCAGTAGGGCTCTTCTAATCAACATAGCGCTTGGGGGATAAAATAAGTAAAATCAACTTTTAAATATCGATTCATGCGATATATCGTTTTTAACGCGTTGGTAAGTCGATTCCAGAACCGTTTATTTTATTTCAATTAGACACATAGTTCAATAGTTATTATTAAAAAAAGTCTTCTTGTAATGCAGACAGGTTTGCAGTAAAAAATGGCTCAAAAACCTTAAGTCTTAACTGGGGATTGCTTAAATTTGGTTTGTTTTTGTACAATAACTAAATTATTATATTTCGTAGGTAATGGAATTTTTGCAATTTGCAGTACATTACATAGGCAATGCAATCTTCAAATGTCACCAAAAACTTTACCGTAAAATGTGACTAAGTTCTCTACAGTACAAAAATCTTTCAAAAAATCAGCCACTGATGTGAGATATGAAATGATGTCTAATTTAACGTGTTCCAATGCCTTCCCAAATAAATTTTGACACTTGGCAAAAGTCTATTTACATATGTACATATGTGCGTAATAGATACAAATTTTATGTATGAAGGCATTGGAACAAGTTGAACTTGAAACATTTGAGAACCTGTCCCCTTTTCACAGTGATGTTTTTGGTGAGATTCTCTTTACGGCAATATATTACTCGCCCTACTCTATTGTTTTTACAAATAGGTTATGCTCTGCACAACATTTTATGTCGAGTAATAATTATATTTATGGATTACAAATGGCAATATATAATAAACATAATTGTCATATTCCTTCACTCTTGCAATTACTAAATGGCACATAAATATTATTTCTAATTTTGTCTTTCTGTTGCCGCCATTTTATTTCTTGAACCACGGGCAAAACAAGCTATTTTTCATAAGCTTGAGGACCGCATTATTTTAATAAATAAAACATAGAATTTTAACAACAATACATTAACTTTTTTATGAACGCTATTTTACTTATATAATAAAATTGTACAATATGTCATAATGTACGCACGCGTGGAAAGCTTGATATCAGCGTTTGTGAGTCAGCGCTGATAAACTCCAACAAGCGAGAGAAAACAACGCTCTATTTTTAAATGAGCATACCTACATACATACATATATATGATGTATGTACAAAGAAGTAGGTTGGAATAGAACTAAATGTTTGAAACCATATTATTCTGAAAGCTCCTAGTTTTTGAATTTTTCAGTTTAATATGTTGCACATGACGAATAAAAGTTGCATGTCCTTGTAAGAACTTATTACTTGTACTACTTAGGTCAATTAATTAGGCTGTAAATTTTGTAGAAAAATATATATTAATTTGGATTCAATTTGCTTTTAATAAATCCATACAATATGACGTCTAATATTTTCATTTTATTCACCACAATAATGTTAAAATTTAGTCAGAGTCTAAAATCCAATAGCGTAAGATTTTTAGGACTAATGTGGTGAGTGATGATCACGTAAACTTCTCAACATCTAAACTGGGTGTTCAACCCTATTTACTCGTAGATCATGCCGGCTTTCGTTCTCGTCTATACTCTTCCTCAGGGTGAAGTACTTATTGGCACTTCTGATTTTACTTTACACCCTACACTGCTAGTTCTTATTCACGGTTACATTTAAAGGCGCGCTTATGGAGGCAGTCTGAGGTTTGGAGATAGGAATCCACACCTCGTCCGATTTGTCACGTGCGTGCTGAAGATTACGCAGCAATATACCTCCATTGTGAGTTCATTATAAAATATCTATCCAACAGGCACCACTGAGGGGTGAAAATGAGTTTTTGCATATGTGTTTATAGTTAAGAATGGCACGTCTTTTTGGCGCTATCTCTGACGAATCAAAATACATTCATGGATGTCACTTGCATGACAATTAGGTCAAGGCATTTTCTCATAATTAAAACTTTAACCACAAACCATCATTAAGACTTTACTCTGTCGTGAGTTGGTGTTCTTGTAGGTACTCGTATCCTTACCTACAGTTCCAAGGCGCCATTCTTTGCCTTGTCTTAAGTCCCATCAAATAATGCACAACAATGACGCTGAAATAATTTAAATGTTCATACATAAAATTTATCGCCTGCCCCAAGTATCTATTATTATAATTAAGAGTTTCTGAACGTCTTCACATGCCTGCGTGAGCTAAATACTGAAAGAGGGAATAGCAGTGCAATCAATTTGTTCAAGTGATTCTTCAACTGCAACAAATGGGCTGCCTTCCTTGGAGTGGCAAACATGGAAACATCAGCTCGATGACCACGAAGGAGACGTGCGTCGTCTGGACGAGTAGGAGTTCGACTTTGTGCGTCTCCGCGGTTGTTTAAGCTGCATTAAATGCATTCCTGTTCCCATCGGACCTAACGAGTAGAAATTACCAGAACGTGTAAATTGTTTGCGGCTGTGCCCTTATTGTGTAGTGCAACAATTCACACAATTCACCGCATGGTATAATGGATGTCGTTATTTTATTGTTTCGGGGCATTTTGGGGCTGTGTGAGTATTGTGCATGTTCCACATGAATTTGCGGCCATTTCGGTGTGGAAAGGTTCCGCAGGGAACTTGTAATGAATGTGTTACAGTACAACGAACATAATGGCAAGCATTACTGAAATTTATTGCCTTGACATGTTATGGATCGCGGGTAATTTCAATTAAACACAATGACACTCTTTTATGGAGTGTAATTAAAGTAATTAATCGAATATCGAATAGGTGGATTAACATAATTAGATGGTGAGTTTTGTAATGTTATAATGCCAATTTATTTGAATGAGGACACCTAGGCTAAGGTCAGGCGCATAGACAAATATTGATGAAAATGATTAGCCATTATAAGCGACTATGCTCGAGGTAATTTTGTTTTAACGAGATAACTACGGAAAATTTATGAAATATCACGTGCTATCATTTTTTGGGCTGTCATCACTTTTGAATCATTATGTACATATTCCTAGAATATAGCCCAATCCAGTTAAATCGCAAAAGTTGAATTTTTGCGCGCGACTAGTTGGACTATTAGGTCGTGCCCGAATTGGTTTAAAATTAAACTTTGGTGAAAGTTGGCTGCCGAATTAGCTTAAATTTTAACTGGCAACAGATCTTTCTTTGTTTGACGTTCAAGCAAAAGTACACTTCACTGCTATTCTGACGGCTGAAATGTTATACTTTTTTGTAAAGATACACTATGCAGTTAATCTTTTAAGCGGTTTTTTTTTCCATATGCCATTTGATATGTTTATTGCACTGATTTCAAAATTAATTAAAAAAAGTAGGACTCTTTCCATTCAGTAGTTATCACGATTTTAATGCCCATTTCAGTACAAAATGTATTGCATTATATACATATATGTATATGTATATATTTGATTTTTTTTTATAATTTTTTACTCAATGCGTCTTAATATTACTGAAATAGCTTCTGGATGAGTCGTACACGCGAGCTACGAAAACAGATATTCCGTAGATGTCCTTCATGGCAACTGCGCCAACATCCCCCTATTAAAATTCCTTTGCTACTAAATAAGCAAACTTTGGAGTTCACTCCCAGGAGACATATTTTCAAAACCTTTCAATCCCCAGCTATTCAAGAGCAGAATCAACCATTTTTTTTTAAAAAAAATTTTTCTTTTTTTTCTTTGTTCAAAAAGATAAACATCGTGAGATTTTAGACAATGGCTACAATTTAAGCCTGCTCCCAGACCTGGTTAAATTAGTGACAGAATTTAGCTACACGCTAACATTTTAAATCAATTTGGCCACTGGGGCAGATTCGGCAAACTTTTTTCAATATTTTTTTAAAAAAATGTAAATTAAATTAAATGCTATTTCTTCATCTTCAAACTTAATAAGCAAATTATTAAAGTAAAGTTTTTGAAAAATTAATACAATTGACTAAATAAATTTTTAGTACTTAAAATTGAATTAGGGTCCGATCGTATTTCTATTCTTTCATTTCCGAAGCGTTCCTCATACTGAAAATCGCATTGCTGAATGTGCTCAGACGCCGAAGGTGCCCTAGTTTATGCCCTAAGGCGTCCTCCTGTTTTATCAGGTTTGTCCTCCATATGGCTGATCTCTGTGTAGATCGATCTTCC
This sequence comes from Pocota personata, assembly GCA_963082735.1. Classification (NCBI taxonomy): domain Eukaryota; kingdom Metazoa; phylum Arthropoda; class Insecta; order Diptera; family Syrphidae; genus Pocota; species Pocota personata. The sequence goes on from OY720429.1 coordinate 209,289,414, forward strand.
CTTTTCAGCATTCGTGTGACCTATTTATAAGATCATAATTAAATTGAACTAAAAAAAATTAGCATCGCTAACAAAATCATGTTCACGGTGCTTTGTGAACGCTTCAAACTTTTCGTTAACAACCTGATTGGTCATTTTCAGTGCAGTTATAGGCCAGGAAATTCTACCATCGACCAGATATCTAGATCATGTATGGCATCTCTGGTAAGCTGTAAGATGACGATGGTCCACGATACTCCATCAAGGTCAGCAAAAATCCATCCGAAATGTTTGGTATCAGAAACGGTCTAATTCAAAGCGTTGCGCTATCCTGCGACCGAAGATATAGAAATTATTCGAAGAACGCAACGGTCTGTCAAGCGTTTATACTTGTAAGATGAAGACAAATCGAAGTATACACATATGTATATGCAGTCAACAAGAATGACAATGATACCGGCTAACTATAGACAATAATAACTTCGATGTGACTAAGGAATAACGATGTTGCCTACCTAGGCTCCGCAGTTAATCCTGCAAGTAACACCAGTGATGTAATTAAACGAAGAATTACTCTTACTAACCGCTGTTTATTTTGGCACTCCTCTCAAGAATGACTAAGGAGACTCTATATAAGACCTCCATCATCCCAGTCCTGCTTTATGGCGCAAAAGCATGAACGTAAATTAACCTTATCTAACTTGGAGGGCGCAGCTGGAAACACCTAGCTAAGGAGTCAGCTGGCTGGAAAGATTTGTTTGATTTCCTGTAAAGTGAGCAAAAGAAAAAGGGCAAGCGCTTCTGAAGTGCGGCCAGTAAAGACCTTGGCCCTAAACCTAATGCAAGCATTAGCTCGACGTGGCCAAAAGCCACGTCGAGCGCCAAACACGCCTGCACTTTCATCTACAGAGAATGCTACAGGTCCAGCATTATCTCGCACATGGACAACATTCAAGAGACACATTGTTCGAGAAGGAGAAGGGTAAAGTTGTAGATTCAATTCATTAATTTCCGTTACATTATTAAAGCAATAAAGAAGTATAAGTGGTTTAAGACAGTTATTATTGATTGATTAAATGGTTTCGGAGAGTGATCTTTCCTTTTCAAACCACTAGGGCGCACTACTTTTATGAATACCTGGTAACCACTCTAACTAGAGCTTTTAATCTGTGAAATTCAATCACAGCTATCCAATACCAAAATCAACAGGCAATAAACAAGCATCTCAAGGCACTTTCCAAGAGTTATAGGTTCACCTCTTTTAAGAGAGGATTATACAAAAGAAAGGTCTTATCGTCCTTTTTTTAATTCAATTTTTAACATTATATTAAAATTTTATTCTCAGCTGATGATATATTAATTAAACAAATATATTAGCTACAGGTTGTGAACTTGGGTTAATCGAGAGGAAGAAGAACTTATGTTCTTCATTCACCAAACCAAAATTTCAAGCTTTATCCCGCCACAATTGAAAGGACAACGACTCTTGATCTCCCAGAGCTACCTATCTGGACATTAACGTCAATCAAAGTTTGACTTGAAACTAAATAGGGCATGCAATGGAACTTTTCAAAGGAGTGTGGGCTTCAACCAAAGAGTAGTACGAAGTAGTCCAATTCTTGCATACAGGTCCTTAAACCGTACTGTATAAAGTTTATAACTTTAATTAATCATAAAAGGTTTGAAGAACGACAGGCTTCCCGACGGACGCGCTAAGTGCGTATACTTAAACGGCATACCTTCTGATCAATGTTTTTTTTTTTTTTTAAGGAAATTTCCAAATCCCGGAGCAGTCAGACTCCATTTTACTGTGCCCATTGTACTACCAGGCTTTTTGGTTTAGTGGTTGGAGAAACTTAGATTTTATTCGTTTCTCTTTTATGTTCGGGTGGCTGTGATTGCTGTCCCCCGTCTCATCTGATCAATGTACTCAGCCTTATTCTCATAGTCGAAGTGATATATTGCCACCTCATTTTATTTTAGGTCTGCTCCTGTATTTGCAGCTTTATACACTACATAAGTACTAGACTTCAGGAAAGGTTTCGCTGTAGATTTTCCCACTAGAAAAGGAATGAAAGAAAGAAAGGAGGGTTGGTGAAAAGTGTACTCATCAATATTGTCAATGATGGTTCAGAAATAAAATATAGGGTCGTCGTCACTAAATGCATATATTAAACTCTATCATTATGTATTCCAACCGGAACTACTGCTAATTCGCAGGGCTCGTAGCATATTTAATTACGAACCAATCCCCTAGCGAAAGCCTGTTATTTCCATAGATATTCATGCTGCTTAAGGTGGTATTGGACGTTTCGATCACGATATTGTCAAAAATAAAACATCGAATTAGGGGCGCTCCATATATTGTGTACAACTATTTTCGCACCATTTTATAGACCCCTCGATTCATGTAAGGAATTATAAGATTTCAGTATGCTTGCTCATCTCGTTGGACAAATAATGAACTTAACACAGATCTTGGAATCCTCTTCCATAGAGTGCAAGCAATTTGTCAGAAATTTGTTGTGGTGCCCCTGGGCCAGACGTTGATTTGAATAGTTAGCAGTTTTTTTTTACCAATAGCCATCCCGGTTCTAAAGCGTATCATGAAGTAGAGTAGGTATAACACTACTTTAGATTTGTTTATATGTAATATGTATAGAAGGTAGCATTTAAACAAAAATCCACAAACAAAATCTTACTCAGTAAGTTCTTCTACCACTAAAAAAAAGTTGTGGAATTTGTTCCGAAAAAACACCTTTTAATTGCCATATTTAATAACAGTAAAAGTGCCCTTTAACTCCTAGGATAAAATTATAATTTTGTTTGCAGATCCTTCAGATTAAAAACTGGATGTGCCCATCTAAGACGTTGACGTACGAGTAGGAGAGATACTTTATCTTTGACGTAAGAATTACCCACGTTGATGTTCTATACCTATACCTAAGCCAGTTTTTTAATACTGTTTGCAAGCAAAACTGCATATATGCATCACAGAGCTCTCGGAAAAGCGAATCAAGTCAGTTTTACCTGAAATTTTTTTTTTAAAAAAAAATCATATAGTCAACATAAGAGATGGTTAGCTTGCCATTGTCTAGGGTGAATTTCATTTTAGCCAGTTTTGGTGCAATGTTCTCCATACATTTTAGGAAAACTAAAAAAATGCAGAGAGTCAGTTACAATATTAGATAAGCCAACAATATTAGATCCGTTAGCTTACAAGAAAATTTGTACGAATTTGTAAGAATTTTTACGAATACTAGTCCAACTTCGTTCGCTAACCCAAAAAATTCATAAAAGAAAGATGCAATGAGAGAGTAAAACTTTTCTTCTCAATGGGGAACTTTTCAAATTTTTGATTTTTGTGGGTAAATTGTTAGATTCCGTGCAAGTTACAAGAGTACATATTTTTAAAATCCACCGGCATAGCTTTTATAAATATTTTTACTAAAAACTAAAAAATATAGCAGTAATGAAATATATAGGCGTTCACCTTCTTTACAATTCGTTCATACATTACATAATGGCACGCCCACTTTTGGGTGGCATTTTCTTCAAGAAAATGAAATTTGCTATTCTTAACTTTCTGTATTAAATGGCGAGAGATAGGGTATCATATGACCCGTTCCAGGCGGATTGTAACTTTTTATTATGTTCTTTGCTTGTTTGTTGTTCAATACATTGAAACAAAGAAAATAATAAATATAAATATACAGGAAAGTTACGATCCACCTAGAACGGATCGTATGATACCCTATCGCCCATCTAACTCAAAGTGAGCATGGCGTTGTGAAATTTTTAAACAGATGCCATGATATCTTTCTATATTCTATCACAAAACTCTTGTCACAATTTTTTTCTTAAAGTGAGCGTGGCTCCCAACATTTGTAATCGAAGTTCACAGATTGATGATGAGATGTTCACATAAGACTTAACCATCACCGTAAATAGCTTTGAAAAACCAATATACTCGTTTTTTTTTTTTTTATGAAATGCACTCAAAAAGTGGGCATGGCCATGTATAATGCATAGATAAAATGTGGAGAAAGTAAACGTTTATATTTCTTACTCAGACAATATTTTTCAGTCTCTAGTAAAAATAATGAGAAACACGGCTTTTATTTGGAGCAAATCGTTTTTCAAGTATTTTTAAGAAAGAATACTTCTTGAGCTTGTTGGCTTGAAAATTTTCGGGGTGTACTGACATAATAAAGTTAGTTTTTGAAAATGCGCATAAGACAGAAAAGGACTAAACTAAGTATATTTAGATTATGTTTACATTGTGCAGTATTACAGGAGTTATTCCGTCTGGCCTCGGTCTCCGAGGAGTCACTGGGGTTAGTTTTGTACCTACTTTTGTTTTCCTTGCCAGAGCCAAGGATAGTTCTAGGTCAACAGCAGTTCTAAACATACTCGTATTTAATACAATAATCCAGCAGTAAATTAATAAAAACAAGTTCTCTTTATCTTATTGCAAAAATTTTAATATAATGTATTTATCAGTCAGTGTGCTTACATTAGTATGTATGTATGTATGTATGTACGAATAATAATACAATTAACAAATAAAACAAATCTTTAACTTATTCTCTTATCCGCTTCGGGAAACTTCAATTACTTTTCCTCTTCGAAAAATGTAATTAACTTCTCTTATACAAATTACTCAACCGAACAACCTAACATCTACAAAAATATAATAACTTAATCTGCTAGTTTACTAAAGTCTACTTGTAATATTTTTTACTTCGTTTATTCATCTAAAAGCTTCCTACCGTGATATCTCTTATAAAAGTACAAAAGTCTGAATTAATCAAAATTTATTCCGCATCCATTGCAAGTGTAGTAAGTAACGATGTCAATGTTCGTTGGTCTGTCCTTCAAGGAGTTATATCCCTGTAATAGGTCGCTTTTTTATGATTTCCCTTGATTATATAGAAGCCTTTTGGTTTTCCGTTGCCTGAGAAGTATTTATTAAAACTGTTTTTGTTGACTGCATTCGATGGTGCATAGTAGGAGGGAGATTTTCTCTTCAATGATTTCTTCCCGCCCATATTTGACTTGCCGTAGGATTTTTCAATTGTCTCGTTCTCCCAGGGTTTGGTCCATGTCGGAATGTTTTTTATATCGATCAATTCATCCTTCGAACGCAACGACGTCGGGAATCGTGAATTATCGGAGAGTATCTTCTTGAGGACAGGTAAATTCCAATGGTAAATGCGGCCAGGTTTGCCGTTCGAGTTAAAGTTAAAGGAAACCTTGAAAGAAAAAAATTTCGTATATTTTTTATTGCTGAAGTTATAAAGTGGCAAAATCGTATAAGCATTAATGAGGACTAAATATAGACTTGATACGAGGCTACCCTTTAAGGAAATTTCAATTTATTTTTAAAATCACTGTGTACGGGTTAATAAAGGAAAACAAATAAAAAAGAATAATTTAACATATTCGCACTTGGCGAAGGAAAAACGTTGTTATTTACGATAATTTATTATGATTTGGAAATTTTAGTATGCACACATTTTAGTAGCATGGGTGTTCAAAGGGATTCGTGCATTTGTCGTGCCCACCGCGAGATTAACAAAATTGGCAAAGTTTGGGATTGGTTCTTAATCTGTTTGGAATACAGTTGGTTTGCCGTTAAGATCTGGTAATAAAACTGCGGGCCCCTTCCATTCGCGCTAAAAATATAACTCCCACAAAATCTCTGGGTTTACAGTTTTCGGGAAAGAATGACCTGATACTTATGAACATCGGATTGAGAAACTATTTTCAAATATGCAACAATAGATTTCGCATTAAACCAAACAATTTTGTCGGTTATAGGATCATTATCAGCTGAAAATGGTGATATTTCCCTTTCAGCCCAAAACTGATAGTATTTTCTGTGTGGCTGTCGTATTGGTGCTTATCACATGTCTAATTCAAAAATCATCAAATGTATCGATGAAATTTGGTTCATGATAAGGTATAAGGGCCATAATGGGTTTAAATGATCTTAAGCCAGTTTTTTCGAATGTCCCAACACACATGAATCGTACTTTTTACATTATTAATTTTTGTCATTTATTCTTCTCATTGCAAGATGCAAACATTTTATTTTGTTATTGTTTTAGCTTATTTTTCATGTTTTTTTTTCCCTGCACCTGTACCAAATCGAATATAAACAGTTGGACAGCTTTGAAGTTTGCACGTAAACAGATGTATTTATGAGAGAGACACCAATCTCGGATAATAATATGTCAGAATATATCACAACTTGACCTCGTGCTAGGACTGTCCTCACGCAAGATAAGGCAAATATTATTGCGATCCAGGAGATACGAGTACATTACATAAGACAATGCAAACAAAAACAAGCTGTGATATTTATTATAGCTTCCACAAAAGAGTGCACATGGTAGGATGCTGATTCGTAGTGGGAAAGGGGCTACGGTCAAAGGCTATTAACTATGAGCTGATAAGCAATCGCCTTTCAGTGATCTGCATAGAAACCACACTCTATAATATCAATCTGCGCACACATTTTTATTACGTAGCAACCAAATTCAAAACACGAAGAAGCTGCTAGCCGCTTAGAAGAATAAATTCAACGTTCGACGCCTTAGCACGAATGAAGTAGCCCGAGATTTCAGAGAACACCAAAAAGAACCATACTTCTAAAAAAAGATTCACGCCGCCTCCCACCTCAAGGAAGCCTTAGAGATTCCGCTATCGAAAGTGGTTGCTGGCTTTACGAGTAAGTCCGGAAAACAGACTTTTCACATTTGTGATGAAAAATTTAGTCACCGATACACATATAATAGTAGATGTATTTAAATGGCACTTGAAGCATCTTTTAAATGGGCAGCAGATAGAGAGAGTGATAAAGCAAGTAGAGAACAAGACTAGTCAATGAAGAAGAGATCAACAGTCAACCAAATATTCACACTAAAAAAAAAACCTTTAGAAGACCAACGAGTTTGAAGACGAAACCCACCATCAGTTCTTTAAATCTGCATCTAATATCTTCAACAAGCCCGTTCACCTAATGAAGATATTCACATCTTTGAGCGTTCTCACCGTACCGTAGTAGAAGAACAGGTTAAACGAGTTAGTCTTGAGGGTAATGGGAACAAAGAAGCATCTGTTCACCATCTAGGACAAAACGTCACTGCTGATAATTCCAACTTCTGATAACTCCAAATCCAACTTTAAAGTATTTATAATACATTTTTAAACATTATACAGGGTGTTTCAAAAAAGGTTGAACTCATCAAGAGAAACAGAAAATAAATGAATAAATTTTTCTCGGATTGCTTCTTCCTTTTGCGCTATCTTCATCAAATCTATACCGATTTTAAACATTCTTCCTTTAACCGAACAGCTTTAACTTTAACATCATTTTGTTACAAAAAATCCGTGTATAAGTGGATATTTTTACTCCAATCTGTGAAAGGTTAATATAAATTATAAAGATTTTCTTCGTACTCTTTTTATGTCAGGCTCATATTATAGAAGTTACAATTTATCGAAAGGTACTTAGAGCGAATGGAGGCTCTAAAATTAATTCAGTCTTGTAGAAAAATCTAGGCGTGGCTGGCGCCATATACGCGACGAATTTATAGATTAAAATAAAATCTATCAAGAAGACCAAGTATACCGTACCACCACAGTCCCTAGGTTTTTAAATTTGTATAACTCCTCTAAGGTTCCGGATTATGGCCTTCGTATGCCATAAAAAGCCGCCAGCCGTTGACTTTCGTAATCACCAACTCTAGTAATAATCCTGCTAGGGCTTCACACTGCGAAACTAATTGAAGCGATGGCGAAATGTTCATGCGGACATAAACACATTTTTTGCTTCAATGTTCAAGCCTCTGGCACGACACTTGAGACACAGGACTTAGGAAAATACTATTTTCACGCCATTAAATGTACTATCTATCGCAGTAAACTCTTATAATGACACCTCAGCAGAAATCAAGCGAAGAATTACACTTGGCAACCGCTGTTTCTTTGGCCTAAGACGGCAATTGATTAGTAAGGCCTTGTCAAGAAACACTATATGAGACTCTGTATAAGACCCTTATCATCCCTGTCCTGCTCTATGGCGCAGAAGCATGGACCCTAGCAAAAGCGGATGAAGATCTTCTTGGTCGTTTCGAACGCAAAATTCTTCGAGTGATTTTTGGTCCCGTTTGCGTTAACGGGCTTTGGAGGAGAAGATTTAACAGCGAACTCTACGAGCTGTACAGCGACATCGACCTGGTCAGAAAAGTGCGCATCAGTCGTCTAAGATGGCTAGGACATGTAGAGCGAATGGACACCAACGCTCCGGCTCGAAGAGTCTTCGATTCCAACTCGGAGGGACAACGCAGTAGAGGAAGACCTCGCCTTAGGTGGCGCGCACACGTGGAAGGGGACCTCAACCTACTTGGAGTGCGCAACTGGAGGCAGTTAGCCAAAGATCGCGCTAACTGGAGAGGCGTATTGGTTGAGGCCCAGGTCCACCCCGGACTGTAGCGCCACCTAAAGTAAGTAAGTAAGTAAGTAAATGTACTATCTAATTCGTTGTCAATGTTGTGTTAAAGATAGATTCCAGAATTTTGGAAGCGTATCCTATAGAAATCACAAAAGTTTTACATGAACTTCATTTTGGAGAAAAGGGCATTCTAACCTTACCTAAAGGATCAGTTTTATTACTTGCAATCGACGAATTGATTTGAATTGAACAGTTGATTTTGGGCATTCTCCTTTTGTCTTTTCAGTCCTTTAGATAAACTTGCCACAGGTAGTACTTTAGTTTGTTAAAATTGGTTTTGAATTTAGCCCATTTGAACTCAAATATTTGTATTCTTTCAATGCTACTATACGTAATATCTATGAAAAGGCAAAGCATAATTGAATTTTGGGTTGCATAGTAGTATTAGCCTTGCTGTAGTAGAAAAATGCTAATATAGCAGCAACTTCGGCAGCACTGGGTGTAGTCCGAGGACTACATTAACTATGTCGTACCGAACGAATGGATAACAGTTTTCCATTCAAGAGGATTTTTGCCATAATCCTATGCCCTATTTTTAAGATGTTCAGAAAGACCGAAAGTCTGTTTTAAAGATCGAGCTATCGTAAATTTCAGGCAGCTTTGTCTAGTGAATTGGAAGTAATGTGCTCCGGACTGACGATTACGGAAGGCTGCGGTGTCTAAGGCAAAGACTCGGGAGCCGAAGATCGCTAACCTAAACCAACATAATCTAACCAAATTAATACTGCTGGAGACGTTTAGCTCAGAGAAAATTCAAATGGAACTCATAAAAAATTATAGGTAGGGTTTATTAATTTCCCATGATATAAACAAAATGTAGTTATACTGCGTTAAGATTGTAACACAGAAAACTTACATATTTTTATGAGTAACAAGCCAACTGACCACAGTAGACCCCTCTGGCTCTTCAATTAACTATGCACTAAACTTTTCCATCATTAAACAGTTCCATAAAGTGCTTTATACATTTTGTAAGTTAATGTGAACACCTGTAGCCACCGAGTGTAAACATGTCCCCGTGACAAAGTACCTCCAAATTCTAAAAGAACGTACTCGTATATAAACACATCTCCAGGAAACACGACATCTTGTGCATTAATGCTCATCGCACAGAAATGCAAAACCAAATCAAAAAAAAAAAAAAACAAACAATTCGATGGAACCGTCTCCCAGCCATACACAAACACTAACTTGCTGCCTCGCCTTGAGCTGCGCGAGTTGAACGATCTGAGCATGTTTTATGAATTAAGTGAGGTCTTACCTTTTTCCCGTTACCGTGATCCAGAGCGTTGTTCTTGGCGGCAGCGGCGGCGGCGGCAGAGGATCTGGTGCCTGCCTTTGGACTTGTGTAGTAATATAGGTTTGGAGGCAGTTTTATGATGAACATGTGTGAATCATCGGGCGAAGCATGACGGCGTGACTCCACGGCCAGACGTTTCCGGTTGTGACTGTTGGGCGCGCGAACTTTAGCCAGGCCTAATTTACTGTGCGGGAGAAGAGGGCGAAAATGAATAAGACGTAAGCGGATCAGTGCAATTTAGTTACAAGGAATGCAACAAACTGCAGACTTTTATGTGCGAAAAAATACTGATTAACTTACTTAAGTAGTTTTTTATTGAGTATATGTGAATTCTTGTCCAATTTGATGGTCTTCTTTGGCATACTGGCTGGCCTAAGGTTCGTCGCTTTCGTTTGGTCGTTTTCCTGGAAAGATGCTGATGAACTTGTTTTACTGTCATTATCGCTGGTTAATCCATACGTGAATACGTTAGCCGATGCAACGCAGCATATGCTGGAATGAGAATGAAAATAAATATTTTAATACTCCGGTTAATTGAAATTTGTGCAATTTGTCGGTGATTAGAAGTGGACAAGCTGTCACCTTGCTATCTTAAGTGGTTCCATCCGTTTGCGGATACAGTGATGGTAGGAAATTATCACACGTTGATTTTTTTTTTTTTGCGATCGCATCTGGACGATGACTAATGTGTGGACGGTGAGAAGCCTTCAGGGGGCTGAGAGGAACGCTCACGAAAGATCAAACTGAAGAATTTATTTGGTATAAGCTGGACGACTTGGCAAAACAAAGTGTAGCGATGTAGAAGGATTTCAAGCAACAAGACATAATCATACAGTCAGCAGAAAAGGGCAAGAGATTCAGAGACTCCGATTTGAAATTTAAATGGAATCGTTAAAAATGATCTTTTAAAAATTAAAAAAATTATTGTAACCTTGGAGATGTCAAACATTGTTTAGATATTGATTTCGAACAAAATCGTTTGAGCCGAAAAATATTCAATTTTCAGAAATCAGTCAATAAGTATGTACACGAACTTTTGTCAAAAACTTGGTTCGCTATCTAATGGCGTAATTAAAATATGAAATTTGAACAAAATCGTTAATACAATTTTTGAGAAAATTTTTTTTTAATCTGTCATTTGTAAAGTATTGTTAATTTTTGGGGTTAGAATGAAAATTCCAATTTCGGCTCGAACTGTGGTCCCAGATATGAATTTTGATTCGTCCAGCCATCTGAGCTGCAGTCAACCATACACAGGCAAACAGACAGACAAAGTATGGCTACTACATATTAAATGTAGGAGTCTTTCTCGATTTTGAGGGGTTTTCAACAATGGGCGCTTTCGGAAACGTCAAAAAAAAAGTCAAAATGATCGTCATGCAAGACACAAAAGCTGCGAACATAAAATGTCCAAATGTTATTTGGTCCTGCTGACTTTTGTCATAGTAATTTGTTTTTCTACTTTTCAAAATGCATAAATACAAATTTTAATAAAGAAATTACTAATTTCCCAAAAAAAAGTTGGTTGGACAACAATTGGAATTGCGATTTCTTAATTGCTTTACTGCACTGCAAATGACACAAAAAAGGCGTAACGAACCATGAAAATGCAGTTTGATTGTGAAATCGTTTTAAAAACAAATGACTTTTGCAAATGGCGTTTACGATCATACTACAAAAACATTTTGATGCAGATGATGTTTCCGAAAATGCCCAATGTTAGCGTCACCGTAGTCCTAAGCAAACAACGCAGGATACATCTCAACGTAGGTTTTTACGATTGGATCGGGCTTATGCCAGAAACACACTATTGGCTGTGTTTCAGGCCCACTGGCTAAAGCTAGCGGACATATGTACCTTCTTGTACTGCTGTCTGTGCCGGTATCTGGCGCATATCAGTTCAATGCATTTGTTATGGGTAGAAACACCGTTTTTTCATGTGTTGTGTTGCGCTCTCGACAATTTATTAGATTTGACAGTCTACCTGCAGTCAGAACACTGGTTTCAAAACGGCGCCAGAACTATTTCCGACATAACACAAATATGTGCACACAGTCGACGAAACAACACAGCACACCACAACATGACAAGACACTACAGTGTGTTCTGGCTTTACGCTTAGGTCGCGCACGATCAATTCGACATTAGGAGACGTGAATAGCAAAAGAGAGGCGTGCAGTGAAACACCTAAGAACGCCATTCTACTTAAATACCTGCAAACTGACTAAACCTTCAAATAACAAAATCGTAGTAATTACTGGGAAAATGTAATTCTCGGTATTCAAATCTATAGAAGTCAGTTGGGTTGACTTGAAAATTTCGAGGACTTAAAGTTTTTAACCTAATTAATTTAATTGACGTAAGATAACTTCTATAATAATAACTATCCCACTGTCCATCAAACAGTGTATGTAAATATACAGCCTTGACCAGTACTTTTGGCACCATTTGAAAATCGTAATATCTTCAAAAAGCGTGTTACGTTATAAATATGCTTTTATTAATTAAAACTAATATTTGGTGTGTCCACTTTTGGCTTTAATTACTCCAGCTATTCTTTTCGGCATTGAGCTTACTAGCCTGTAGCACTCGACTGAAGTAATTTCGTTCCACTCTTTCTCCAAAACGACTTTAAGCAAAGCTTTTGATATAATTTAGTGCTCGAGGATCTTACGCTTAACAATATTCCAAAAGTGCTCCATTGGGTTCAATATTATATTGTCGCCGAAAATCTTCCCAAAGGATGATTGCAGCATGCTTTGCAATATATTTATGTAGTTTTTAGAGTCCATCCGACCATCGAACACAAACATTTCCCAGACTTCGTCTGTAGGCATGTAGCTCCAGATAATAATACTGCCTCCGCAGTGTTTTACAGTTGGCACTACGAGTATGCATTCTGAGCTGTACTCTTCGCCCACCCTTCGTTTCACAAAAGGGGTACCAAACACCTTTGATTTTCAAAAAGGGGTATCTATTTAAAAAAAAAAATTGCACGACATCGAAATTGGATAAGACTGTTGGTGTTAACAGTTGAAGGGTTTCAAACATAGTACTTATCTCAAAGTTTGATTCATCTGACCACAATATGGTACACCAATCTTCCGCAGTAAAACGTTGGTATATTTTTGCCACTCCAGGCGCGACTTTTTTTTCGAGAGTCATGCCTTTTTAATCGCTTTACATCCTTTAAGCCCAGCTTCTCTAAGTCTTCTTCTAAGAGACAAAGCAGCAACCAGCTCAGCTGACGTTTTCTTTAGGTCTTTTGCGATTCATGCGTGATCCAGACTTTTGGAACTGTTTTATATCATTTTATATGGAACAATGCGAACATTTCACTTATTTTGCAATTTCACTCTGGTTCCTGCCTTTTCACATAAAAATTTAATTTTTAAACTTTGTTCACATGTTTTTGGCATTTTTGCAAGATAGCCCGTCCATTCAATTCAAAGAAACAATCATGCACTTATCGCGTTCTGCCTAAAATCGCAAAATTACTCAAATTAACATATGTACCTACATATATGTAGGGTAAGTTGGGATAGATTTGGAAGGTTTTTTTTAAAGCTATATAAATTTGAAAATTTACATTTAGCTCATAAATTTCAAAGGCCCTATTAGAGTGTTAATCTTGTCTCGAATATTTTTTCTAAAGCATGTAAATTAAATTAAATTATATTTGTTCGTATTAAACTCTGTAAACATCATTTGTCTAAACTCAGCATAATCATAAACCAAGTTCATTGTCAACTGAGCGGTTTTCTTTTTGTCATTTATTCTTTAAGTAATTTTTGTAGAAAAATCATTTTTAGCTTTAAGTATTGCAAGTAAAAATAGGGAAAATCAAATAGAGTAAGGGAAGTTACCCAAGAACTATTCACTCAGTTTAAGACATAATCGATACAAAAATCCTTTTATGCATTTTTCAAATAGTCTAGGTTTATGCACCTACGAATACATTCATAGAACCAAGACTGGATAAAGATATGCAGCTTCAAAAATTCGTGTTAAAACTTTATGCAAATTAATTTTTTAAATTAAATACAATTGTCTTAATAAATTGTTAACCTACCCTATAAAAGAAAGTTACACCAAGGTGCAGAAAAACACAAAAATATGTGTTGCAGTTTTGAACAAACTTTATTTCAGTACTATTAATTGAAGAAAACTTCTCTGCAAATATAAAAATAACGAAAGTCCTTGCAAACCAATTTAACCAAAATCGTGTTAATGAAAGGAGGTGGCATCACTGGCGAATAAAAGTACGTTCCCTTTAACATCTTCTCACTAGTATCCGCATGGACTCACTCAGAACGTATGGAACACCGTTATGATAGCCATGACAGAAGTCTGGAAGTTAGAAACAATTTTAAGCTTAGTCTGAACTTGTAACAATTCTGATTGCGATTTATGTACAGCAGACCACCACGAAGATGGATGCAGAGTGATCCAATGGCTCATAACTCAGAAAAAACTATGGTTCAAAATTATTTTCCGCCCAATTATCTTCATGCTCTGATTCATTGCACTTTAGTGTAGTCTATCTTCATAGCTGAGTCCTTCAAATCTTATATGAATATAACACAGAGTTGAATGCTGTAAAATTTAACATAACTGCGACTAATAGTGCTGTCATAATCAATTTTTTTTTTAATTTTCTAACCATTGGCTATGTATATATATGTATATATGTATGTGAATCCAAATTTCTCATCACTGCCCTTATCTTAGCTTTTGCCCACAGATTAACAACGTTATGATTTCATCACTACAATCGGCACAGTGTACACATTTTTATACACTAACAGCAATGTAAAACTATTTACCTAAATTAAAAAAAAAATAATGATAATGCTTTTAAGAACATCTATGTTACTTCAAAAAGTTATAACAATTCCTTGGTAGTAGATTCTGATATAAATGTGGCATGCAGACGAGGTGGCCGAGTGGTTAAGGCGTTGGACTGCTAATCCAATGTGCTCTGCACGCGTGGGTTCGAATCCCATCCTCGTCGTGATAAAAAGTTCACGTTTTTTTTTAACGAATAAAATATTATTTAGGAAAACTGAACACATTAATTGAAAAATTAAATGGTTTCAAAATAATACGGACATTACGATTGATTTGTGTGTGTTTCTTCAACAATCTACTATGTACGTCAATTGGTTTATCTATCCCAAGTGGAATATTTTTCTTCAAACAAATTTTCAGATGCTTTTAATCGATAGCACTGTAGTATAATTATTTAAAGCATTACGTGATTGTACCTACATACGTAAGCTACACATCACTTCAGAATTTTTATTTACTTTTGCAAACATTTTAAGTTTGACACTGACCCAGAGTAAAAGTTCTATATTTTTATAGTGCTTCAATGAATAACTCAATGTAAGATAAATAAAATTAGTGACTGCAGTAATGCAAAATCATCTCTTCGCTTTTCGTGCTAGCTACAAATTTTATAGATTTATATTGGGTAATATAGCTGTGTATTCTTATGCAGAACCAAATAGGACGAGGTAAGGGTTATTACGTGACGGTGTATGTAGTGCATGTAGTCGTAATTGAGTACTTGCGGAACGTGAAATCTTTTGTAAACCACAGAAGCAGGACATGTCGAGAGCTGTGATCTATTTTTACGTCACCTAATAGGACCTACTATCAAATCATCAGTAACACTCAAAAAATGTGATGGAATGGGTCAAGAAGGTGGAAATATTCAGACATCTACAATATATGTATGTAGGTTAGGTTTATTTAGGGGGGATGTGCACCACGACGGGTGCTTACACGGGGGCCTATTGGTCCATTGTGATTCCCTTTAAAGTAGTGGAAATCGTTTAACACCGTTGCTAGTTAGCTGGTTCTTGTTCGAACCAGAGTGTGCTCCTTATGAATCGCATTAAGTCCATCAGAGAAGTTTGCTCAAGCTCACCCAGTTTTCCATAGAGCCAGTTTTCCATATGTAGAAGGTGACGGTTCTGGAGATTTGGACAGTCGCATAGCAAGTGTTTGATGGTTTCTATTTCTACTTCTGAAAATTTCTGCAGTAGTTCATTGAGTTTATGCCTAATCTATTGGTGTGTGAGTATGTTATATGCCTAGTTCTGATCCTTTCCTGGATAGGATAGTTCATCCGCCATCTCGTTCCACGAGAATAGTGCTTAGTTTGTTCAGGATTTGATGACATTTACATACTGTCGTAGATTTTATGGACTCGATGTCCAGTGCCTTGATAACTGCCTGACTGTCCACAAAGATTATTATCCGAGATGAATTAATTTTCTTTGTGAGGATTGTCAAAGATTTCAGCTTGAAAGACGCAGCATTCATCTGGGAGTTTGTATGAGTCGTTAATCTGTAGAGACTTACAGAATACTCCTGCTCCGATCCTTATTTCCATTCTAGACCCTTCAGTGATAAACTGGATGTCTTGTTCATTTATTAATGTATTGGACTCCCATTCTTGTCTTTTGGGAATAAGCATGGATTATTTCTTAATGAAATATTGGTATGGAATAACGTAGTCTGAGTACTTGTTGGGGTCTACAATACCGTACTTGTACAGTATGGATGCGTGACCGCAATACACTACCGCGATTACTATCGTTACAGAGAACCGAAGTCGCGTTTCTTCGGATGTGGTTTGTCTTTAAGTCTACTGAGTGACAGAGAACTTGGGGATTTGCATGGCGATTGATCGGGAAACTACTGACTGTCCAAAACATGGATTGGACCAGTAGCGCAACAATCAAGTTCGTAATGTAGTACTTGCTTTACCTCCTCGTGGTGGTCCCCGGGCAACTGCATGTATAAATCCTTATACATATAGGCCAAAATTGCAAGTGCGAGATTGTCTAGGGTCTTATGCCTAGGCTAGGTAACCTGGGCCAGCAACCCGCGTTACCGAAACTACAATAGCTATGGAAACCGACACAATGCCTCGGATAAGGACTGATAATACGTTGACGACTTTTGGCTATCGTACCCGGACTAAGATTGGTTTCTGGAATGTGAAGACGCTCCTTGACTCTCAGAGTGAAGGACCTCAGAACGCCAGATTCCTTCAATTGGAGCATGAGTTCATGCGATATAGGCTGGACATATTGGGAGTAAGCGAGATAAGATGGTTAGATGCGGGTGAGTACCAATCCCCAACGCGTAATACTGTATTACTCTACTCCGGAAGACCAACCGGAAACCCCCGTGGATATGGAGTTGGACTGCTGCTAACGCCAACAGCACGCAGAGGCCTAATTACCTGGCAACCGCACGGTGATAGGATTTTAACGGCCAGTTTCCGGACGAGACTACGTCGCGTCACCATCATACAGTGTTACGCCCCCACGGATGGTTCGTCTGAGGAAGAAAAGGAGAACTTCTACAACCAGTTGGGAGCTGTTCATAATGCAACACCCAATGGCGACATTGTCATTGTGATGGGGGACCTGAATGCCAAGGTAGGCTGCGACAACGAAGGGCTCAAACATGTTATGGGACGGCACGGACTAGGCAATCGGAATGAAAACGGCGAAAGATTTGTTGACTTTTGCAACGCAAATCGTCTTGTCATAGGTGGCACCATGTTTGAGCACAAAGCCTGCCATAAAATCAGTTGGGTGTCAACTGACAGGCAAGCAACCTCCAACCAAATTGACCATTTTGCCATCAGTCGTCGTTTTAGAAGTAGTCTCCTAGACGTCCGAAACAGGCGAGGTGCCGACATGGGGTTGGTACGAGATCACCATCTTATGATAGCTACTCTCCGACTACGCACTGCTGCCGTTTGAGCACAAAGCCTGCCATAAAATCAGTTGGGTGTCAACTGACAGGCAAGCAACCTCCAACCAAATTGACCATTTTGCCATCAGTCGTCGTTTTAGAAGTAGTCTCCTAGACGTCCGAAACAGGCGAGGTGCCGACATGGGGTTGGTACGAGATCACCATCTTATGATAGCTACTCTCCGACTACGCACTGCTGCCGTTCGTAGATCTAACGACACAAGAATACCTAGCTTCAATGTAGACCGACTGAGAGTTCCCACAGTGCGCCAAGAATTAAGGGACCATCTCTCACGTGGAGTGGAAACAATCAGCAGCTCCCTGCCCGCCACCATCCAAGACCATTGGTGCGCTGTGAAAACTGTTTTCACATCAGGTGCTGAAAGGATTGTCGGTCGATCACAGGGAAACCATAGGGCGTGGCTTTCCGAGGATACCTGGAGAAGGATCAACGAACGAAAACAGCTAAGAGCTCAAATTGCAGCAACTCCAGCAGCAGGGAGGATCGAGCTTGAGTCCCTATATCGCGTGAAGATGAGAGAAGTACAGCGTAGCGTGAGACGTGACAAGCGCAATTACATCAATGCGCTGGCTACGGAAGCAGAAGAAGCAGCAGCGAGGTGCGACAGCAGAACTGTTTATAGAATCACTAAAGAGCTTATAGGTGGCCGAAGCTCTACTCAACACCCAGTGAAAGGCTTAGACGGTTCGTTGCTAATATCGGATGAGGATCAACTGAAGAGATGGAAGGAGCATTTTGCTTCGGTTCTAAACCGAGTATTCGCCAGCAATATGCACCCAAGTCAGACTGAAGTGTCCGTAGAAAGAAGTTCCCGAATTCGCACCACAACCCCCAGTAAAGAAGAGATTATTACCGCAATCAAAGCACTGAAAACTAATAAGGCGGTAGGACTTGACGGCATACCCGCGGAGCTTTTTCAAGCTGCGCCAACAGCATCGGCAGAGCTACTGTTCCCACTTGTCGGGAGAACATGGGAAGACGAGAGTTTTCCAGATGAGTGGAAAAAGGGAATGATTGTCAAGCTCCCTAAAAAAGGCAACCTAATGCAGTGCGAAAACTGGAGAGGTATCTGCGTGCTGCCTGCTGTAGCCAAGATAATAGCTAGAATCATCCTGGAGCGAATCAAAGAACACCTTGAAGACACACTTGACGCCAAACAAGCAGGTTTCCGCTCTGGATCCTCCTGTGTCGACCACATCAACACCCTGCGGATCATCATCGAGCAATGTGTTGAATATCGATCACCACTTCACCTGTTGTTCATCGATTTTGAAAAGGCGTTTGACAGTGTCAATCGGGAATTTATTTGGCGTGCCTTGCGCAGGAGAGGCATTCCGGATAAATTAATAGCAATTATCAAAGCTACATATGATGGGTCCACATGTCACGTTTTGCACAGAGGAAGGCTGTCTGAGGAATTCGAAGTCCAAAGTGGGGTTCGACAAGGCTGCATACTTTCACCAATATTGTTTTTATTGGTGATTAGCGATGTGCTGAATGCGGCCTTATCAACAGGAAATGGAGGAATTCGATGGACTCTTACATCTGAACTCAAACACCTCGACTACGCCGACGATGTATGCCTACTGTCTCACAGAATAATGGACCTTCACCAAATGACAGCAAATGTGGAGAGGGAAGCAGACGTCGTTGGGCTGAAAATTAACTCGGCAAAAACAAAAATGATCAGTCTAGGACCAAACTCATCAACTCATATATGCATTGCTGGACAAACGGTTGAGAGAGTAGAGAGTTTCCAATACCTTGGGAGTATTGTCTCAACCGATGGCGGAACCGAACTGGATATAGCCAGCCGAATAGGTAAAGCAAAATCTGCGTTTGGGATGCTATCCATAGTTTGGCGAAGTAATGCAATTAGCTTAAACACCAAGCTACGACTGTTCCGTTCCAACGTTGAATCCGTGTTGCTATATGGATGTGGTACCTGGAGATTGACCGTCACTATCACGAGGAAGCTGCAAACGTTTGTCAATAGGTGTCTACGTTACATCTTAAGGATATTCTGGCCAAACCGTATCTCTAACGAACAGCTTTATCAGAGAACGGGCCATGAACCTATAGGCACAACCATACGACGACGAAAGTGGCAGTGGATCGGTCACACTCTCCGAAAGGGTGACAGGTCCATAGCTAACCAAGCGATGCAATGGAACCCGCTTACCCAGGATGGCAGGATACGCGGCGGTCCTAGGAGTACGTGGCGCAGAACAGTTGAGAAGGAAGCACGGCAACTGGGAAAGAGTTGGGGAGAGCTGAGGCACATTTCCAGAAATCGCACACGATGGCGCGTAGGCGTTGTAGAGGCCCTAGGACCCACAAGGGGATACAGGACATAAGGAAGGAAGGACAGAGAACTTAAGGACTTGTTCTTATGCCATTTGTCTCTCTCTTTCTAGGGTAAATTCAGATGGCTTAAAGGTTTGTTCATTTTCGAAATGCTTCAAGTGACATGATTCTTACCGAAAGATCTCGAAAAACTAAGAAGCTAAACTAAGAAAGAACGTGTGTTACTAACGACGCTGTAGAACTTATTAGTTGACATATTGTTGAGTAGTATCAGTAAGGAGGCTGATTATAAATATATTCTCGTCAGTGGAGTGGTTTCTCTATGCAACGTCATACCGTGTTGTTGTTCATCAGTGAAAACGTGTGCAGTCGATCTCTGTCAATTCTTACAATACTTATCAGAAAAGTAGTAGTAGAAAAGCGATACACCTAGTAAGTTCCGAAGCTAACTTTCACAGTGCATATTAAAGAATGGCCATAACCTTCTTTCCGAATGAATCGAAGTCACACTAATTAAACTTCATATGTACCTTGATTACATTAGCATTACGAAGTAATACTGATCCGATGAGAGAAATTCCAGCAGGAGCTAGTTAGACTGTCTTAATTCTACCTTCTCTGAATTGTTTGGGGAAGTCGGAAAAGTCAGGAAAGGCCATATAAAAAAGTAACCGGAAAATTTGAGGTAGATGTTCGTATAGCCAATTTCTGAATTCGTTTTAAAAAGCCAATTTTTTGCAGAATGTAAAATTGTTGTTTCGAAATTTAAGCAAACTTAAAATTCGTCCACTAATGATGTCATCAATCGGATAGTGATAACATCATTGGTGCCTTAAATAAAGGTTTTTCAGGTTTACCAAGCCGTCCTCAAATTTGTTGAGAGGTTAGCTCTTAGAAATTTAACAACGTCAACCAATGTGGACATGTGTTCTGTGGTTCAAGGATTGTTAGACGAGGATTGACAAGTTTCTTTCACGTAAATAGCCAATAGCTTAGACTTTTCTTATGGATCTGTCTACCCGATTTCGACCTATCGATTGACATACTCGTAGCACTATGGGCGCCAAACACATAGTCCAAAGAGTTGAAGCTGAAGCATCGTAATTAGGAATGAGACTTGTATCTACCAGTACGATCCCGAGTCCAAAATGCAATTACAAATCCATAACTTCCCTTTTTGAAACAAATTCTGGGATGATAAATTAGTTTTCCTGGTAAATTTTTTGAAGCATAAGAAGACAGTGACAGCAGTTTATTATGTTGAGGTTTAAAGAACTGCAATTCAAAATAAACCACCAGAGAAGCTCTACCTACATAGAAATATAATAAAATAATAAAATATTAACGCCTTTAACCTAGTTTTTGATTTGCTCCTCTTTTGTATAACTGTATGTACTCGTATATCTATTTTAAAAGCCTGATGGTGCATTTAATTACAGATATCTAAAATATTACGTACTTATCCAGAGACTTTTGTACTGCCAACGATGATGGGTTTGCCATAAAGCGACAAATTTTATTTTCTTCATAAAAGTAGAGCATGCGTGCAGAAAATTAATTAGATACGCTATTTAAAATTGCGA
Source organism: Pocota personata (assembly GCA_963082735.1). Lineage (NCBI taxonomy): Eukaryota > Metazoa > Arthropoda > Insecta > Diptera > Syrphidae > Pocota > Pocota personata. The sequence goes on from OY720429.1 coordinate 209,310,908, forward strand.
AGAAGAATTGGAACGTTTTAGCTAATGAATTATTTATTAAGGAATTTTATGCAATGCGAAGCGTACAAGCAGAATCAATCGATATATTTGTACTTTGCTTCTACAACTTAAAAATAGTTCACATTTCGAATGGTGTCAATTTAAAGCTAAATCCGGATTTCACCTGTTGAATGTAATTTAATGATTTTTTCGCGACTGAATTGAAATTACAATGTTATCTACATATAGTATGTAGACACACTTTATTAAATGATTTTGTTTCTTTTTGTTGTATTGGTGGAATTTTTTAACTAATGAAAATTCTCTTATTCTCTCAATTAGTTATTTTTGTTATTAAATAAAGTCAAAAGTGCTATTAGTATTTTTTATGTAGTTTTGGTCTTAGAGTAAAAATATTAATTGAATATTTTCTTTTTAACAAATTGATACATTTTTTGAGCCAATTGGATATAACAAATTTAAAAGCCTTGGTAACACTGGCGATAACTGATTGGGTTCACTTTTAAATTATTGACTCTTAGTAATAAGCGAATTTAAAACGCAAATTTTAATTTTCTGAATTTGACTTCTGCTAAATATGTTTTATTACTACGAAAATTTAAAAGCAAGTTAGTATTTCTATTACTAAGGGCCATTGACCATTAGTAACAAACGAAATTAAACTCCTGTTTTTCTTAAATTCGCCTCTAACTTCAAGTTGGCAGTAATAAACTCGATTGTCTCTCTTTATATAGGGAAACAGTTTAGTTGTGGCTCACCCACCTCTAAGTCGGTTTTAAAATGACAGTCAATAGCATTTCAAGTGAAAATGAGGTATGAACTAACTATACGTGATTTTGATATTGTTCATGACAAAAAGAATAACAGTAACAGAGCATGGGAAAATTATAAAAGAACGATTGAATGCGTTAAAGTGCTACACAATTTTTAAAAAAATCTGAATTGAATTTCTTTTATGTGCCAAAAGTCAGCTTTGCACTTTCACAGTAGTGAAAATGTGAAAATGAATCAGAATAACTATTCTGAGTTTGATTTCTTCTAAATCGTTTTATTATTTAGAAAATTTAAAAGCAATTTACATTAACCTAACTAACACCGTCTTTAAGAGTTGCTTTGAGTATTTCTATTACTACGGGCCATTTTTTTAAAGTAAATAAACTGAAATAAAAGTAGAAAATAAACAAAACTATAAATTCTGATTTGTTATGGATTTTATCAATAATGTGTATTCTTTACATTTGTATCAATTACTTCAAAGATTGTATTCGGAATAAAGCAATACAATTTTCTTAAAATGTTTATAGAATTTGAAATAAAATTTATTTTTATTACATTAATAAGGTCAGTTTTGTTTTCGTACTGCTTTTCTGCATCATAACCTTTGCTCTTAAGTATCACCAGACGTTTTCAATAATGTTAAATATACTAAACCAATGCATTACTATCTTTGCAAGGCTGATTGCTGGGAAAGTCAGTGGCTCACTCATAAAAATAATAAAAAAAAATTAAAGAAGAGAAGATAATAGCTTTCAGCCGAGCTGCTTGATGACGTGGGGTGAGTTAGATTTTTTTTTTTAAACGTGAATTGAAGAGTTTTAACGCTTGCAAAAGTTCCACTTTGTGCCGTAATTGCCGTATGTTGGATTGGATGCTTTACTTAAAATATGCGCCTTTCTCTTTCTGTTGTAGTAGAGTTGGGCTAAGACGTGAATTTACACTCACAGGTATTATGTATTAACCTGTGAATATAACCTGTGAATGTGAATTCACCATAGGGCGACATAAATAAATATATTTAGAAGAAAATCTTCGTATACCTATATAAATATATTTATACATATACATATTAATTTTAATTTTAATTCTTTTTTTTAACTTTGGTGGGGGCGAAAGCCCCCATTTATTTGGCTTATTACAAGCTACTACTAACTTAAGGCTAAAACTTAAAACTAAAACTTAAATTTAAAAGCTAAGGAGAAAGGTGAAAGAGTTCGGCTTTGAGGCAGAGAGGTTAAAATCGAAATGGGTGAGGTTTGAGTTAACTTTTAGCAGCATATGGGAAATTGGTTCGATAGAAGTGCGGTGGGATGGTAGATAGAAAAGACGAGGGCATCGTAAATTTCGTGGGTTAGTATTGAAGAATATTGAGTTATAAAGAGATGCGCAATCGACAGAGCCTGAAAGAAGTCGATGAATGAAAAGAATGTCTGCAACATCTCTGCGTTTCTCTAGAGTACTCAGGTTGATGAGGTTGAGGCGGTCTTGATAGGGAGGCAAGATAAATGGATCGTTCCAAGGAAGACCTTGAATATTCTCGAACCTGGTCACATGAACTTTCTGAAAGGATGAGCACGCTTGACTGGCGTATTCAAAGAGGGGGAGAACAAAGGTAATGTAGAGGGATTTGGTGACGTAAGGGCTTTACGAATTATTTCATCAATATGTGAACGGAAATTTAGTTCCCTATCGTATAATATTCCAAGATCGCGGAGAGATTGAACAATGGAAATAGGTTGACCATGTAGAAGGTAAAGGCAGGCAGAGGACACGTGGTGCTTAAGTGATAAGGTACTGGATTGGCATTTGGCGATATTGAGTTCTAAGCAATTTTATAGGCACCAGTTCGAAAAACTATCAAGGTCTTGTTGAAGGACAGTAGTCATGCGTACAGAAATGGCTTTGAAAAATTTGGTATCATCAGCGTACAGAGAGAGGGAAGAGTTTTTAATAACCCTCTCAACATCGTTTATGGTTAGAATGAAGAGAAGTGGACGTAGATGCCTGCCTTGTGGAATACCAGAGGTGGCCAAGAAAGGAGTCGATAGGACGGATCTGAAGCGAACTCTGTAAGAACGGTTTTTCAGGTAAGAAGATATCCATTTTAACAATATGGGTTAGAAACCGAGGGCAGACAATTTGCAGAAAAAAGCCTTACTAAAATCAGTTGCAATAACGTCTACTTCTTTGCCGCAGACAGGGCGAAGGACACGAATTCGACTAAGTTAGTGGTAGTTGATCTACCTTTCAGAAAGCCATGTTGGGTGGCAGAGATAAGAGACTTGCACTGCAAGCTTAATGCTTCGTATAAAATACTTTCAAAAAGTTTGGGCAGCTGAGTAAGTTTAGCAATGGGGCGATAGTTTGTTACTTCGTCCTTTGATCCCTTTTTGTGTATAGGGGTTATGAAAGAGGTCTTCCAAATCTGAGTGAATTCTCCTAATGATAGAGACAAACGGAAAAGATGAGAGAGGGGGAGGGAGAGAACGGAGGAGTATTTTTTAAGAAAAATGGCAGGGAAACCATCCGGGCCGGGTGAGAATTCATCATTAAGATTTTGTAGTTTATTTTCAATTACAGTAGGATCAAAAGGGAGGAACGGAAAGGGGCCAACAATAGGTGGCGAAAAAGTTGGCAATGGTTTTCGGACTAGTTGATGATATGTTTTCAAAAAAGAGGGACGGAGGGTGACCGTCAGATTTTTGTTTATAGTTGAGGAATTAAAAAAATGACTTAGGGTCGTTTATAAGATTTGCTTGCGCGTTAATTAGGTGCTGCTGGTAGAGAGTTATAAAGATGATTGAATTGAATTGAAGGAAAGTTGCCCATAACTTGTTTCTCTTTTTACGTAAGGCGCGAAGTTTGCGATAATACCACGGAGGGATGAAGATGAAGTTTTATGGCAAAACGGGACATAAAGAGAAATAGAATTAAATATTTTTCTGTAAAAAATGGTGAGGGCTTCGTTTAAGGATAGGTTAGCAAACTCAAAGGAACACCTACTCAGCTACATTTATTTTGCGAAATTAGCTTTATAATAAAATCGTAAGAAGTGCGAAATGCGGGAGAAGTACATTGATATGTTGAATTGGAAAAGAAAAAGAAAAAGTGAAAGAAGAAGGAGGGGATTAAAGTTATCAATAGCCGAAAGAGGTAGGGGACAAAGCAAGACTGAGGAGTTAATGGGATCAGTTGTGAATATAAGCTCTAATTGCCTTCCCATGTAATTTAAGACATTACTAACTTGACATAGACTTGAATCAGTTACCAGTTCTATGAACAGACATTCCTTAGTGGAGTTGGCATTTGAAACGATGAAGAAGGATTCATCATCGGAAGGAGTCCACTGCAGCAGAGGTAGATGAAAGTTGCCAAAAATAAGGATGTCATGAAGGGAATCAGATAGGTCAATTATTTGATCAATCGCGTCGATAGCAAGTTGGTAAGATTCGATAGGTTGGGTTGGTAGAATGTAACAACACATAACGTACAGGGATCTGTGTGAAAAAGTAATTTTTATTGTAACAAAGTCGACCTTAGAAGAGGAAGAAATGGCAATGAGAGAAGAGTCAAGGTCATTATGGATGGCCAGTAGCACGCCTCGAGAGCAAGAGTCAAGCAAGGGGTGAGTAGGGTCGTCGTCTCGAAAACATTAAAATTAGGGGGAATAACTCTTGGCTCATTATGTCGTGGATCAGATTGGTTTCAGTCAGAGCATAGATATCGAAAGGGATTGGCGGAAAACAGCTTGGCTTTAAAAACTAAGTATTTATATGTATATAAAATAATAGAACTAATGTTGGACATTATCGGATGAATTCGGCTATTGATAGTTAGTAACCGAATGATTTTAACTATCGATTGATTCCATTCATTGACTGATTACATGTACTCAAATAAAAAACTCTGTACGCAGCCCTGTTCCTGTACGATTATCATACAAAGAAAACAATCTTTATTCACACTTTTTTCAGTGTACACACATCATTGATCATCATAATTTGTTTCCTTCATCGTTCTGCCATTTCTTACCTCGCGCTTCAGGACACAAGTTGTGAACGCTTTGTTTTGAGTTTAAAACTGCGATGTGGAAGGGTAACTCCTTATTCAAGTTTTAACCATTCAAATTTTATTTTTCAAATTCACAGATTGTGACTAGCTCATCTCGTTTTAGCTCTTTTTGCCGATCCCGATACCTTTGATTGACTACTCACACATTATGACTTCTGCTCATTTTCTTAGTAATTTGCCTGTCAGAGAGGTCTTCGCCTTTAAGGGCCTTAATTTTTACCACTTCCCATAGTCACACTAAAATTAATTATTGCAAGTAAATTGTCGCAATTTTAAACACCCTTTTCAGGAAAAAAATATTAGAAAAGAACTAGATAATTGAGGGAGTCATCCAATAAAAAATAGTCGTTGCAATTAAACAAAAAGGAACAAAGTTATTCAAGAAAGTGAATACCAAACGATCGGTCATTGCATACGTACATCTTTGATTCAAATGAAATTCTGCTTGAATAAATAGTAGTTTATAATTTTTCAAATTGGTTAATAATGCTTCTACCAGTTCTCAATGAGTTTCTTTAAATAGAAAGAGAAAATAAAAGATTATCTTTACATCTGAAAACCTACCTATAACAATGAAAGAGCAATAAAATTGTCTGTTAACATGGTAAAAGAATTTAAACAATTTGAAAAGCTGGTTTGTCATTCTTTATAATCTTCAGATCATTGATCTGATTAACAAGTAGGCATACCAAAAATTTCACGCATATTTACATGCATTCGTGTAGAACTCTAATTTAAATAAAAAAGGATGATAAAGATGATACGGATATTGTATAGTCGATAAAGAAATAAATCATTATCAAAATCTTCTTAAGGTATGGTAAGCAGCGTTCTTCTTAACGCGTAGGTATTAAGTACAAAGATATGAGAGTTTAGTGACTTCTGATCTTTTGAATTTCCATAATCGTCCCCACAAATTTATTTTGTAGAAAACGTTGGCACACCGCCATGGATCTACATGTAATTGAATGAAATAAAAGGGTTGAAGTAACATGATGGAGAAAGTAAGAAAATTAACTGAACATGTATTTAAGTATCTATTCTTGGTATATTCTGAAAATTATATTATCCTCGTATATTATATTTTATGGAGTAGAGATTCCTAGATACTTTCGAGCATTTTGTCTGACGTCTTGTTTGGTACAAGTATCTAGGTAGATATTCGTACATAAGTAGTATTCGAATTACACACGTACTTGGAATATTCCAATTCAAATTAGCTCAATGATAATAGGTCCGTGGCTAACCGTGTATACACCAGATACCAAACGAACTTTGGAGTATCTACCCTTGAGATCTATGCAGATCGAACTTCACTTTCCTAAGTTATTTAAGCGACAAAAAAGGCATAATGGGACAATGGCAGGGCACGTGCAGCCGAACAATTAGCGGAAGCCCTAGATTGCTATAGATTAAGGGTGGCCGTGGTGTAGTGGTAACATCATCTCTTGTCACGCTGTTGGTTCACGGTTCAAATCCTGATGTTCAAATCCTGATGATTCTATATTTATTTCGCATGAAATAAATAAAAAAATCGATCAATTGCGAAAGCTAAGTCAACTCTACGGCTGAAAGTGCAACTTGATCGTAATGGTGACATCAGGAGAATGGAAAAAATACTGTGAATCATAAGCAACGACAATAATAGCAAAAAAACAAAAAAATGCTCCACAGTTATCTGGACGCCACCCTTGGAGTTTACTGGTACTTGATACCACCTGAGTTTCAAAGCACTATACTAAATCTTTCTTTCTTGTGTAATAGTATACGGGTATTCGTATCCCCCTTGGCGCGCGCAATCATAAAAATAATAAAAAAAAAGTAAATAAATAAAGTGAACATCACCGCCATCCAAGAAGTCTGGTAGGATGGGCCGGACAAAAAGCTCACGAAAAACTGTGACATATACTACGTTGACTGCTATAAGCAGTAGAAGCAGTGTTTGTTTGGATGCAGATTTGTCGTCAGAGGCAGACTTAGGCAAGAAGAGACTTGAGCTTTAAACATGTGAGCGAACGCCTGATGACAATTCGCATTAACTCAAAATTCAAAAATATAGTTAGATAGTTTTTATAAGCTAATCTATAGGACTTTCGACCACGTTATGACCAAAATCATGCTTGGCGATTTTAATGTAAAAATTGGAAAGAAGGGAATCTTCGGAAACATCGTCGGATATAGCTTGCATGACAACACCTCTGGAAACGGACTCAGACTAATCGACTTTGCGGCGGCGCGAAACATCACTGTAGCTAGCACACGATTCCCGTACTTCAATATTTATAAGGGCACCTGGCGCTCTCCGGATCAAATAACTGTTAACCAAATTGATTACGTCGCGATTGATACAAGGCATTCCTGCAGTATTTTGGACATTCCTGCGAATATCCAAAGCACCACAACAACAAAGGGGTACAGTGAAAAAATTTAACATCCAACAAAATTTTAACTGCCAGAGCCTTGGCCGATCGAGTGTCCGTGAACCTCTCAAGAATGAGGAATGGCATCATTGTCAGCAAGCCATCAAGAATGTCACCTCTAATGTGCTGGGTTTCTCGCATCCACCATAGAGAAACCCCTGACTTGATGAAGAGTGCCGCCAAGTGCACGCAGCAAAGCAAGAGAACGACGCTGCATAGGGTGACGAGAGGAGTTTGCGACATATAAAAGCCTATAAAACACAAACAGAAGCCTGTAAAGATGAAAAAGGAAATCTAGTAGAAGAGTCACAGTCGCTGCTGAGAATTTGGAAAGACCACTTCTACAGGCTGTTAAATGGCGGTGGAGATTAAAACTCTGCTCTAAGGCAGAATTTAATCAAAAATACTCCAACGATCAACAATACCGTCCACCCGATCAAAGTGAAGTGAAGATAGCAATACCTAAGCTTAAATCCAACACGGTTGGTGGAGCCGGCGGTCCAGCTGCCGAGATATTTAAAGCAGCTGGGGATGATTTGGTACGGAGCATACATCAACTCATCTGCAATATATGGTCGGATGAAAATATCAAGAAAGGCGATCCTCTGAGCTGTGCTAACTACAGGAGCATTAGTCTCTTCAACACCGCATATAAGATCCTATCTGCCATATTATGTGAATACCTTAAATCTTCTATCAGCAATCTGATTAGTCCGTGTTGTTTTCGGCCAGAAAAGTTCATCATAGATCATATATTAATGTGAATTTGATAGAGTCTATAGAGACGATCTATACAAAACCATTTCCAGTCTTGGCATCGCCGCCAAACTCGTCCGTCCGTGCAGGATGGCGATGGAAAATTCATGCTGCTCCATCAAGGTCGGTAACAATATCAGCGAGGATTTTGATGTCCTTCAAAGGATTATACAAAATTCTCAAGCTAACACCAGGGGTACGATCTTTCAAAAGTCTTGACTTGACATGATTGGAAGAACGCAGCGGGCTGTCAGTGGTGCTTTCGGGAGTATTGAAACAGAAGCGGCGAAAATGGGTTCACCGGTTAACGAGAGCAAATATGATGTCATCAAAAGAGGACAGTCAACATCGACGACTTGAATAACACTTCACAATAGATAACTACAATTGTTTTGATGTAGTGAAGCACTTTGTATACCCAGACTCCGCTGTAAATATAAAAAAATGACACCAGCGCAGAGATCAAGCGAACAAGACATAAACCGCTGTTTCTTTGGGTTAAGAAGGTAATCTCATGGACAACTAAGGTGATTTTATATAAGGCCCTGATCATAAAAAAAAAATTGTAGAAAAGACGAATTCCTTTTAAATGGATGCGCAACCTTTTTCCAAAATTATCAACATTTTAAAAGTCTTAAATTTTCACAATTTTTGCACTTGGCTCTATGCGATTGCACTTTACTCGAATTTTAATTGCAAATATCTCGGGAGACGTTAGTCCTACACAAACAATTGTTATGACTAAAGTAGAAGAGGAGATCATACAAATTGCGAAAGCCACTTTGATTCATCTATAATGTATGATATGAGTTATTATGATCACGTAGCTTTAATTATATACAATACAGTCGAAATACATTGATTTAATTGAAATTTTAATAGTATTCTTTTTATTGCTTCGGAAGTGCGGTTCAGAAGCACACTGCATTAAGCGAAGGCCTAAATCTATAAGTTGCATTTCAAGCTGGTTCTCCACGGCCTTATTCACTTGATTTCATCTCCTCAAATTTATTTCTGCTATTAAATTTGAAGAAGATCTTACTACTACAAAATTTTCGTCAAATGCCGAAAACATTATGAACCTAGATATATGATAAAATACGTTACTCTTCAGGAGCATTAAATCGAATAATGAATGCTGTAAGTAACTAGTATCAGAGAAGCTCAAGGATTAACATCCATTGCCACCTCACTATATTAACTATTCTATCCACTTCTCCTCTCTACCCTATACGGACGGTTTCCTTTCACTGCATCACTGAACTATACTCGTAGCTTAGAGAACAAAAACACGAAACTAGTTCAACGTTCGAAAGTTACAATAAAGTCGATAATGTAAGTCATAATCCGTTTATAGCAAACGGATGTCCCTTCTAAAAAAAAAAAAAACAATTGCCGTGGTAACAAGACAATAGAGATTCCATTCAGATACAATTACCTTCTCACTTTCATGACAAACCACGTAAATAATTAAAGAGTTTTAAATTGCACTTTCTCCTTATCTGCATTTTGAAATTCGTGCATTAAATTGATGTCACCCCCTTCTCCTGCTGTCTGGGTTGCCCATTTAAAACTTTGCTATCGCTCGTGCCCGTCAATCAAGAACACACCGTATGGCAAATAAAAATAATCAAAATAACAAGGAATTAATTTAATCCCATACACAACGTTGTGAGTAAACAACGGTGATGGTGAATTGAATTCCTTAAACAAATCCTCTCAAGAGGTAAATGCAGGAATTTTAGGAGGGTTACCGCCAATACAAAGGACCAATTGAAACACGAAAAAATAAGGCAGAACCACCCACCAAACAAGCTTTCGCAAAACAAAGTACACTACAAAGGACGACGGCAAAGTTCATACACATGCCCCGCAAAACAAATATCTTGCGATACAATGCCGGCTAAATACTTAAAATTCCACTCTGGCCTAGAAGAGGGAAAAAACTGTGAACATAATTTTTGGCAAACGGACAAAATCAATATTCGACTCCACGTGTCCACGTGATGTACTCGTATATGCAGTTGTCTGCTTTTATATCTAAATTAAATCTCTGCACAACATTTGCTTGCACGCATTACCATCCGGCAACGGGACAACATCAGAATAAAGGAAAAAAATGAGCGATTGTCCGTCTGTTTGCTGAACAAAAATATTGCCAAAACAACCCCCGGGCATAGCTGGAATGAAAGAAACCCCTTTTTGTGGAATTTACAAACAAAAGATACACCGCTTAAATTCTTTACGCGGAAAGTCGCACACTCAGGGACGACAAATGACCGAAGGAATTGAAGAAGGGCGCCAAATTTTGTATAAATTTTACGCGAATAGGCGTGGGAGGCATCGCAATATTGAAAGGTCGCACAATATTTTATAGTCTTGTCGAAATCCTCTACTTATGTCCAAGGGTATTCTTTTGCACCTTTGTCTATTTTAACAGAGCAGCGAGTATTCTCTAAGGTCAGGGCACGGACTAGTTGGTTTTATATTTGAAACAAAAGCAATATGCGATAAGGAATTTTCTACCAACACTTTCATTTGTCGTATTGTGCCTTCTGAAAGATTTGACGTAGTATAAAAAGCTCTGGTCGATTGTGGATCTTCCAGGTCAGTTGCCTTTCATAGCCATTGAGGAGCTCAGTAAACCGATCTTTTAACCACAGCAATATAAATCATAGTCAACAAAAAAAAATTAGCTTGCATTTAATGGAATGCTACTTAAACTCGCCGATTAGCTTCCTGAACGATTTAACTTACAGGGTTAGGGCGCAATGGATCTATGATACAATTCTTGTGCTTATTGTGGTCGTTGTTGGACTTTGAAGGAGTTATAAGCTATAGAACTTTCTTGCTACTGATTCAACTTGGAACCTCATTTGATCTACACTTTACTACATTGATGAATACATAGAATACGTGCCTGCCGTTGACCTCAGGTCATCAGCTAGGATGTAGTGGCTGTTGGTAGTGTAGGAATCTTGTACTACTAGCTACCATGTTTTATAACTCAACCAACCGTACTAGACTAGCGACTTATTTTCCTATCTAATCGCATTTCCTTCTCCGATATTTAGCATTTAAAACGCCAGCGATTATTTGAACGTCACGCTCCAAGCAGCGGTTGCCGGTGACATAATCAATTATTGATTTCGGCGTCGTTTAAATTCATTTTGGGTATGCGCACTAAGTAGGCTCAGTTGAAGAACCTAGATCTGATGTCAATAACGCCAGTCATTCACTAATGGGTTGGAAGGCTATGGTGCGTTCCGAGAAAAAAAAAAAGTTTTTTGTGGGGCAAGTTTTGGGGGCGCAATGTATCTACGTAAAAAAAAAATGTTCCTTTCAAGTGATTTTTGATTAAGTTTGTTGGACAAAGATATCCAAAAACTAATCGATAAAGCATGACGATGGATAGGAATGGAATACGAGCGGCGATACTGCCAGAGAATACTATTTTATGTGACTGATGTATGTAGCTAAGCATGTTTATTTGTTACCACCACCTGATGAAAAAAAAAAATATTTGGATTCTTAAGAAAAGTATTATTCGATTTGGCCACTATCAACCGTTTTTGATGAAATAAGAAATAAAACACAGGTGAATTTCTTGCGATCTCAGAGGTGTAGTTGAATAAGTTGGAAATATACAATATTTGGCCGCTAGATACCAGAAATGCCATCTACAGAAATTAAAAAAACCTAACTACGAATAGAACTTAGCAGTGGTAAATATGCGATACAATCCGTTCTAAAAGGGTAATCTTTGTTTTCATAAAATAAATTGTACGGGTGCCAACAGTGGTAAATATGCGATACAATCCGCTCTACAAAGGTAAGCTTTATTTTCATAAAATAAATTGTACGGGTGCCATAGTCATGGATCAGAATAGACTACCAAGAGGGAATTTTGGCTTTGAGTCCCAGTAAAAATTAGGGATTTGAATTTTCATTCTAACCATTCTACTCGGTTTATTTTAGGTTATAAACAACGATTGTGTTCATACATACTCTTATATGCATAGTAGCACGATTTTTGAAAATTGACCATTTCTTGGTCTTCTTTCAATATTTGAACACCGTTGATTTTGGGCTTTGAATGAAAATTCCGATTTCGTTTCGAATTGCGATGCCACAGATTCCAGATATAAAGTTTGAAGTAAATGCGTCCAGCCGTTTAGACAGGCAGACAGAATTGAAATACCCACTTTTTTGAGATTCTCTATAAATCTCGAGATCGAAAATTTTCAGAAAACCTATATTTGGTGAAAGTAAATATCGATAATTTAGTGTCCTATTGCTTATATCGATTCGAAAAATCGATTCAATGAGAACAAATCGGAAATCACAGTAAAAATATCAAAAACACTTCCGAAAGTAAAATTGTTATAATAATATAATTGTAAGAAGCTTTTTTAATTTCACTGTTCAGATCCGGCAATAAAACTGATTATTCGTGCGTAAAACATAACGTGCACGCGATAAGTTAAACCACAGACCCTGTATGAGCTATTTATGCCGTATATTATATTTACTTTATAAAACAAATTTGAGCACAGGTAGGAATCACTGAAGAAAAGTGGTGATCAAGGCTTTTTTCTGTCAGTTCAACTTTCATCAGGACATATTTCTGTATTATTTCAGTTTCTGGACTTTCTATAAATTTGGAAACACTTAGATGTGACTGCGTAACAGAAGCCAGTAATATAGAGCCGGATTAATTTGGTCACACTGTGCTACTCATTCTGAATATAAGGAACACAGTGAAGCCTTCTTGATTTTAACTGGTCGAAGCAGGTAGGAGTGACAGTATCACGGTACTACAACCACCAACTCTTCACAATATTTAGCAAAAATCTTGAAACGGACATGCGTTTGTACGGATACATAATTTCTTCCATCGATTAATTTGTTAGTTAAACTTGAATAATAATCCTCATCTACTCCATCACCGTCGGATAGATATAACTTCACTTTGTAATGTCCCATACTTAGATGTGATATCTTCAAAAATGTCCAGCATACTCGTATGCAACCATTTTCGGTACCGACTTAATTAACGTACTTTCTTCAAAGATTTACTCACATGCTTTAATAAAGGAGGGAAATAAATTTATGATTTAAGAAAAAAACATAGGGTGTTGCCTATAACTCTGAAAAAATACAGAAAAGTTACAACCCTACCTACCCCTCATCTTCCAATCCATCCCTAATAAAATGGGTGTGATGTTTTTAACCATCTAATGCAAATACAATGACATCTTTCTACTTGAGGGATATTTTCTCGACTTTTAAGAGATTTAATCTGACAAAACTTTTGTTACTACTTTTTCTTACAAAAATGTGATGGTGATTGTCACCATACGAGTATACGTATGTACCTATATATAACCGAAGTTTACGGATTCAGATGAGATATTAACATTAAGTCTTAACCATCAACGCAAATGGTTTAAGACGCCCCCAAAATGTGGGCGTGGCTTTGTACAATATGTGGATGGGTTTTAGAAGAAGTCAAGGCTTTAATTTTGTTAAGACCATATTATTCAGTTTCCAGTAAAAATATTGAAAAACTGGGCGCGTTTGTGGATGGATTTCAAAAACGTTCACATTTATATTGCTTTTGAAAAACTTATATAGGGTTTTCCATTTTAAATTTCCCTGTATTTTTTATCCGTTAAAGATAGGACTGTCAGTTTTTGATATATGACAAGTAGTTTTTCTAAAAAAAAAAGTAGTGTTTTAATGGTTTAAAATTACACTTCTTAATGCAAAACTCTGTATGTGAAATTTCATCTTTTTAGCTCAACATTTAAGGCGACAGATGTTGATCATCAATGTGCACACTTTTGGCGGCCTATTATTACTATTTCTCTGTCACAAACTGTGTATCAAAATAATTACACCCTGTGGAATAGGGTATTAAAACCAATTAGACAATTAAGTAAACCGAAAGTAGGATAAACTTAATTAACAAGATTAAGAAAGAAAAAGAAAACCAATCAAACAATTAATTAAACCGAAAACAGGCCAAACTTAATTAACGAGATTAAGAAACTACGAGTACTTATACCGTTAAAACAAATAAATATAAATAAATAAATATTTTGGCGCTAACAGCCCAATGCAAGGCCTGGCCTAGCTTCTCGCAGCCATTTGTGCAGTGCGCCTCATGAATGGTTGGGACCTACAGTTTTATGCCGTTTCAATTTTCGATTCAGTGAAGCTTTTCATGACAATTTTACTTTCGGATTTTTGTCAGACGTTCGCGAGAGGTGGTACCGTGAAAAAACTTTATATTTTTTTATTTTTCTGTTTTCTTGGATTCGAACCTTGAACCTCTCGCTCAGTGATCGCGCACTTAACCACTGAACCACGGCTCCCACACCATTAAAACAAACAAATTAAAAAAGGGAATTCACCAACGTTTTCCATTACCCTGGGCCGACATTTACGAGTATCATTGGCTGTGACTTTAACGCGAAACATATCTTCTGAAGTTCTGTAGGTTAACTGATATCAACGAAGGGTATTATACGAGTATGATGCGGGAATGGACGACCTTCATTCAACCGTTAATCCAAATATAATACCTGATCTCATAGATTTATTTCTCATTTTATTACAAAAATGTTGTTACATTTTTATTTTGTTGGAGTGGCTGCCAAAATTTGTAATTGAACGAAATGTAAAGAAAGTCAACGTTTACATACTTGATCTATACAATATTTTTCAGTTTCTGGTAAAAATTTTGAGAAAAACGAAATGTGTTTAAAAGTGGACGGGCGGACGGATATGGATAAATCGATTTAACTTTTGATGCCTATCACAAATATATATACTGGGGGTCTATCGTTATTATTTTTCAATGTTATAAACTATGTATCAAACTTAATATACCCTGGATAGCATATAAAAATAAGTACATACATCCTAGACTAGTTAACGGCAGAACTAATTGGGAGAATTTCATAAAACCGGGCGTAACATCGAATTAAACGTTCCATTGAAATCACACTTTCAATTAGAAAACGAAGTCTATCGCTTCATCGAAATTATACAGAGACTCGTGTGCAGTAACATTCCCTGTAACAACAAAACCATAGCTAATTGTGAGAGTACACGGCAGAGATTCTAGCATTCGTAAAGGAAAAGAAGCATGCACGTAAGATGTGGCAACAATCTCGTACTCCGCAGCATGCAGGAGATACTTAAACCGTCTTTGCAATAAACTCAAGGAAACGATTAGATAGTTAAAAAATTAAAAAATAAATAACTATCTCGAAAGGTTAACCGCGCAAAAATATACAAACTATTCGCTATGGAACACCATGAGGGGCGTTAAAAAACCGTAAAAGCCATCACAGCCAATAAAGAAAGCCAACGAGGAGTGGGCTAAATAGACAGAGAAGAGACTGAAATATTTGCGGCACATTTGGAGGAAAATTTCAAGCCATTTGACGGTCATCCTAACAAGTGATAATTGTAGAATCAAATTCGCAATGCTGACGAAAATTAAGAGAGAAAGATGTTGACAATCTTAAAACCAACAAAGCTACGACTTAATAACAGACCAGGTTCTTAAAGAATTCCCAAAAAAAAAAAAAAAAATAGATTGCTTTTAGATTGCAGTACGTACCAAGGCAATGGAAAGTTGCAGAAGATATTATGGTATTAAGAGTAGGAAAAGCGCAGAACGACAAAAAGTCTCATAGACCAATTTGGCTATGACCGATCATTTCAAAGGTGTTCGAACAAATTTTACTTCAACGACAACTAAAACATCGACAACCTATAATAGAACAAAAATTCATAATTCCGAATCACCAATTCTCTTTTAGAAGCAAAATTGATCAAGTGCATAAAATAACAGATATAATTGAGAAGGCCCTGGAAGGGAAAAAAATCTGCTCGAGTATTTTTCTCGATGTTTCCCAAACCTTTGATAAGGTGTGGCACATAGGATTGGAACTAAAGATACGGCAGATCTTTCCCGGCCCACTATGTAATGTTCTAAAATTCGATCTTGAAAATGTGTAACGAATACTTCGGCTTTAAAGAAATCGCGTCTGGGATACCGCAAGGAAGTGTACCTTGCCCGATTTTATATTTGTTATACACGCGAGATATACCGCAATTAGAAGACACCATTTAGCTGGGAAATTTAAGAAAAATTGTAAATAAGCTACATGATTACTTAAATCTGCTTATGTAAATTTTGTATATAAAAAAGTGAACGAGGTACCCATCCCAATTAACTAGATCAAAATCCAGTTTGAAAATAGAGTGCTAAGTGTAATCGTGAAAGCACAGTGGTGCATATGTTCGAAATGACGATGTCCACAGAGATTTAAGGATAGCCTCCATCTCCAACCAAATGTCGACTCTACGGTCATTGTAACAATAGAGATGTTGGACAATAGAAATATAGTTCGTCGACTACAAAGGACAAAATCATCCGATTTAGCTCAGTAAAGTGCAACCGCGCGTAACTAGCGATACCTCAGACACTTGCGTTGGAAAGTCACCTGCAAAAAGTGGAAAATATGAAATTTAAACCCCTAAATAAATTTTACCTAGTAGTAGTACTAATTACGGTTGAAAGGAAGTGTTTTTAGTGAGTAAGAATCTCACGCTACTATGAGCACGCGCTGCCTACAATCTTATAAAAAAAAATGAAAAAAAAAAATCGAGTTCAATGTAATCTAATGTACATATGTAGGTACGGACAAGAATATAAAAATAATAAAAATTGATTTTCTTTAACCACTTTTTGCAAGAGTAACCTTCTTAGGTCCACACAGTTCCCCACATAAATCTTAAAGATCAAATACCTACATACATATGTATGTACGAAATATTAAATAAAAGACTTAGTATAAGGTACGTACAATTCTCCTCAAAGACTTCCGACTCGAAACTACTCATTAATCATAAATCTCAACCTTCAGATGCGAGGTAGTAAAAACAAAAGATTTATAATGGTAGGGCGCCAAATCGCCTGGCATCATACCTATAGTCTAATTCCAACTCTGCTTGGAATTGATTTCCTTTTTTTTGTATCGTAAACACAACAGAAAAAAAGTGCAAACAAAAAATTATAAAGCCCCTGTGTTACTACGAAGGGATTACATCTTTAATTACGACTCCGTTTCTTTTGCCATGAACCATGAAAGACATCCTCACGCCAGTATACACTAATTCATTCATAATTCAGCTTACTCAACAAAACAGTTTTCAAACAGAGATGAGAATGACACAAAGGATAATGTAACTCAATTCAAACGAACCTCATGAGATACAGCCTCAGGAAATGCATTGTGTTGTTCCCACAGCAGCGGCACCGTCAACACGACTAAAGGTGAAACAATTACCCAAAGAACACTTCTCTTCTATGCTTCTTATGCTGATATTTTTCAGTCCAAATCTTTTCCTCTCACCTGACGAGAGGGGATCAAATAATTATGTTGCACTTAAAGTGATTATGCCGAACGAGTATATACTGCAATATTCGCGGTATCACTTAAATCAAAATTCACTTCCTAGAACTTAGATTATTTATGTGTACGAGTATGTAACATTCGACAATGTCACCAACAAAGAGTCACGTTAACCCAGAATTTGTCTGTACTATCTATCTACAACCACCACCGGCGCGCATAACAAGATACTTCGCAAGAATGTTCTTAAGAACGGTTTTTTTCGCTTCGGTTTCAGTTTCAGCCTGGCAAAGGGAAATCGACTACGCCTTTCTTGCAATCACACTAACTATAACCGAATAGGCCAACTAACAAACTACCAACTACGTAAGATACGATTCGTATTTGATAGATACTCTTTTTATAGCGAACTTCTACACTCGAACAACGCGAATCATCGAACTACACAGAGCAAACTACAGCACCAGTGTTCCAACACGTACGTTCTAGATAAAATCTCACCGAAGACTGACTGTGCCGTGCCTGTTGGCTGGTCTTTTGACTTTACCTGCAACAAACGATGACGATGATGATGATGATGATGACGGACTTCTTCTGCACATATACCACGGTGGGAGTATAGTGCTAGTCATGGATGGATGTGGGGTTTTAACTTGCGCTATAGGTAAGGCGCAGGCATTTTATTCTATTCTATTCTCATAGAGAGTGGGAATAGAAAGAATAGAGAGTTGGAGAAGGCCAATAATATCTGGAGACGGAATATACCTATATAGGCAGGCACTTGTCTCATATGATAATGATGTGCTGCTGTTAGGTAGTGTGACTGTGACTATGGTTTTGGGAACCGAACAGCAGTGACTGCGAAGAGTGTGCTTTTTTTTATTTACTATCATATGCATGCAGTGTGGCTGGCAAGAAAAACTACACAGCACGGGGAATTTTATGGCGTTCCTTTTCTCCCTAACTTTTGACTCATACACTTGAAAAGATCTTCCCAGTTCATGACAGATTATCGTAAACTATTGATCATGCCAGGGAGTTATTGAATGTACTGCGGATTCTGAAAGAACAAAGCTAGTCAAGAATAGAACTTTTCAAAATGACCTCTTCTGACTTGATCAAATGAAGGGGTACGTAAATGAGTTAGACGACTTCGTCTACAAATCGAACTTATTGAATTAAATAAAATGTGTCCATTCAAATATATTGAGTCATCAACATGCATTAAGTTGGTTTTAGAAAGTAGAAGCAGTTCGATCAGGCAGCGTTACTATCTTCCGCTTCCGACAATTTCGTCTTGTTGGCTTCATAGGAAGCCAGGCCTAATCTTCCCGTCTTATCACAAACAAGTCCAACTTTAGAAACTGAATCTCTGGAGACTATTTTTATTTAAGTCTGCTGACCTCAGACATATTCTACATACTCGAGTAGAAGCTCCTCCATGCCTCCTTTTTTCAACTTTTTACTTGCACTTGTAAGGTCAAGTATTGGTTTTCTGCAATTTTTTTATTTCCGGATTTTGATTAAACTTGACATTACTATAGTAGATAATTTAAAAAATGGTGTCTCAAAATTCTGTCCGTCTGCTCGTATGTCCCAATGATTGCAGCCTATACGGCTGAACGGATTTTCTTAAAATTTCATATATGGGAACGGTGGCTTCACAATTCGAGACGGAATTATAAGCTCAATATTAACGGTGCTTTCTAATGTCGGATTTAGAAAAACATCGATTTTATCAAAAACGGCTCTAACGATTTTGATCAAATTTTGAACAAATTTGATTTGGAGTGGGCATATGCTACAGGATGACATACCAGGTTTTTACCAAAAAATTCCTATTTATAAGGCTATTTCACTTATTGACCGTTTTTTTTTTAACTTAGTAACTTATTTTTCAAGCCACAGGCAGTTGAGGCCATAGCAATTTCTTCATGTGGCCCTACTTAAGCGCTCCCATCGATAATAAGCTGGCAATCTGGCTAAATTGGTGAGCAGATATAACGCTGTGTTATGTGGGATGAAGGTGATGCACGTCGTCATAATGTGAACATGTGAATAAAAAAGATATATTCCTGCGTATCTCTTATCCCAAAGAGATGGACAAATAAGAAGGGATCGACGTGGATGAATTTGGTGTTTGTAAGTTGAAACAGTTCAATCAGAACGCAGATTATAGCCCAAGAATTGAAAATGATCTGCCTTCATTCCCATATAATCGATGCCCAAAACGAGCAGACTTATTTTTGCAAAAGCGTGATATTAAAAAAGGAAGTATTCTGTAATGTCTGTGCCTTCTAGACAGGACGCATTCGTTAGTTGGTACCCATGATAATCATATGATGACAATATATGTACATATGAGTATTTTGTGTCCTGTTACTAACATAACAGTAGCATTACAGTCATTTCATAAACCAGGCTTGATGGCATCCTCAAAAAAAATGGGTCAAGTACAGATACCAATTATTGGTTCCAGCTTATATGTAATGTACAATATACATATGTATGTATATACGTAATGTATAAGCTCCGAATCCGAACAACCTTTTGTTAGTTCGTCAGAGATTCGATGGACTTGAATTCCTCTTTGATCCGGAATCGAAATAAAACAGTTTCGGGCGTCTTTGAGGCAGCCTATCGGTCACTAAAATTGCCAACACTGTCACTACGCTAAGTCTTTCCAATGCCCATTTCGTTACTTCAATACAAATATAGCAAGGATTTTTACTTTTGAGGGCAGATACCTCTTTCGTAGAGTGTGAAAATGTGTTGTTTTGGTGTCCAAGGAAATACCAATCCACTTCAGTCTCATTTGGGCTGCTTGAGTCATCTTTTTAACTGGTCTGTTCGGTCACTGTCAGGCAGTTTGCGATCCAGTCGAATCTTGTAGTCTTCCTAAAGTCTTCCTAATCTACAATAAGATACTTTGGGCGCTCCGAGTTGACATCTTGACTACAAAATTGTATCAGCATCAAGGGTTCCCATCCAGTTCTTCCAAAACTAAAGAATTGCTATTGCTATTATCTTTTCTCCGCTTCCTCGAAGGTGCACTTGAGAAAATAATTCCTGTGGATATTTTGCTCAAAATGGATGAAGAGATTAGGATGAGGGTCTTGGAAGCAACTTGGAAGTATTCCAGTTTTTTGATTGTTGATTGGACTTGGGTTGGCCATTAGTTAATCCATAAGTACTCTACTTGCCTCCGAGTAATGAATATTTTCAATAGAATTGCAGTCACCTACCAATTAACTTTGTCGAATTGCAAGGCTTTCTCACTCTCAGGAATAACAGAGATGATTTTGTACAAGACCCTCATCGACTCAGTCCTGCTATTAGGTTGGTTGTTTGGAAAGGAAAATTCTTGAAGTAATTTTTGGTCCCGTTTGTATGGATATGGGGTAGAAGATGCAATAATGAACTATACGGATTGTAAGGCGACATCTACTTAGTCAAATAGTAATGAATTCATCGATGATCGCTAGCACATATAGAGCGAGTGGACACCAACTCGGAAGGAAGACGCGACAAAAGCGGAGCACAGAAGTGAAAAGTTACCTCATCCAAATTGGCGGCAGCTAGCCAGAAATCCAGCTGGCTAGAAAGGCTTATTAGAGGCACAGGTCGGTAGTGCCATCAAAAGTAAAGTTAGTAAACCTTCTAGTCCCCCCAAATCGTACCAAGACAATAACCTCCGCTAATGGCTTACCATTCAAATTTGTCTCGATAAACTCTGCTATTCGTTCTTGAACTACCTACTGTATTCTTGTTTAGTATATCAAAGTCAATGGTATAATGGGCAACGGGTGGTGTATTATATTGTGGCATCGTTGGATATTGAACAAAAGCAGTCGAACCATCGTCGTTGTCGTTGCCAAACCACTTCATCAGTTTCATTGAACAGAATTTGGTCGTTGTTGTTGTTGTTTTTTTGGCGACTGGTGGTGGGCATCGGCTCTTAAGCCCCGGAACAATGGTTGATATATCATTATGTGATTTATATAGTTGGTACATGAGCAGTGACCGTACGGTGCAACATATGTACCCGAGCAATTGTTTCACGATGATGGTGCGATGGTTGTGGATGGAAACAATTGCATGCAAAGCCACCCTACAGAAATTGGAACTGCACTTGATGACGACAAATTGGAATAATAATACCAAGTTAATCCCTTCACTCCACCATTTCTTCCAAGAAGGCCACCCGGTGCCTTATGCAAGGATTACACCTCCTTGTGAGTTCAGTCACTTAAGTTTCAGGAGGTCCCGTTTATGTACTAGTAGGTACATGTGTGGCTTAAATGCTGTTAAGTACTTTGCTACATTCCTTGGGTTAATTCAAGTGTTGAGCTCTATAAATTGCATGCGATCAAGTTTGCGGTTTCTTACGGAAGGTTGGTTAGTCCGCTTAATAAAGGAATGAAAGACATTGGTAAATGATATGTGAAGAGGTGCTTGGTATTGGCTTTGCCCGTTGAGGAACAATGGTTGTGGGTGGAAGTGGGGGGCGGTCGCAACGATTAGATCAGTTTATTGACAGTTGGTTGTGCGTAATTTCAGTGGCAACAGGCTACATGTGACTTTGTCTACAATCACAAACTGGTTTCAATAAACCTTCGTTTCCGAAATGGCCAACATTTGTTTGGATGTTTACACAGTTTTAACGGTTTCATGTTGTTTGATGTTAGAGGACTTAACCTAGTTTTTTGGTTACTTTTAACTGTCACTTCGTTAGAGACCTCGAACAATGGCGCTTAAGTGGAAAGCGAGATAATCGATTATAATTGACGGATTTTGTTGCTGGCGGGGAGGAATTAATGGGCGCTCTCTCGGTAATTTTAGTAAATATTTGTTCATCGTACTTTATATATAATTCCCGCGAAGCGATGAAGTATTATCGTGTTAACTAGAATGGCAATAGAATGAAAAAAAAAATGCCTATGTAATTTCCTTTTATCTGAACTGTGACATAACAGCATCGTGAATGGTCGTAATTTCGAGGCAGTTTGTTCGTTCATTGACCCTTTATACAGTGAACCTTTGAGACCCGGCATCTATAGCAAAGCTGGGTTTTTCTCATACAAGAGAAGAGATGATATCAACTGGGAGCCACGGTTGTGTAATTGTGCGATTTAAAGAGCATAAACTCTTTCTTTGGGGCTACGTTAAATCTCTGGCCTGTGCCAATAAACCAGCAATAATTTACGACCTGAAGAAGAATGTCATTCAAGCCATTTCTGAAATCCAGCCCGATTTATGTTGAACAGTCATCCAAAATTAGGTCTCTCGGATCGTCTCCTGCAAAAGAAGCCGTGGAGACCATTTGGATGACGATATTTTAACTTAATAGCATTGATTGTACTTTAACCCGCAATAAAGACTTTATATGATAGATCAATCGCTCTTTTTGGAAGACCCTTAATATGTTGGTGCTATGTAGAGGTGAATAAAATGCATTCACAAGAAGCACGTATGAAAAGATGTACATATATATGTATTTAAGTAGGTACATACATACATACATATATATTATATACAATTTTTTTTTTTTTGAATTATTTCGGTATCACCCCTTAATTTGGTGTTAATGGCCTAGTTTGCACCGTTGATTTAGTCTGGGACCAAGACCAAATATTGTTCAAATGTCATCGGTGCAAACTCTTTGAATACAATACTATATTGGCTGGGTCAGTCTAAGATTATAGGCAGCCTAGACTAGTAAAATCTACGGTGTGTAAAAACTCCGAACTATAAAATTTTCTAGCATTCGCTAGATGACGCTTTTTAAAAGAAACTCAAAATGTCATTTCAAAATTAATTATTTTATTTTCCCAGTTTATTTTAAAGATTGTAAGTGAACGGGTATTGAGACGCAATCATTGTGCTATGAAAATTAATCGCAGCCCGTCAGATGGACGCTTTGAAGGTAACAGTGACATCTATAGAAGGATAGATGATGCTCAGTGTATGGACCAAAGTCTCGTAGTGTCCTTTTTCATGTAAACTCATAGAACTTAGACTCAATTTTGGTACTGAAGAAATGTGTTTTTCTTCACACGGTGGCTGTACGTGTGTGTCTTTCCGTTTGTAGGAATATATAGCATTGGGTCTTATGAATAAAAACGAAGCATTTACTTGAAGTAAAAATAAAAAGCAAAAGCAATTGCTTCGAAGCAAAAGGTAATAGCAAAAACATTGACTTAATTTTAAATGAATAATGTTTTGCTTTTGAAACTATAATATGTTTCGGTTAAGGGAATCTTCATAACCATTCCTCCCATCCATCAGTAAAACAACATTTTATCTAAGCTTGCGCTTAGAAATGAAAAGTAACCTCAATCAAAGTGATATGCAAAGGTAAAGATCGCTACATAAGGACCGAACTGGCTGGCAAGGTTTGTCGGTCGAGCTCCAGATGCCCCGGCTTGTAGATTCATCTTACTAAAGTACGTAAGTGATACAAATGGTTGCCCAAACCAATACGAATATTCTATTCTAGTTTATGCGTGGCATTATTAAACATAACTTTATGCCATATCCGTCGTCTCGTTAAACCAAAGCATTTTGCGAGTTGTGGCGGCCGACTGAACATTTTGCTTGAGTCTTACCATATTTTGCTGGCCGCCGTGGCTCAGGGGTTAAGTAGTTGGATCAATGAGCGAAAGCCTGAGATACTGTCATGTAAGACAAAAGATACAAATTTCTATTTGTAACTCTTCAAATCCGACTTGCAACGACTTAAAAATTTTCAATTCAGAAGTTAAGTTTTTCCAGCTATTTAACAATGGTTTGTTTAATTTCGTCTACGCTTGTGGTACAGAATGTGGGAAAATTGCAAATTTCCCTATTGTTAAGTGCCAAGTTTGCTTGCAGTTTTGTGGTACACAAACCTTTGTTATTTGTTAAAATTCAGCTGTTGTACATGACTTGTAATTTTCTGGTACTGGAATCTTTTCTCTCAATAACGGCATTGTTTCATTCGCTGTGCGGCATGTAGCTCTGTCTTCCTGGACCATATGTTATCTACATACATATGTCTATATCATCCAATTCGGGGCATCATCTTTCGATACCTTTGCCGTTGACAGTTACTGCCTCGCCTCTCATTTCGGAAAACGGCTCGATGACGTGGTCCGGCTAAAATCTACACCAAACAGTAAGCTTTTCTCAATGCAAAGGAACCGCCTGGAACTGTTGCAGATTGTTATAGTCTCAGATCCGACAATTTCACCTTCGTCCGAAAAAAAACTCTACCGATTTAAAAAATGTTTTGAAATATGGAAATTATGCAGATAAATTAAAAAATGATGAAAATTAAAGATATTAATTTAAAATTGTTTTTGTTTTGTTCCAACCAACTTAGCGGAGGGGGAGAGTACGATAACTATGGCACCAAAAATTGATAACGGTTTTTTGTTGAGGGGTCAAAAACAAGCATTTTTTACTATGGGATGGGGGGGTCTATCTCGCCCCGTTTAGGAGGTAGGGGCAATTTTAGAAAAAATTACTTAAAATAAAAAAAAAAAAAATATTAAAAAACAACGGCAACACTTACAATGAAGTACTACACTGGTTTCGAAAGCCAGAAACCTGTTCTTTAATCCTGAATTTAAATTAAATAATTTATGTCAATAGTTTTTGAAAAATTCGCATGCAAACTCAAAATTTTGATAAAAAAAATGAAAACAAAGAAGTACTGTAGATGAAGAGTATTGATGACAAAGGCGCCTGCCTGACAAAAAGCACCTACCCCGAGCGGAGCAACGAAGTTGCGTGAGCGGGACCTGCCGCATGCGAAAAGAGAGTTTAAATCTCTTAATCCCGCGAAGCGAGCCACCCGGGTACTGCTAATTAAGAAAACTGTTGATGTAGGCGCCTGCGAGACGTTTAATCTATTATTCATTCACTTACCTCAAAGCCAAAAAACAAAACAAAAATAGTAATTTTAAAATTGTTAACCTTTTTTTTCATTTTTTTTATCAAAATTTTGAGTTTGCATGCGAATTTTTCAAAAACTATTGACACAAATTATTTAATTTAAATTCAGGATTAAAGAACAGGTTTTTGGCTTTCGAATCCGGTATAGTACTTCATTGTAAGTGCTGCCGTTGTTTTTTATTTTTTTTATTTTAAGTCATTTTTTCTAAAATTTCCCCTACCTCCTAAACGGGGCGAGATAGACCCCCCCCCCCCCCCCCTCCTATAGTAACAAATGCTTGTTTTGACCCCTCAACAAAAAACCGTTATCAATTTTTGGCGCCAAAGTTATCGTACTCGTGCCTAGCGGAGTCTTGTTAGTAAGAGCTCAGCAAGTCGCAAAAAAAAAACAAATTACTCCCGAAAATAAATCGGTGGTTCATTCATACACCATAGGGTGGACCAAAATTGAATTTGAAATTTTGTAATTCAAAACCGCGCATGAACTGTTTAAATCGAATAATAAGCACCTACCAAGTGACGGTGCAGAGCTTTATCGTGATACATTCTACAAATAGAGCTGACTTCATAAGAGTTTTGGTACTCCATATCAACTTTATCCGATATTGACGATTTTTTTCAATAAATTTTTAAACCCCAACCCATATATGTATGTATCTTATACGTTTTCCATTCATTTTTAAATGGTTGTATATAATTATATACGCATCAGGTGCTTTAATAGAAGCCTATTTTTAAAAATAAAGTTTATCCTAACTATTTTGATAAAACTGGATATACTTATAAGCCTATAACACGAAGTACATGTGACTCAATCGTGCTGCTATGTAGTTGTGCATCTTTTCCTGTAAGATGTTATATTTCTAACGTGTTCGCTGCCAAAGGTTCGGGCACCCCGCGACGAACTGCGAGATGCAGCCTCGATGTGTTAAGTGTGGAAAGAACCACAAAGCAGAAGAATGCACTCTGGGTAAGGATGGAGTGACAGATAAGAGCCAGCTCTCGTGTGCTTTATGCAGGAACTCGGGAGACATCGCAAACTATCGGAGTTGTCCTAAGTTCAAGTATATTAAGAAAGTAAACCTGCTCCAATTCAAACACAATCCGTGACTCACCAAGCGAACAGAAAATTCCGAAGGTTGCTTCTTAGGCCACAGCGCCTAGAGCACCGGAGGCTGAAACTACAATTTAAAGTAGTACGAAGGTACCAGGTACTAGAAGCGTGTATCGTGTGCATCCCTCGCCATAGTGAAAAGAGGATTTGCATGATCGCACTCTTTGCATCTGAAGCTACCCAACTACTTTATTTATTTCAGAGTTGGAGACACTTTTGATGCCTAAGGCTGGAGTCGGAGGAGAATTATTTCGTCATGGCCAGAGATCTAAACGACAAATATAGAGACTGGGGAAATAACACACCTAATCCTAGAAGGAACCTACTATTTAATTGGTTGGGTCGGCATAGTGTCGAGTATAGACTCGATTTGAAAGATACAGATAGTACGTTGTGTCCTAGAAGTGGCTCCTATCTGGATTTTATGCTGTTCGACGTACGGTTACAACTGACCGATACGGACCGACAAACTACCTGCACACATTTGTGTATGAAAGTGACCATTGCGGACTCAGTGCCGTAATAACGATTCCCAAAGGAATTGCGGAGTTGGAGGAGTTTTTCAAACGTACTCCTACAATTACAGTCGGACACGTTGGACTCGTTTCTCCAGAATTTTGATAAGAGCATTCTCTCTCATACCTAAAACAAATTTATGAGACAATTAAACGAACTATGGACAGTACGATACCTCGGTATCAATATACTGACGACGCAGACATATTCCGCAATGCAACAATTGACGCACTACACCAACACAAAAGTAGACTGTTATCGAGACTAAAAACTTGGTACAGACAGTTTACTGACAGATAAAACTCGGAGGTTAGGACGCAGAAGTCGTTGATTAAAAACCTCCAGGAAACTACAGACTTTCTGTAAATTTGCATTGGAACAACAATTCGGGCTGTAAAATCCAACATCCGAGTATGTTCCCGCAAATAAATACAATATTTCGGAGGAACAATCAAAATGACCTTTCATGTCTTAAGATCCCCCGAACGATGAATAATGGACTAATACTGATAACGGCAGGTATAAATCCAGATAACGCAGTAGAGGATGCCAACTTATTTGTGATTGAAGATCCGCAAGAGAAGGTAGAGGCTATAGGAGCGACTTTCCAGATAGTGTACAGGGTGAATGATACCATTTGCCTTAAGCACGACCTGGAAAATCGAGTCCGTGTGCACAACTTCTACCTTCGAAATAATAATACACACTGGCGATCCGAGTACATAGGTTTTACCGAGTTCAATGACGATATCATGGCAAATAATGTCATCGCCGATGAAAGGGTACATCAACCGTACATATCGAAGGTGGAGCTCCAAGCAATCTTCGACTCATTGAGGAAGAAGAAAGCTGTGGGAATCGACGGAGTGTCGAACATTGTGCTTCGACATCTCTCTCTAGAAGCAGTAGACATTTACATCACTCTGTTTAACAATGCGCTGAATAATGCACATTATCCAGCGCATTGTAAAACATCAGTGATACAACCCATCCCCAAAAGGAGTAAGGACACCTCCAATCTGGCAAATCTCCGGTCGATAAGTCTCCTTCCGAACATCAGCAAGGTATTCGAAAAAGTGATCAATAGAACCCTGATTAAGTAGTCTGAGGACTACGGTGAATTCACCGCACCTTTTCAACATTTACACGAGCGATCTCATAGGATCACTTCACCATGCCATAGCGTATGCAAACGACTTGATCGCGTACAGATCAGGACCAAAAATCGTAGTCATTGTACTTCTCTTGCAACGTGACTTCGATAAGATTCAACGCGATGGTTGGAAGCTGAAAATCAACTTCCAAGAATCGGAAACTTTTTAGGACGCCGTTGTCTGGGGCCTCTAGGGATACCAGAATGAATTGACAAAAGCTTTCAATCGTGGGACCGCATGGACAACCACTTGCGTGACCTTCATTCGGCCCATCCTCGTTGGATGTCCCGTGTGGTTCAACGTGGGACCAAGCTTATTGGAAAAGATTTGGGTGATTAAAGGGCTTGCCTTCGGGCTTATCTTCATTTATACAGAACACCAGAGTCCCAGTACATAAAATTATATCCCAATGAGGTCGTTTGGACAATAAAAGTGGATAATTTCATGATCAAGCTGATTTTCGAAGACACATTACAAGAGCAATGAGCTCGATGAACAACCTGATCCCCGGGGCTTATTACCCTAATTACGGGTACCATGAGAGAGTAGTTTGTTCCCCCAGAGTCGTTCCTCTATCTGGATGGGAAAGGTACGTTCATATATAATTACGTAATTAGAATAAGGTATTTTAAGTATATAGATACATATATACTCGTAAATCAGTTCATGTACTAAGTTTTTTTTTTTTAAAGAAAAGTTAATTTTTTTTCTTAATAATTATTATAGTTAAAAAAAGTAAATGAAATTAATAAAGAATTTAAGTTAGATTACGTCGAAAGACATAGTTTTAAGTATTAAGTTTATCTTGGAGTGCTCGAATAGGGCCAGTAAGTTAGAATAACATAGTTAAGTTAGTTAAGCTAGTATTAAGCGTTTTTTGTCTAGCAAGTAAGTTAAAATGAATTGAAATTTAATAAAAATGCATTGAAAATTAAAAAAATTATCTTATATTTCTAAAAATTTAAGTAAAGCATTAAAAATCATAAAGTGGATCACTGGATGACCCGCGAGTCACACATCGATGCTCTAGATAAATAAATATTCACTTACGGCTCAAGTTCTGGTATTCTAGTCATATATGTATAAAGAAAGTGAGTCAACGAACCAGGAACATTCTACGGTTTGTTTACTAACATCTCAAAATCTAAATTATTTCTTAACTTATCTACGAAACAAAAAGACAGCGGTGCAATTCGAAATCCCTGGGGGACTAAGAGAATAATGTACATACGTACTCACTTAAATGTCGATCCCGTGGAAATTCCAATTCTCTAAACTGAGTTGTCAATGAATTTGTAAACTTCTACACGAATGGTTCAAAGATAATCGATGGGGTGGGTAACGGATTTTTCTCCGATACCCTAAACGTTAGCATCTCTTTCCGCCTCCCAGATTACTGTAGCGTATAGATCAAAAAAGCTCTATCTTAGCTGAAATGGAATGTAATATCTAACTTACTTTGGCGTCTTCACTGACAGTTAAGCTGCTATAAAATCTCTGGAATCGATCTCTTCTACATCAAAGGTAGCTCTCGATTGTCAATTCAACATTCACATGTGTTGGGTGCCGGGATTTGCTAGGCTCGGCATAACTTTGTAGTTTCTACCGGCAAACGAGAATCTCGGCATGCCTCTCACTACATGCAAGCAATTGCTCAATCTGAATGCAATCAAGGAGACCAACTTCAGGTGGGAGACTGGCATTAAGTGTAACTTTACTAGACAAATTGGGCCTAAGCTGGAAGCATATCAGCGGATTTTTGCAGAAATTGTAAAGATTTCTCTGGAAATTTTTAAGTGAGATTGTGAGGCTCTGAGGGAGATATCACTAAAAAAAAAAAGATTTTATCAACGAATTAGTGCACTCACTTGTCATCCAGGACGAATTGGGGGTCACTAAATTTGCAAAGCAGCTTTATTCAGACCCGAACTTTATTTAAATATCCTTAGGACTATTTCTGATTTTAATTCTCTTTAAGTACTTTAAGGAAAGTGAAGACTTTAGGTTAGGTTAAGTGGCTATCCTAGGTAATCGGTAGGATTCACTTAGACCACAGTAGGTGTTACCACAGGAGCCGGTTAATTCTACTAGTATTGGAACCATTTCGATTTTAGGTCTAGTTTACAAATTTGATTGATATCCAAATCGGCAGTATCTAAGAGTTCCTCGAAGAAATATTAACCCGGATTTTGCTTTCTTACTGAGGATAACGCAGGGAAGTTGTATAGAAGGTGTTTTCCTTACCTCCTCCTGCCCATGCAGCTGCGACAAAAGTCATTGACCGGAATTCTAAGCCCCGCGGTATGTCTGCCTAATACAAAATGGCCTGTTAGAAGCCCGATAATACCTATGTGTCCTCTGCTGGTACGCAACAGACCTATTATTTTGCATCGACTTAGCTAAGGCCACGTCTATCTCACATTATTGCATGTATCGAGTTTACGCCATCTATCATTAGCTTGTTGCAGTTACTTTACCAATTTTGATTTCATTATAGGTGATTCGAGTGCTTTTATAGCTGGTTGACTGTCGGTGTAAATGACGATTTCCGAGTTCGATATCGCCCCCTTTGACAGCCACTCAGTTGCTTCACGAATAGCCATAACCTGAGCTTGGAATATACTGCAATGATCCGGTAATCTAAAAGACTGATTAATACCAAGATGTGCCGAAAAAATACAGGTCTCAAAACCATCACTTGCCTTAGACCAGTCAGCGTAAATTTCCACTACAGAATTATTAAGGATAGAATTCTCTGTCTATTACTGTCGGCTGGGAATACTACTGCTATATTTAACATTGAAGTCTAGAAACAGAATTAAGTAGTCCCTGACTTCTATGTGACTGCTATTTAGGCTTGGAATTTTGGCATGCACTGTATCACCGCTACTCCATTGTGATGTCTCCCTCAGTCGCAATGTCGATTTCATTGCTATCTCTTTCTCTTAAATATCTAAAGGAAAAATATGCAGCGTTGTCTCCAGCGCCATGGTGGAAGTGACCCGCAATAAGCTGGTTGTCCTTTGTATCTTAATGAGAATAGAGACGTAACTACCTCTGTCCAGTACTGTCCAGCAGACTCGGATGCCATACATGAGTGTCGGTCTAGCTATCGCAATATATAACGAATGAATTATTTGTGGACGTACACCTCATCTACAGCCCGGAGCCCTTTCACAAGAATATAATACGGTAGCGGCCTTCACTTTCCAGCACAGTTTCCTGTCCAATATAAGATCCAAGCATTTCGCATGGTCCGAGAACTGAGCTGTATTCCTCATTATTTGTGGTATGATCTACAGAATTCTGTGCTTTCTTGTGAAAAGCACTACTACTGTTTTCGCTGGATTAGTAGTAAGGCCACATTTTTCAGACCACTTGATCAGCTTTGCCAGAACTGATTTTATAAGATCACGAAGAGCTAACGGGTGTTTACCACTAATTGCTAAAGCGATGTCATCAGCATACGCTATAACTTTACATCCTTCCTTTTCAGAGGAGTATTTCGTCTACTGTGAAAAGTCATAACTGTGGTGATAGCACCACTCCCTGTGGTGTACCGCGTTGTACCGATCTTCTTGATTTGCAAGAATCAAGTTCTGAATTTATCACCCTGCTTAGCAGCATCTGGTTGATCCAGTGACTTAGTCTAACGTTTATCTTGAGAAGACTTTAATATGCCACAATTTGCAATATATTCGCAGAAATCCTCTTTAGTCAAAGATGTACTCGTACATCTAATTATTCAGTATCTGTACTTAAACCACAAGATACTGGCTGAGAATTTTATATAAATTCTATATTCCGATTAAAATGCCTCGTTTATCATCGCCATTATTCATTGTTTCAGAGGAGTCACCCGTCGCCGTCACCACGTGTGTATATGTGGAGGGGGGCTTTGATTTTTTGTGGTGACAATGACTCAGTGGCAAGAGAACAATGTGGTTCCCTTCTTTTTATTCTCTTTGTCAGATGGTTTCTGCTTGGATTTGCAGAGCTCCATGTGTGCCTCCAATGAGTTTTATGAACACAAAAATTACTCAAGCTGAAGCTAAAGTTGCTGGTGGCGGATGGCTGAGTTGGTGACCGTAGTGGAGTTGGTGATAGTGGTGGTTATGGTTGTGGCCAGCACCCCGGCACATACTGATGATGGCAGGAATCATGTCAAGCATACATTTTTTTTTTTAAATAAAGCTTAAAGGGTATTAACATCATTTGTGACATTTTAAGTGGAGAGTTTTTATTGCCCTCGTTGAAAGTTTTTTTTTTATAGGGGCAAGGCATGTGAATGTAATTAGAGGGAGAATACAATTTAAGTGGAAACTGTAAACTGTTTTTAGATCTGATTCACTTTATTACATTTAAATAATTGCTTATCTTTCAGTAGTAAATGCGGAAAGCAGTTCGGTCATGCGTAGTGGATATAAATATCTGGGTGCTACGCTTGTATTTTGCA
Source organism: Pocota personata (assembly GCA_963082735.1). NCBI lineage: Eukaryota > Metazoa > Arthropoda > Insecta > Diptera > Syrphidae > Pocota > Pocota personata. The sequence continues at coordinate 209,343,547 of OY720429.1, forward strand.
CTGTGGTGCAAAGCGAAATCGCTTAGATTAGCTATTACGAGTATTATTACCGAGACACGGTGCAACAAGCAAGCTGATAAAGACTTGCAGTTGCATGTCTCAACGCAATTTATACCCTGTGTCTATTTTTAATACCCTATCCAGGGTATGTTAAGTTTTATACATAGATTGTAACATATAAAAATAATAACGATAGACCCATAAATTATATATTTTTGAGATCTAGCCATATCCGTTCGTCCGTGCGTCCGTCTGTCCGCCCTTCCACCTATTCGTATATCATCACTTTTCAGGCCTTACATTTTGAGCTAAGAACAAGAAATTTGGTATATAAGCTTTCTAGAATCCGAAGCAGTACAAAGTAAACAATTTTAAAATCGGCACACAGACACAGTTTTTTAAACACATTTTGGTTTTCTCAATACTTTTGCTAGAAACTGACAAATATTGCCCAGGTTAAATATGTAAATGTTGACATTCTCTACATATCGTCCATACGTTATATATGATCACTCCTAGCTTTTGGGGGAATCCGTGATCTTCCGTTATAAATTTAGTGAGCGACTCCCACTTTCTGCTAAGAAAAAGTTGTAACAATAATTTTCTGATAAAATTTCTTAAAAATTGCGGAAATATCCTCTGTATAAAAAGAAAACATTGCATCTGTTTTAAAAATTTCGCAACGACACGCCCACTTTATTAGGGGTGTGCTAAAAGATGGAGGATAGGGTATCATACGATTCGTTCTAGACAGATTTTAACTTCCCTGTATGTTTTTTATTTAAATTCTTTGATGGTATAAGAATACCATTTAATCTCTTAATCAAGGTGAATAACCGATACCCAATGGGTTTGCACATAAATGCATATTCAAGGTCCAGTGATTAGACTTAATTGAGCTGATATGATAGATCATAGTTCACCTAGAATGGATCTGAAAAACAATTTCAACAAGAGTGTCGAAGTCAAAGACCCTTGAAAAGGTATCATTAGATATTTTTCTTTGCGAAAGAAGGTTAGAATTACCCAACTTGCAACAGAGGTTCATTTACTTATAGTACGCCTCACAATTGGTTATGATTCTACAGCCTTCCATCCTACTTGGGCACGTTACTTCTGTAGTAGTAGTGATATATTGATGGTCTTCACTCTCCACTTGAAATTCATTAGTCTTTTCCAATATCTGGTGGTGCAAAACGGCTTTAAATTTTCGCTCAAAACATTGAATAAAGTCTTTTATGTAACATTGGGCAATGATACACCTTGATAGCTCTTAGAAGGCATAGTATATAGGTCTATACCAAAAAGAAACCTTCCGACATCAGATATAGCCATCTTAGTGAACTGTCTGAAATCTATATAATCAAATACAATTAAATCGAAGACATTTAAGGTACTTATGTAAGTCGCAATGCACTAAATACCATCAGTCACCTCAAAGTCAGACTGTACTGGGGTCCGGACTCGGACATAGCCCTTTAACAACAAGGAAATCTATGAGATTGCTTATTTTATTTGAATCCGACGGCCAATGGGTTCACCGGTTGAGTGAAAGTCGCAGTTGTATTGGTATCAGTCTAGAACTCCAGAAGGTATGCTTCGCCTTAAAATTACCGGCAATGATAAATTTCGGCTCGACTGAATCGAATACTTTGGTGAATTCGCTTATTTTGAAGTTTGCATCTTATTTATTTGTCACGTGTAGTGACTCTAATTGCATTGATTCAAATTCAAATTTTATATCTTCTGAATGAATGCAGTCTTTTAGGGAAGACCCGCTTCTTGCGTTGTCAGAAGGGTGACATGCTTTATAGGGATAATACCCCCTCACTCTTAATGTTATATCCAATGGTCTCCTAAGATGAGTTTCAGATACTAAACATATGTACATCGACTTTTTCCTTCACAAACAATATTTCTAACTCGTCTTTATTGTAGAGCGAGCTTTTGGTTTATGCTATTTTCGACAAAATTGTAATGAAAATGTTTTGCAAAAATTAACTTTAGATTCAAAAAGATACGCAAATGGCCTAGTTTACACCACTGATTTGGTCTGGGACCAAGACCGGGTATTGTACAAAAGTCATTGGTGTAAATGCTTTGAAAAACAGAACAGAACTGTTGGGTCAGTACAAAAATGTTAGTAATCTAGACAATACCTATATTTTGGTGTGGTATACGGCTTATAAACACTCTGTTCTAATAGGTTTTCTAGAATGCGATAGATGTCTCTTTCGGTGGTTTTGCAGGCAGCAGTGATATCTATGGATGGACAGATCATAATAAATGATTGGACCAAAGCCTTATTCTGTTTGGGGTAAACTCAAAAGATTTGCAAAGTAGGTCAATATCATACTTGACTGTGCTAGATCAAACTGACTGGTTGCTCCCTGAGCCGGAGTTGTGGTTTGAAAAAGTGTGCTATTTGATCTCAAAAGCTTCTCTCGTCCCTCTATGCGAACCTGTTTTATATGCTCCTTGATTTGCTATGCGTTTCGCGGCACTCTTCATCAAACAAAGGGTTTAATTATGGTGAATGGGAGAAACCTAGCACCTACCAAGATGTTAAGGAGCATTCAATCGACAAAGGCTCTAACAGTCCTCCAGGGGATTTCCAGGTCCCCATATGAATATTTAGGTGTGGTTTCGCCCCTCCGCAAAGTCGATTAGACTGTTTCTGAATGTTATTTCGTGTAGGCTGTATTTTCGAACTGCACATTGTTTGCAAATCCTGTCGAGGAGCTCGTTGAAGCAATCTTCGGTGACGTCTTCGTTATTCTCTATGTGGGCGTGGGATTAAGTCGTAATATTAATTGCCATTAGGCGTTCTTGCCTGAAACTCAAGACTTGTTATCAAAGAACTGTAGATGTCTATTTGTCAACAGAGGCTAACTGAAAGAACGACTAAAAGGCCACAAATTTCATATTAACGAGTATACCATGAACGGTTATTCCAATTCACCAGAACAGTAAACACCATCAACGAAAAAAAGTTCCTGCTGCATCGTGCGTTGTAGGATAGACGTCCACAAAGAAGGAAAAGATCTCTCACCTCACCAGCCCATTAGTACGAGTACCATATTCTAGTATGGTCATGGACCATGGGTGCGTCAGCTCCATTATTATTTGCTCAATGGTAGTGCGGGTAAATAACGCATCATTGGAAGTGGCTGGCAATCGTTTGACTTGGTCAAACACCACGCTGATATGAATTGAGGAAACACACGATAGAGCAGGTCTATGGATGGATATTTATGTATGTGCCAGATCATGGGTCCATAAGGAGGATGGTATAGGAATTCACGTTTACTTAGTCATTCCCATTTTAAAATTATACCGATCATGGTTAAGACAGAGTTCATGATTGAATGCAATGTGGTGCGCATCTTTTGTTATGAACCCGCACCTGTTTCAATGATGTATTGAGGTGTTCCATGCTAACTGAGACTCGCCTTAATAAATCGTCAAATTGTGAATTTAATGTGAGCTGATGACAAGCGTTAGTTTCTAATGATGACTGTGACACTAATAGATAGAGTGACCTTATATGTTCACAGCATTGCTCATTTGGGAATAGAAATGGTGGATAAGTATGTCTCAATCGAATTGAATTTTACACTTTTCCGGGTTTGGCAACCAACAAACACTTCTATTCTATCTGATTGACGACTCTAATGATGATGGCGACAAGTTGAATTCATTAACCATGTGAGGAGTGATCCATTAAACATTCTCTACTCTTAGATATAGCGAAGTGAATTACTTAAGCATTAAGAAAATGACAGATACAGTTATTGAGTTCAGTATGAATAAAATATTTTGTAGCAACCTCAAAGTGAGAAGTCTCAAAGAATACAAGTTTTCTAGAGGGCACCATGTAGAACTGGAAGCTATAAATCATCGAACAAATTTGATTATAAGCAAATTATTTTAACCACATGTATTCGTACATACGCCAACTTTCTCGCGGTAATTGTTTATAAACATCAGCATTCTGGCCAACTCTTGTAGTTGAATCATTTGGGAACATGTAGATTTTTATTCAGATCGTGATGCACGGAAAATCATATTATCCTACTTATGAAACGTGCAACTCTCTAATAATAATAAGAAATCTCCAGGCAATGCATTACGGCCCTGTAAAGGTAGCACAAGTATGCTAGGAATTTGCCTATTAATTTTCTGTTCTTAGAGATCGAAGATCTTTACCAACGATCGTACCTACATCATTAAATTCATTTGCGGTTTGGTGTGAAGCGGCTATGAGCGTGATTTCAGAGATGATTAACACGAAAACTTCTTTTAAATTATTCAGTGGATGGATGCGGCATTCACGATTTATTTAAAATGTGTCTATGATTTTGTTGGCCTGCGGTTAACAATTCAATTGGCGTGCAGAAATGAATTGAGGGTTTGCTATAGAATTAAGATGGATATGACACACTTATTAGAAGAACCAATCAACACTTTTAGGAACAAAGCATAGCTTTTCATCTGTTCCAGAAAATTGTAATAAGGTATGTACCTTTATTACCCCAGTGTAAGACTACTTATAATTCTAAAGGAATAATATTCTTGAATTATTTTACTAACCGGACATTGACGGCAAGTTTTCGGACATGAGAATATTAACCATTTTTTTCTGGTTAATATTCCCTAGGAATATTTTTGTTTGCCTTAGCTTTAGGACTTCCTTTTAGACTCTAGCTCTTTTGGTTTTTTCCTCTTTTTTTTGAATCTTATCGGGTGATGTGCTTGTCCATCGCAGAAGAGTTTTGGCCCTGCAAATGGAGTTGCTGCCGGGGTTCGTGAATCTATAGTAAATAAGGCCAAGGGGTGTATCCTAAAGGGCAAAGTTGTAGAAATTGGAGATGGATGTTGTTCCGTGATTTTGAATGTCCTTATGGGTACTTTGAGAAGGCCAACCAAAAGAACATAGAAAGACATTTCTCGGAAACGGTTTGAGATACAAGGTCAGGCTAGGTTGGGGTGGCTATCAGCTAAAATCCAACACACTTAGACCAATAATAGGTCCATTGTGATATCACATGGGTTTGGTTTGGTTTGCCTATTAGACAGTGTCCAGTGATGACACTTATAACAGCGCTGATATGAAGTCTATTCAGAGGAATCAAATTCTTAGAGCGCTACAATTTGTACCACTAGTCCACCTAGAATTAGTCTTTACAATAGCATCCAGCTTTAATTTAAGTTTTTATGTAGCGATCGGCATACCCAGTGAACTTTTGTCTGGAAGGATGGGAATGTCTTCAGGAAGGATATTAAACTTTTTTAAGGTGGAGGCGTGGCCATATACTTTCGTGGTCCACTGTAAAGTAGCTTTAAGGCGAATAGCTGAGCTAGCTGCCATTTGCCTACCAAAGATGTCAAGGGGTTTCAAATGAAAAGAGTGTCCATAGCTGCGGTCGTTCGCATTGCTCCGCTAATACACAGACAGGCTGAACGTTGGACCTTGCTTAATAACTTCTGGTTTATGGCCTTATCCAAGGCAATCCAGCAGACAACTACACCGTACATAAGGATAGGTTTGATGACCGAGATGTAGAGCCAGTGAGTTAATCTGGGTTGTAAGCCCCATTTGTTCCCAATGGATTTTTTGCAAGAGAAGAATGCGACAGTGGCTTTCTTTACCCTTCCTTGTATGTTAGGTTTCCAGCTTAGTTTTCTATCGAAAATAAGACCCAGATATTTTGGTCCATTGGAGAAATTTAAGCTAGTTCCATTAAGGGATGGAGGGTTAATAGGTGTGATTTTATAAAGGAAAAGTTCGGTTTTGTGGGGATTCACCCCTAGACGACAATGAGCTGTCCACCTAGTTTATCTATATCCACCTCATCCTTCTTATATACCATCAGGATAATAGCATCGAACCCAAAGCTTATTACGCCTTTGGTCTTCGCCAAAGGATCAAGAGATTCCTTATTGATCATAATAAGCGCGCATCTATAAACGCCCCTCTGCTCCTCCAGCTTAACGACTTTCCAGTTGTGAGTTGGAAGCGATGGATTGCTGATTTGTAGGATCTGGATAATATTTTCCGTTGGAGGGTTTGACTGGGATCCAGGTGCGAGTTCTCGGTCTGCATGGGATATCCTCTGTTGCTATAACCTCGAGCTTAACATAAGGCCAAACCACCCCTAATTTACCAATTGCTATCTTATAGAGATCACAAGGGAGTCGGACTGGGATTCTCTTCCATAATTTCGAGAAAACATGTCGCTAGTTTGGTTGGGATCATCCTCCATTTTTCGGGAGTGATTGTGCCATCGATGTCATTCTTATCGATGACTGCCAGTACAAACCTGTCTTTGAGGATTTCGATGTAAGATTTGGATGTGACGTTGGAGGGCCTGGAGGAGGTGCTGGTGTTGTGCACCTTAGGTTTTTTTGAATCCGAGCCGGATTCTTCCAACGATGTCTGTCTTTTAGACGTGAAGTTTCTGTTAGTCTTACTGGGTTCACTACTGACAATCTTCTTGGCCCAATCGAATAAGGTTTTCACCTTATCGTTCATTTTGTTCCACGGTATGTTGCCGAATTTCTTGAGAATACGGCCAGCTGAGCGACGATCTTTGTACGTCTGTTTTGAGGGAGCGACTTGTCGTGAGCCGGAGCTACAAACCGATCCCGAAGAGTCCTTATTGGACTATAAAGTTCCTTTACTAAGCTCCGTGCGGCTTTTAATCCACAATCATTTTGCTAGCCAATACCTTTGGAGTGTTACCGGTAGACAGCTTAATCGTCGTACTACCGTCCGGTTTTATAGGAGGACCGGTCTCATCTATATTATTCTTTTTGTTTTTTGTTAAATTGGTTTTGTTCATGTTAAGTCCCACGAGTAAGCAGGTATGGAATATGTCTACCGCAGCATAGCCGGTTCTGCTGTGATAAGGCAACTTACGACAGGCCCTTGCCAGGGCACCTGGAGGAGCTCTTTCGCGACTAATTTAACCCTCAGCCTTGCATCCTTGGGTACGGTTTACTGTCTGCTCACACCGCCACTGGATTCAGATTGATTACTCATTCGGTAAGGACCTTTCTCTGGAGACTATACAGCTTGTGTGACCCTGCTGCAATTGCTCCCCAGAGTCACTAGATTCTACTGAACATCCCCATTCTTATAGAGAGGATTTTTCTCAGCCTAGACGCCTCAGAAGATTCTTCTATTTTGCCACAAAAGAGTCTCCAAAAATTACGTTTAGCTAACCTCAATTCTTTTTTATATATTTTTAGGGATCCTCTGTACGAGTCCCAGTAAGTTTCATATCTTGTGCTTTTGCCTTTGTTGAAAAGCTTCCTACAAATATTTCTGAGTGGTCCTAGATCTGAGATCCACCAGTGTGGTTTTGTCTTGCCCCTAACGTAACCAAAGGACAAGAGGAGGACATCGCTTTATTGAGGGCTACTACTACTGAGCATCCCCACCACGACAAGGTAAGTAATCGAAGAGGATGTTGAGATATTAGAAGAATAAGCTTATGAGCAAACTTGCAGGAAGTATAAGGCCAAGTTTAATAGTGATATGGATATGGACCAAGCTTTCATTTGTTTCCATTGAAAGGGTTTTCTATTTAGAACAATAAAAAGCAGTCATCTTTTGCATTCACAAGTTTTTTTCGAAAACCCAACCGTTTCGTCGTATCCTTAAAATCAAAATTATTCAAGGTCACCGAACACCCTCCATTTTTATTAACTTCGCTCTTTCTCACATTTCATATAAATGGAATTCAATTGCAGGTTACAATTTAAATCTGAAATAATGCACATAAACTGCTGATATTTTTAAGTCAACATAATGAAAAATTAAACATGAAAAATTATATCGGCCAAATTGGTCACAGAACTGAGAGATAACGCGACCGGGAAACTTAGTGTACAATAACTGCATTATTTCTCTCGCTGTATGGCAGGTGACACAGTCTTGTTGAAACCACATGTCTCCACAAAAATATCGTCCAATTGGTGTCATGTCCCGATAACGTTTACCTTTGACTGTTACAGCAGCACCACCAGAAATTTCCTAAAGTACGGCTCAATCCAACCTTTTATGGTTGCATTGGTTATTCGTGAATGGCCAATAGATTTTCATAACCCTAAATATGACAATTTTGTTTCTTTGCCTCGCTATTCAGTTGAAAGTGAGCGTCATCGCTGAAGATGATTTTGTTCGAAAAATCACCATCAACTTGTAGTTCTGTAACACTCAATCATCGAAGTCACGACGCTGTCCATGGTTTGATGACTTCAATTCCTGAATCAATTGTATACCGCTTCATAATTACAAATGTTAATGCTTAATATTTGCAGATGTCAAATATCAGCTGCCTATCTTTGACAGAATTACAGTAGTGCCAGTTTAACCTCCAATTGAATCACCCTTTATGTATATTTAAGTAACACCGTTTCAGAACATATTTATATATTTGTCAACATTTATAAATAAATGCTAATTTTTTTTTATAACAATCGCTTTGCTAAAGATAGCGAAAAACTAATGCGGATATAGAAACTGCATACAAATTATTCTTCGTTGTCAAATTTAAATCGGTATTCAATTTATACTCTATAAAGTTAATATTTCGCTGCGAGTTAATGTGAAACACATTATGTATGTTCCCTTACTTTCTACTTGCACTGAAATTCGTTAAAATACAAATTTCAAGAAATGGGGAAAAAATCCTAGAGAAAGGTAAAAACTAAAAAAAAAAAAATAAATAAATAAATAGGGAACCCGTTGAAAACAACAAGAGCTGTGCACGGGAGAAATGCCAGGAACATACTTATGTGAGGAACGACCAATTTGTTTGTGCTGGAATGTCTACGAATAGCATTTTATGTTCACTTGTACCTATTTTTTGAGTGATTTGTCAGGGATTTGACAGTTTATCCACCAAAATTCCTTTGGTAAAAATTCGTAAGATTTTCCATTCAGAGGAAGTGTTTTGCTCTTTCGTTGCCTCTCTCTTTTACAAATTTGTTGGATTAGGGAACGCAATTTATAAAAATTTGTACAATTTGTTACGAATTTAAGGCAGCTTCATCCCAGGGCTCGAAAGTAGGTATAATTCTAAATTTATTCCATCTCCATCAGTTTTCCCTGTTCGAAAATATATTGGCCGTTGGGCTTATCCAAATCCACTACAGCAAGCTGTAGAGCATTTTGGGTAGTCCCGCTAAACTGAGCCGTTTAGCTCTCGGTTTTTTTTTTTGCTGGGTTGCTTGCTTCTTTCTAGGATCTTTCCCTTTTAGCTGTAAAAGCTTCCCTATTATTTTTTCCGGCTGTATTGCCAGTTGTTTTCTTCTGCACTATTTCATTACCCTTTTCTGTCTTATCGACTGCTATTTTAGATAATATCTTTGAGACCTTGGTGTCAACGGTCTTCGGTGTAGCTTTGCGCGTCATGGCTGCATTATTTTTCGAGTTCCACTGGGACTTGCTTTATCCGAGTAGGTCCCCCTTCAGACAACGCTGGCTTCTTTGAACTTGGCAGTCTTTTTGCTAAGGTTCTTTATATCGCTGACACCTTTTGCTCAGAACTGCTTTTCCTCGTTCTTTTTCGGACGCTTTATTATCAGCTTCTTGTTTCATCAAAACATTTTTCTTTATAGTTTCTTCGGTCTACGTGAGTTTCTCCTTTTCTTATCGGAAAGTAAGGTAGGATCTTAATCTCCAGTATGCGCTTCAGGTGTCCGGCCTTTTGTAATCCCTAAAAAAACAATTATTCCTAAAGGTAATAATTTGTTTTTTCTTTTCCGTGACTTTTTTCTGGGCTTTTAGTCAGCAAGCAAACTATCCTCTAACTTCTCCGAGATCTCTTGGACCATTGGACTGATTTTGGATGCATATTGCACCTTTTTTTGGTCAGCTTTCGCAAATACAATAGTGTCTGTCACCGAATCAAGCAAACATTATTTTTAAATTATATAAGACTATCTTACCATAGGTCTCCCTGTGCAGCTATGAGAACTTGTTAGCTATTGGTTTGTCCCCTAAAATTTCCATCCTTGGGCATGGTTTAGCCGCTGACGCCACCACTATAATAGGGTTGAAATGTCTCAATCAAAATGAATAATGAAACATTTTGAGAGCATGTGGAGTCATTATAATTTTCAAAAATTAACCGCTTTTCGTAGTTCATCCCCAAACCAAACTGCTGCTTCGAAAGTGAGCTACTTTGCATCAGGTAGGCTACTTTCACAAAATTTTCACAACCACTGCCAACTTCACTGATATTCACTTTTGTTTTCATTCTGACATCTATCAACAGAGAAAAATCGTCAAAAAAAAATATCCAATTTGAGAAAAAAGTGCGAGAAAATAACTTAGAACGGGACTCTTCCAAATTTTTTAATTCATTTTTGAATTATTATGACTACCATGGAGCCAGCGCAAAATAAAACATGGGACCTGTCCCTATACGAGTTACAACGCAAGCCACAGGAGGTCATCACGGACAACACGGAGATCGCAGTCTCTCCGCGAAGTCTCCACAGCGAACTCATGTGTCCAATTTGCCTGGACATGCTGAAGAAAACTATGACCACCAAGGAGTGTCTGCATCGTTTCTGTTCTGATTGCATTATAACGGCACTGCGCTCGGGCAACAAAGAGTGTCCAACTTGCCGGAAAAAGTTAGTGTCGAAGCGCTCATTGCGCCCTGATCCCAATTTTGATCTGCTCATCTCGAAGATCTATCCGAGCCGTGAGGAGTACGAGGCAATTCAGGAGAAAGTTATGGCCAAGTTTAATCAAACACAATCGCAGCAGGCTCTGGTGAATTCTATCAAAGAAGGCATTAAGTTGCAGTCACAGAATCGACCACAACGGTACCGCAAGGGCAACGAGAGTGATCGCGACCATAGGGAACATTCGTCCCATCACACATCAAACAGTAATAGCAGCAACAGCAATGCTAACAATGCCGGTTCCAGTGCGTCGAGTAATAATCGTGTTAATGATGAGGTCTCCGACAGTCGGAACGTTTCGAATCCTCCATCTGTGCGGAGTACACCTTCTCCAGTTCCTTCGAACAGTAGCAGCAGCAAACCAAAGCGGGCTATGTCCGTGCTAACATCGGAACGCTCTGAGGAATCGGAAAGCGACAGTCAGATGGATTGCCGCACCGAGGGCGATTCAAATATTGATACGGAGGGTGAGGGCTCATCTGAGCTAGGCATAAACGACGAAATCGAGCTTGTCTTTAAGCCACATCCGACCGAAATGGCCGGTGATAACCAGTTGATGAAGGCATTGAAGGAGAACTGCGTGAGGTATATTAAGACCACGGCTAATGCTACCGGTAAGCACTGGTTTTGGGATTTGATGGAGGAGGAGAGTGAATTTTGAATTGTAATTTCAGTTGATCACTTGAGCAAGTATTTGGCCACGCGAATGACTCTGGACTTGGGAGCTGATTTGCCAGAAGCATACCGGATGATTAACTTTTGTATTTACATTGCCCCCCAGCCGCAGCAGCTGGTCATCTTGAGTGGCAACCAGACATTGCATCAGGTTAACGACAAGTTCTGGAAGGTAAGTGTACATAATGGTTGTGTGTGATTGGGAAGCCCATTATGCTGCCCATACCGAAGCTGTAAGGCGCAGGTTCATACGCTTTGCCTTACGCGGTTTGTCTTGTTGATAACCTCAACCCGTCACCCTATGTATATCGTCTTAGACTCATTAATCTTTCGTCATTGGAATACCGATACTTACTCAGATAGTATCGTTCGAACCCTAGCCATTGCCAGTCATAGAGTTTCAGTTTTTTTGACTACACCCTGGTTTCAAAGAAGAACACTATCCGCTCTGCTGACACGATCATTGGTCTATAGAAATTTCTAAGATTTTCTTTATCATAGATCTATTGGTTAGGTAGAGTAGGTGACAATTGTTCACATCGGTGTAATCCGTATTCCGGTTGGTGTAATGCGTACGAGTAAATCTCGCCATGTGTTATAGATGTTATAGTTAATCTGCATGATACACTCTATGCCAAGATATGTACTCGGCAAATACGATCGCTTATAGAGCCGTTTCTTGTAATTTTTTGTGAAGCCCTTTGTTCATCTATTAATACCTCTTGCGGGTCCTCTAAACGTTGTCTCAGTTCAGAGTTAATAAGTTACCTACATATTTTCTGATTCGCTCGTGGATTCTGTCATTTTATCTATATGCAAATATTGTTTTGGTATACTTTGGGATGGGTGAAACAAAGTGCTGTACGTGACCGTCTTCTATTCTTCTTTGGAACTCAAATCTAACATTTTCGCTATCGATTTCGGCAATAAAGTCCATTTACGTTTTTTTTCTTCTCATTTTTCTTTCAGGTAAACAAACCCATGGAGATGTACTACTCGTGGAAGAAATCCTAGGGACCACTGAGTCGCTCTCATTAAGAGAGTGGGATTTTGGCATAATTCTTCATCTCACAATAAAAAAAAAAAAATATAATATCTGTAAACAGTAAAATAATATTTTATGTCACTTAGCAACGTACAACATTGTCCCCCACCCCCTTTTAGATTCTATCCGCTTATGTAATTCATGTTATTCTACAGAAATACAGACAATTGATTGCTAATAAAAGTGAAATCATGATTTAAGGAACACAAAAAGCTGATTGTTTCATTATGTTTTTTGTTTTATTTAGAATATGATTTTGCATTTGGTACGATAACAGATACAGATACAAAACTAAGGTACACCCTTGTGATAAAGGAAAGCATTTTAAGGAACAACTTAAACTTCTGCAAAATTAAGCACTATGCGTGGTGAGAATTGTGATGTTTATTATGTATTTAAGAAAATAACCTAATCTAGAAGTTATACTTCTACGATTAACAACTACGACTATCTACGTTCAACTTTTTTTAGTTTAATAAGTATAGCTTCTTTAAATTGTGAGTATTCTTCGCTGGCTTCTATCTCGTTACGACATTCTCCTTGTAGTCGCAAAAGGCACCTTTCTATATTAGATTTGTCTCCTGTTTGTATGTTTTTCAGGAGTTCCTTTTCCATGTGATACGGTAAACCCAAATCACTAAGCTCTTCTAGTTCATCTTCTGTTAGGAGGCGAAAGTCTCTCCGGTATTCTTCGCATTTTTCATAAATATCTAACATTTGCTCGGCTTCTGATTTGTCACCTTTTCGTTGAGTTTCAAGGTATTTCCGCAATAGCTTTGCGGCCTGTTGATTTATAAGTGTTTCTTGAGCATTGAGACGATAGATTCGTTTGACTTCATCTTCGGTAAGATCTGAACAGCCGCAGAAACATTTTATAAGACGTTTAGCCGCAACCTGAAAGGAAAGGAAGGTTATAAGTGAAAATAATTTGTTTCATAACAGTTTCGCGCTATAAACAGGATTTGTTGGAATTGTTGAGGAAAGTATTAATGAAATGATAATGATTTAAAGTCAATTGGCGTGTAAGATTACACCGAGCTTAGCCCATGAGGCGCAGATAGTCAAGAGATATCCATCCAGTTATCTTGCACTGGATGCAGTATAAGTATACAAATCAGAAAAGCAAAGACAACAGTTCAGAGTGTTGTCGAAGTGAAAAAATGTGTCTAAAGGGCTTTGTCCACCAGCAATACAATTTGCAAGTCAGTTTCTGCAAAAACTAGTCCGCGTGGAAACAGTATCAACAAGCTTTTGTTCTGTCAGTTCTGATAACTTGAGAAGTAAGCCGACTGGACACAAATTAATATGTAGTGATTACGAATATATACACCCCGTGCTAAAAAAAAGAGGCATACTTGGAAAATTTTATAATTTTATGACTTCCGACTGCAATACTCATATTTTCAACTATTTTCAACATACATATACATATGTACTATGTTTTTGAATGTAGCTCGACCGGCAGTATGGAATGGAAACCTGCGAGTGAAAGACGAAGAAATACGGAAAGATCGGCTTCAGGAGCCCATATCCCTTAAAAATCGCTTTTCATCTTATCTTACAGCAACTCAACTTTTAAAGAATTTGATGCGCTGTCCGATTCCATCACTCGAATTGTCTCCTTGTATTCTCATACTGAAATTGTCATTGCGGTCGATTTCAATATACACAATTCGGATTGGCTTCAACATTCTCGCCAGACAACATCCGAAGGAAGGTATGTTGAACTTTTTGCTGAGATAAACAATTTGGCTCAGCTTGTATATGAGCGTATACGAATACCAGACATTGAAAGTCATTCCGCCAACACTTTGGACTTGTTTCTGACCATTTTTTTTAATTTGCGCGCGCCAAATGGGATCTGAATACCATTAAATTATTTCAGGGCACGGGCGTTTGTATAAATTGAGAGAGAGAAAGATAGATTGGTGTAGTGGGTTTGAAACTTAGGTGGTATTAAATTTCAGTATAATATCGTATCAGCTACATTATCGTATTCCGGCTACACAGTTAAAGAAAAAACTCCTAAAAGAAAAGTGTGGCAATACGAGAAAGCTAACTGGAGCGGCCTTAATAGCTTCTTTAGGAGTTTTAACTGGTCATTCGTCAAAAATATTAAAAATTTTGCCTCGTCTGTTACCCCTACGCTCATTTACAATGACATTTCAGCTGTCAGTTCCTTAGACAAAGCCAATCTGCTTGCTGCTCACTTTGCAGCGAACTCCATACTGCCAGATAATGATTTGTCTCCGTCTGCATTTGAGAGCATTAAATTTTCCATGGGACAAGTTCACTTTCACACTCGTATAGTTGCAGGAGTACTCAAAGGTCTTAACATAAACAAAGCCGCTGGTCCAGATGGTCTTCCCCCATAGTTTTGAAGAGCTTTTCTTCCACGCTGGCAGCAAAACCTGGTTGCGCTTAATATCTCAAAGGCATTTGACAGAGTTTGGCATCAGGCTCTTTTGTCAAAAATTCGTGCATATGACGTCGATGAGTCTCTTATTCAATGGATTAGAAATTATCTTTCGGGGCGTTCAATACAAGTTGTCTTGGACAGCTTCAAGTCTGCAATTCACCAAATAAATGCTGGTGTTCCCCAAGGCTCTGCTTTGTCTCCGACTCTCTTTCTTATTTTTATAAATGATCTCTTGTCTGCAACTTCTAATCCAATCCATTCCTTCGCTGATGACAGTACCCTCAGTTTTTCATGTTCTCTAACTCACATCCTTGCTCTTCGGCCGTAGAAGAGGAACGGAAACGAATATGAATATGAATCGCGTGTTAAAACATATAGGTGATAGAGACATTGTAAACTCCATGCATTCACTTGAACATCGTCGAAATGTCTCGTGTCTTTTCCTATTTTATCGTTTTTTTTATAAAAAATGATCCAGCGAAATAGCCAGTTGCATTCCTCCCCTTTAAAATTTTACCCGCAATACGCGTCATGCTTCGAATGCATATCAGTCCCACCCTTATGTCCAACTTCGGTCATACTGTCAAATATAGGGATTCGTTTATAAGCCGAAAGACACGAATGTGGAATGATCTCGTCTCTGTATTTCCCCATCACTGCACCCTTCAAACATTTGAAGCCAACGTGCACAGTCTCCTCCTCTGTTCCTCTTCCCCCTTTTCCTAACGCCCGTGCCCTGAAACAGTTTAAGGGTATTCATATCCCCTTTGGCGCGCGCAAATTATAAAAAAAAATCGTATTATCCGATGAATTAAAGTTTAATTTGTTTGGAACTAATATAAAGCAGACGGTTCGTAGGTGAGCTAAGGAACGAAATTCAGACGAATGGTTCCTCCCGAACGTTAAACATTCATCATACATATGTGATAGTTTGGGAATGCATGACAAATTGGGGTTTTTCGAGAAGATACCGCTATTTAAATTTAAACCCAAATCACTCTAAATATTGTTTTTTTTTTTCATCACATATCCCAATATAAGACAGACATTGGACTTGAATCTTTAAATTGTCCAGAAAATATATATAATCGAAAACTTGTGGTCCATCATGGGTCAAATACTCAACAATGCACGTAAAACGCATGTAGTGTTATAAAAAAAACTATGAACTACAGAGATAACCATAAGAAGTTGAAAAACTGTATTGAATGCCACGAAGGGTGCAAGCGGTTATAAAGACAAAAGACGGTTCTGCCAAAAACAATAATTAGTGTTATTAAATGAAAAAAAAGTCTGCATTTTTATTTATTACTGGGTAAAATGTCATATTTTATACCTTTTTTTGCTAACATCGACCTACTTTAGCGATTCTGTCTCAGTTGCGGAAAATTATGTCTCAAACAGGTAGATAATGTTAGGAGAAACAATACCTTATTAAAAATTTACAGAAATACTTAATTTTCAATGAAATACAATCCGTTGTAGAAGATATGCCATGGTGCGACGTTTTTGGGCAAGGGTTCATGTATCTCAAAAACGAGTTAACCGATTTTGAGTGCCCCGTGCGCACTATGCAATTAGTTGTTCAATTTCAGAAGTCGAGCAACTATCTAACTGTAGTATTGGTTTTTGACGTTTTTAACCAACAAACAGTATCAAGAAATAATACTTTTCCCAATTTCGAATTCCCTGTAACTCTGGTTTTTACTTTATTTCATGGGGTACTTATACCACCAAAAGCCCGCCCTCCTACTTCTCCCCAATTCTCTAAATCGCCTGAGTCATATCCGGAAAAGAGCCAATTTTCAAAAACCGGTCAATAACTAAAGTACCGCTGTACGTATTTTTTGGCAAAGACCTAGTATGCCGTCCAATGGCATATGATTACTTCAACTCAAATATCAAATTTTATCGAAATCGTAAGTACTATATTCGAGAAAATCGATTTTTTCGAGGCTAGTGATCCGAATCTTCTCCACTCTTTCGATTGCTGTTTGTATAGTGGTGAAACTAGGTCTCATATGTCATCACAAATCTTGCCAACAAATCCTCTGGATCGGTTTAAAACAACTCCAAACACTCGCAAGACATCGCCGGTCGATTGCATTTTCGGAATCCGTCTTGCAGAAAGCTTGGAGAACCCAAGTTCGTTTTAAATGATGTTTTGGGTCCATTGATATGATATGCCGACGATCTCAGCTATGTTGCGTTTTTCTGGAACAACCACTTACTTGTCCTTTGCCGACGTGACTTTGATGTACCCTCTACCTGTGCCATCACCGATATTACCACATTATTTATATCATTTTATCCACTTTTCTCAAAAGCTACTCATGTTCTCATATACATATTTTGCCGCCGATTGACACTCATTTTCGGTCCTTTTGGATGACTTACGAAGAAAACACTTCCAAAACACTTTTTAAAAACAGCACTCATTTTGTAATGATAATTTCCGGTCAAAGTATGAAACTATGTATACTGGAGACATGATAGTGCCAACAAAAAGTGCAATATGTATACCCTCTAGAGCTTACACATACTTAATTTAACGACTATATGAAAAAATAGAATTGTTGGTAGATTTGACTTTAACAGATTGACTAATGAAACTACAGCACGAGCATGCCTAATGAATATCCGGGTTCTAAGAATTGCGTTTACTTTTAAAAAGATTGTTTTAATCTGAAAAGACAACCATCCCACTCAAAAGAGAACAAAGCTGCGGTTTGAAAAAAATTTGAATTGCAGATGAGGATTCTAAAAAAAGAGGTCTTTTCTACGAAATTTCATTCTCTAGAAGACAGAGCAATACTAAATGTGTAACTGATGCCGGCAGATGTTTTCCCAACTCATTTGTCGTTGAAATGTGTATCATGTCCTGGCAGGTGGACTTTTCTTCAGTTTTTTTTTTTTATATATAAAATAAAGTTTCCCAGTGAAAATGGTTACAGCGTAGGGAGTCACACCTCAATTTTGCATGAATAATCATCGGTGCGTTGGTATTAATTATGAGAGACTATCGAAAATTCTTACCTTACATGATGTTTCCATTGTGCAGACGTGCTGTAGTTCGATGTTGCTTGCCCGAGATAATTAAATGGAACAGAAATAAATTTCACTGATATCACACCGATAATCTTCTGTCAGGAAGATTATTATTTATCAATATTGAAAAACATTTTTTCTTTGTATTTTTTTTGCAAAATACATGGGAAATTTGTCTCAAAACACTATTAAAATTGATCGATTTGTCAAGAAATACTGACAGCAAAATTAGGCCGATGAATAGGCCAATAGGAATTTGTAGAGCCCCTCAAACTTTAGATTTTTAGAATTTCAATGAGATTATTAAAGTGTGTGTCTAATCGAAACCCCATTTTAATATTTTTATAGATTATATGACAAATAACAAATTTACTGACACATTATGGTAGACAAAATAGAAAGAGTTTACCTAGATAGTGGCAGTATGTAAGTCTATTTCCTTACTTTCTGCACTAATATTCGTAAAAACTCACATTCCAAGAAATGGGAAAAAATTTTCGGACAAAGGTTAAAATTTCAAAAAGTATTGCATACACTGGAATGTCTTCTTCACCTGTATCCATTTTATCCATTTATTTACTTATTTTCTTGTTCCATTTATTATTCGACTTATTTCAATCTATTGAATACCAAGTAAAAAGAAAGTGACTTCACAGAAATTTGACAGTCTACCTACAAAAATCGGTTGGACAACAATTCGTAAGGATTCCCATTGAGAGGAAATGTTTTACTCTCTCATTGCATCCCACTTTAACGAATTTTTTGAGTTAAGGAACGGAGTTTAACTAGAACTTATAAAAATTCTTAGGGATTCTAACAAATTTTCAGGTAAGGGAACAGACCTCTTAAAGTCATTTACAAAAATCTTATGGGACAAAATTATTATGAAGCACATAAATATCATATATACATTTGTACAGTCAAATTCGCTCATAAAGATGGTCAACGGACCATCATTATAACCGGATGTCGTTAAGTACGATATTCCTACATACATATTAAAACATATGATAACGAAACCAACCGAAGAAGAAGAATCCCATATTGATATTTATATAAATTTCAGTGGAATTTACCAAAATCAAATCTGTACATTCTGACAGAAGTATTTGAATAAGTGCTCTGCAAAATTTCTAATTTTGGAGTCAAAGGTTTTTTTTTTGTTAAACAGACGAAATCTGTCATTTTCTTGAAATAAAAATCAGTGCAGTTGTGAAAGCCCTGGCAGGATCTCATCCAGACCCCCCATTAAACTCAGCGCCTACATGACTTTACTGACAATTTGATCTGTCACTTTAACTGTCATTTTGCGGCGTAAAGTTTGTTTTGTTTTAAGTAGATTTGCTGCTAATTAATTATTTATAAATAACTATAATAACATAATACTATGGCTGCAACAAGGGCCCGTCGATCAAATGCAGGAAATAAAATTGCAAAACTAATCGATGAAGAAGAGGAGGACGATTTCTACAAGACTTCCTACGGAGGCTTCCAGGAAGAGGACGACGACAATGAATATGTGTAGGACGATAAAATACCGCTTAGAGCTATTGTGGTTTGTTTAATTATTCTAATTGTTACAGTCAAAAAGACGAAGAAGAAGATGTAGTTGACTCTGACTTTAGTATCGATGAGAATGATGAACCTGTGTCCGATAATGAAGACGCTCCTGAAAAGCGCAAGAGGAAGGGAATCAACACCAAGGCATACAAGGTTTGGCGCAAAATAGTCCCCATAAATGGTTGGTAAATGGGTTTTCTTTTGAATTAGGAACCCCTTCCTCCTAAGAAGGATGCCAAGGCTACGACACCCAAGAAGAAGCTTACAAAAGTTACCAAGCGGAAGATGCGTCCAAAATTTACGATCCACGATTCTGGCAGGAAGTCTATTCGCGCGTCGACAGCTATTAAGACAGAAGCAACCAAGATACGTCTCAAGGAACTAATCGAAGCTAAAAAGAAGAAAAAGAAGGTGATTCGTGTCGAAGAGTACATGCCAACACAGGAAGAGCTCCTCGAGGAAGCCAAGATCACAGAACAGGAAAATATTAAATCTCTTGGTAGGTAAACTTTTCTTTGCTTAAGACTGACACTAACAGATTGTTTAAAGAGAAATTCCAAAAAATGGAATTGGAGAAGAAGAAAACTCGTCCAACAAAACGCATATTTGCCGGTCCCATGATACGATACCATTCGATGACGATGCCTGTTGTGAGAAAAACTTCCAGAAGCGATAAAAGTTCGACTGATGGAGAAACAGATATAAAGTGCGAAAGGACGTTTATCACGTTTGACAACGATATAGATGACAAGGTCTTTCAAGCAATATTCAAACCGGTTCGCGTTAAGGAGAAGGGCGGTTACATCTGTGCCATAACAAAGTAGGGAATCATACTATAGGCTTTTGTAGAATGTTTTCAATATTTTTCTTTGCAGACTCCCGGCTAGGTACTTTGATCCCGTCACACAGCTGCCTTTCTACAGTATTCAGGCATTTAAGATTCTACGAGAAGCATATTACTTGCAATTGGAGGAGCGGGGTAATATGGAGCATCCAGACATGGCCAAGTGGCTCGAGTGGAGAAAACTAGTGCGGGAGAACCGCCTGAAGGCAAACAATAAAATAAATAATCCCTGAAGAGGGCTTAACAAGGATTTAAATACATTCAAAGCAACGTTCATATGTTTTGTTTACTTTTTATTGAGCTTCACTCGGTTCATTCTCTTGGGAGATATAATATTGGTGTGTTGTTTTATCAGACTCCCTAGACTGCCTACCTAATCGCAGTTGTTGGTTTATTGGTAGGAATGTTCGACATTCCCCTATTATTAGGATATGATCTATCTTGATTTGGGGGTGACAAGTTTGGCACGATGTCGGAGTTTCCCTTTTGAGGACATGTTGGTGGGTGAAAGTTGTGTGTCCTAAACGCATACTCACAAAGGTCGTGTTCATTAGTTTTGAAGTTGTGGTGGCAAGTTGGCTGCGATCTGTTCATGTTAATAAGCGAGTAATGATGGTGGTAGTTATGCCAATCCGAAAGTTGTCTGGATCTAATCTTATGGTTGATAGTTCGTATCATATCTAGTTTAGTGTAGATAGCAAATTTGTGAACTGGAGCACGGTGTGCAATATTGGCAGTGGTGTCGGCGTGTTCATTTCCTGGAATCTCTATGTGGCTATGATTTTGTTTACAATCACCGTATTGTGATTTGAATTTCTTATTGCATTGAGTACCTATAAGCTATCTGAGCATACATATAACATATTTGCCACGTATATTGGTAGCTATTGCTGTGGTTTTTTGAATAGCTAAAGCTTCAGCAGTAAAAATAGATGCGCTTGTAGGTAATAACCTTATACTAGGCAAAGAGCCGCCTTCATAGGTACCTGCGGAGGATGTGGTGTCATTATTTTTGGAGTCATCTGTGTATAAGAAATTCCAACCACTAGATTTTAGCTGCGAGGTCATATCATAAAAGCAGAAGTAGTGTCTTTGTCAATGATTAATCGGTTTGAAAAAACCAGCCTTATGTACAGCCTAGCTCTGGTTATTTCTATGCGATGTTCTATTGTGGGCAGACCAGCTTCTACCAACATGTTCTTCACAGTGCTTGTGGGAAAAGCATTAATGCTTCTAGGTGCGGCTTGATGGTAAGGAGCCTTAATGATGTTAATTGTAGGTTTTGTAGAGTTTCGTAGATAAGTACAACGACATATCATCGACTCTTCAGGATTCTGGACCTTCATATACCATGCTCAAAAAATGGGCTCGGTTATTTCAACAAGGGCGAGAGAGCTGTGAAGGTGACCTTCGGTTAGGGCGCCTTGTGTCAGTAGTCACTGAAGAAAGCGTCGGAAAAGTGGAAAAATTAATTCTGGCCGACCGAGTAATAAAAATGAGGTAGATAGCAGACGAGTTGCACATCAGCAAAGAATGGATTTGAGAAATTTTACACGAGCATTTAAACATAAACAAAATTTATGCGCGCAGGGTACCGAAAATGTTCACGATGTTGGACGAGCAACGATGACTCGAGTGCTGCAAAATTTTGTTGGAGTTAACCTGGGATAAACTCGATGAAATTTGCAACCGAATCGTAACTGTAGATGAGACTTTTGTTCGCCAATACGATCCAGAGTCCAAACAAGAGCCTGTGCAGTGGATTGAAAAAGGTGAGAGGCCGCCGAATAAATTCAAGGTGGAAAAGTCGGCCTCGAAGCTTATGGTGACTGATTACTTGCCAAAGGGGACTACGATGAATGGTCAATATTACTTAAATTTGTGTTAAGTCTTCGTTATCTGAAGGTATCGTTATCTGAAAATCATTTGTCATGCCTCTCGTCTCGTAATACGTAATAAGGCCCCAAGTTCACTCCTACCTTCTTTTGTCCATCATGAGAGTGACTGCGGTGTAGTGGTAACGTCATCGCTTGTCACGCTCTTGGTTCACGGTTCAAATCCTGATGTCAAGAATCATCCATTTATTTCGTATGAAATAAATAAAAAAGTCGATCAATTGCGAAAGCTTATGCCAATTCTACTGCGAAGGCATAACACTGGCAGTAGGGTAGTCATATGGCTGAAAGTACAACTAGATCGTAATGATGACATCAGGAGGACGGACAAAAATACTGTGAATCATAAGCATGACAATAACAGCAAATGCTTTCCAGTTACCAGAAACTTAATACCAGCTGAGTTTCAAACCATTACACCAATCTTTCTTTCTTTCTCTTTATCTGTCTATTTGCAAACGCCCGTGCCCTGAAATAATATAAGGGTATTCATATCCCCTTTGGTTATTTGTGTGTAGTTTTAGATGGGCACTTCGAACTTAGAAATGTCTGTCGCAAGTTCGATGTTTTAGACTTTCGAAGTAAGTCGTTAAAGTCATCTCGATGTTCCGCAAAAGTTGGTTCAACGACGTTGACATTTTCTAGGTACACCAAGTAGGAATTAACAGGACACCTTCAAATGTATAAAAGTCTTCAAACTGTTTTACGACTCAAGTGGAAGTAAATAGTAGTAAATAGTTATAGCCTTGCAATAATCTGTACAATACAGATTATATACTTAAAAACATTAGGCTGCTAATAGCGTGTCATCGATTCATGTTAGAAGGCAGCTATCCTCCTTGGCGACATAATTAAGCTGTTATTAGTAATGATGTATGTACCTATAACCGGTGATACCTACAGACTTTTGGATCTTTCAATCAGCTCCCCTTTCTTAAGCGTTGACATAATCCCTGCAAGGTTTGTCTGGTATGTCAATGGAAGACGTCTAGCAGGCTAACGAATTGGCCTATATATTACAGCATCTGTTCAATGTTCTCAGTCGGTTATTCTCTCCATCTTTTGAAGTGAATATATGTATTATCGAACTAATCCAGTTTAAAATGGCTTGAGAATCGTTTCTGCCATCCTTGGTAATAGAAACGAAACCGCTTTACCTAACCCGTGAAAATTCCATGAAACTTCAATTTAAAACAAAGTATTAAACATTTATGTTTTTTTTTTTTTTTTGATATTTAACATCAATTTAACAAAGTTTTTGTAAACAATAAAAATCATGCAGAGTGTAGAATATCATTTAACTTCTGTATATCATAGTATTAAACTTAAGACACCAGTGTAACAAAAAAAACAACTATTTGCTCTTACGCCTACTTTTGGCTACAACATCGAAGACATTTGGTTAATGGTTATTTCCTGCTTCTAATCTGCACTTGAGTAAGTGCCCAGTCAATCGTTCCAATTAATATTCAGTCGTTTTACAATTCCTATATAAGTGTGTCCTCGTCCTGTGCTTCGAAGAGCATCAACAAGGAGTGTTGCGATGGTGATCGCCCCAACGTTATTCCACCCAATGAACCATCCGGTGAGAGAAGACCAGTCTGGAGGCTGTTATTGTCCCTGTAACCAGATGTTGAAGATGTTTGAGACACCGAATCCCAGGAAATTTCGCTAAGAGGCTTTGGACGGTCATCCGGTGGGTGCAACGGGGCTGAGTGCGGCGGGTCTGGATGAGCATGGCGAGTTCGCTTTAAACGGAATGTTTTCCTACTCGAAGCCTTTGTTCGTTGCAAACGTGATCTCTGGTGTTCCCCTGAGCTGTCATCGGCAGGACTTTCCGGTGATAGGGGTGTTGTAGATGTTTCCCCAGAAGAGTGCTTAAATTCCACAGATGTGACGAAACGCAGCTTAGGAGCTTGCGCCTTAAACGGAGCTTGCTGCAGCGATTGTGAATGAGACAAGTGTGCGGCTAAGCCAGGTGGAATTGCCGCGATGGTTGTTGTACTTGCTGACTGTCCTGCAGGTGCTTGACCCAAGGTAGGTGCTGATCCAGCGTTTTCTCCGCTATGACTTTCACTGGTTATATGCTCTCGATTTGTACCAGTAGAACCACTGGACAGAGATTCCCTTGGTGGGTGTAGTGTCTGCTGTGAAAGAGTGTCACTTGGAGTACATATTCCACCCGAGCCGCTTCTTGAATCGATGGGCACCGCAGATACATGAGAATGACTTGCTTGACCGGTGGTGCCTGTGAAGATAGAGATAAGTGAAGGTCTCTGCTGAGATTTATGTCCGTCGGTAGCAGAAGAAGCAGCCGCTACAGTCTCACGTTTGGTGTGATCCGAGTTCGTTTGATCTGAAACGGAACCTTAGGGGATGCATTAAAGGCAAATGTTGACGATGTATTTTCTTACCATATCGCTTTTCCTCTAGTTCATCACGCAGGTCACGAAGTTCACGGGCCAATTCGAGTAGAAGGGCTCCCTTGGATTTGATGCCTCCTTGGGGTGGGGTACCACGCAACCGCTCGCGAATAATGAATTGCATGTGACGTTCATGGTCACCAATTGGTGGTTGCGCAATCTAAAGAAAGGAGAAAAAATTCTTCAGATCTATCAGACTGACATCTTTCATACTAAATACGATGGATAGAGCTGTAGATGATTACATCAGAACAAAAGTGCACCTTCATGGATTTGGCAGGAGCATGTGCAACACTTTATATAAAACCGTTACAAAAGTATTAGCAGAAAGGGGGTGAGCTATATATGTAATTTCAAAGTGAATGTGTCATGCTAGGTATGATATTGCTGAAACATTTGTGTCACACTTGTGAGACCAAGTGCCACTTATGCTGCGCTAGCTTGGGACAGCAGGATAAACTTAAATATGATGAGAAAAACCTCGCATGACCTCAACAATGAGATCGTCCCTTCAGTTGCCATGGACCTTTCACCTTTACACCTCGTAATATGAGAGTAATAAAAGGAGCAATTATGAAAGGTTCCTAAAAGGCGGAATAGGAAAAGAAAGATTCGTTGGGCTCAGAGACGGTGCCCTCCTCTTCAAAGTAGCACCCCTCATAGGTACATACATAGATATATCAACACTCAAAATTGGATGTGGATGGATCGAGGAGAATTGAAGGAACTGAGCAGGAGTATTCGGACCAAGAATCAAACACTCGGAACCAAGATGCAAAGTTCCCCAGCATCTTGTAGACGGAAATTCACGCGGTCGTAAAGTCCGCCCAACTTAACTTCAACAAAGACTAACGCAAGCAATATATTGCGATTATCTCAGCGAGGAGTTCATGCGAAATCAGCTTTAAGATGGTATATACAAAAGATTATAAAAACTTAACAACCTAGACAAGATCAATAATGGTACCTAGGTGACGTAGAAGTGTATGGTAAAGAGAGGGCCGATAGACAGACCATCCGTGAAGTTCTACGAAGAAAGGAACAAATCAAAGGAGATGAACTCTTCAGGGAACTTCCAAAACTAAGGCTACTGGAAAGATTTAAAACTTAATGTAAGAAATATCTCACTTCAAAAAATGGCTCAAAGCTTCGGTTCTCACAACCATATATATATATATATTTACATCGTGGGGCTGAAGATTAACGCCTCGAAAATGAAAATACTCAGCTATGTAAGTAACTCTCTCGGTTAAATAGACATTGCTGAACAACTGGTTGAGAGAGTAGAGAGTTTGGAAGTATTGTCTCAGCAAATGGAGGAACCGAAGATGTCGCAAATCAAAGTCAGCCCTTGAAATGTTGTCCAAAATATGGAGAAGCAATGCTTTTAGCCTAAACACCAAGCTAAGACTGTTCCGCTCCAATATTGAGTCCGTGCACTTGGAAAGTGACCACCCCTACCACAAGAAAGATGTAAACGTTTGGGATATACTCGTAAGTACATAGATAGATAGATAGAAAGATAATTAATTTATTTCTCTTGTAATCCAAATAACAATTAATCCATACAGTTTATTTAAAAAGAGAAATATATGTAAGTGACATTTGAATTTATTTAAATAGTGATAATGCTACTTCAGATGCTTTACAGATATATCATATAATATAAAATGGGTGGGGTGACCCTTACAATAAAACTGTACATACATATCATGAATTGAGAAAGACAAAAACAAAAAGGAAAAAGAAATAGGAGCACAAATATATATAAATACAATAAACATGAAACTAGAGAACACTTCATTTAACCAGAATATCAGAGTAAAATTTAAAACAAAGATTCAATACTCATGAGATCAAAGGAAAAAAAAAAACAATTATTTACATGTTAAAGTTTGTTAAATAACCGATAAGAAGCAACAGTATTAAAATTGTGAAAAGTTATAGTGCGAAAACAGGGAACAGATACAAAATTCAAAAAATTACCGCGTAAACTGTAGCTATCGATTAGTCTGAAATTAAAGTTTTCTGATATTTTAAAGAATATTTTTAGCACTTTATAGCAAAACAAGTGACGAACTGGAGGCATTTTCAGATCTCGGAAAAGAGGAGAACTGGGGTGTCTGTGAGATCTCCAACATATTTTCTTCAAGACATGTTTTTGAAGGATCAAAAGAGGTTGTATTCTATTGAAATAAGTTCCTCCCCAGCAGGCAATCCCATATTGAAGTCTTGAATGAAAAATTTTAGAGCAAACATTACGCAAATAATATAATAGAAATTTCTAAGAGTGCTGCGAAAGTAACGCCTCAAATTTTCCGTGTGCTTAA
This sequence comes from Pocota personata, assembly GCA_963082735.1. Classification (NCBI taxonomy): domain Eukaryota; kingdom Metazoa; phylum Arthropoda; class Insecta; order Diptera; family Syrphidae; genus Pocota; species Pocota personata. Next base: position 209,370,493 of record OY720429.1, read on the forward strand.
AGAAACTCATCTTTGAGTCAATGACAAACCCCAAGTATTTAAAATCATTAAAATCATAATGATTTCAACCTGAAAACACTTATCACTGCAGACGATACCGCAATTAAAAGTTCAAGATGAAAAATCGGTGTTACAGGTGCAATATGAGAGTTTAAATCTTTGACAATCAGATGCGTGGAAAACACATTAGCTTCAAATCTGCTTTGCACTGAAAATTAAAAACATAATTTTAGTTTAGGAGCTAATAACCAATATATCGGAGCCATAGGCTCTGCAAAGTGCAAACGCAGTTAATACGCCCTAAAAGTACAAACCGAACCGAATTTAAGTATATCAAGAAAAGTATTAAGTCATCAGACCTTGAGGTACTCCCAGATTAAGAAACTCCATATAAATAATTTTAATCTGATGCCATATATAACTCCCTGGGGTCTATTATTCAAGCAAGATTTAAACCAGTCTAAAATAATGCCCCAAAATTCAGCTTTTTTCAATTTTACCAACCAATATATCGTGGTTGACCATAGCAAAAGCTTTTGTTATATGAACAAACAAACCAGCTGATACTTTTTATCATCCAGATTCCCAAAAATTTGCGAACAAAAATTTAAAAGTAGATCTTCCTTTTTGAAATCCAAATTGGACAGCACTGAAAAAGTTAGTTTTATATAAAAAAGACACAACCCTATTTTTTATAGCTTTTCAAAGATTTTGCTAATTAAAGATAAAAGTGAGATTGGCCTATAATTACTTAAGTCATCAGGTGCTCCTTTGTTAGCACCTTCCTTCAGGAAGGACACGTCATCTAAAAAACATGAAATTTTTTTAAGAATTATGTTAGACACGCCATAAATTCCAGGAGAATTTGAGTTTTTCAATGTACCATTTGAGTATAAGAGCTCGAAAGCCGTTATTGGTTCAAATAAAAAACTGTGTCTCTATGAAGGTTCACCGGGATTAAATTCGGTACTACAAAGTGCACACGTTGGATGAATAGGACTAGCAGATTAGCAGATATAGTTGAAAAATATTTGTTAAGAGAGTTAGCAATACCAAATTTATCGGAAGCCTCACTATTATTAATACGTATAATAGCTGGTTTAATAACGGTTGAAGATTTATTAAGAATGTTATTGACTATTCGCCATTGACTTCTCAGATTTCCTTTAACTCTGTTGAATTTGTTGCTACACGGCAAATCGGATTTTTTTTCTTCAAAACTGAGCACATTCTTATATACGAGTATTTAGATTGTAAATGTTGATTATTAGTGTGCCTTGAACATTTCATTCTTAGTTCATTTTTAATCTTAATTAATTTTAATGAATACATAAGTAAATATTATATTTTTCGCCAGAATGGAAAGGACATTTTTAAGAAATTTGACGAAAATTGGTGAAATCCAAAGCTCCAGCTAAGTACTTACGTTACTATCACTTAACCAAATATTGGTGTGGAATACCGGTTAAGGTATTCAATACCGTTGAATCTTTATAGACTCCAAAAATCATCACATTAATCTATATCATTTATTGATGAGCTTCACAACTTACCTTGTGCAAAATGAACGGCATAAGTACTATGTACAGCGGTGTACGATGTGTCACGACAAATTCCAAGAAGCTCCACAAATCAGGAGCGGCTTCATTCCTTCGACCCAAATCCCGCATAACTCTAGCAATTCGAGACCACTCGGATGATAGACGATTCTCAAAGCAAATACAAACAATACGCAGAGCTAGGAATGCAGCTTGATATAGTGATCCTGATATCCTGGCCGGTCGTTTGGCATCTCTACTTCCTGTAAATGTAAGAGAGCCTGCACGCAAATCGCCACCAGCCCTATTTATCTGTGCTACAGCCTGTCCAGTTCGACCTGCTGGCGGGCTCATTGCATTCAGCACAGCAGTCAACAAGAACGACACATCACTCTGTTTCAACTCGCCAATGTCTGAGACACCTCTCCCCGAACACACCTTTAAGCAGAGGGGCATTAGCAAATGCATCAGAAAACCCTCGGCCTTCTCTTGCGTTGCAAATTCAGCACTTCCACCGCAGATCTGCACCAGTGAGAAAAAATCAACTGGACTGACTACCTGTAGGGCAATCAGCCGAACAACAGTGGAGCAAAAGAACGCCGGCGGATTCTGAGACATTAGAGCAGCGCCTGCACTCGAGACACCATCCGGGGAAGATCCTGGCTCGTTTACAATTAGATTCTGAACCGTATTGATTAGGGTCTTAATGTGTTGCCAATGCAAGACATATGGGTGGCGAACGATAGTCTCATGTATGCCTTTCAGGAGACCAGCCGCAGCTTCCCAGTCTGTGTTGCGACGGATTGAGGGCTTTTTCGATATCTTTAGGAAAACTTTGTCAATTCGCCGGAGAATTGTAACCAGTGCATTTCGTAGGGCATCGTTGGACCATTCAGCTCTTGGTAAGATTGCTTGCATGTACCGCTGGAGGCCTCTACAAGCCATAGACTCTGGATCGTATGGCGACACTTTTAGCAGGGAGTGTGCAATCTCCGCCAAACGGATGTGACATTTTACATCTAGAACCTCTGTTGGCTTTGCGTCGCTTGGCAGTTTTTTCGAAAGCTCTTGTAGACGCGTTGAGGCCTTACTGAGAAAGTCACCAACAACGGATAGCAGGACGTCTCGTGGTCGCCGGTATTCAGTGCGAATCATCTCTGAGTCTTCGGTGGAATCTATTAAGTTTTTAGCTCTTGCGTCGCTGACATACTTCGAGTGTGATTCCTCTTCAAACTCTAGCCCTGGCGAGCATGGTGGACCTCGGCTGCAGTTACGCTGACTAGAACCCTTGTGCTCTGGACTATTGCGGTATGGACCGTTGTAACTTTTCGCCAGACCTTCGCAGTTGTGCACCATTGTTCGAATGGCGACAGCCAGTTGCAGAATGATATCACGTTCAGATTTTCCCTGTAGCGGAATGTAACTGGGTGATTGAATTTGTTGCAGGTAGCATGGCAGAATTGCTTCCAGGATTATCTGCAAGGAAAGTAGGAAAATATAAATTTGCTTCTTCTTTTATGAATGTCTGCGGTGATCTTACCAACATTTGGTAGCCCCGTGTACTCTCTGCGGAGTAAGAGACTACCATAACGCACAGGGTAATGCAATCGAGTACGGTTACATCTCCATCCTCATCGTGGTAACAGAAATCTATAGCCTTTAGGGGTTTGGGTTCCTTGACTAGTTCTGCAATATTTAATGGATCAGGTGACGGATCTTCCAAGCTAAGTAGTAGATTAAATAGGCAACTTGATTGCACCTGAAAAGATAAACAATAGATGTTGTGGTTAATGCGTTGGAATACTGAGCGGGAGGTTCAGGTTCGAAACCCTGTAAGAACATAAACGATTTTCGATTACAACAACTGACTGTCACTCAAAAATCTGCTATACGAAAAGTTTGTAGTTCGCGCCGTTCAGCACACACGATGGACCTGTTTAGGACCTTGAAAATTCTTCCTTTGCAACATTTATTTTATTTTAAAGTTTTGAAGGTCTTTTTCATGAGAGGCGGGTATTTGGAAAGCCCGATTTCTGACTTACGCAGCTTACGTAGCTTTTCGAATTTTGTTGTAAATATTCCCCTTTTTTCGTACTACAAGTTACAGAAACTCTTACTCCATTGTCTCATGTAAACTATTTAACACTTTGTCCTTGGAAATTCGATCCACAAGAAATTTCTACGCGTTTAAAAAAGCTACGAAATCATGGATTCTTGGTTTTAACCATCACGAAATCGAGAATCTGTTGCGCTACACAGCATAAAAAAAAAAAAAAAATTATTTGCCCATTTGCTTTATTAGTATATACCTATATGTAGCTATAATATTATTTGAATTTATACTTTCTTAATTTTTTAATTTTTTAATTTTTTAATTGTTAAAGATTACTTCCTTCCCACAATTGCTGAATTTTGTTTTATATAAATCTTAACTTATTATCATCTCTATCTTTTCTTTTTATCTACCTTTGTACACCCCACACAAAGTTAATTTTTTTAAATGTGGCTGCACCTCTATTTTTATTAAATATAGATGCCACTAACTATTCTGTATGTATTAACTCATTGAAATATTGTATGTAAAATTGTAAACTAGCTTTTTATGCATATATGAATAAAGAACAAATTTAAATTGGAAAATATATTCAATTCACATTTTGTAGAAAAATTCAAAACCTAAAATTTTAATCGTAATATTTTTCTCAGAACGCATCTTTTTGGAGATTTTTGGAGTTAAAACCGATTTCCATTAACTGCACTCCGAAGGTACATATATAGGTACCACAAAATTGTCTGTCAACGTCTTTTCATAAGCGAATTTCGTTAGAACAGCGAAAAAACCATGTATGCAAAGAAATTTAAAACACACGCAGAAATTTTCCATTATGAACTACATTAATGGAATCTTTGAAATTAGATTGGAGTTTACTTGGTCATGTACTCCTATGTACGAGCCGTTACTGGGTTGGACTGGCGTCTTACCAGGGAATACCGTGACCAGAAAATTTAAGATGATAAACTGTAACAGCTTAATTTTGCCAATAATCCACGCAAAATATATGAGCCATATTTGAGACGAATGTAAGTAATGTAAGTATTGCGGTGAATGGATCCACGTTCTTGTTATTCACCAGGACGACTCCCATTCAATTACATAAGTTTACATATATAAATAAATTTAGATTAAAATCTTCTGTACTACACTATTCGGCACCTAGTAGTGTGTCTTTCGACTGAGCAAATGGACAATATAAACCAAATCTTTATACTATACACAATTTTTTGGTAATATTTTTCATTATATGTACATTTGCACATCTTTTATGAAGAATTATATGTATTTTTGAATTATCGCTCGGCTTTTTTTTAAACTAATTTGAGGAAAACTTGGTGCAAATCAAACATCAAGAAATACCAATGATGTTAAAATCCAAGATGTTAAAATCAAAAAAAAAAAAAAAACTTCACCCAAAACGCGTGTAAAAGCTATTTAAATGCCTAAAAAGAACATTTTGTTTATTTTCCCATTTTAATCGTTCATTCTGCAGTTCTAGAGAAGATATCAAGTTAAAAAACTCGTCAGTATTATTAACTAAAAAAAAAAGAAAAAAAAAAAAAAAAAATGGATCGAAAAAGACCCAAAGGGAGAGTAGCGTGAGTTTATTTTTGGGACAGATGAAGGCTAAGTGAAATGGACAGAGTGAAATTAAAGGTAGCTAACACGGAATAGCACTGTGTCACAAGGTTTGTTGTTTACGGTCTTAGTCAAGTCATACAAGTAACTAACTGAAGTCTTATCTGAGTACGAATTAGATCCGCTCAATGACCACATTTCTCTCTAATTTTATTTGGACAAATTCTCAAACTATTGGCTTCGAATACCTACCATGGTGACGGTAGCTCCAACTGTGGAATTTTTCTTTAAATTCTTATTGGCATCTTTACCAACACACTCATATATTAATGTGCGAAATCAGGTAATTTGCAGATTAAATAGGTAATCTGCAGATTACCTGATTTGGTCAGTTAAAGTGCGAAATCTCTAATTTTTCACACATTACCTAGGTATCGTGCACTCTAACGATCATCCACCCGGTAAAGTGCGAAATTTTAATTGAATCGATGGAAAGAAGAACAGTAGGTTCAAGCGCCTATCGTCTTCTTGTTTAAGTATTATTTTTAATATAGAATATCGTGAAATATATACTCCTTCATACATTATAATACAAAAAAAATTAATAGTTTTCTGTGATATACTATTTCAAGTTAATTAATAAATAATTTTTTATAACTTCAAAATTTTGTACAATTCTCTTTCATCTAAAACAACTAAATATGTTTATTTTCACCTTTGCATGCACTCACAAAAAACAAATTTTAAAACAGATTTCGCACTTTAACGAGCTCTCAATCGGTAATCTGCAGATTAACTAGGCAATCTGCAGATTACTTAGGTAAAGTGCGAAACGGGAGTAATATTTCGCACTTTAACTGGCCAAACCAGGTAATCTGCACATACATATACACTAAATGGAAAATAAGGTATCCCTGAATTCTACTCACCTTATGAGCTTCGCCGTATGTACCTTCTTCATCTGTGTCAAGGATTGCGGACACAGATCCAAACATTTGTAAAATAAACGGTTTTCGATTCAATAAATAAAACTGCTTAACTGCATACTCTATAGTGGTTGTGATTAGTTTGTTAGTTTGATGCAAGGAGTAAACTTGTAGTAGTGTTGGCATTATCATAAAGTAACTGCAATAATATTGGATATACAAAAAAAAGGTTTGTAATTTTTCATTTTAACAAACTCACCCATTCGTAGAAAATATATTTTTAAAGTTAAACGCTGCATTAATGTACGTGGCCATAACATATCGCATGATGCAAGAGTCCTCGGCATGAAGAATAGCAGCTCCAGATAGTACATTTAAAAATAATTGGATATCTGCAGAGTATGCAAAATTCCCAGCCATTGCTTCAAACATTCTAGCAATCAACCGCACCCACATAAACTTGTGCAGCACATCAAGGCCAAGTAGTGCCTATTAACAAACGCCTTCAAAGTTTTAAAAAAAAAAATTGTAAAAAGAAAATTACATACCTTTCCATATTCCCCGCCCTGATGAAGATCTAAGTCGACTTCCAGAGCTTTTCTTGGGAATGAGGGTAACTTCATAAGCTCTTCGTGTAAAAATACAACTCGTTGGACGACCATGTCGACATTCTTTAAGATCGCCCACGTAAGGTGAACTTTGCCGATTTCGACAAATTTTTTACTTAATTCCTGTTTTTGTAGAGCAAGAAAGGATTCGTCTGGTTTCATCGCTAATAAACGCACTTCGGGATATTGCGATCGCTTGAAAAAGTACAAATCTCGAATGTACCAGTTCGGATTGAGTATTTTGCCTGAAAATAAATTTAGAGCTAGTTAAAAGACTTCAACTGTAAATTGTACATCCCTTAAATTTACAACGTCAAATTGTGATACAATATTAAGAATCCTAGCGTAAAAACTCTCAACTCTTTCATTGAAGGACTTCAATTATTCGTTCTCTCAGTGGTTAACCGAATACCTGACAATTCCCTTACGTGAACAGACTTATTTCCGGTCAACTGCTAGACGCATACCAAAGACATCTGCATCGACTCGGCGATTATCCTGGAAACCACGACTCCTTTGTCAGCTGCACGTCTATTAGGGTATGAGCAAAATGCAGATTATGGTCTTAGAGATTTGTAGGAATGGGAAAATAATTGCCCTGACCTTACTTACTGACGAACATCAAGAGCATGTTAGTGATCCAACTTCCACAAAGGTTGCCATCTAGGTCTTCGTTACCGTTACAGTCAATTATCGTTTTAACAGTTTCAGTAAGTGATAAGTTTAAAAACCTTTGTCAGATTCCTTAAGAAAATAAAGCTTAGCGTTGGGATAATCAGAGAGGATGTCTGTCCGTAGGTATCTCAAATCAACTAGTCTCCCGTCGAATTATAGGTCTCGCACCTACGAATTGGAGCCGCTTCATCTCTTTGTACCCTCCAGTTGCCACCGTATTGGTTTCATTTACCACGGCAAAAGTGACACCGATGATTTATCTTCTCTGTCGGATGATAAAAGCTGGTTCATCAACCCTGGTTTTGATTTCAGAGTGGGACAAATCGAAGCATTTTACGAGTAAGATTTTCACCCCGCACGACTGTGACGGTAGTGTCCGTACGTCTCACTATACATCAGGAATTTTTGGACCTTAAATTCTGAGCTAAGAAGATGAAATTTTATACGTAAGCTTTTAAGAATTCAAAGTATTAAAGGAGTAAACAATTTTGAACTCCACCCGCGAACTAATTTTACTAGAAACTGAAAAATATCGCATTATCAACATATATAGACATTGAATTAACCCTTATCCTGTTCAATAGGGTCAGAATTGCTCAAACATATGTTTCACTTGTAATATTTTGGGTATCACATCGCTTACAAGCTAAACAAATATACAATGGTTGTGAAAAAGGTAAAAGGCATTGCTCTTCACGCGTTCTAAAGGAAAAATGCGAAAAATGAAAGATGAAGAAATACCATTACCTTACTATTTTTGAATATAGGATAAAGTCTAATCTACAAGTCGCAAATATGTTGTACAGGGCCACACCCACCCTTTGGGGGCATTTTTTTTAAGAAACAATGTTTTGAGTTCTTAAAGCTATTTATGAGTATGGCGATGGTTAGTCTTAGTGTGAATATTTTATCAGAATACTTGAACTTCGGTTATAAGAGTGGTTTTTCTGATATATGAAATGTCTCAAATGTCGCGGAAATATTCTCTGATCTAAAATGTCATTACATTTAAAAAAAAAAAAATAAATAAATAAATATAAAATAAAAATCATAATGAAACGCCCACTTTAATAGGACGATCCGTTCCAGACAGATTTGAACTTTTCTGTATGTTCTTATTAATAAAAATGTTTTCGACACCAATTAGTTATTTGATGTCCTACAAGTGCAAGGACACTCCCAGTAAGTGTTTGAATGTCATGGATTTTCGGTCTCATTGAGCTAAAGAGATGAAATTTCATATCTATACGTATGTATAAGTTTTTTGAAATCCTGAGCAGCACAGAAGTACAAAAGACACGGGCGAAACTGTCATTCCTGGCTCGTTTGAACTTTCTTCAATGTTCTTCAAAAGTGTGAAAACTTAAGTCCCTTACCCTAATCATCATTTTTTTACCTTTGGATTGATATAAACCAATGGTATATTTGTCAGCATGAAAGATAATAAACAAATTCAGGGTGTCTCTTCAGTGTAGCTACAAATACGAAAGAGTGCGTTCACTCTTTGGTGCAAAAAATATATTTTTATACTTTTACAAGATCAAATACAACAAACTGTGGATACCCCTTATCAATTATCAAATAGAGAGAGAAAATAGTTGTATCTGATGACTTTGCTCCGTACAATTTGGAACAGAAAAGTCGATTTTCCGTTCGATGACATCAGAGTACGGTTGTAGTGTTCTGTTTTCGTACGATGGCTATGTTCCGAACAGTCCAGGACATGATTTTCCTCACCGCTTTTAAGATGTTTCATCTAAAAAGCAGTGTTGAGGTACGGAACTTTCTTGTGGGTGAAAGTTATTTGATGGTTTTGAAATAAGCTTTCATTTCATGTAGTTTGCTCTCATTAATCACTTTCATCTACATAAATTCAGTTTTCCCTTGTAAAGTAGAAAACAACAGCAGCAATCCACACAACATTCTAGTCCATATGTATGTACATTCATAAATACTTTACCGTGCTTACTATTTGTGTGTATGCGAATGTTTTCAAAGGCGCAAAGTTTTATACCGCACAATAGCGGGAAATCTTCCTGCATTAAGGGTTTAGCCTGGAAGACAATTTGTAAAATCGGGTCGGGTATACGAGTAAATTTCTGCGGAATTCGGATTCGAGGAAAATACCATCAAAAGTCTTACATCGTTGTTTCTCTATGAATGAAATACATTTGGAGCTGGTCACCGTTATTACCGCAGAAGGCTGTATTGGAGCGCTGAAAGGATTTAATGCGAGCCTGCCGACACATTTATTACAACAACGGTGTTAACTTCGTGAGTGCAGAAAATTAGATACATGAAGTAAATTATTGAATCCCAGTACGATTACATCATCATGCATCGTGTTATACCGCGTCGCCAAGAGTTCTACGAAATGCAACTTGTTAGCCGAAACTTGTTAGTGGTATTCTCGAAAAGTGGTAATTTTTTACTAAGTTAAAGGTAGATTCTAGTCCAGTCATCTGGCAATAGTGCTATATAGTGGCCGGTCCCCGGGCCGGTATTATGAGTGTAGTAATGCATACGACTTTATGAACACTTTCACGAACGACGGCATTTAATCGGTTATTGCCTCAGTTTTTTTTACTTGCTCCTATAGGGCAAGTATTGTTTTCGTGAAAATGTTCGATCTCGAAATTTTGACAATCTTGATATTACTATAATAGAGGAACCCAAAAATGAGGGTCTCGCAATTCTGTCTGACCGTCTGCCTGTACCACAGGCTGCAGCCTAAGCGACTAGACGGATTTTCTGCGCCCAGAGGCGAAATTAGAATTTTTATTCTAGCCTTAAAATTAACAGTACTTTCTTAAGGCACTTCACCGTTGTGTATGAAAGGGAATAAGAGTAGGCCTTCAGCCGGCAGATTTTTCGCCGACCGTCAGACACCTGGGTGTTTGTGTGACTCTTACTTTTCTGCATATGCCAGAAGACGTGGCTGACCTTTGAGTAAGATAAAACATACAGGAGAGTTACAATGCGTCTAGAACAGATCGTATGATACCTTATCCTCCATCTTTTCACTCACCCCTAATAGTCGTGGCGTTGCGAAATTTTTAAAACGAAATGCAAATACATCTTTCTATGCCGAAGATATTTCCGCGATTTTTAATTTTATCACAAAACTGTTGTTACAACTTTTTTCTTAGCAGCAAGTGGGCGTCGCTTCCAAAATTTGTAACCGTAGTTCACAGATTTGGATGAGATATTCAAAATAAGACAACTATAACATTAAATAATTTTGAAAAAGCAATACGTCTTTTTTTAAGAAAACACCACAAAAAGTAGGCGTGGCCACGAAAGTTAACGCCCACATATTTTATGTAGACAATATTTTTTCGTTTTCGGCAAAAATAATGAGAAAAACTAAATTTGTTTAAAAAGTTGGCGTGTATGTGGGCGGATCTTACATTTTTACACTTGTACTCCTTCGGATTCTAGAAAGCTTATTTACTAAATTTCATGTTCTTAGCTCAAAGTTTAAGGCCCAAAAAGTGGTGACATACGGACCTTGATCAAAAAGTTTCAGGAATTTATTCAGAAAATTGAAAATACAAGTTTATTCTTGATAATTGATATTGCCCCCTTCAAAGTACTCTTCATTGACTGAAACGCACTTATGCCATCGCTTGGTCCAATTCTTGAAAAATTTTGTATGATCGGATTTTGGTATAGCCATCAAAGCTTCGATTTTTCTATTATCTCCTCTCCGCTGCTAAAACGCGTGCCCCGGAGCGGTTTCTTGAGTCGATCGAACAGGGAGAAATCGCAGGGCGAATTCGGTAGCTGTTGAATGATATTCGTACTGTTCATTGTGCGACGGTGCGTTATCGTGGTGCAAAACCCACAAGTTGTTTGCCCACAAATCCGGTCTTTTTTAGCGAATTGCTTCACACAAACGTCTTATAACGCCAAAATAATAAACCTGGTTGACTGTCTGATCTTGTGGCAATAGTTCATGATGCACAACACCGTTGTTATTCATGAAAATCGTGAGCATCGCCTTCATTTTCGACTGAAAGCGACATGGTTTTTTCGGTCTTGGCTCATTCGGTGTGCTCCATTCACTCGCCTGATGTCTGGATTGCGTTTCGTACTCATAAACCCACTTCTCGTCTCTAGTAATTATGCGTTTGAAGAATGTTGGGTCAGATTCAGCCGTTGAATCCGTTTTTAACATAAAATTTTATGCAAATTCGTTGTTGCAAAGCTGATCCCATTTTTAAACTCGTAAAAAATCGAAAACACGGACGGAGGTAGATGTACTCTCGACAGCGTAGTTTTTACAAATGTCAATGCCACGAAATTTAGAGGAAATGTTAATGACAGATGTGTCAACCTAAAAAAAAAAAAACTCGAATCAGAGACTGAAAGCGCCACACGTTAGTCATTCCTGAAACTTTTTGATCAAGAAGTATATACACTTTTGAGGTCAATCGTTATTATTTAATATACCCCGGATAGGATATCAAATGTGCTGGCAACCCAGAAGTAAAAACTAAGCCAGGGAGATGAAGAACATATAAAACTACAGTCAGAGAAGACAGTCTCATAGACATGGAAGAGTTCCGACTAGACTTAGTCTAGACTCAACAAAATTGAACTCAAAACAAGAAAGGCCGGGCACAAACCTTTGCTTTCAGAGGCTAACAAAAAGAACCGACTTGTCTGTGCCAAAAAGTATAAGGATTAGGCAGCTTCCGACTGGGAAAAGATTGAATGTAATTTTGATGAAATTCAATACACCATAGTAGTTAATAGTAAAACACAATTTTGGCGGGAAACATAAGAACATGAAAAATGTTTGGCAGTACTTTTGATAGACATAGGGTGTTCTACATTAGCCTACAGTGTTGCAGTTATAAAGATCCGTAATTTGAATAAGGCACACGAAAATCCGAATTATTTATGGGATGATCTGATAATTATGTGTTCGAAAATTACTTTTAATATTGTCTACTAAGGCTTTCAATCAAAATAGTATAGTATAGTCGATAAATTTTTATTTTTGTGTTTTATGAACGCATTAGAAACAACTCTTTTTCGCAACAAAAATAAACCTTTATCTTATACATACTATTGGAATATTTCCTTCGAATTTTTCTCGGGAATTATGAGTTATTCATTTTAATACTTGTGAATTAATCTCTTCATGAGCCCCTTCAACTCATGAACGGTGTTTAAAGATTGGTTTCAGTATGCAAAATGTGAAGTTTCAGAAGTCTAAGGTTGAGATTTGTTTCGTATATTCTTCAACTTACTGCTCTTGTAATCCACCAGCACGTAGTGATGATAACTCTTTTCATCGACTGGATAAAAGTCCAAAGCCTCCTTTAAAAGTTGACTGAAGAGGGTATCCTCTTGCACAGGAAACTGCGACGGTATGTTGCCATCATCTTCAAAATGTCAATTAAATACATAAGAATGTTATTAAGTAAAAGCAATAAACTTTACCTTCGAATGGGCCATGGACAACAATTTTCTTTGCAGCAGGGACATTGGCAGTGAGTAAAATGGAAGCATCACATTGTTCTTTTCGTAGGATCTGTTTTAAATCTTTAAACATGATTCCATGCACACTATGGACTACCATCCAGAGTACGGATAGGGCTGATCCAACAAGCTGTAAAAGTTAAACAAAATTTAAAATTCTGCTCTGTCAAATTGAGACCTTGAATCTAACCTCCTGTTTATGTTCATTCGAAGAACGAACATAGAACATAATGTACCCGATAATAGAGTTATATAATGCAAATGCAGCCTGCTGTGGTAATCGTGGAACAAACCGAATCAAGTGACGAAGAAGTTTAAACATTTGATCTTGACGCTCACGAGTCAGTCGCTCCAGAACGTATCGTAAGAAGAGTGCAGATTCTTCTACTAAGCAAATCCAAATGACCTGATAGGCTACTTCATACACCGAATTGCCATCAGAACCAATTGCTGCATCGTCTAAACAGGCGACAATCTGCATAACAGAGGAGCACAGTACTGATGGGAATAGTGAGTGTGCTGCATGCAAATGCGGGGCTACTCGAGCCCCTTCGATCTCTTCCTCGCCCTCAGCGTGGTCCTCACCCGGCGCATGATCCAAACCAGGTTCATGAGAAGCCTGTTGATTGATGGGAATGGTAGTGATGAGAAAACTATGCCGTTCAGCTCGTTGTTTATCACGTTGCTGGCGGATGGCATTGCGGATAGCTTCAGTTTGTTGCATCTTTCTACTCTTCGTTGCAGTTACCAAGGAACGCTGCAATTGAAAATAAAATCACATTCTATAGAAGAGGAAATAACTAATTCAAAACTCACATGTCTGTCCTGATTCAGAGTCACATCCATATCCTTTGTCTGTTGGACTGGTGTCCATGGAGGGTCAACAACTGGCAGGCTTTCTATTCCGATTTTAGGAGATGGCAATGTGAACTCGATACCACCGGGAGGAACTTTAAATGTCACATCATGTGCACCATCTTCCATGCGAGGCCATACTTGGAAACGACATTTCCAGAGAACGTGGAATCTGTGAGTAGGAAATTGGTAGCAGTATTATTGCATGCATATAGCATCAGTATCTTTTGTAGCTTACCTCATAATGGCACCAATTCTAACATCTGGATCTTTGTTCTTAAGCGATCTCTGCATAATATCGAAAGCAAAATTCTGAGCTTTCACCGATCCCATTAGAAACAGAGAAGCGGCTACCGCGGCTGTTTCCTAAAAAAAAGGTATTACTTTACTTTTCAACTTTACTTCGAAATTCTCTTACTTGATTATGTTCAAGAAGAAGTTCCCATGCAGCTGGCAATGCCTCGATTACAAGTTCTTCGGTTAAAATAACAGCGCCTTTAAGCAATGTCGACATTGGAAAGTGAAATAGGCCACGGATGTGGTTCTTGACAAATTTCAAAACTGGCGGAGCCTCTTTTTCTTCTCTTTTCTCTTTTTCTGTATGTAAAGCCTTGGCAAGCTTTTCAACCATTTCAATGTCAGGATCATCACTGATTCTAAAAAAAATGATAGGAAAGTAGATAAATGTTATTGTAAAGTATAAATTTTGGATGGGTGATCTCAGCAGGTATCTATGTATCTAGAGACCAGAATCATAAAAGCCAGAAAAGTATATTCGTATTACGAGTAGTTACGACATTTAATTCCAAGGCAAGTTCACTGGATTTACAATTATGTTGAATACAAAAATCAATAATGAATATCCTTTAAGTTGAATTGGAGGTCAGAAGGGTGGCTGGTCTAGTCACAACATGCAACTTATATACTAATTCCCTTTGAGTATTTTCCATGCATATCGATACATCGATACTGTGATGACATAATCGCCATTGGCTCGGGCAACGCACAATGTATTCATGTTTAATATTCTGCTCGGCCGGTATTCTTGCGGCGTATTGAATTGTATTGAACTATTTGGAATGTTTGACCGTTGTTGCTTCCGCAATGAAAAATTGGTCATCTTTAATTAGACACAATGTTTGGGTGATGAGGTAGGTACAATGTAGGTCCACTACAAGCGTGTGGCAAGGAAAGGAATGTTTTTTGATATACGCAATACTTCGTCTGGAATATTCTGCGACTGTGTTCCAAGCAAAGGTTTTCCCTCACTCAGTGAAGGGAAAGAAATATTTGACTTTGCCATCAAATTGTAAGAAGTAACTCCAAACAAAACCCAGTAAAGAGTTTGGGTGGGTTTGATGCTACCGGAAGAAAATCAATTCAGAAGGTGGGAGGAACATTTCGTCGAGGTAGGTACTAAACTGTTTAAGCGACGGCGTCATGACTCATAAAGTAAATCCTGGTTCAAATCCCAAGGTCGAACAAACAGGTTTCTGCTCATGATCCTCCTACATCAACCACCTATAGGTCTCCACTTTACCTGATTTTAATAGACTTCGAGAAGGCCATCGGCAATACGAACCGGAATTTTATATGGTATGGAATTTTATAGAGGTACCTCCGATAAACTTATAGCTATTATAAAGGCTATCTGCGAGGGTGTGTCATGTATTGCATATCGGTAAGGTGTAAGAAGATTTTGAAGTCCAAAGCGGGGTGCGACAAAGTTGCATACTGTAGCCGCTGTTACTCCTCTTGGTCATTCATCAGTGACGTTCTGCGAGTAGCTCTTACGAGCGCAAACATTCAATCGACAATAATATTTTACATAAAACATATAGATGACGTTTGTTTGCTGACTGAAGCAAGCAAAGTGAAGCTGATAATTAACCCGGCCAAGACAAAAGCACTCACACTTCCAAATTCCGTAGCTCAACTAAGCATTGCCTGCCAGTAGCTCGAGTAAGTTAATAGCTTCCCTTATCTAAAATGTTTTGGGAAGCAAAACTGCGTGCGGGACTCTGATAAAAGACAAAATCTAAGCTGCGACTGTTCCGTTCCAATGTTTAGAGTCAATTCTGCTGTTTGGGTGTAGTACCTGGATGAGAAGTGACACTGTTACTTATAAACGGTAGTCTATCTTAAACAGATGAATCCCTATCATCTTAATGATTGTTCGGGGATCCGTATATCGAATGAATAGTCTTAGGTGAGAATGGGTCAGTAATCCTAAGACCCCACAATACGATATAGAAGGTGTTAAAGGATGGCGTGAAGATGATTCCACTTACCCAATCTAACAGAAGAAGGGCCTCCCAAAGCAGTAATGGTGCAGAGCAGTCGGTGAGGAATCGAGAATTTCGGGTATGAGTTGGAGAGAGTTGAAAAACGCTGAAGCCCACTGCCCCACGAAGGGTGTCAGGACATACATAAGTACGTAAGAATTATGTTAACATCATCATAATCAAGGCGAATGCTAATGACAGAATCGCCGACCCATCTCTTTTCTCCCACTTCATCCTACATGATGGCTGAATTTGTTATTCCCATATAAAGCATCCTTTTGATAAAAATCCAATATTTGTTAAGCTTTTTGTTATTTAAATGCCCATATCTTATGTTCAACGATTTTAATAATTTTTGTGTACGAGCGTCTGCACAAGTCGTGTTCATTTCAAGAAAACTCACGTAAACATTTAAATTCTAAATTCTAAATATTTTTAAAACACATAATGTTGACAACAACGCCAACGTACCAAAGAATTGTACCTGTACTTAAAAAAAATAAGTATCAGATAATTGTACCTGTACTTGAATTTTACAGCTCTAATGTCTACCACCATGTATATTGCATAGCTATGTAGCACAGTGCACAACAAATTTGTGCCCAAAACATAATTCTAATAATGTAATGCATTGAGCAAGGGTTTTTTTTTCTTTCTTAATTTCGCTACACGATTTTTTCGCGTTGACACAAAGATTTATGAGTTGAAACTTAAAATCATACCTTCAGGTTGCAGTTAATGGAAATAGGATTTGACTGCAAATATCTCAAAAACGGTCCTGTGAACAAAATTATTACGGTCGAATTTGTAGACTTCAAAATTCTCTATAAGATGGCTGCCAATTTTTCCAATTTTCGAAAACTGAATGTATGTAATGCTCGATGCGTTTGGCTTTACGAAAACAAAATTCTCTACAAGGCGGGTGCAGAGTAACAATCTTCAAAAATTGTTGTTTATTGTGAATATATCCCAAACGGTGAATTCTGCGAGAAGGATTGTTTTGGTCGAAATTCTAGGCTACAAAATTCTCTAAAAGATGGATGCTGAACTTTTTTAGGATTCCGGAAAGTATAGCTACACAATCTTCCAAAAAGTCATATTTTACCTCGAAGTCATTGGCAGTCGTCATAGACTGCGATTGTCTCAAAAACGATTCGTCTTATGAAATATATTAGTGGAATTAAATTTATAGGCATTGGAATTCTCTACAAGATGTTGCCGAGTTTTTAATTTTTTTCGAAAACTGCTGTAAATACAATGTAATCAATAAAAGACCGGGCACCTTGCTATTGCCCAACAAACAATTTACCTTCATAATAATGATGATAAAATACTTGCCTATCTTTCTTTGAAATGCTATCCTTCCTTTTCGAGGGAGAGGTCTGCGTTGAACTCTGTTCTGATACTTTTCTAGTTGATCTCTGTCGACTGGTTTGCTTAGCAGTACTGTAACTCTCCGTTGATTGGTGTTCCATATCAAATGTAAATCCAAACTCTTCACCATAGACCTGTAAAAATATTTTTTTTTTATTAGGGGTGAATTTGTTATATTAAAAAAAAAAACGATTTGAAGCTGTTGCCTCCTGTGAGGTTTGAACTCACGACCCCTGGTTTACGAGACCAGTGCTCTACCACTGAGCTAAAGAGACACTCATCCCCCCCTTCAACCAATTGCTCAGCTGAAGTGGAGATTTTCATGATAGGCAGGGCACGTTGGCAAACATAGGTTTTCAAGAAACGTATTCGTTCCAATTATTACAAGACGATTAAAAGTTGCGTCTATATTTGGTATCCTCTATATGTACAGTTATTTGTTTACGAATACGTTGCTAGGTTAGTTTCAAACAATAAGTCATGACACAAAATTAATGAAAATATGGCAAATTATCATCATTCCATCCTGGACGAACTAACACGAAGTATTTAACTATTCTGTTTCTTTACTTTTAGTGGTCAAAAAGTTCTTGCAAATACTTATGCGTATGTTGGTGAAAATTTCATGGAAATAATGATAAGTAAAGAAACCTTTTTGAGATATTTTATGTAAAACTAAATATAAATGTATGAAAACTGACTGACAACTGATATTTTTGACAGTTCTTCTCGTGCTATGAACGGGCAATAATTAAATACTTCGATAATTTGATATATTTTCTACAATTTTGAGTTTAATGAAAATGAAAGAAACAGAAATTCGTCTGATTTAGAGAACACGGGGAATCTCAATTACGTGTATAGAAATAGATCTAAATTACTGTCCCTTTATTTTACGAGAAAAACTGTCAAAAATATCAATTGCAAGTCAGTTTTCATATTTAAATTTTTGTTTTTTTTTGCATAAAAAAAAATAGTTTGCTTACTTTTTCATGTTTTGCACAAAATTTCCCCCACTATACGAATAAATATCTACCCAGACATTTTGTACCAGGGAGGTAAAGAAACATCCCTAATATCATATTCTCCAGAGGAGATAAGCTGAGAGAGATTGAGACCTAGAAATGATTTTTTGTGAAAAAAAAGGTTCTTACCTTCCTAACAGCCTTAATCAGCCTCGAAGACGCCCTCATGTGCCTTTTGTAACAATATGGATGACAGAATCCCTTATGGTTGCAATAAAAGTTATAACTGTTCATTACTTCAATGACAGCCTTCATCCATGGCATGTTCTTGGCCGTATCATCAGCCTCATTTGAATCGGTTGGTGATTCTGGTTGCTGATCATCGCTCAGAATTCCCGGGGATTCTTCACCGCCACTAATAATTCCAGGTTCAGATGTATCACTTCTGTCCGAAAGTGATGACACTTTCCTCCTCGATTGAATGGAATCTACTCTTTTAACTAAAATTTAAACAAAGTTAAGTTGAAAGATATTTGTTTTTTATTTAGGAAACTTACAATCCGCCTCCAAATCTTTACCATCCTTAGTTCCTCTACGAAGTTTGAGTGATCGCCTTTTAAATGACCCACCAGTTGCAGCTCCAGCTGTACCTCGTCGGAGTAGAAATGGTCTGACAGCAGCTACTGGACGACGTAGAGCTCCTAGAAAAAATCTAAACACTGTAAGACGATCTTTGACTATAAAGCTAATGCGCTTACCGTCTTCACCCTGAATTGTCAGAGTGGTGTTACTGCTATTCTCTGACTCATTATCTGGCTCGTGAAGTACAAATGATATTTTCCGTTCAGTTGGGGCTCCTAAGCGAAGTGGGATAGAAAATTTATTTTTGTTATTCTAAGTCAAAAGCGGCCACGTTATCTGCATGCAGCCTACCACCATCATTACCAGCAATTGATTGTAAACTTTGTGCTGAAGTTTGTGAATGTCCCATAGAGCTTAATGCCATTGACCAACGCCGATTTGCTTCCCTAAAAGTAACCGAAATGAGTTTTACATTTTAAAGAAAATAAAGCATTTTGAAATTGAAACAGACCTATAAACTTTCTCCCATGGAGCAGGCTTATCTTTATGTAGAAGCTTCGAGGCCTTCGGTAATGTCTGATAGGTGTCACGTAGAAACGCAGTAATTTCATGTAACAGAACGCAAGCGATCAGTTTCAATGCGTGTGGACAGTCATTGCCATGAGGATTGACGCAGGCTTTGGGGCGAAAGAAATTATTTACTCGTTCGAACTTTTAGGGTGTGTTGAGGGCTTAACTTACATTCGTCTAAGAAATCTTCCTCCTCGTCCTGCTGCAGAAGTTCACGTTGCTTTTCTGGATCATTCAAGCACGAATCAGCTGATTCGAAGTTCATTCGTTCGGTGAATAATAATTCTTCAAGTCTTGCGCCTAGCATCTCAGCCCACTGAAAATTTAAATGGTACGAGTGTTTATAATAATTTCCCACAAAATCTATGAGTCGAATTTGGATCCAAATAAGGACACAGTGCAAAGTGTATATACACAATCAAATAAATTACATGGGAAATAGCTGTGGAACAGTATCTGTGGTACCGACTTTCTTTATTCTCTTTCTATAAGAATTATGTATTCTTTAGCAGCCTAACGATTAGCTTTGTTATTCACAGCCATTAGTTTAAATCAATTTCTGCCATAGAAATAACATCGATGTTAGTAAAATTGCTGTCGTGATGAGCCCACGTTTCTTGGAATACAACACCAGGCAAGGCTGACAAGCCAATTAGATTCCGTCTTGCAAACTCCAGCAAGAAGCAGAGAATAATCCTCGTAGAAGCAAACGAAAGATAGAGTTTTCTAATTATGGGGTATATTAAAAAGTAAAGCGAATTTGAATAATCGTTTAGCGTTTTTCCAAATTTTTAGTACGATGAGTGCCAAACATGGTCCAAGGACGTAAGGTCGCGGTTTTGCTTTAAAACAGGATTTAGGCGGATCGAGAAAACTTTTTTTGCATCTTAACTGGGGATCAGACTTGAATCTACCAATATGATTCCGAGTCCGAAATACAATCAATAGAGTTTTTGTCAAAGGAGAGTATTGAACCTATCAAATTCTAACCACAGTGTTCTGGCATGCCCGGGGAGTTATTCTCGTAGACCTTGGGAGCATAAGAAGACGGCGGCAGTAACCTATATTGAGGTTTTACGAAAACTGAAAGCTGCAATACAGAATAAACGACTTCCATCAGCTCATTCTTCGAGGCAATCTTGAGATGTTAAGGGTAGCCAGCCAGCATCTCAAGGCAATCTTGAGATGCTGGCTGGCTGGCTGGCTGATTATTATTTTTCTCCAAATTTTGAGGATAACATCAAAGGGAAAAGATGGGAATCGAATAGGCCGTTTTAAGGTGGTTTTCATTGAACGATGTGTTGCCTTTTATAAAGAATGTTTAGGGAAGTGGGAACACCTGATGCAAAAGTGTCCGGATATACATAGATGGGTTATGTATGGAAAAATAAATTTTAAGAGACTTATGTTGTGTGTTTTATTTTATCAGTTCTTTTTGATATACATTTGTACTTAACCGAAAAGCTTTTACAAAAGAAAACGAATAGAAGCTATACGACCATCCTAGTTTGTAG
This sequence comes from Pocota personata, assembly GCA_963082735.1. NCBI lineage: Eukaryota > Metazoa > Arthropoda > Insecta > Diptera > Syrphidae > Pocota > Pocota personata. Next base: position 209,391,512 of record OY720429.1, read on the forward strand.
GAGTAGTTACAGAATAAAATATGTTAAAGTATCACGAAAAAAACAAAAACTTAAATTTACGCATATGGTGTTGAGGCTGCGGTGATGAGGAATCTCACAAAGACACATCTCAGAGTTCTGAGCAGTCCCTGTTACTGCTGTGGCCTCTACTGGGTGTAGATTCTTGGAAAAAAACATTTATTTTAAGACATCAACAAATTTTAGAAAAACCCGTAAATGAAATCAGCAGGTTCAAGATGGTTTGAAATCCGAAGTCAAAAGAGGATTATGTGCTTAAGTGATGGTTGTGGGAGCCTGAGATATCTTTCTTTTCTTTTTTATGTTTGTAAAATGGCTCTTATTGAAGTCACTTACCTTACTTACCAATCAATATTTCTAATCAATATTTTCTCAATATTTTCTAATCGCGCTTTAGAAAACTCTTCATTTGTACAAGGCCTTGAATTAACAACGGCTTTGCTCTAAGTTTAATTTTTAATTTTTTTTTAAGTTGAATTACGTTTTTCCCAGTGCTGTATTAAGCTTATAATAAGTATGTAATAAATTTCCCTTAATCCTTAAATACAGTAGCAAAAAAGTGTTTTTTTATGCTAAACAGATTTTGATCTGTTGTATAGTTCAAATTCCCAGAAGTAAGCTGGGGAATATGCATCTCGACATAACTTTAGGAAGCCGAGAAATAAAGTAAAAGTATTTACTTGCAAAAATAAGGTTAACATGCGCCTAAATGAAAAAAAAGGCTCTAATGATTTTAATAAGATTAATTTTGTTGTTTAGATAATATCTCCACTAGTAATTTAAACCAACACTCGACATTTTACTCAAACCAAGAATTAGATATGAATGTCGTTTCAATTAATTAAAATTTAAAATCGGCGATAAACCCCTGCCATTGATCGTGAACCTTTTGGGAGATGGTTGTTTGTGATATTGTTGTCTTATGAATCACCTGGGAAGGGTGAGAGATGGTTATTTATTGTTGTTATGGCTATCGTATCTCGCATGAACGCTGTTTATGTTCCTGTTAAGTATGTGCAATGAAAAGCAAATAAGAGCCCGCTATAAGATTTACATGCCACCCTTCTATTCGCAATGTGTACTAAAAAGTATGAAGAAAAAAAAAAAATCACTACAGCGATTTTAGGTTTGGTTAAGTAGGGTTATGAAGCTGGGGTATCATAGAACACTAGATACCGTAGTGGGTCCATCGTGATTCCTGGAGAATCTCCATAAAGGGCACAGAAACTTAAACACTTTCGTCAAAGCAATTCATTTTTGTGTTGACATACTGTTGCATTTAGTACAACCTATGTATTTCCTTTAAGTCATTGGAAAAGCATCTGCCTAAGTATTTCTTATGGCTACGGGCAATTCTCTACAATATGTAAGTCTGCGACATGTAAGTCATTACATGTCATATAATGTCTTAAGCAATGTGCGGCAATTCTTGACTACCTCAGATCTAATGAGACGAGATTCGAACGACCCGAGCGCAGTCTGACTGTCAATGTAGACGACGATACCCCTGTTGGATAACGATTTCACCTTAATCAATTCCGCAGCTTTTAGTACAGCTAGAAACACTGCTTGGTATTCGGAAGCCTCAGGGACACTCTTAGGTCGGCCTCCGTAGAGTACATTCCCAACACCGTTTCATCTGCAGGTTTAGAACCATCCGTACAAATTGCAATTATGTTGTGTTATTGCATTCCTTTGCCAATCCTCTTTTTAAGAGTCCAATTCCGAAAGGATTTCATTCGATCCGTTTGCATTGCTTATACTAAAATCACTAAGTATAGAACAATACCCCACACTGCTGTTCTTAGAGAACCCTAAGTTAGTAGAACACCTGTTCTTTATACCGCCCCTAATGATTTTAGTGCAGTTTTCCCACTCGTCTTTTTCCACCAGACAATTATCATACAGGGTTATTTATTTTGTGCGTTAGGATTTAATAAATAAATAAAGTAAAAAGTTTTGAAGGCTGCCGAGTGAGAAATGCGTAGCCTTTCATCGCTGAAGTTTTGTTCGAAAAATCTGTCCTTAAATCGCGATACACAAATATTACAGAACTGCTATTTTTGTAGTTAAATGCAGCAATTTTAATGCGTTAAGTGGTGATTAAACGATCGATATTGTAAAATGGCAAGGCAAAAACTAACTACCTGTTACTATAGATATTGGATTTAACATATGCCATATGGCAGGGATATGAAAACCTGACCTCAAAATGAATAACCCTTCATATATAGCCAGTGCATCATTGCTGCCAGTCGGTGGTCAATTTCAAGTCACATTTGCGAAATATGGTAAAAAAGGTAATTTTTGCCTTTGGTACAAAATAGGAAAATTCTTCTAAAGCACAGTAAGATGATCTTTTCTTCAAAATGATTGAACAACATCATAACTGCGTTAGAAATTCAAACTGACATTTTTATCTTTTGAAGAAAAGATTGAAATCAAGATTGAAGGTGTTAATTGACATTTTTTTTCGACCATTCGGGCACACTTTTTTCCTTTACTCTGATTGAAGAAAAAGACTGTAATAAAATGGTAAATTAAATTGCTATTTGTGGGAAATTTTGACGTAAAATGGTAATTTTTTTCCTTTCGTGTGGTAAAATCCATTGAAAAATACTGGAAGCTCTGCTCCTATTCCACAAGACACAGGAAGAGCACCGCTCTTCTACAACATCTACTAGTATGTTTCTGAAATGCTGGTGGGATTGGGTAATTCGCTAGCGTTTGCTGACGACGTTATTATGTAAGCAAGTGGCTCGAAAATACAAGTGAGCTTCAAAACAATTTTGGAAGCTCAAGATTAACCATACTAATATGTTCTGCGTGATCAAAACATTTACCGCTTCTAAACACAGACATAAGAAGAAGTAAGTCTTTATTTATTTGACGGATGTTACAAAGTTTCTCTGATAAGATAAAAAATGTACCAGATTTCATTTGTTAACAGTACTAGATTTATATTATTATACTGGATAAACTTATGAACAGTGATGTAATGCCTAATCAGTGGAGGGAAAGTTTTCTTCCTCTGCACAAAGGAAAGGGCGATACGTGAAATTACGATAACTACCGTTCTGTCAAGCTGATGTCACACACCCTGAAAATCGTTGAGCGGGTATTAGATGGCCGACTGCGGAAAATAATTCGGCTATCTGATGACCAGTGCGGGTTTGTCTCGGGTAAATCAACAACAGATGCAATCCAAATTATAAGGATCATAATGGAAAAACATCGTGATTCTTTAAAGGACTTGCATTATGGTGTTGGTTGATTTTGAAAAAAGCCTTTGATAGACAACGAAGAGATCTCTTATGGGTGGCGCTAAGACAACGAAGAGTTTGAGAAACCAAGAGATCTCTTATGGGTCGCGCTAAGAAAACGAAGAGTTCCAGAAACCTACGTGCGCATGATCATGGACATGTATGAGGGAGCAAGGACAAGAGTAAGATATCCCTCAGGAGTCACCGAAGAGTTCACAATCAGGAAAGTGTCCACAGTCCTTTGCTATTTATTGCAGTCCTTGATTATCTGCTTGAAGGAAAAGTGACGGACCCCAAAGTGTATCAGTTATTCTGTTGACGATGGAACTATCATAAGTGAAGATCAAACGTCCCTGCAAGAAGCACTTGATGTATGGGTGGATGTTTTGGAGGGATATGGGTACCCTATTAGTTCAAAACAGACAGAGTATCTGTGCTGTCCGTTCTCTGATCCATACCGGTCTATACCTGAATGGAAAAGTGTTTCCCAAGTACCGCTGAGTAACCGATTGGATGGTTTAACTATCATTTGATTGGACTTTTCGGTGGTGGGACACAGATCACATATCAGGGTTCGGCCCTGGAATTATGTTAATAATAATTAATTTGAAATTAACAAAAATACCGATTTAAATAAAACATTAGAACTAAGTTTTCTTAAAACCATAACATAAGTATTGAGCACCCTTCAGGTCAGTTACTTTAAGGCATAATAATAGTACAGTTTTAAGTTTATTGGAACAATATATTGTCCCACCGCACTTCATATGGATCTAATGAACCAATTTCCCGTATGCTGCGAAAAGTGAACTCAAACCTCACCCAGTTTGATTTTAACCTCAGCACTCCCTGCCTCAAAACCGAACTCCTTCACCATTCTCCTTAACTTTAAGTCTTAGTTTTAAGTTTTAGTTTTAAGTTTTAGGTTTAAGTTTTAGCTTGTAATAAGCCAAATAAATGGGGGCTTTCGCCCCCACCAAAATTAAATGTTAGTGTATAAGTGGATAAATAAACAATAAGAAAAAAAAAAAAAAAAAAAGTAGTAACAAAACTTGATAGAATCAGAAGTTCAGAGATTCGAGAAAGCCTCTATTTAAGGGACTCCTCACAAGGAATATAGGGCACGACCGGCTCAGTTGGTATTGTCAAAATGGCAATATCAATCAAAGTTCCTACATAATCGTGCAGAAAAGGTAGACCAAAAAACAACTGGATCACACAAATGCGAAAATACCAGCATTTGATTAGCCTCAGTGACGAAGTGATCCGAAACCGGGAAGCCTGCCAGTACTTCCTGAGGTCAAACCGGCAAACCCCACAGGCGGACCAGTTGCAGTAAAGTGGGAGGGTTTTGATCCTTCTACTCCAGATCATAACTTCGCCGTAAGGAAAAGAAGAAGAAGACTAGATTTATATTATATACATAACACATACAAAATGTGAAACCATACTGATCCGCACCCCAATAAGACGTGATAATTAGGAATTGAGACGAAACTGGAAAAATCTGCAAATCACGAGTTCTAATGGTGAAGTATTTGTATACTACAATAAGCACATAAATATGCAATTGCAAAAGGTAAAAGAGGCATTTATGTATCTCAAAAGCCTTTTCTACTCCAAGTGTTTCAGATCCGATGGAAAGGTCATTTGTTACCATAAGCACCTCATATATGGAAAAGATAGAAAATGTCTTCCAGCTTACATGCGGATATACAGAAGGGTACATTCCGACTTTCGGCTTATGTCTCTAATAACAGACATTTGGAGAAATACTTGGGAGTGGCTATACATACAAGTATACCTTGCACCTGGATGCACATGCTTATTTATCAGACTTGACGAACGTACCTATCATATATCACTTTCTATATGATAGGTCGACTATTCTATGTCGTGGAAATGCTGACTTATGATACTGCGTAAGCAATAGTTGAGTGAATGATACTATTATCGTCCACAAGACCATGGTATCTCTAGGTTAAGTTAGGTTTAGCTAGTTTTAGTTCTTTTATTACCTAAGTTAATTTTTAAGAAAAAAAAAAGGAAATGAACATAAACAAGAAAAAAGAAAATAAAGTAATTTGCGAACTAAAAGCTTTAGCTGTTAATATTTTATACTTCTGCAAATTAAGTCAGAACAAAATTGCTTATTGGTCTAAGACACTGTTCTAGTGTTTTCCAATAAAAAAAGAAAAAATGTTTCTACAATATAAACAACTTATTAAGTGCCCTATAAATATTAAAAAAAAACACTATTTCAAAACATTATGTCGATTATCTGGTTTCAAATTCACAAATTTGAAATAAATTAATTAGATATGTACATACATATCATTATCTCTCATTTTTCTACTAAAATCTCTCCACATTTACAATTTCGTTAGTTTAAATATTGTGTATTATGACTAATAACAGTTATTAGATCGCTCGCAACATGACGAGGTGGCCGAGTGGTTAAGGCGTTGGACTGCTAATCCAATGTGCTCTGCACGCGTGGGTTCGAATCCCATCCTCGTCGAAAGGTTTTTTTTTTTTATTTTTATAAAATTAATTGAACATCTAACCAACTGGTAAAATGTAAATAAAATATATTACAATATAATTCGACAAGAAGTCGTATTTGTTTAATTCCAAATGGTTTGAACGATATGGGAATTAAGAGAATTCGTTGGAGTAAATAGGCAAAATAAACGTGGAACATTCATTGTTGGATAAACGTCTTTTTACTTGGCTTGTACTTTATTTTGTGATTGCCTGTCTAGTTTGGATGCAAAAAAAGTCACATGAAGCATGCATATAATATTTTTCTATTAGATGCTATTGTAGTTCGTTAAATAACACGTATGGAAGAGCTACGAGTAGAACCCATAAGATTAACATAGAGATTCAACTCATGCTGAGTCTCTGCTTGAGATACCCCAGCAATCCGTTGTCTTCAATTCCGGGCAAATCACTTACTGTTCGCTAGGCTTAACTCACTGGCATCTGTGATCGCTTGGTATTCGAAATAGAGGTGCGGTCTTTCTTATTGTCTGTCTCGAATCTGGGGATTTAGATTCCAAGTCATTCACGCGCCCTCCAATCCCTTAATATATCGAAGACGACGCGACGTCGTCGGTAATCACCTATTTGTATAACAAATATGTTGTCTATCGAATTAGAAGAAGAAGAATTAGTTTTGAAACCCTGTTTTTATAAACCACAGTAACGGAAATTGACCAGGTTTAGTTTTGCTCAAACATTCATGAGGTTGTCACTAGAATGTATATATAAATCACATAGTAAAGTGCGGGGAAGAACGTAACCAACCAAATTTTAAATTTGTAATGGAAACTCCTACTACTGTTGAATTGGCCATGAGAAAAGGAACGAGCATAGCGGTAGTCATTCTTACTTTTGTCTCCTCTTGAACAGTAAACCTTCCCATTTATTACCCATCCTTATGACGGAAGGGTGCAAATTTTCGAAACAAAGATTGATTCAAAGAAAACTTTGTTAATTTATAATTTCATGATGTGTGTGTGCAACTTTTTGCTTACTTCAGAGGACACTGCCTAGATAATATAGAAAACTGAAACTTTGCGCAATCATACAATAGAAGGGAACACGGGGCAGAGCATTTTGCAACATTTAGCAAAAAAGTCGATGGACAAGGACTACAGTGCAAATAAGTTCTTACTGAAAGGTTGATGTGGCTATTGCATTTTCAACAGATTTTGAATGTTAGAATGACAAATAGTTGCTATATAGTATGTTGTGATAGCAATAAATATTTTCCCTCCCTATTTGAAAAAAGACGCCCAAATTAGTTTTTTCACTAATATCTTAATAAAGGGAAGTTTAACGAACAAAAATGTGAAATTATTTATTGTTCAGGATGAAATTGTCTACAAAAAATTCCTTTTATTTTTTGTAACGAAGGTGACAGTCTCGAAAGACAGTTGGTCGTTCTCGGTTACCAAGTAGCGTGGGATTATAACGCCACTAAAAACATCAGGCCCAAACTATGATCGATAAATGATTTTTATTATATACTTAAAATCGCGTTAAGGAAAGTTTAAAGTTGTCAGTACTTTCCAAAGCTTTTAGACAATGAACTCATTAGGCTTGATTCTTATCAATTTCCCGATATTGTCTCGTACATTTCAGATGGTTCCTTTCTCAGAGTTGATGTAGTTTTGCAGTGGTTGATTGCGTGTCATAGCGTGTTTTCTAACCACTTCTGTCAGCATTTCTTATACATATAACGAAGGACTTTGTTTTGGAATATCTGTATAGTTTTGATATTTGTTTTCTTTGTACAGCCCAATAACTAGATGCCATACGTCCAAACAGGCAGTAATACTTGCTTATACAGCTTATATAGATTTTGTTCAGGATAGACATATCTGTTTATTCCCAGTAACCAGTACATTTTTCTATATTTCAAGTCTAGTTCTTTTCTTTTCTTTTTGATGTGCTCTTTCTATTTTAACTTCGCGTGCAAAGTCATTTCAAGGTACTTGGATGTTCTTTTTATTTGTGAAGTTTATGTGAGTTGATTTTGACTCATTGAGTTTGATACACCAATCTCTTACTCTGTTGATGGCGTTCTACAGTTTCTCTGTTGTCTTTGTAGATGCAAAAGTAGCCAACATGACATTGTCCATTATCCACCGGCATATCCCTGGAATAAAACAGATACAGGGTTGGTCCTAGGACACTTCCCTGTGGAACACCTGCTTTAGTTCCGAATGTTCTTGTTCGTATCGAACTCGGAAGAGTCGATCTGAAATATAGGCTTTCAGTAATTCGTAATACCCATTAGGTAAATCCCTATACAGTTCGTACTCAAGGCCCTTATGCCAAACCTTGCCAAAGGCTTAAGCAACATCTAAATATAGTGCCGAACAGACTTGTTTTTCTTAAAGAGCTTTTTCCACTACATCCGTAATTCGATGAACGTGGTCCACCGTGGAATGATTATTTCTAAATCCGAACTGATGATTTGGGATTAGACTTCTTTCTTCTATGATTTCACTAAGCCTTTTCAGGAGCAATTTTTCGAAAACCCTTGCCGTAATTGGTATAAGCGATATTGGTCTATAAGATGTTACTTCTACTGGTGGCTTTTGTTGCAATACCCACAATTACTTCAGCAATTTTCTTTAAGCATGCGTTTATTATAAATTGGAGATTTTTTTTTAATCCTATTGATGGTATTTCTTTTGAAACCTGTGCAGTTATTAGATCATACCCTGGCGCTTTTTTATTTATGATATTAACTTGTGTTGACACATGCTTCTTACTTCTCTGAATGTGACAAGGGGAATTTCATCTTTATTCCTTTTATAAACAAACTCCAGGTTTCCAGTAGCTGCATTTGACGAGAATGACTTGAAGACTTGAAGAAATCACCCTTTTGTTTCGGGTCTCCTATTCATTTTCCGCTTGGTATGAATTATTTTTGAATTCACAGATTCGATTTTTAAGCTCTTATCATCTGGGAACCCACTGGTTTGCCATTTTTTACGAACCCTTCTTTTTATCTAATATCAACTCTTTTATTGCGACCGGGTATTTTGTTTCGGGTTGTCTTCTGTTCAAATTAGCTAGTGTGCTTTCCTCAGCCGCCTGTTGAACATCAGCAATGAATTGTTTCACTTCATGGGGTCAATTTGCTCATTTCTTTCCATAGGAGATATTAGGTTTATTAAATATTCTAGCTTTTCTCTGAATTCAATCCATTTTGTTTTCTTGTTACCTTCAACTCTTGTATGATTTCGTTTAATACCTTTTACTAAGAAGAAGTCAATAAGGTCTGGTATTTTGTTAGGATTAGAATGCCAGTATGTAGGAGATCCAGAGGATAAAGCCTTTTTCCTTTCGTTGTTGTTAACCTAGAGCCGCAGTGAGTACTGAAGTCACAACCAACAAGTAAGCTATGTACTAGCAAATTAAGAGTTCTGCATAGTTTTCTTCAGTTAGAGAACACCTGCGCGGGCAGTATATTGCTCCTGCCTTAAGTTCTTTCATTTTTAAACCAATATATGATATATTTTTGTTACTTGCATATTCTCATTAGTAAAATTGGATTCTTCATAATGTTTCAGGTTCTTTCTTATGAATATAGCCGATCCTTCTCTAGCTTTGTCAGTTTGATATTTTGATATCAAGATTTTGAACCATGGTTAAATGTGTTTCGAAAGCCAGGTATATGTCTATATTTTCAATGATTAGAAAGGTGTTCAGTTCAGATTTGTGCTGTAAAAGACCGTTTGTAGTCCAACTTTGTTTTTTGAGAGCTTAACTGTTTTATTGTTAAATCCTGTCCATTTATTCTTTTTACGATAAGTGCCAGCATTTCTTTTATGGAAGTTTCCTAATTTTTTCTCACTTTTTTAACAATTTGCGAATAGGATTTGCTGTTTTTCACGCTTTTGTTTTGAACAATTTCTTTGGCTGGTTGTTTTTTATGTTTATTTTCAACCTTTGATTTTTTATTTGCTATGTTTTGGGGATTAGAAGTTCGTTTACTTTTACTTTTTTGGAATTTTGTTTGCAACTGGATATCCTCTATAGTTTACAGAAAGATTGCCTAAATAGTTCACACATTTCTCTTACTGTTCTTTATTCAGTGTATAGTTTTTGATTACATGTTTGCCTTCACATTTTACACAGGCAAAGTCGTGGTTCCAATACGAGTATTTTTGTGTATGTCCAAAAATCACTGATTCCCCGTTGAAGTTTTTAGCTGTTTAATTTTTTATTAGATTGCTGACTTCCATTGAAATTCTTTAGTTGTATTTTTTTTTTTTTTTACGAGTGCCACTGTATTTTCTTTTTACTCAATTCCTCAGTGACAGATCTCTATAATCAGCATCAATGTCATCGACATTGACTTTCCAATCGTTATTGTTGTACAATGTATATTTGCATTCCTTTTACCTGTTTTTCTTATCATGATTGGAGGTGTTGCAACTCGTCTGTTGCATTCAGCGTTATCTTTCTTTTGAGGAGCATCTTGAACTGGCCTGTTTTTTATTCCTTGGTTTTTTGTGCTCAGTGTTGCTACCTTCTCTACCCTTACTACCTTTTCTTGACTTTTTGAAGAAGTCTCAGGGCTATTCTCTGCGTTACGTTTTTTTAATATGAGTTTGCTTTTCTTTTCTTCAGTTTCATCTATTTTTTGCTGTTTCACGTGTTCCTGTTGTAGACTATTTAAGTTGTTTTCTGTCTTAAATTTTATTTTGACATTCGTTATAGAAATTATTTGATTCAATTGGAGAACCATCGTTAATTTCTTTGGAACACTGATGACTTGTACTGTCGATCTTTTCATAGCTTTTGGCTCCTTTTTCACTTCTGACTACGTTGTTCGAATTTTTTGTTGGGTTTTCCGATAGAACAACCCTCGGTGAAGATTTTGTTGGCGGAATGAATGAATTTTGACAATATTTGAGTAATTAGTTTGATAGTAAGATATGGGCTATGGAATCTCAAAAATGGTCCTGATAACTTAAGAGCCATTGCATCGATTTGGATTTAATTTGACTCGTTGGATTGGAATGGGTGTATGAACAGTTTCGTATAAAAATTATTGAAATTAAAAATAGTTTTTGATGGGTTTTAAAAATCTCTGACATGATCTGATGGTCAGCATGGAGTGCAAATAAGATTTGTAACACATGGATTCCAAAAACGAGCACGAGCAAGAGCTACGCCATCTTTTGGCAAATTTTGATTTTTTTTTTGGGAAAAAAGTTTATAATGAAGTCTTCTGGTCTAATGGTCATGAGTTACATAGGATGCTGCGTGTCCACCCCAGTAAAATTAGAAAATAAATTATCACTCAGTAAAATCTTATAAAAGTAAACTTTTTCGCTAATTAATATTTTGGCAATTTTCCACAACTTATATATAATATACACCAGAGGAATTGGCAAATTTAAAAAACTTGGTACGCCATCCATTATAACTAAAATATAAAATTTGAACCAAATCGTTTATTTTTTTCAAAATCAGCTAATATGAAGCAAATCCGTACAGCCGTTTAGGCTGCAGTCCACCATATATACACACAAATGGACACACTGACAGACGAGAAGACAGACAGAATTGAGAGGTACGCTTTTTTGAGTTTTTACATTCGAGATCGAAAATTTTCAGGAAACCAATGCCTACCGTACTTGCACCTATACGTATATCTACATATGTTGTTTATTTGCAAATCACTCAGAAAAATTATTCACAAAATCGTTAAAAAGTTTATTTTAATAATCCGTTAAAATTATATATATTTTTTTTAATTTTCCAAAACTATGTACGCCATAATCTTTTATACACACATATATCAAATATGTTTCAAATATTAATTTCGAACAAAATCGATCGAATCATAGCCGAGAAATAGTAAATTTTTAGAACCTGGTTAATACATTGCATGCATAAAAGAGCCGCACTCGAGTAAAATTGGAAATTTTGATTTTGACCTGCTCTGTTTCAGTTTTTTTTTATATTGAACAAGGGAAACCCTTTCATTATCAAGTAATTAGGATTCTTAGTAGTTCTTTTTGTCCGAAGTTTCCTTGTTTTTGAAGTCGCCTAGGTTTTATAATCGTTTTTTGACAGTTAAGGGAAAAGTGCGCAATGAGCAGTAGGCAGTTAACACCATTTTAAAATGGTCAAAACGTGACTTTTAAGGAGAAAGGTGAATCGATGAGAGAAATTTCTCTTCAATTAGGATTCAACGAGTCGACCATAGGAAGATTTTCAATCGGTCGTAAAAGACGCACTAATCTTAGAATCGCCCACCATATAAAGAGGAACCGGTTCGTTACTGCGACACAAGTAAGAAGAGATATTGTGGAAACCATCGAAATAGACATCTCTGTGACAACAGTTCAAAGACATTTTAACGAAGCAGGTTTGTTTACCTACAGGACGGCAAAAAAAATCACTTCTTAGGATAAAAACTTCCTAGGACAAAAAAGTCGTCTAGAATGGACACGCGAAAATCAGAATTAGGCCCGAGATGACTGGCAATAGGTCATATTCTCAAATGAATCCACATTCAACCTGGAATTTTTAAACGGAAAGTCCACAGTTCGACGTCGACCTGCAGAAGGGCTGAAGGAAGAATTTGTAGCAGTTCGTCCGAAAAGGACCAAACTCTTTTGATAGTGGATGGATCCATGAATGCTGTAAAATACAAAGAGGTAATAGAAAATGTAGTGGTTCCCACTATAGAGGAAGTGAGCCAGTACTTCATGGGTATTACGTTTCAGGACGATTCCGCATCTTGTCATTGTGCAAAGACTGTAAGTAACGCATGAAATTTCCACTGTTATTTTGATAATTTTATCAAAAATGTTTTTAATCGATTTTATCCAATTCTTTTTTCTAAATTCAACGTTACAAAGAAGAATTGGGTATAAATTCACTCCATTGACCCGGAAACAATCAGGACTTGAATCCCATTGAGCCGTTTGGCATCGAATGGGTGCAAAATTAAGTAACAAAAAACCAAGAAATTTGCAGGAATTAAGAAACAACATCGACAAAAATTTGGTATGAAGAAATAGACATCTGCTACATTAACAGCCTCTACGATTCCATGCCAAAAAGTGTTGAAGCCCTAATAAAAGTCAAAGGCTTCTACAAACCATTTTAAAAGGTAATTTTTACAAAACCAACAAATTAATGTTAAATCTACATATTTTGTAAGTTATAAAATAATAAAACACATAGACTATAAATTCATTTTAAAGGGTTAAAATTACTAAGGGGTTTCTTTTCTGAAAGTCGAAATTTTCTGTTTGTATTTTTGATATGTAAATTATCCATGATTAGAGATAAGGTGGACCTTATTTTATTTTTTAACTAACCTGATGAAACATTTTCCCAGCTGCTCTCTGTAAGATATGCGTCCTTCGGGTACCAGTGGTCAATTGTTGTCTTGCGTTTATATTTGCCCCGGATGGTCGATAGTTTGTCACATTGTGTTTCATCCAGCTGGGCCACATTCCCTTATTGCACAAATGAACAAAATGAGCACACTCTATGAGGAAAGCTGCTCTAGCTACCAGTGGTGCTTGTGGCTGTAAAATGCAAGTTTTTATAGAGACTTAGAAACAATTTCAATTTCGAAATCAACTTTACCAAATCTAAAACCGCAGCAACCAACTGCGGATCAGGAAATGATCCTGGAGCACATGATTCCAACAAAAATGCAAATCGAAGCATCCCTTCCTGTATTGGCTCCGTGGGAACCAGCTTTCTCTCTTTTAAAACCACAACTTCAGATTCTCGTGGACCTTCGCACAAATCGGAGGAACTGCGCCTGCTTAGATCTGTCGAAAGAAAATAGAAAGTAAACCTTAACAAAAATTGATAGCAACACTTACCTGCAGTTTCTTCAGTGCCTCCGACTTTCTTCTTGCCCTTAACGATCCCAAATCTATTTAACCTTCTTTCAACCCTTCGCCGAGCTCGCTGGAGTGATCTTCCTATTCCATCACTTGAACGACCTCGCTGAATCTTCAGCGATGCGTGACGTATAAATGTCGATGTCATGTCGGGATTAAGTGAACCGATTTCCAAGTCAATAGATGCAGGCTCCTTGGGCGTACCACGAAACCATCTTACCAAACCACTTAGGCGTCCTAAAGAATTTCGTTCCGAACTGGAGGTGGAGTCTGAGAGAAGTGCCCTCTCAGAGTGTCTTGGAGTGAGAGTGGGCCGTATGGTCGTTGCCCGACGTCGAATGTTGCTCAGTGGGCTCTGACTTGACTTGTAATGATCGTCACAGGTTTCAGTTTCCAAAAGACTCTATAAAAAGCACGTAGTCAACATGTGTTTAATACTGAAGTCTGTTGTGTCTTACTACGGCGCAAGCAGATGAAGTGCTTCGCTTCTTCAACAACAACTTTCTCTGGCTTCGATTGTCTTCCATTTGAATACTGGGCGGCTGTGCAGTCTCAGCTTGCGGAATGTGACTGGAAATACGAAGAAAACTCTTACCCTGGCAATATTAAAACCAAAAGGACCTGAACCTAATTACCGTATAACTCTAGTAGTTTGCATTAGAGGACCCTTTTTATGAGGCCTCGGCGTTACTGCTAGGATTCCGCTTAGTGCTACCCGCCTGAACGGTCCACCATGTGCTCCTTTGACATACGTAATCAACTGTCGTATATCGCAATACAGGGCCGTATTCTCAGACATCTTTAACTCCTTTTGGGCATCGACGAAACGCGTCACCAATGGCTTGAATACAGCCGTAATGACCTGACTCTCGGGCCCACCAGTAAGACCACCACTGAAATTCGTTGCATAACCACCCTGCCCGCCTGATGATGATATACCGCCAAGATCGGTGTTAAGATTTTTAAATCCGCTCGATCGTTTATGGTCTATGTAGATTAATATACACATTGTGGGAGTGAAAAGAAATGGCATGCATGCTGCTACTTGTGAAAGCCGCCTATCTTATATATATACAATTTACACATGAGCCATGAGATTGGACTTGAGACTAATGGTTCATGATTGAGCAGAGCCTACGTTAAGCAGAGCATGCGTAAAAAAGTCGAATTTCTACTGATAAAAAAGTTAGTAATTTTGTATTTTAGTGCGCTTTTTTAGATGCAAATTTAGAACTTTGAATTTTGAACAAAAGCACGGAACTCACTCAGTGGGGATAGCAGGGAACTGGGATCTACGCAAAACGCCACAAATGCATGGAAGAATTCCACCAATTCATGGAGTTGTGTCGACTTAACCATATTCTGGAGGTATGTCTTTGTTCGTGTATTGGCTTGACGTAGCATCCTTGAGAGGATTTTCTGGCACTGGCTGCGTAGGAAGTCGGCTGGTGGTCCTCGTATTCCTGTGGGTGGAAGAAGAATGTATTTATTAGATTTTTGACGCTAATATTTTTGCTGATCAGTTAAATAATTAAATGACCAGGAAAATACATATGAGTATGCTAGTAACAAAAAAATAATTAACGAACAGACAAATAAATCGTCCACAAGAAAATCGTTTTCCAATATTTTAATACTATTTGATACGATTTTGATACTATTACCGTCGACAACTGGCGAGACTCTACAAATTTTATCGAATTTATTTTTAGCTTTAATTCTTATGGGTGGAAAAAATGCGACTGAGTAAAATTAAGGATAATTCTTGCCAAAAAATTGCACCGAATATCGGTAGACTTTCACGAATGCAGCTGATAGAGACGCTTCGTCATTAATTTGACAAGAACACAATTTGTTCATCAGTTGGCCTACCAAGACAACAGTGCTGTTAACGTAGGATCTAAACTTGGAAACTACCTATATTCAATAAAACACAGATTAGAGGAATAATAGAGAACTGAAATGAATACAGATCTAGCTTAAATCAATGTAAAAGCAACATAAAATCGACGAAACGCTGCTAATGGCTTGGCGTCTGTGATTCTACAGATTGTGTAAATGAAGCCACAAAACTTGGAAAAATATCTTTCATGGGTGAAAGCGGTCCTTAGCATATAGATAATGGACACAATCTAGCCTAGGGAGCTGCAAATGAGAATCCACTGAAATTACTATCTCTCTAACATCAGCCCAGAGATCTCCGAGGGATCCGCTTATTAAACGAAATCATTCAGTTACTAACTATCATTCCAATACACTGTGTAATCATTCTCTAAATCACCACGGAAACAATGCCGAATGGTTTATGGATTTCTGCAATATCAATCGGCTTGTCGTTCCAGGACCCTCATTTGAGTGTACGGTCTGGCCCACAATTAGTTGGGTCTCAACTCAGTTTTCAAATATAGAATCAGGTTGACTTTATCGCGTGTATAGAGTTTTGTTGGTATAAGGCACTGGCAATCTGTAAGGATTTAAAAACGGATAGAGAAGGGTTGTCAAATCTAGAATTGCAGTTATCTCAGTGGTAAAGAAAGTTGAGGTGCAAACCGAGTACCACATGAACAGGAAAGTAGCACAGTAAAGTGCGAGACGCAACAAGCGAAACGTCATCAACGAGCTTACTTCACCACAAGATGAGGAAATATCGAATAAAGACTAAACTATGAAAAATTAAGATAGTTCCCTGATGATCTCGGATGAGGCTTCCAGTATTTCGCTGCAATACTAAACCTGATTCTGGACGGCCGGCGGTGTCATGGAATAAGACTTTGAAGTCCAAAGCGGGGTGTGACATGTGAAATCTTATAGATATCGTACGAAACATTCAGGTCGATATTGCCCTTCCATAATCTGTATAAATAAAAAGAAGCTTTTCTTCCTTGTCCCCACACGTTGTAGTGGAATGGAGAAAACTAACACATCTGTTGTCAATGTTGCCACTAGTCTGTTTATTCTGATAAACTTCGCAAGACGTTAAGGGAAACAACAAGTTTTGCGGTCCGATATTGTACTTTTTCACACTTTTGTTCGTTCCGGATATTCGCACCCGAAAATATTAGAGGTGCCTTGCCTCCGTCGCTATGTAATCAGGTTGATTGATTGTTCTGGGGACTTAAATGCGTATGTACGAGTAAGGCTGATGCTGGGAAAATAATGCGAATCTCAATCGCAACACCTCAAACTCACTGCATTTTTCCTAACCTCTTATAACAAATTAGTATGCACAAAGCAACCTCTTAACCTCTTATAACAAATTACGAGTAGTATGCAAAAAGCAGGTAGCTTTCAGTTTAGGTGTTAGGTCGTCATCTAATCGTCATAAGACTTTCACTTCATTAAGAATAATGGCAGTTACACGGACAAGGCAAGATACTGACCACTATTTTTTTTTTTTTTCAAAGAAAACCTGAAGGAAAATCATTTATTAAAAAGTATTTAATCTTACCATCATTGCATCCATGTGGGCATCCAAGATGTAGTAGCGCCCTTTTAATTATTCCCATAGATATCTCATGGGCGTGTTCACCCAGTTTCATCACTCCAAGTTCTAGCAGCACCTCGCAGATATTCAATCCGGCTTCAAGAACGCGCAGTGAAACTATATTGAAGTCTCTCTTGAAGACATTGAAGACAGCCAAAAGGATAATTTCATAGTCTATGCCACCATCACGTGTTATGTAAAATGATGAGCCTGGTGCCTCCGATTCATCAACACCAGTATAGTCAATATGGGAATCTGTATGAGATCGTAGCATATGACCACGAAATCCGGCGATTCCGCTCAAACTTCCACCATTACTCAAAGCATCAAGCTGTGAGTCAATGGAACCCTGCAAGAAATTCTATTTCAAAAATTTTAGTTATAAATACGCAATTTGTTTACTTGTCGTTTCAAAAAATCCGGAGATGGTGTTGGAGTGTGCTCCGTAACAGTTATTATTGGATTTCTGGTGAAAAATGTCGTCCTTGGCCCTGAGGACTGTGATGGGCGTATTATTTTCTGCGGTTCCACGTACCTGTAATATCTTAAATGTTTTTCACGGGTATTGCGTTAAATAAATGAAATGATTGTGCAGCTATGAGGAGGAAAAAAGCTCAAAAATTGTGACTAGGAAGCACATACAAATTATGAGTAAGAAAAAGGATGCAAAAATTGTTTATCCATAAAATTTTAACATTCGCATAAACTAGTTAATAGATGCAATGGATTTCAATTTCGAATGGAACTTGCGTTTGAATAATAAAGCGGGAAATTATGAAATTCTAAGGTTTAAAAGGAGAAAAAACTTACCCGCTATCTAGGAGACAGCTGGTGGTGGAAAGGATTCAAAAAAGTAAATAGAAGTGAAGTAGAAATTTAGCGAGAAGTAGGAAGTACATAGTGTAGGTGTGTAGTTCTAATAAGAAATTGTGTGGACCGTTTCAATAGCACTTAAAATACATACCTACGTAATACTGCATAAATATTGTAATAAGATTTGATCCCTAATATGAATTGCACTAAAGATTTTTTTTTTATTAAAATACAGGTCTAAGAAAAAAACGATTTTAAACGAATTTGAGAAATTTAAAAAGATGTCGATTGAAGACGATAGGATCAAGAAAACTTTGCGACAGCATTTTTCAAAGCTAAAGGTAGAAGACTGCAATCAGTGACTATTGTCATTTGGTTCTATATAAGTCACTATAGTACCTTTCTTACAATACAGAAGATATGTAAGGAAGCGTCAACGAAAAGAATCGAACTAAACTCTGTTAGCGAGTTTAACTTGATGATTATACAATTTTTTTCATTTTTCATTTTAAGTGCATTTTTATTAATTCATTTATTAACTTACATGCTAGACAAAACGCTTAAAACTAGCTTAACTAACTTAACTATTCTTATTCTAACTTACTGGCCCTATGCGGGCGCTCTAAGCTAAACCTAACACTTAAAACTATGTCTTTCGACGTAACGAACATGAAAATTGTATATTTAATTCATTGTCTTAAATTTAAACTAAGAAAATTAGTCAAAAAACTTAGTGACTGAACATTTTTTGTATTCTTATAAATAAAACTTATAAACTACCTTAAAATAAATCTTAAAACTATCTTATTCTAAATTAGCCTATCTTATTCTACCTTACGTATTCTATACGTAAATTTTTTTTTTTTTTTTTTTTTTTTTTTTTTTTTTATCGAGTGCTGTTTTTTCTAATTTTTTTTTTATGTTTTTTGTGTTTTTTGTGCTTTTTTTGTATTTTTTTTCATCCAAGTGCTGTGGATTTTATTTTTTTTTTTTTTTTTTTTTTTTTTTTTTTTTTTTTTAAATTATTACCAACACCTACCTAAACCTAAAAAACTACCTAAACCTAAACTATGTAAGTCGGCCATGGGCAAGAACAGCCAACTTTCAACATCAAACAGGCTACCCTGGATTAGGAGGAAACGACGAAGGAGTTTCCTCTCTTTCGGCCAGCCACCAGAAATGACCGTACTGACGTTGTACGTCATCAACATCCCGACCCGATACCGCCCTACTAAACCGGAGACGCTCCACACTGCCGTGTGCAACGTCTCTGTCGTAGTTGAGTCGCCTATCCACAGCTGTCCGAGCAACGTGGAAGATTAGCGGCACTGCCAATCTGTCCTGGATCAGACCTTTCTTATCAAAATAGAGGAACGCCTCTGGGGGAACAAAGCCGTTAAGGCGCACTCTCTCATGATACTCGGAATTGGGGTAATAAGCCCCGAAGATCAGGTTGTTCGTCGAGCTCATTGCTCTTGCAATGTGCCTTCGAATCAGCTTGATAACGAAATTATCCACTCTAATTAGATTAGCCCTGTTGTATAGGACCTCATTGGGATAGAATTTTATGTACTGGGACTCCGGTGTTCTGAATAAATGAAGGCAAGCCCGAAGGCAAGCCCTCTCAAACACCCGAATCTTTTCCAACAAGCTTGCTCCCACGTTGAACCACACGGGACATCCATATACGAGCATGGGCCGGATGAGGGCCATGTAGCAGATTACCTTTACCCTTGCATCGAGTTGCTTGCTATAAAAAAGTCTCTTTGTAAGGGCAAAAGCACCTTTGGCTCTGGCCAGAGCAGCATCTATATGTTTGTTAAAATATAGATATTGGTCTAACCAGAGCCCCAGGTATCTGACTACACTTCGACTCGCAAGTGGCTGTCCGTGCGGTCCCACGATTGAGAACTTTCGCCAATTCTTTCTGGTATCCCTAGAGGCCCCAGACAACGGCGTCCTAAAAAGAATGGTTTCCGATTTCTGGAAGTTGATCTTCAACTTCCAGTCATCGCAATATCGCTGAATCTTATCGAAGTCACGTTGCAAGAGAATTGCAATGACCTCGATTTTTGGTCCTGATCTGTACGCGATCAAGTCGTCTGCATACGCTATGGCATGGTGTAGTGATCCTATCAGATCGCTCGTGTAAATGTTGAAAAGGATCGGTGAATTAACCGCACCTTGTTGCAGACCATTTTTAATTAGAAATGTTCCAGTAGAAGTCACATTGCCATTTTTGACGATGAACTGCCTACTGGTGAGCATGTTATAAAGTATGTACAGCAGTGGTTTGCTTATGCCCAGCCTGCTTAGCTTGTAGAAGAGTCCCTCTAACCATACGGTATCGAAGGCCTTCTCCAAGTCAATCAGGCAAGCACCCGTGCATTGGTTCTTGCTTTTGTTCCATTGGATATCCGATACCAGTTTAGACGCGGCATGTATTGTATCATGCCGCGCCTTAAAACCGAATTGGTTATCCGGAATTATATTACTGTTCTCAGTCCACTTAAGCAGGGCTCTATTGATCACTTTCTCGAATACCTTGCTGATGTTCGGAAGGAGACTTATCGACCGGAGATTTGCCGGATTGGAAGTGTCCTTACCCCTTTTGGGGATGGGTTGTATCAGTGCTGTTTTCCAATGCGCTGGATAATGTGCATTATTCAGCGCATTGTTAAACAGAGTGGTGTAAATGTCCACCGCTTCTAGAGGGAGATGTCGAAGCACAATGTTCGACACTCCATCGATTCCCGCAGATTTCTTCCTCCTCAATGAGTCGAAGATCGCTTGGAGCTCCACCTTCGATATGTACGGGGGATGTACCCTTTCATCGGCGATGACATTATTTGCCAT
This sequence comes from Pocota personata, assembly GCA_963082735.1. NCBI lineage: Eukaryota > Metazoa > Arthropoda > Insecta > Diptera > Syrphidae > Pocota > Pocota personata. Next base: position 209,412,355 of record OY720429.1, read on the forward strand.
GTTATCGTCATTGAACTCGGTAAAACCTATGTTCTCGGATCGCCAGTGCTCTATATCATTTCGAAGGTAGAAGTTGTGCACAAGGACGCGATTTTCCAGGTCGTGGTTCGGGGAAATGGTATCATTCACCTTGTACACTTCCTGGAAAGTCGCTCCTATAGCCTCTACCTTCTCCTGCGGATCTTCGATCACAAAGAAGTTGTCATCCTCTACTGCGTTATCTGGATCTATACCTGCTGTTATAAGTATTCGTCCATTGTTCATCGTTCGGGGGATCTTAAGACACAGAAGGTCGTTTTGATTATTCCTCCGAAATATTTTATTTATTTGCGGGAACATACTCGGGTTGTTGGATTTTACAGCCCGAATTTTGTTGTTCCAATGCAAATTTGCCGAAAGTCTGTAATTTTCTCTAATTAACTTCTGGAGGTTTTTAATCAACGACTTCAGTGTCCTAACCTCCGAGTTCTGTCTGTCAGTAAACTGTCTGTACAAGGTTTTTAGTCTCGACAGCAGTCTACTTTTGTGTTGGTGTAGTGCGTCAATTGTTGCATTGCGGAATATGTCTGCGTTGTCAGTATGTTGATACCGAGGTATCGTATTATCCATAGTTCGTTTAATTGTCTCGTCCATTTGTTTTAGGTACCAGTCAATCTCCTCGTTTGACAGATTCCTATTGGACGGTGGGTAGAGCGAGTTCGAGGAGAGTGCTCTTGTTAAAGTTCTGGAGAAGCGAGTCCAACGCGTCCTACTATAATTGTAGGAGTACGTTTGGACAAACTCCTCCAACTCCGCAATTTCGTTGGGAATCGTTATTACGGCACTGAGTCCGCAATGGTCACTGTCATACACAAATGTGTGCAGGCAGTTTATAGTTTGTCGGTCCATGTCGGTCAGTTGTAACCGTACGTCGAACAGCATAAGATCCAGATAAGAGCCACTTCTAGGAAACGACGGACTATCTGTTGCTTTCAAATCGAGTTTATACTCGACACTGTGCCGACCCCACCAATTGAATAGTAGGTTCCCTCTAGGATTTGGTGTGTTATTTCCCCAATCTCTATGTTTGGCATTGAGATCTCCGGCCATGATGAAATAATTCTCCTCCGACTCCAGCCTTAGGAATCGAAAAAGTGTCTCGAGCTCTGAAATAAATAAAGTAGATTGAGTAGCTTCAGGTGCATAGAGTGCGACCAAGTACATCCTCTTTCCACTACGGAGAGGGATGCACACGATACACGCTTCCAGCTCCTGGAACCTTCGCACTTCACCGCTGTACATTACTTTAAATTGCAATTGTTTGCGTATGAAGATCGCAACACCTCCTCCTTGTGTAGAGTTGGGTCGGTCTCTTCTTACAATACTGTATTTATTGTGCCCCAATTTGTGCTTCTGGGATAGCTTTGTTTCGCTAACCATAAGCACATCAGGGGTTTGGTCTTCAAGCAACTTAAACAATACGGCTCTTCGCTCGATCCTAATCAGTGAATTCACATTCACCGCAAGGATCTTCAAGGATTGCTCCTCCATGTTCGTACCCATTACGACTGAAGGTGCGTTAAGCCCGGCAGAAGTGCGTAGATCTGGTCCACCCGCTTCGCCTGCTCCTGTACCTGACGTTGAAGCTGCTCCATCTGCCCTTGGATAGAGTGCAAGATGGTAAGCAAGTCAGATTGAGCCTCCGGTGCTCTAGGCGCTGGGGCCTGAGAAGCAACCTTCGGTCTTTTTTGTTCCGCGTTTCCCCGACCTGCCGCCATTTGGGCGTAGGTCACTTGGGGAGTCACGGATGGTGTTTGAATTGGAGCAGGTGGACGTTTCACAACGACCTTCTCCTGGCGAACTAGATTTACTTTCTTAATATACTGGAACTTAGGACAACCCCGATAGTTTGCGGTGTGTCCCGAGTTCCTGCATAAAGCACACGAGAGCTGGCTCTTATCTGCAACTCCATCCTTACCCAGAGTGCATTCCTCTGCTTTGTGGTTCTTTCCACACTTAACACATCGAGGCTGCATTTCGCAGTTCGACGCGGCGTGACCGAACCTTTGGCAGCGAACACATTGTAAAATGTTTTCGCTCCTTCTTAATTTTTCCCATGCGACAACCTGGTAGTCTAGGACTTTAATACTCCTTAGACCATCCAGCTTGCTATTGGGTGAAAGCTGAACCAGGAAAAACGGCAATTTCCGCTTCTCCCTTTTTGCCTTAGCTGTGGTGAATGGCTTGACCCCTACGAATTCGAGCTCGTTGCACTCTTTCTCTTTAAGCAGCGCAAGGAGCGTCTCCGGATCAGTAGACGGGTCTATCCCCCTCAGCAGCATTGTTTGCCGCTTTTCCCCCTTCGGGGTGAAGGAGAAGAACTCCGTCGTCGTGTCCCTAAGTAACTGCTTAATTTTTTTATAATCTTCCACTGTATTACAGTGGATAGCATGCCTATTTTCATTTAATCTTTTAATATTAAAATTCTTGCCTATGGCCGACTTACATAGTTCGATGGTATCCTTCAACTCCACCTTGTAGGTATTTATTGGCGGCACCCTCTCCTTTGTAGTCGTCTTTTGTTGCTTCTGCTGTGGTAGTTGTTGTTGTTGTTTCTGCTGCTGCTGTTTCTGTTGCTGTTGTTTCTGCTGCTGCTGCTGTTTCTGCTGCTGTTGTTTCTGCTGCTGCTGCGGTTGTTGTTTAATTTCTTGCTGCTGTTGTAGTTGCTGCTGTTTTTTCAGCTGTTGTAGTTGCTGCTGCTTCGGCTGCAGCATTTGCGGCTGTATTGCCGGTTGCCGCTGGTTTGATGATTATACAAACGCGCAGTAGGGTGGTCATATGGCTTAAATGCAACTTGATCGTGATGATGACATCAGGTGGAGGGAAAAAAAATACTGTGAATCATGACCAACGACAAAAAGCAAAACAAACAAGCTCCCCAGTTATCTGGACGCCACCCTTGGAGTTTACTGAAAATTAATACCACCTAAGTTTCAAACCCACTACACCAATCTTTCTTACTCTTTCTCTCTCTCTCAATTTCTACAAACGCCCGTGCCCTGAAATAATTTAATGGTATTCATATCCCATTTGGCGCGCGCAAATTATAAAAAAAAAATATATATATATATTTGTGGTACTCGTAACTACAGCGTTTTCCCAAGAGAAGCCGACAAAGTTAACGAATGCACTTCGCCAGAGCTGAAATACATGTCCTTCACAACAGTTTACTAGTTTTGTGACAAAGGAAATTTGGATAAATAAATGATCGCGCGGTTACCAGGTGGACAGATCTGTAAACGATTGGTTTTGCTAAAGCGATCATATCGGTGTTCTTATCGGTGGACATTTGCTAAAAGGCAAGGCCTTTTTTCAAACGATTTTTGTAGAACCCTTCCATCTGGGGCTATTCTCTTTAACGACCTCGGCGATCTGGTGAATATTAACGTCAGAAGCGTACCCTGTTTCAAAAGAACCTCTGGCTGGTTCAATTAGACCTTTAATAGCGATATATCTCCAACAGTAAAATAAGTCCATTATAACCTCCTTTACAGTTGTAGACAGCCAACCTATCCTAACCTAATACCTATCTAAGGTCTTCTGGTCGGTGTTAGATCGGATCACAGAAAAACTGGGAAAATTCTTAAACCAGGTAGATCACAGTTAAAAACAGCAATAAGAATCCTCTCGGACCACTGTCTTCTGACAAAGCATGCATGAGACTAGGACTTTCAGATACGGATGTCTACGGATACTGTAATGACTTAGACTTCGTAGAGGATATGAAACATATACTATGTGAATGTCATTGAATTAACAGTAGCCGTAGGAAACATTTAGACAGGTACTTTCCAATGACTTGCAGGAGGTAGATTGCATTAAATACAATAAAATGCTAATATTTTTGCAGAGAGATTAAGTGCTTGAAGAAAAATGTTTAGGTTTCTGTGTCTTTTTGAAGGTTATCCGGGGATCGTAGTGTTTTATGATAGCCTAGCTACATAACACTGCTTAACCTAATCTAACCTACGAGTATTTTACAACTTATAAGTTGGGAAACACCGAAAGGCATTTTAAAATATAAAGTTTATTTCTTTCCTCCTTGGCGGACACTTATCAACTAACATACATTACATTCCATTTTTAAATCTAAAATCTTTTCATATTTTTCTTTTACTAGCTCAATGACAATTGTAGTATCTGAACTTCACCAATTCTGTGGCAATTCAGTATATAAATTTATACTACCTACAATTTAAAGAGTCAATAAAAGACCACAGATTGTAGATATCCGCCCGGTAACAAGACTGCAATCAGTCGGACTCGCCGTTCACTTTGGTAGAACAGAAAATTATATGGTGCCGTAGCTCAGTGGAAGTGCGTGGACCGGAAAATCAGGTTCGAGTTAAATATCATTGGAAAAATGTTTTCATGCTGATTAAAAGTACATACATATACTTTTATTTTACTTAGACTTAAATATGGAGTTATTTAATATTTTAAGTAATTTAAATGATCGTGCACTGGCAAAGGCTGATTTGTTAGTACATATCATTTGCTATGAAATTTTCTTCTAAATTAAGCCTTTCCAACGATTAGATAGGCCCTCCGATCATACAGATAGCTGAAATTTTGCACACTTGTAGTACGACCCGAGAATAGAGTCTGTACCGAGCTTAATTTTATATTTTCAAAATATAGCGTGTTGCACAGTATACATCCAACCAGCCATCCATCCATCCAACCACAATACGAAATATGATTTGCTTATAAATTAGCTCCTAAATTGTATCTTTTCGAGGTCTAAAAACGCCCTCGGATAACCTAGGGAGCTCAAGTTTTGCACTCTTACAGCACGACTTAAATGGAGAGCCTGTATTGAGCCCGATTTCTGATTTTTAAAGTACAGTGTATTGTACAGTATCCAAAATAAATAATTTGCTAAGAAATTGCCTCTTCAGTTTTGTCTTTCTCTGGGCTACATAGACGCAAAGACAATGGGAAGGAATTGAAGCCAGCCGACCATGAACAGCGTCGTGACTTCGTTGATGGGATATTGGAGAACCACCAAGTTGATGGCAATTTTTGGAACAAAATCATCGTCAGCAATGAGGTTCACTTTCAACAAAAAAGATTGTCGCATTTAAGGTCACGAAAATATACGTTCTATTCACGAACAACCAATGCCTCCACAAAAAGTTACTGTTTGGTGCGTGATTGGACCGCACTGCTTCGAAAATTTTCATTTTTTCGGACAATATAACAAATTATTTTTGACGTGGAAGACACGTGGTTTCAACAAGGCTGTGCCACCTGCCACACAGCGCGAGAAACAATGCAGTTATTACACATAAAGTTTCCAGGGTCGCATCATCTCTCGTTTCGGCGACCAATATTGGTCACTAAGGTTATGCGATACCACACCTTTGGTGTATGTCAATGACCACTAAATAATTCCATAGCTAAAGGACAAGATTTGATTCGTTATGAACTCGCGCTGGCCGTGGTGCCCAATTGGCCTACATGTATAAGTTTTCATGTTTAATGTCAGTATCTTAATCAAAACCAGTGTGCTTTATTTCAAATTTAAATTCAAATCACACTTTATAATTATGTACATTATGTATGTCTGAAGAATATGAAATTTTATGGAAAAAGCAATTCACTTATTTTTTCCTGTGTCTTTATCTTTTTTTTTATAATTTGCGAGCGTCAAAGAGGATATGAATACTCTTACACTATTGCAGGACACGGGCGTTGTGAAGAAGAGGGAGAGAGAGAATGAAAGATTTAGTGTGGTGGTTTGAAACTCAGATGGTATTAAGTTTCCGTAAACTCCAAGGGTAGCGTCCAGCGTCCAGATAACCGGGGAGCTTATTTGTTTTGCTTTTGTCTTTGCTCATGATTCACAGTATTTCTTTCCGTCCTCCTGATGTCATCATCACGATCAAGTTGAATTTTTAGCCACATGACCACTCTACTGCCGATGTTATGCCTTCGCAGTAGAGTTGACTTACATAGCTTTCGCAACTGATCGACTTTTTTATTTATTTCATGCGAAATAAATAGATGATTCTTGTCATCAGGATTTGAACCGTGAACCAACAGACTGACAAGCGATGATGTTACCACTATACCACGGCTATCCTATTCAATGTAAGACACGGTGGAATGCTTTTGACTTCTGTTTTAGCTATTATATGCAACTTATCCGATAGAGAGAACTTGAGCGAACTTTTCGTTAAATAGAGAGGAAATGCAGCAACGAGATAGATTTTTCAAGTATTTGTAATGTAAGGCTTCTCTGGTCTTATTTGGAAAGATTGAGAGAAATCCGCATCACAAAGAATTTCTGTGCAAACCTTCTGGATATATGTATGTAGGAATATGCTTTAAAAAAGGGTATGACATGCCTTTGCTTAAGTAGTATAGACTATGTTTTAGCACCAACACTTTCTACTAGCATGCTGTCTCAGACATGTTTGTGACCCTTGGCTATGTCAACAGTAGTACTTGTCTGGTCAGCCTGATAAGCCTAGCAAAAGCTATACTCGTATACTCATTGTTACCATAATCAATGTTACCGAACAACAGGACATTTTGACGAAAAACGTTGGTAAAGATAATAACAATAGTGTTTTGCCTTACGATTAGATGAATAAAAGAAAATCTAGAAAATGTATATTATAATTTCTCCGTGGGTAAAAGTTATGATTTCAGACAAATACACTCCTTCGATGATGTATCTACACAACGAAAGCATTAATTAAAAAAACTACTCATATCGAAAGAATATAAAGTGATCGAAAAAATCTAATATTTAAGTGGACCAATCAAATTTTAGGTAAATGGGCAACTTGATCGAAAAACAAATTGTTTCATACACATATAACATCGAGGTTAATTTCAAAAGGATTTAAGAAGAAATATCGCTCACTTAGAATCGGTGCTTAGCTCAAAATGAGTCGTTTGTGTTTGAATGTAATCGATGGTAACATTTACCAATGGAAAACTAATTGACTTACCTAAGGCTGGGCATGCTCTTGCCCTTAATTAAATTACTGCTTGGTTCACGGCTTATCATCGACGCCGAGCGTGATAGTTTTTTCTCACCCGTATCTAAGCTCCGATGATAGTCCTGGAAAATGATAAAAAAAAACCTTTAGAAAGGTTCTTCAACACAGCACGGACATCAATGTAAAGTGAAAATGGTTCTTTAATAATGACAAAGTGCGGCCAATTGCATGATGTGAATTTGTTTTGTATTGGTGTTTCGGGAAGATATAGGGAATTCGCCAAATACAATTCAAAAATCTTACTACATGCTGCAGCGGCCTCTTGCCATTTGTACTAGTTTCTAGGCCTACTTTTTCCAAATTCTTCTCGGACTTTGAGAACATTTTCGTTTCGACAAATGCCCTCAGATCTGCCATTTTGACGCGTTTCTTCTTTTCGCTTCCTCGACGCTCTGCAATTGGACTGGATTCATCTGGAATTGCAGTACGATGAGCTTCTGCTTTATGACCTATACAAAATCTCTTACCAATTAGGGCAGTAACTGAAGGCTCGGGGATTTCGATGTAGTCCTTAGCCATTGAACTGCCACTTGGGCTATCGCGGCTATTAGTGCCTGGACCTTGATACAATGAGATCTCTATCTGAGGAATGGGCAGCGAATTCGATCGTTTTCTTTGTTGATGAGTAGGGATGGCGGCTTCTTCTCCTATTTCAGTAAGTCTGAGAGGAGTTCAAAGATTAGATTTACAATAACAGAAGTAGGTGAGGCACTTTACCTATTATAAAGATACTGTAAGCTCCAGTAAACACCCTCCTCTTGCCAATGCGATATAAATAAACATCGCAGCACTGCTACATCAAGGAATGTTGCTGCTGATACATCTGCCTTTGTCTGTTCAGTAAATTTTTCATCCAACTCCGATTCCTTTTCGGTGGATGTACTGGTTTTGGGATCTTTCTGAGAAGCTCCATGGATTAGCTCATGCTGCTCAAAGTCAAATCGCGTAGGTTGTTTATCATATTTCTCCTTGGAATGCATTGATTGTCGGCTTCCTCGACGGCTTTGTGACTGTTGTAGGAGACTTGCATCGGCCTTAAAGAGTAGAAAAATGTACTTACAGTTAATAATTTGTTCCATTTTGTGGGCATACTGTATAGAATGAAGCATCAGTAAGGTATGGTCCTGAAGGTAAACGAAAGATAACCACTCTCTCCTCCTCGACGCTTGAGGCTTCTTCGGGTATTGTTTCGGGAAATGCGAAATCTTTTGGTGATGATACCCAAGATCCCTACAGAATAAACTTTTTATTTATGACTTAGGAAAAGCTGATCAAAACTTACATCTTCATCGTGTTTTGAGATGTCCGAATACGATGTACTCTTTGGTGAGTCTGCTTTAGGCGACAGGATAGCCTCTCCAGTCGATGATTTTCCTATAAAGAAGTCTGTGTTATAATCCGCACTATAATGCAAATGATGCGATTAAAGCACAAGTCGTACAATTTTGCACAATCCCGCTTACGAAAAAGTCTTGCACCTATTTCGATGGTTTTGGATCGATAGTTGATAATAAATGATAATTGGGTGAATCCTAAAACTTTCTAATGCCGTTTACTTTTCGAGAAAAACATTCTGTACTCTTTTCTTTGAGAATTTTCTTTCTTTTCTAGATGGTCCATTCCAAAATCCTAAAATTTTAATGGACTGAGGGTATGATATGGGAGAGGTTGGCTGTGAAGAGTTCTTAAAATCGAATCTTCTAATCTAATCTTTGTCACTCGTCGAAATCAAAGCCGTTAACGATTTTAGTATAAAATTTTGTATTTTAGTTTGACCTAGCGTGCAGATGGCTATAAAAGTCGATTTAAGTGGTGTTAAGTTACGAGTATGTTGTGTGCAGTTTGAAAATGTAGAAAATTGGTCTCACTTTTAATTCACAAACCACTGAATGATATATATACCTATAAATATAGATAAATACATCACATCATCAAAATCATGTGGAGATGGAACATTAAAAATTGAACTGATACAACCCCCGAACGAATTTTGATCCAAATTACCGGAATACATCTGGGTTAAGGTTTGGGGATATTTTAGAGCATTATTCTTTGAAAATCGACACTAATTGAAAAGTTTAGCACATGAAAGTGTTACGCCATTATTTGAAAGATTATTTTTTAATTATTTTCAGCTTCGAATCTGAAGGGTTTTTGGTCACCGCAGGGACCTCCAAAAGTAGATGGAGCATAATAGTTATAATATATAGTTGTAAGTGGGAGGCATCACCAAGTCGTATCTGAGAAATAAGTTACTTAACTAATTCACAAGAATCGCCTATTTCGAAAACTTTGCTTACTTTGTTCCTTTCCTTAAAGTATTTCAAGCATTTCCTCTACATGTCAAAATTGGATTCACTTAGAGCCTGTTCAAAACAACGGTTTGCAGATGAAGACACTCTGAAGAAAATACACTTCTCCGCAGGTTCTGCATCTGTCTCAGTTAAGATAACCACTCGGGTTAATATGAGCCGTCAAAGTTCGACATTTCTTAACAATTTTTTTCAACCGTTTATAAAGAAAATACAAATTTACAAAAATTACACTTCATCCAATGACTTTGAATGATACTTTTTTTAAACAAGTTTGACCTTTATTAATTGTTGGCTTTGGAAACAAAAAATATTTACTTTTCTAAATTTGCACAGTTTTCTGATATTTGAAGGTCACCAAACTCAATTTTGGTAGATGTTAATACACATATACACATATATATCTTACTATAATAAGAACGTAAGGTCTCAACAGCTGTGATGTCTAAGGCAAGGCTCAGATTGCCCTAGATGTGATCGATGAATGTGCATTAGGATATTAGGGCTTACGGTTAATCCTCTCAAAACAGAGGTTTTTCTCTTTACGAGAAGGAAGATGTTACTCGGTCTGATACTGCAAGTGCTTAAAGGCGTCACTATCGGAATCTCAAATGAGGCTAAGTATTTAGGAATAATCCTGGATAGTTATTTTCTTTGGTCAAAACATGTTGAAGCGAAGACAGCCAAGGTGCACTAGTTTTCTGACAGTGTAAGGGTGCTTTCCGCAAGATATGTAACTTATTACCAAAAAAAGCCCTATGGATCTACAAGGCAAGGATAAGGCGGTTCTTAGCATATGCGTAGGTTGTTTTGTAAAAAAACGTTCGCGAGAAAAAGAGTATGTCACTACTTCTTTCACTAAAGTCCAAGAACAGTTTGTCTCGGCTGCATTGGGGCCTTCTCTAGCACGCCTGGTTCTGGGCTTGATGCATTGTTGAGCAACCCTCCTTTTGATATTTATATCATGGGCAGCTCAATAAAAGCTATCTTCCGTCTTGAACGAAGTGGCTTTAGTTATTACCCGCACTGGAGCTTTGATTATCTTGCGCGACTCTTGTCTTATGGATATGCCATCTGACGCAATGGCACCAGAGCTCCAACTGTCAAGGGTCTGGTACTGGAGTCTTCGTGGAGGATAACAACATTACGCTTCATTTCTTGTTAGGTACACATGCATCTGTCTTTCAAGCGGAGACTTATGCAATACTAATGGTGGAATAGGTGGAGGGGCCGAAGTAACTGCGTTTGATATTTGTTTTTACATTTTATATATGTACTAACTTAACGCGTAACATATTTATTTTTAAAATTTGCTGCTAAAGTTTTCGTTGATTTAAAAAAAATAAAGGTTTTTTTTCACGTTTTCAGTGTTCAGCAAACGCTATCCAACTAGAGCGCAATGTATAATAATATCTTGATTTACTATCGAAATATTGAAGAAAGATTAGAAAAAGTCAAGTTTTTTACTATTTAAGTTGTTAATAATTTGATATTTGTGAGCAAGAATTCAGTACAAATATTTTTCCCAATTATGATGAATCAATCTTAAATTTTGCCAGCGTCGCAGGCTGTTAAGACTGATTCCGAGTTCAAATATCTAATTTCACTGGATTATAATGATTGTGTGCGCTTATCATCCACATCATTCGAGAGCAAACTACGGAGCTACCAGAAACCTTTCTGTGCAAGATTGCTAAAAAAACGCCGAGACCAATGTTTACCCAAACTTTACTATTTTAAACTTTAATTTTAATGTAATATGTATATAAATCTCCTTTTATCTAAACTATTGAGTAGTTTAAGCCTCAGTCAAATGCATTCTTTTATTTAAATTTTCCAAATCACAGAGCACTCAGGCTAGATTTTCGGACCATTGGAGAAACTTAGATATTATTCTGTTCTTTTTTTTATAATTTGCGCACGCCAAAGGGAATATAAATACCCTTATATTTTTTCAGATCACGGGCGTTTAGGAAAATGGGGAAGAGGAACAAAGGAGAAGCCTATGCACGTTGGCTTTAAATGTTTGAAGGTTATAGTGATGGGTAAATACAGAGCTTGGTAGATCATTCCACAGTCGTGTCGTTCGGCTATAAACGAATCCCTATACGAGTATTTGATAGTACGACCGAAGTTGTGCTTAAGGGTGATGACGCATATTGTGGGTGAAATTTTGAAGGGGAGTAATGCAACTGGCAATTTTGCTGGAGCATTTTTTTTTTTATAAAAAAAGCGATAAAATAGGGAAAGACGCAGCTTCACAAATGTCAAAATCAGCTGGTTAGGAAGACTATTTTCGTGTTTATTTTTTGTGGACTAATGGAAATCAATATTTTCCTTCAGAATTTCTTTTTATATAACTGTATATCGTTCATACATAACTATTTTGATGGTAGATGCTTACTAATAGAAGGATTTCAGCGCTGAAACGAATATAAGGAATAAAGAAATTTTAGTCTGAACGTGCCCATTGTCTTTCCCTTCTTTAGCTCACAATAACTTTTGCAAAAATGCACCGATTTGAATGAGCGATTCATTCACGATGCGCGACACACGAATGGTAGAAACGTTTTATGCCGTTTGCAAAGGGCAATTTTTTCGATTGGGAGAAACTTTTAATGGCAATTTTACGAGAGTTGCGACCGTCAAAAAATTGTTTTTGATTTTTCTAGCGAATCAGATGATAGGTATAACTATTTAACGGAATCACATACTCTATTAATTTTAGTATTTTTAAAAAGAGGATGAAACATTCAATTCAGTTTGGTAAAATATTTTTAAATCGATATAGTCGCGTTATACAACTTCAAAGTAAGATTTTTAAATTTTTCTAACTTTTTATAATGTCATACCTCAAGTTATGTTTAACATAATTCCCGAAAATTATTAATATTTTTTTATTTTATTTTTTTTGCGGAGAGGATGAAAATCTTCTAAAGACACCATAAGGCCCGACCGCGCGTGCTTATGGTAGTGTGAGATTTCTACTCACTAAGAACACTACTCTTCAATATTAATACTACAACTAAACCGACGCGTATCCAGCAGTTTTATTTTCGCTTACGAGGCTCGCCATTTTTGGAAAAAGATGTTCGTATGTAATTTAAAAAGAATGTTGCACTTTAGGCAGGTTAAATTCCAACGAAAGTTCCTACGGTTTTCACGACTGGCATATACTATAACGCGAGGTCAAAGGTTTTGTCCTTTGCAGACGACGAATTGAATTGTTCGCGTCAAGTAGTTGAATGACGGTACGGTTACAATGGCCGTTAACACGATCTTTGTGTTTACGAGCAAATTTTGTTATCTCTTCGACGACGCTGGGAATTCCCAGGTTCCGATGAATATCTTCGTTATATACGTACCACGGTGTGCTAACGATCGTTCTAAGAACTTTATTTTCAAAAGTTTGTATGATGTTTCTATTGCTTTTCCTGGTACAACCCCATAGTTGTAGACCATACGTCCACACTGGCTTTAGCACTTGCTTATAGATAAGCAGTTTATTATGTAGGCTCAACTTCGAATGTTTTCCGAGTAGCCAGTACATTTGTCGGTATTTGTTTTCGAGCTCGTCGCGTTTCTTTTTTAAGTGCGATTTCCATTTAAGCTCAACATCAAGAGTCATTCCTAGATATTTTACTTCGTTCGCGTACGGTATTTGAGCCGAGTTTAAATATACAGGTAATCTATCCACATTTTTGTAGGTAAAGTTGACGTGGGTAGATTTGCTTTCGTTTAGCATAATACGCCAAGAATTCATCCAAGCGTGGACCTTATTAATAGCATGTTGCAGCTTTTCAGTTGCTGCTTCAATTGTATCGCTCGTTGTCAATATCGCCGTATCGTCCGCAAACGTGGCCACGACGCAGTTTCTTTCCTGCGGGATATCACGGGTGTAGAGTACATATAGAAGCGGGCCAAGGACACTTCCTTGTGGGACTCCGGCCGCAAACTCCTTGACAATCTTTTTACTCAGAGGTTATTTCCTCTATTTTTGTTAAGACTTTTTCTTAGAAAGTTATAAATACTGGTACACGTTTAAAAGCACTCATCGTGAAACTAGTATTGAACATGTCCATTCTATATTAACATATTCAATAAGTGACATTTAGACTAAGTTAACGCGCAAAAAAGATTTACACAGTCGTTTGTAAATATGGAGCGGGCCGATATTGAAAACCGTGTTGTGGTAATTGGCCCTCACAAGTGTAATATGAAAAGAGGCGGTATTTTCCGGTCCTTGCAACCGCATATAAAAGACACAATCTTCACTTAGTCATAGCCCAAATAAATCAAAAAGGGTATGAACGATCGGCCATTTCGAATAAATTGTTTAAATATTGTTTCCTAAATAAACAATTAAAGTTTTATAGAAAAAAAAAAAAAAAAAAATCAGAAAAAACTTATATGTTTTTATTTGATCATCAAAATGGTTGCACCAGTATTTATGACTTAACTAGGTATAGCTATACATGTAGGTACATACTTCTAGGGTTTATCGTTGGCTGGAGTACAAAAAAGGGAGTCAAAAATAATTTTATCTTTTCCTATTATCACGTTGTAAAAAAAGAACTTTAAATTGAAAGAAAAAATATATGAACTGGTACTCAAAGTGGTAAATTTTATCAAATTTAATTTTATTCTTTCGTATACATATATACATACATACGTCCTATCTACATAACCCTCTTCTCTTGGGAGTGTGGTAATTATAGTGACATGTTCTTCCGAACTCTTTCCTTAGACTATTGAGAACATTTTCGATTTGATTAAATAGAGGTCCAGTGTATTCTAACGACAACCATAAAGTGCTTATAGGCTACACAATTCCTGCTAACTCAATTGTACCAAAAAACCTTTATGTACGTATATAGGAATTGTAGTTAAAAGTTGAAATACACTACAGAGACGTTTCGTTGTATATGGAAGAAGGGCAAGTTTAAGCTATAAGCAGAAAGATCTTAGGCATTCCCTATTTTGATGATTTCTATCACTTATATCGTCAAATAACTCCTTACGTGCTGCAAACACATCCGCTGATCCCTTTGGAGAAGGCGGACTCAGTAAATTCCTTGCTTTCGGTTTGACGGGAGCCATGAAGCATGGTGCTCCCGGTGCTCGATTATCCCACATGCCCTGCCACAGTCTGATACCATTCTCCAATCGAAAGTTTTGAAAGTCCGACTCTTTCAGGTGGTGAATGATTGGAGCAAAGAGATATACAAAAAGCTGAAAAAATGTGATTTAATTTAAAAATTACATTAGTCAGTGTTAATTTTCAATTGTTACCGTTATAGTCGGAACAGAAAACAAATAATTTTCAGTTTTATGTTTTTCCTTGTTCAAGATAGGATCCAGATCCTCCTCTTCATCGGCACATTCCTCGGAGGCATAAAGAAGTATCCATTGCATGGTATAAAGCAATTTCGTTTCAACCGCTCCAATTGCCTGCATGTCTTTTACTCTAATATGATTAAGTTTTAAGTGGACACTTTGCGAATGATATATGCACATATATGTGAATACCTGTTGTGAAGTAAAGCCGCCACACAATGCATAACATGAGGCAATGCGGCTTGTAGTAACCTCCATCGAGGGATGGCAGCTAGAGCTTTGGTCAAAGGTGGTGACAGGCCAAATTGAATGTTTTGTACTACAACTTTTTCGAAGGACTAAATTGGAAAGCAAATTAAAATGTAATAAAACGAAATAATAGTTTTTATACAATTGTTTTTAAATATAGTATTAATTTTGTATAATTAGAGTACCTTGCATGCTTCCTTTAGCTCCTATTAGCAGCGATTTATGTTTAGGGAAATATTTAATATTATTTTATTGCAATGCGGAAAATACTCTTATTTATTCCAAAGGAAATTAAAGGATGTTTTATATAACAAGTGTATTCAAAACAAATAATACATTCAAGATGTAGAAAATAGTTTGGTAATGCAAGGACATAATTCGTCAACAAATTAAAACCTTTAAAATTAATTTTACTATATTTATTGAATCGCTAATGTTCATGCAATGGTTCTTCTTGGCTTAAGTGTTTGTGCAATAATCAGAATTTGTCTTTCGCAGTATACTTAATCAACAACGCATTAAATTCCTCAATCCCGATTATCTTTTGCTTTACATACCCACTTGTACTTGTGCCTGATTCATCAGCAAATCTTTGGAACCACATCCTTTACCTATACCCGGAACCCAATGAATTTGTGTGGTTTCCAAAGGTTTTTTTTTTGGAACTGGAAAATTTACCTTCAATCTCCCGTTAGAAGTATAAGCTGAATTACTTAACACTTTTTAACAGTGTTTAGGCTTACCATAAATATGTCAGGATTTCGCCTAATTAGGTTATTTGTGGGTCTGCTAGGTTCAGGACATTGTCAGGCTTTTTGATAAAAACGGGCATAGATCCTTCCTTACATTCCGCATTCATTCCAAAAGCTCCATCGTGGGAATCTTAATATTTTAAAATATTATAAATAGTACCGTAATAATTATTAATTTCATTGTATTGATTTTAACTGAAATGCTGATTGAATACATTCATTTTGTCATGATGTGCAATATACAAATTTTTGTCAGTGGGCTATGTAATGTCTAAGGTCGTTCGCACATGAAGCTGCACAAAAAAGAAATGAGCCTTCCCTTAAGTCACCAGCTTGCAGCTTGTGTGTATCGCATTTGTATTTAAATGAATGTCCGCACACCGGCCTAAGGCTGCTGTAAAATGTTTGTTACCGTATAGCTACGTACAGTGATGGCGATAGTTGTGTGCGTCCTTCCTCACTGAGGTGCTGGCTTCGGCAACGATACTGCAGGAAAATCATTCCCTGATTAGACAAACGTAGCAAGTGCATTTGGAACTTGCTTAGCTCCATGTGGGATTATAGATCAATGGCTAGTCAGTAATTTCATTGCGATCCATCCTAAAAATTGCAATATTTCAAAATTGACCAGAGTGAAAATTCCGATTTTCCTTGAATTATGACCCCACATACCTCTGATATGAAGTTTCAAGAAAAACCGCCCAGCAATTTAAGCTGCAGTCTTGCGAACATACGACAGACAAAATCATAATGATTTGGCTTGTTGGTTGAATATCATAAAAATCGGATAGGTTGGGAGCTAGGTGGTTTCAAAAATATTGTCTGCTCTACTTGATTTGGTATGGTGAAGTACTGTGCCGTTACTTGCTAAATTTAATCGTTTCGATTACATACAGATGAGCGTGGTAACACTGCACTTTTTCTCCAGACACTAAGTTCGCTTGAATAGTTAAAGTAGCTCAAGTACCTAAGCGGGGTTTCAAGGTTTTTTTTTGCATGATTTATAGGTACTGAAAAATTTATTCAATATTTTCCGAAAATAACACCTTCAAAGTCAGCCATGGTGTGCTGGGGTATCTCTTATGACGGGGTTATCATCATCGGCCAAAATGTACAACCATACCGTTTTAGGAGCCTTTGTAAAACCCCCAAACCATACCCTATTAAAAAAAGAAAGAATATTCCACCAATATTCTACGCCCCGCCATACTGCCAAAACATCTCATACCTGACTCTAACCCTATCCCTCCTGAGTTGTTCAAAATACTTTTTTTTTTTTATAAATTTGGTGTTTTCTTATTCTTTAGTAATTCAGAAGCACAAAAATATATGAAATTTAAATTTTTTTTCAACGATGTCCTGAGAAAAGGACAGTTTGTGAGCTTCAGGAGTCTACCAATACCAGAAAGGGTCTTAAATAAAAAAAATGAAACCAAAGCTCACAATTGTGAGCCCGTGGGGGGAAAGGGCTAGAGAAATGTACCCCGTTTCAGTGGTACCAAAGACTGGTCTGCCG
Source organism: Pocota personata (assembly GCA_963082735.1). Classification (NCBI taxonomy): domain Eukaryota; kingdom Metazoa; phylum Arthropoda; class Insecta; order Diptera; family Syrphidae; genus Pocota; species Pocota personata. Next base: position 209,429,576 of record OY720429.1, read on the forward strand.
CCAGAGACATAAGAACCAATTTCGACCCAATTGCTTGCATTCTGTGGAAGTGGACTTGTGCAAAGATCATTATTTGTCCATCCACCTTAAACGAGGTGAGCATGCATACTGCAATGTAATAATTTCTTATATGAGTCGAGGCCTATATAGACAGCCCCTAATTTATGCTTCACAATATCGTGCAGTGCTGAAAAGTCCAATTTTTAGCAATGCATAGTTTGCTGTGTTTTGTTCGATTCTCGCTTAGTCAGTGATCCGTATTCAGCGCCACAATCCAATCGATATATTTATTATTTTTTATTATATATATATTATTAAGTCTGACTATCAACGAATATATAAAAATTTAGCTAGAGTGTTGGGCCCAACTTGAATGGCTCACAAGCCCTGCAAATTAACAGTAGTTCCGCTTGGAAGGCAATGATAGTCCTGCAGGTGGTAGTACTTTGATATAATTATGTATTTAGTGGCAACGACCCCATATTTTGTCTTTGAACCATCGTTGACAATATTGATGAGTCTACACTTTTCATCAACAAACCTTTCTTCCATTCCAGTGGGGAAATCCTATAGTTCAGTCTAGAGCTGAGGTAGTCAGTAGGAGACTCAGCCAGTTCTCGTGGAATTTGAGTGTGACCATCCGGCTTAGTAGTTCAGAACCCCAATTCTTTGAGTCTGTATACTCTCATAATCATGTAAGCTGAAGAATAAGGTAACAACTGCAAATTTGTATTCTCTTAGTCGATTCAAGTGACACACAAAACTGAAGACGGAAAAGTTTTATTTCAATAGACTAGTAAACTGAATGAACAAATTGGACGTACTTCGGCTGTGTTCATTTATAGTCACTCCTTGGTTAGAGCCAACATTTCTTTAAAAAGGTTACATTGTAGCCGATACATGTTCGTTTAACCGTATTTAGCTTTCAGTCAGACTTTGATTTGAGAGTGGTTGTCCTTCTAACCCGGAAGGGATAAAGCCAGGAATTTTGGTTTCGTTAATGAAAAATATAAGTTATATTTATCCTCGATTAACACCAAGATCACAATCTGTGGTTCATGTACCTCTTTATGTGATATATCATCGGCTGAGAATTTAATTTAATTTAAAGTTAAAAATTTATTTAAAAAACTACGAAAAGACACTCAGTTTTCATAATCTTCTTTTAGGTAATCAACCTATAATGCTGGGAGAGCGCCACGGGGAGATTGTTGATTGCCTGTTGATTCTGCTATTGAATAGTTGTAGATTAAAAGCTTTTAGAAGTATGTCTGCTGACATTTCAAACTACTAGGTCTAGTTCCCGCTCCTACCAGGTGAGGAGACCTAGCGGCTTAAAAAGGGATGGAATGAAATGGATGACAAATTTTGAAAGATCATTATCCAAAACCATTTGATCAATCAATAAACAGCAATAAAAATTCTGGGGATCCATCTTTCTAGTTTGTTTTACCTTAAACCACTTATACGCTTTAACTGTTTGGTAGTTACACTATCGCGGAAATCAATGAATGAAATATACGTGGAAAGTCAATTGGATCTACAACACTATTCCAAAAATTTTCATTTGTAAACGTCAGGACTTGAAAATCGATTTTTTATATAATTTACGTGTTTCTGTATGTCTTTCACTTGTACGAGTACCTACATATTGCCGTGGTGTAGTGGTAACATCATCGCTTGTCACGCTGTTGATTCACGGTTCGAATCCTGATGTCAAGAATCATCTATTTATTTCGCATGAGATAAATAAAAAAGTCGATTACTTGCGAAAGCTAAGTCAACTCTACTGTGAAGGCATAACACTGGCAGTAGGGTAGTCATATGGCCAAAATGCAACTTGATCGTGATGATGACATCAGGAGGATGGAAAGAAATACAGTGAATCATAAGCAACGACAATAATAGCGAAAAACAAACAAAATACTCCCCAGTTATCTGGACAGCCACCCTTGGAGTTTACAGAAACTTAATACCACCTGAGTTTCAAACCACACCACTCTGTCTTTCTCTCTGTCTCTTCCTTTCCACAAAAACGCACGTGTTCTAAAAATTAGTATAAGGGTATTCATATCCCCTTTAACACGTGCAAATTATAAAAAAAAAAAAATATCGTCATAATTGTAAAAGAAGTCAAAAAAGTCCATTTGAATCTTAATAAATAAGAATAAGAATACCCTCCAACTATTTAAGAGCAGATTAAAAGCATTTACTACAGGTATCTTGGGGCACTGAAAGGTTCTCCTTTCCTGAGAGAAGCATATCATTATATGATAGTATTTCATAAATATTGTAGAGGCGATATTCACAATTATTGTGTTTACGTTTTTTTTTCGTCAAATGAATATTTTCTGACTTACAGCGAAGTAAGCTCTAAAAAACCTCATTACTCAAGAAATGAGTTAAAACTCTGTGTAAAGAAAGCTGAGACTTTACTATCTTATACTACAGGCCATAGGAAAGAACTTAGAGGAGGTGTATTTTTGGTTTTCAAAATACATGACAACATTATTTTTTTCCCAAGTCAGTTAGTCATTCAGCACCCATCCGAATGTATGTGTATGGGTTCATTCAGAAGCCCCCGGCTGATCTAGAAAGCTGAAACTTTGCACATGTCTAGTATGAAACACAACAGAATTTAATGCAGCCGTAAGTTTGATAAAATAAAACAGCTTCCAAGGAAAGATTTTGATGATGAAGTAGCAACTTTCGGGCTTTGTCGGCCACTACTAAGTAACATTTAGCAAAGAATTGAATTACGAAAAACATTTTTGGGGTCCCTTGGCATTCTCTACAATTTGCCAAAGTTCTTTTGCAAATTTTCATTTTTTTTTTTAATTTTTCTTTCTATGGTAAATAATAAATATTCTTTGGCTGTAAGTCTAGTTGATTGATAGCAAATACAACTCGTAAAAATGTATCTACTACTCGATATACTCGTATCATGAAAAATGTAGTGGAAATGTAGTGGAAATGTAGTGTTAATATGCTCGTTTTACCATTCTGTCTTCTTATCAGAATTGTCTCCGATACAATATTCAAATGTTTTCTGTCCTAGCACATAAAAAATATTGCGAAATTGAGCGTTATTTTTCGAAGATTGCATGGAGATTCAAATTTCAGAATCTTCTATGTCTTCAGACCCTATGATTCTGCCGAAAATCTACACAAACATTCACCTTGCAGATAAAACTATCTATAGACTGGACTATTAACCCACGCTTTTATTTTCGAATATTTGATCTCCCACATATTGTAAAATATTTCAGTAAACTACTTTCCAAAAACGAACTAATTTCGGCGAAAACTTGAAGCAAACTGAAACTCAAATCAAACTCAAACTTTCATTAATACTTTGATACTTTATACTACTTTTTCTTTACAGAAGTTTGATGCATTCCATATAATATTGTAACACATTTTTAGAAAAGCATGCGGCAAGACTGTTCGACACATTGAAGGAGGTACCTAACCTAACCTTTTTTAGCAGTATAGTATCTACCTCCTGAAGAAGGCAGACCCTTTGAACTGCGCCAACTGCGCCAACGTCACAAACTCGAATTCCAAATCAATCTCACCACCTGTTCTTAGATTTTAAAGCTGCATATGATAGCATTAATACAGACGAGCTGCATAGAGCCATGTCTAGTTTACCTAGAGGTACAATTTTTCAAAAGTCTATGCAACTACTCGCAAACACTTATGACATTGACATAATCGGAAGGACTCGGTGGACCGTCAGTTCTTCATTCGTTAGTATTGAGGTGGAAACTAAAGAGATGTGTTTAGCGGTGAATAAAAGCAAAACGAAATATGAGCTCTCTTCAAGAAGGGACACTCAGCATCAGTGCCTTGAACAGAACGCAACGATGGACAAATATAATTTTGAGGTGGTAAATATGATAACTTTGTTTACGTAGGCTCTACGGTGAACTCTGACAATGACATCAGTGCGGATATTAAACGAGAACTACTCTTGCCAATCACTCTTTCTACGGGCTGAATGGGCAATTGAGCAGCAAAGCCCTCTCACGGGCAACTAAGGAAACTTTGTACAAGATACTTATCATCCCGGTCCTGCTGTATGGCGCAGAAATATGGATATTGTCAAAAGTGGATGTAAATATTCCAGGTTGCTTTGAGCGAAAAATTCTCCATGTGAACCTATTTGTATCTAGAGGGATAACGTGGTAGAGGAAGACCTTACTTAAGGTGGCGTGCGCAGTTAGAAGGGGACCACAACCAACTCGGTATATAAAATATCTAGGCATGTTGGTTGAGGCTAAGGTCTGGACTGTAAGCGCCGGTTAAAGTAAAGTAAGTATAATACCTGCCTACATAGGTATTTTCAGCTACCACGAATAGGTACAGGTAGTCATTATAAGTCATAATATATTAAATTTAAATTCTACTTAAATACAAGCATTACCAAACTATCTTTCTAACAAATAATAGGAATATACCACAAAGGTAAATTAAAATTCATTGAATTCATTTTTTTCTTTATTTTTAACTTACGTGATGGCCGGGTGCATGTTGACAAAACTACATCAATTTCATACGAAAACACAGTTATTCAAATATTTTTTTTTTTTTTGTAAATTTTGCGTTGACGAATGCGGTTTTATACAGGTGTGTAAGCAAAAGACAAATGCAAACAATTTGACATTTAAGAAAATACTTAAATATAAATGTATGGTACACTTATTCTATAGATACAAGGTTTATTTCTTTGTGGTAAATTTGTTTAAATAGAATTGGTTACAATAAAATTAATTGCCGTTGATAACATTTTCGAATGATGACACAAATTTAATAAAAACAGTAAAAAGTGAAAATTGTCCGAAATTGAAAGTTATTTTGCAGAACATATTTGGCAAACAATTATTCATTTCAAGTTTTAAAAACCGACTTTAGTTTTTTAATAACAAAATAATGTTCTATATAAAACAAATTCACCAAATCTTAATTAAAAATGTTGTACTTTGCTTAGAGTAGGCAGTATTTAACACGTAGATTAAATGCTAATAAAATGTAAATCATGCTGAACCTTAAATGTTCCCTGCTTAAAAAGAACAGCGAATATATATTTGAATATAAAGAGTACAACACTTTTGGAAATATGTATATAGTTCAAATTATATTTTGATATTATTAAGGATGGGAAAGAGGCAAACAAAAATGTGTGTGAACATTAGAATTAAGGGAACATCAAACTTGATTTGATTTAAGTAAAATTTTAAGATAAGTACATCAAGGCATTGGCAAGGCTCCTGTGAGCTTGATTTGCCACATCGAATATTTAAAGCTATATTTACAGCTTTTTTTGTTTATATTTTTTAATTGTTTACATAAATATTAAAAAGCTTCTGTTTTTGAACAGTTTTTGATTATATTCAGCAGTGAACATTCCACACATTCATTTTTGTTATTTAAAAATTGGAAATATCTAATACTTAAGTTAAAGGTTATAATAAATTAAAACACAAACTTACCATGCAACTAGCTTCATGAAGTTTTCCTAGTTTTGGACGTATAAATGGTGCTATTTGACGCCACAGAAATGTTTGTACTGACACTGGAAGACCCAAGTCCTGGAGACCATCATCTTGCTCGATATCATATATTTCGGGATTGTTGGCAGTAACCATTTTGGTTTTATTTTCAAGTTGATGGTTTAATCGAAAATATTTTTTGATTTACATTTTATTTTCCTGTGGATTATAGCATGCTTGCATTTCAAGACATAATCAAGGATTTGATTAATATAAGGAATTCGAAATCAATGGTCAGCATTTTGTTTGTACATTTTTAGTATTTTTTAGTGTTCCGTACCAGAATGGTATAAACGGAACACTAATGGTTTAAATAGTGTCTGTCTATTCGTCTCTCCATGTGTCTGTCATTCGCTTGTAACTTTTGAACTGTTCGATCTAGAGTTCTGAAATTTTGCACAAAAATAGTATGCCGTGGTCCAAGAATAGTTCAGGTAAAAATTGTTAAAAATATTTATGTGAGGGGACTTTTAGAGGCATAATGTATCCCAAAAAAAAAATTAAAGCTTAAATTCAAATAAGTAAAAAAAATCATCGAAACTATTGATGCGAACAATTTAAAAAAAGTAATTAGCGGAATGTAAATTTATTAAGGCGTGAAAATTACAGCAAATCCTCCGCACAAACAGTTCTTGAAAAATATTGGAATACGTGGGGTGAAAGGTCACCCCACCATATCGTACCCCGTCTTTATCCGATTTCAATTAATTTTACGTAAACTGAAAGCCCAAATTCCATCAAAATCAGTTCAGTGGTTCTTAAGTTATGCGTATGGGAAAAATATTTTGAAAATGTTTTAAACCCTCCCCGTATCTTACTTCCACTCCATTTGATTTAGATAAATTTCAAGTCGAACGAGTATCGTATCAGTCTAAGTCTCTATCGAAATCCGTTCGAGAGGTTTTGAGTTAGGCAAACAAAGATGATTTAACTATTTTTGAAACCACCCGCACCACTTGGACTAATTTTGACAGTTTTTAGACGAAATGACCTACGTAGCAGGATATGCCCGTACATGACTACGAAATATATTTCATCAAAATATCTTTAGTTGTTCTCAGCAAGCCGTGTGAGGACAGGCATGGAACAAAAAGTATTTGCTTACCCTGACCATTTCAAGTATGACCATAACTTTCTCTTTTTCTTCGAATCAAAGAGAAGAAAAAAATAAAGATACAGTTAAAATAACGGAACGGAATACTAACCGCATGAAACCCGGATAGCACTTGACGAATATTTTTACTTTTATTTTCTTCTTTCAGGAGTGGCGAACCTATAACGCTGAGCCCCGAGATGTTTGTAGATGCTTGTAGGAGATTAAAGGTTTCTGACAATAAGTCTCCTGAGAGTAAATTAAAAAGTTTATTTGTCCTATAGCAGAATTTATAGAAAGAAACCATAGAGTTCACAAATACACAATGCTGTCCGAGATCCCAGTCCTTGACAAGACCTCTCTTTTCAGTAAGTTAAAAGGCGAAACGGAAGGTAATATCCAGGTACGCCTATCACAGAATGTTAGGCACACCATATACATGCAGGAAGTAGACAGAGAACCATGTCCTTCTGCACCGGATAAATACCACCACGTCTTACTATAGAGTCCATGAAGTAGTAGTAGTAGAAATTTGTAGAAAACAAAAATGTACCGTCAATATATCATCAAAACGAATTGGCCAAGACGCCCGCGCTTTGAACTGAACCTTCTTCTTGATGTTGCTGAATTCCTGTGCACAGAAATAATTACGGTTTGAGCTTCAAACATTTAATACCAGACAAAACTAAGAGGGTTTTTAGTTGTTGTACACCTTACTCCTACGATTAATGACAGCATTGAGGCTTTTGATCCTCTCAGGATGAAGCAGAGGATTAATCTGCTTATGATGGAAATTAATCAATCAGAAGTGCAGTAAATAATTTTAACATCAGTCTTGATTTATCGGAGAAGTTATTGACTTCGTAGTATTTTTATCTGAGAAATTAATAACTTTCTTCACTTAACGTAGCCCCAGTGTTGAATTCCATTTTGAGAGGTTTGCTTGAAGTTCCAAGGTGTTTGGTTCTAGATTTAGATGATTTTTGGCTATGATTAAGGTGGACCTCAATTTTGTCCGCAAACCCGTACAAATTCTCCGCTTTCCCGCAACAATATCTACATACGAAGAGGTACGTGATTTCTGAGGTAAATGATTTCTGATGGGTATATTGCCACACTATACAACCTCAATCTCTGTGACATTCTGGCTATGCAAGGTTAACTCGGAACGAAAAGCATAGGTGTAACCAACATCAATGCGCCTTCGCCGACTCATTAGACAAGTCAATCTTGATTATTGGAACACTGTAAGATAACTATGGCCAGTATTAAATCAGAAAAAGGGATGAATCCTAAAACAAAATTCAAAACAAAAACTTTCACGGACAAAATTTAAAATTAAAGTGCATGGCTGAGTCGCACGTACTTGCACCTATGCGCCGTTCGTTTGCAAGTTGAAGTTCACGAACGAGCTACGTTTGGAAATTATAAAAATTACTACGGAAATTCTGAGTCGGTGGTTGCAATTTTAAGAGCGCTTACTGCAATTTGCGGTCGTAATAACCGTCCCACCAGATAGGCTGTGCGAGCTGTAGTGGATAAATTCGAGTTAACATATTCACTATTGAATGTTATTGTGCCAGTGCCTGTGAGTCGCAGGCGTAAGTGCTTCAGTTCAAAATGAGCCAAATCAGTCTATTCCATGCCGTTCACAGGAATTGGGAATCTCTCAGTCCACATTGTGAAGTATTTTGCATAAAGATCCTGGCCTACACCCTTACAAGATCAAATTACTCGTAACTCAAGAACTGAAGCCATTTGATCATTTGAGGCGCCGAAACTGCTCCGATTGGGGTCTGCAAAAGTTTGGAAAAAATCCTGAATTTCATCGTTAATAAGCAAAATATTCATTATTGGACAGCAACAAACCCACATGTTCTTCAAGAGACTCCATTGCATCCATAAAAAGTGACCATGTGGTGTGAATTTCATGCTGGAGGTTGATTGGTCAGTATTTTTTCGTCGATGAAAATGATCGCCATGTTACGGTCAATGGAGTTCACTATCGTGCCATGTTGAAAAACTATTTTTGGCCAGAATTGAATGGACTTTCCAACAAGATGGTGCGACATGCTACACAGGTGATAAAACAATTGATCTATTGAAGGGGGAGTTCGGTAATCGTGTAATCTCGAGAAATGGTCCGGTCGAATGGCCAGCTCGTTCATGCGATTTAACACCGATGGATTTATTTTTATGGGGTTCCGTTAAGTCGTTGGCTTACGCCAATAAGCTAACAACGTTAGAGGAGCTCAGAAACAATGTCGAACGTGAAATTGCCAACGTTCCGTTCAGATATGTGTGGAAGAGTGGTTGAAAATTGGCTCCAAAGAATCGATTGCTGCAAATATGCTCGCGGTGGTCATATGAACGAGATCGAATTCCATACTTAAATTTAACATATGTACTACATCTGGAATAAATTTCAGCTCTATAGCTCTATTATTCTGTGTTTTATTTAAATACAAAATTGTTACGTCCTTATTGAAAACCCTTTATATGTACATATATGCTCAGATGGTGGACCTTGATCATTTCCCAAAATAACATCTACAGAAGCTGTCCTGATGTTGCCAACTTCTATATTCAATCAAATTAGTGATCTTAGTCGATCACAGGGAAACCATAGGGCGTGGCTTTCCGAGGATACCTGGAGAAGGATCAACGAACGAAAACAGCTAAGAGCTCAAATTGCAGCAACTCCAGCAGCAGGGAGGATCGAGCTTGAGTCCCTATATCGCATGAAGATGAGAGAAGTACAGCGTAGCGTGAGACGTGACAAGCGCAATTACATCAATGCGCTGGCTACGAAAGCAGAAGAAGCAGCAGCGAGGTGCGACAGCAGAACCGTTTATAGAATCACTAAAGAGCTTATAGGTGGCCGAAGCTCTACTCAACACCCAGTGAAAGGCTTAGACGGTTCGTTGCTAATATCGGATGAGGATCAACTGAAGAGATGGAAGGAGCATTTTGCTTCGGTTCTAAACCGAGTATTCGTAAGCAATATGCACCAAAGTCAGACTGAAGTGCCCGTAGAAAGAAGTTCCCGAATTCGCACCACAACCCCCAGTAAAGAAGAGATTATTACCGCAATCAAAGCACTGAAAACTAATAAGGCAGTAGGACTTGACGGCATACCCGCGGAGCTTTTTCAAGCTGCTCCAACAGCATCGGCAGAGCTACTGTTCCCACTTGTCGGGAGAACATGGGAAGCCGAGAGTTTTCCAGATGAGTGGAAAAAGGGAATGATTGTCAAGCTCCCTAAAAAAGGCAACCTAATGCAGTGCGAAAACTGGAGAGGTGTCTGCGTGCTGCCTGCTGTGGCCAAGATAATAGCTAGAATCATCCTGGAGCGAATCAAAGAACACCTTGAAGACACACTTGACGCCGAACAAGCAGGTTTCCGCTCTGGATCCTCCTGTGTCGACCACATCAACACCCTGCGGATCATCATCGAGCAATGTGTTGAATATCGATCACCACTTCACGTGTTGTTCATCGATTTTGAAAAGGCGTTTGATAGTGTCAATCGGGAATTTATTTGGCGTGCCTTGCGCAGGAGAGAGATTCCGGATAAATTAATAGCAATTATCAAAGCTACATATGATGGGTCCACATGTCACGTTTTGCACAGAGGAAGGCTGTCTGAGGAATTCGAAGTCCAAAGTGGGGTTTGGCAAGGCTGCATACTTTCACCAATATTGTTTTTATTGGTGATTAGCGATGTGCTGAATGCGGCCTTATCAACAGGAAATGGAGGAATTCGATGGACTCTTACATCTGAACTCAAACACCTCGACTACGCCGACGATGTATGCATACTGTCTCACAGAATAATGGACCTTCACCAAATGACAGCAAATGTGGAGAGGGAAGCAGACGTCGTTGGGCTGAAAATTAACTCGGCAAAAACAAAAATGATCAGCCTAGGACCAAACTCATCAACTCATATATGCATTGCTGGACAAACGGTTGAGAGTAGAGAGTTTCCAATACCTTGGGAGTATTGTCTCAACCGATGGCGGAACCGAACTGGATATAGCCAGCCGAATAGGTAAAGCAAAATCTGCGTTTGGGATGCTATCCATAGTTTGGCGAAGTAATGCAATTAGCTTAGACACCAAGCTACGACTGTTCCGTTCCAACGTTGAATCCGTGTTGCTATATGGATGTGGTACCTGGAGAGTGACCGTCACTATCACGAGGAAGCTGCAAACGTTTGTCAATAGGTGTCTACGTTACATCGTAAGGATATTCTGGCCAAACCGTATCTCTAACGATCAGCTTTATCAGAGAACGGGCCATGAACCTATAGGCACAACCATACGACGACGAAAGTGGCAGTGGATCGGTCACACTCTCCAAAAGGGTGACAGGTCCATAGCTAACCAAGCGATGCAATGGAACCCGCTTACCCAGGATGGCAGGATACGCGGCGGTCCTAGGAGTACGTGGCGCAGAACAGTTGAGAAGGAAGCACGGCAACTGGGAAAGAGTTGGGGAGAGCTGAGGCACATTTCCAGAAATCGCACACGATGGCGCGTAGGCGTTGTAGAGGCCCTAGGACCCACAAGGGGATACAGGACATAAGTAAGTAAGTAACGCCTGTACTTACAAAAATAACAAAATGCAAAAACAAAATGCTTTATAGCAAAAAGTAAATGATCCTCATGAGTACGCAGAATAGACTTTATGTTCGGTACAAATTAAATGAGAAATTCATTCAAATAAAAAACTTTCTGTCAAGAATTCTAATAGAAAGCCTCATATTCAAGACCACTACTGGAGTCTGAGAGTCTATTTCTATCATCCCGAAAACCACGTCAATAGAAAACTGATCATCAGCACGATTCCCAGAACAAAATTCCTTAGCATAAGTACAGTTTAGTTAAATTGCTCGACAGCCAATATGCCTATGTAGCTGCGAGTATCTCGTATAAATCCTCACATGCCATTTTAATGTGATCATTTGTGTTCTCTTTCGAGCACAGCTTGAAATCTGTAATCAAGTCCATCGATTTCATTACCAAAAATTACGGCCACGATCTACTTGATAATGGGATGACAATATTGTCAAGTTAGGCCGTCACATTGAAATCGGCATCAGGTGCTAATAGAGATTAATAATAAAACAAATCCTTCGTCGATAGACCCAGTATATAAAGTGTCTTGTCGACAGCCTCACCTGCCACAACCTTTTGCGCAAAAGAAACACCTCTCTAGAGACTGCGGCGACGGGAATCTAGCAAGCATAGCCCACTACCTCCGCGAATGCCCAAACGTTTAGCTTTGAAGATACTAGAAAGTTATCATTGGAATTGTGAGGAATAACACCGTCAAAATTCGTAATTACTATTTTGGCCTTACGTTCGTTCTAAGATGTTTTATAACACTAGATTTTCCAAAATAAATCGCTGGTTGTATATTTAACCACACAAAATTACATTATGACTGTGTAACTGTGGCCACGGTATAGCATAGAACTGTGCAGGTTCGAGCCCGAACGAGGAACAACAACTAACAGCCATCGAGCATAAAAGAGAAACGAATAAAATCGAAGTTTCTCCAACGACTACGGAATATCGACCGGGGATAGAGATTAGACTGAGACCCTTCCTATAACATCGAGGGCTAAAGTGCACAAGGTCTCGCAAAAACAGGACACTGACTGCTCCGTAGGATTTTTAATGATTCTCTTTAAACAATTATTGATTTCGGACTTATAGGAGTAGTCTCTGAGCAATCTTTCGCTAGTGCGTCAAATAACACAACCGCATTACTACTTGTTCGGTCTACTCCTTCATTTGAGAGCAATCTTTGATTGATTCTTTGGAATCCCGATTGCTTTCAGTGTATCCTGACTGACACTGCAAACGCTGATACTTTTACCATCTCTTTTCAGTTACAAAGTTTGCTACTGCAAGTATGGCAAAAAAGTCTGTAATACACTCGGCATTTTAAATGGAACGCATGGAGATTTAATCTCAGTATCAAACAGATCCAATTCCGGTAGCAACGCTAGAACCTTCTGTGTGTAAGACATTGATTGATTATCCAATTTGCCTTCTCGGGTTCTCACACCCAACATAATGAAAGGGCTCATATTATTGATAGGAACCATAAACAAAGGCCATTGCTCCGAAACCTTACGAAATAGCGCTCCAAGCCATAAGTTAAGTCCATTTGCTTTTATCCTAAGTCGATACATCGCTTTCATGGCCTTCATCAAAAGGCTTGAAACAAACTCAATTCTGATATCCCTTAAAATAGCTCACACTTCAAAAGTGACACTTCCCAAAAGGATATGCAAACATTATTCAACAAAAACCTTCCATCAAATTGAGATCCATTCTATCCAATTAGAAATAATGGCAAACCGCTTTGATTTAACCCAAATGATTACGAAATGACATGCAATTAATGTTTATGGTGATTTTTGTTTATTTTCCTTTCATTCCGAGTTCCTATCGTAGATCGCATGTCACGCAAATCCATCCCACCCTAAAACCCATGACACTCTCGTTAATTATTCCAATGAGGCCAACCAACAGGTGGTCGCCCATAAGGTTTGCATGTTTATAGTGTATTACTGCAAGCTACCAGTGTTTTTGTTCGTATCCTTTGCACCATCCTTCACAACATGTTTCCAGGACGAATGCACTTACTTTCGCTTCACTTTCTACCTCTCAAAATATCAATGCCAGCTGATTAATGTTTTGATGTTAAACTGCGTGCGTGAACGCAGACTCCGGAATTTCTAGAAAAAAAAATGTATCCCAAAAAGTCCTCCATCTTGGTACAGACTCGAGAGGATACCGAAGATAGCCTGGTTATATAACGAAAATCCACCATATTTGATTTTTTTCTTTTTCACTAGAAAAAATTTTCTTTTCACGATTTTCACAAATACCTCTAAACAATCGACAGAAAACTGATAACAATTATCACCCTCTCAGGGATGTAATAAATATAATTTCATTATAGTAAACACTTTATCACGAGTGGCTTTCAATGAAAGGCCAAACGGAGGCACACCCAAGATAATAAATTTTCACTAGGGGAGAGGAAAAGTGGGTTTTCCTTCGTGTTTCATCGAACGAACGGAACGCAAACAAATTTCGTGCAAATAATTCCGTGAATTAATTGAGCAATCAATTTATTTTACCTTTTTAATTTGAATTGATTTGAACAGAGGTGGGGGGTTGGAGGTTTTCTTTACACGACTCGGACCGTTTCACGGTAGATGCAGATCTGGCTGCCCTCAAAGGAAGACTGATGAGAGAAAATGGCGACTTTTTCGGTTACAACTCCAAATATGGTATAGATAAACGGTGGAAGATACCTAACTGGCAACTGCTTCTAATCGGAGGGTGGGTGGTTGCCATTTCTGTGAGGGTTGTTCACAGTGTTTTGATGGACTTGCACTGTAAACAAACGTAATTTCTGTTACACATTCCTTTTCGCAATACACCATGCTCTTCAGGATAGGCTATGCTATGATATTGAGCAAGAAAATCGATGTGAAAAAGAAACAGGATATGGGCCGGAGAGTAGAGATTGCGTGTTCGCAATATGATGGGGTGTAAATATTTTGCCGGATTGTTGGAACTTGTAGATTCAAATACTTATTTCATTCATCACCGGCAAGGATGCTAACAGATTATAGTAGAACAATGGTTGAAGGGGTAGATGCATTTTGACCCAGTGACACACTTCAATAGACGTGCTGTGAGTGGCACAGCATTGCCGTGCAAGAATGTGCGATGTTGACTATTTAAAATCAAAACAATGAATTGATTAAGCAGACTGATAATTGAAAAGTTTTTTATGATGTCGATGTTAAATAATATTTCTGTAAGTTTTAACATTTAATGGGCTAGGGCAAATCCTTAGTTGCGATAAGACTTGCATCAAACACCTAAAAGAGGTGTCCACCTAGACGATGATTGCAACGACCTCCAAACTATATCTCTCGACGGTTATGGACAAGTTAGTTGCTATAGTGGACATATCCGACGACGAAAGTGGAGACTGTGACTATGAGCACGTTTTAACTCAACCCTACTCACCATTCAACTTTAAAGATGGGGGCTGGCACCAGGGCTTTATTAAATTTATTAAAATGGCCGTTTGCAACTGTTACCGGCCACATTGCTGAAATTTAGCCAAGAAAAACTCAAAACCACCATAGGCCGAAGGCAATCGATCTGGGTTCCACTTGACCTTAGCAATCCTTCCAAAGTCTTAAGCCTTATCGGCTACCAGAACGCTGATCGGTCATTCAAAGACTCGAAATTAGTTGAAGAGACAGAAAACTCAAAAAAGAAAAGACCGATACTATTGCAAACGACAGCCTATAAGGTTTTGTCAAAACTAATCTTATAGTCCAACTTTTATTACTAAGAACAAACAAAAATTGATAGGTGTTACTTTCGTTTCAGAACATCTTCACCCTGCGATCTTTGGACTATATCCACGCTTTTTATATTTTAATTTGGAAGATCGCCGTCCAAATTCGCACACGCGGTAGTATTTTACTTAGCACAGTCCGTTCTAGGACGATACTGGCTGCGAAATAAGTCAACGTTTCGCAATCGTCGTAGAATGAACTAGGATGAATACTTGTATAACAAATTCTCCCTTTAAAGCTTGCAAACTGCGTCTACATACCACCGAGCAGTCAGTTAGAACTAGATACATAAGCTAAACAATACTTAAACCTTTTCTGTTAACTCAGCGTTCACGGAGTCATGTCCTATCACCAGAACAAGGGACGGCAAACGCCCGCCATGGTGGAGTGCAGAACTTAAAGGTCACCTCTACAAAGCAGGAAAATTTCAATAGAGCCAAAAATCAAAAAAAAATAACTGGGGGTTTACTAGACCAGCCTGGGGCCGGATTCCGCAACTGTGAGTCTTATAATGTACACAAATTTTAGTATACATACGAGTATTTATATAGGTACATAGAATAATTTCAATTTTGTAACGATGAAAATAATAAAAAAATTAAGGTAATTTTCTTCGTAAGTTTCTGAAATAAATTTTTTTTTTTACATAAACTTCGAATTGGCAAGCAAAAATGCAACATTTTCAATTCAATAACGGTTTTTAAGAATGCGAGTCATAAAATTCAGCGCTCAAGTGGACACAGATAGTTGCGGAATAGCTTGAAAGATGTAAAATGAGTTTTTCATTTCGTGTACACTGGAAATTTTCTCATGGTTGCGGAATTTGGCCCTAGTATTGTTTAGAACTGAGATCTTTAGAATTAGATCTTAGAGTAGCTCCTGTCAGCAAAATGCTTCAGACTGCTAAAAGTAACAAATGTTACCTGCACGGAATCCGAAGATTTATAGTCGAATCTGGTAACGGATACTCACTTTGCAGGCTGTACGCCTGCCCCCAATGGATGTCCTGCATTAAAATATGATATGAGTTCACCGATTTTGACTTAATGAGTGAGGAGAGATTCAAGTGGGCGGCCAACAGTTTCGAGCTACTCCCAGAAGGGATGGCATCTTGCCAGCACAACTTCAAATCTTTGGATTAATAAGAAAAAATCTGTTTTGCATTCTTATTTCTTAAGAATTGTCTGATGTTAGGAAGTATACCACATAATTGGGCTTAGGTGAGGGTAGTTTTTGCCCTCGAGGGAATTTTGAATCATTACATAATCTCTTCGGACATTATGCGGGATTCTATATTCCAATTGATTAGTGTTGCTTTAAAAATAGCCAATGCAGTGAAGAAATACAAAATCAGAATGTATTTGACCTCCTGTCCGAACTCTTATTGTTGAAGTTGCCTCTCCTTCTTGCACAGTATGAAGCAAGAATATAAATGCAGTACGCTGTTTCGAAAAAAAAAAATACACATTTTAATAGTTTTGTCCACCAAGAGAATATAATAGAATAGTTGACTCTAAGTACTTTGGTGTCATGTGAAGATCTCATCTTAATCTACTAAGTCGAGTAAACTTTGACTGAACTCATAGAGACAGCGTAGAAATTACTAAATTCCATAAGTCCCCACACATTTTGTATAGAAATTCTTATTAACAAGATTATGAAAATTTGGGCGACAAATTACTGCACAGCTTCAAGCATATCAACTATATATTTAGACGATGTCACTGTATTTGGGTGTTATGAATTTGTCTGTTTTGGATTTTGGCCAATGTAATGGCTTTTGGGAGTAATGACTCTTGGATTTAACCCCGTACTTCCAACAAAACAAGTTTATACCAACCAGAGACTATCCCCCACTTTACATTAGGGTAAAAAAGTTGCCGCATTAAGTACCACCAAACTTTACCTCTCTTCAAACTTCAAACTGAGCCAGCTCAAAGAGCATATAAGAATCATAAACAAGCTCCCTATTCTTTCTAAACCAGCGGCCTAGTTTACACAGGCGAATTTGATCCGGACCAGCACTACAATTTAGTCTAAGTCATTTGAGTTTACACCAAACAGGACAATATAAAGCTTTAGTCCATACATTGATCATCATCTATCCTTCCTCAGATGTCACTGTTGCCGTCAAAGCCGCCATCTGATGGGCTTGTACAATACCTGGTCTTGGTCTCAGACCAAATCAGCGGTGTAACCTAGGCCAATGATTCTCACTCAACGTGGTATACCGATGGATCCAATATGTAGAACGAAGATGGTGCGGGTATCTTCGGCCCCAACTATGAAATAGCAGTCCCAGAAGGTAATGAGATTACGGATGAACCTGCTAGACGCGGTTCTTCATCACCAATCATAGGACCCACACTGTTCGCTCAACTACTATTTATACAAAATGGGCAAAACTCTTTCAGATCTTTGCCGACTCTGCGTGGGAGAGCAAGAGACTGCTGAGCACATCTTATGTGAATATCCCGCCATGGCTCGCAGCAGACACAATCTCCATTCGTTTCTTCTTCTTCGGTAGCGGTGTTAAGACTACTGCCTCTACCACCATTATAATTAATAATATTAATGATAATAACCAGCGACTATTCCCTAAAATTCTCTCCTTTAATTATTTTACCAAAGACAGTATAAGTGTAATTACATAACACGATGACTCATCGATCCATTTTATGAACTTTGCCTTGAAAGTGAAGAAACTTCTCATTCTATTTTATCTTCATTATAATTAACTCTCTGTTTTTTTATTTCTTTTTTTTAAGGATGATAGGTAGGTATTAAATTTTCCTCTCAACTCAATGGACTTGTAAGGTTTGAAAGTTACTTAAAGCATAATTTACCCTATTAACTTATCACTTGAAAGTATCCAAACAGGTGTGAACTTAAAAGCAGGTCCTTAAAAATTTAGGGACTACTTCGGAAAAATCTCTGTCGTTATATTATAATTACACTCTTCCATTGTCAAATACCTTCACAGTAATCTCGACCACAGCCTGTGGAAGCTTTTCTACTTTCCTTATTCTATTATTCTACGAGTACTTACTCATACCTTCAATTAATTTCTTTACTTTGTTGCCAAAACTATCCTTCTTTCTAAGTGATTGCCCATTCAAAAATGTCTGAATGTCTTGTAATGACACACCATGCAATGCATATTTCCTTTTTACCTATTCAAGCTATGTCTTGATGAACAAGTGAATTTGTTTCTACTTAATACCTCATAGCGACCGGTAAAAATATTTGGTTGGCAATTCGCCATGAACTTCCTAATAAACTTGGTATTTCAAAATTGCTCGGTTCTTTTCACACATTAATCGCAATTAAAATTCACATTGGTGTTTGTTGAATTTAATTTTAGAAAATTCTGATAAGACTCAACAAAAATAGGTAGGTACAAGTACATTTGAAACGAAGATTCATTTGCATAAACAAATATAAGTTGGATAATGTTATTTGCAATTAACTGAGAGTTTTCTATTTAAATTGTGTAATGTGAATATCACAAAAAGCAATAGAAACATTAATATTTTAATATCTAACCAAATATTGGAGTATAAAATAAACTCAAATACAGAGACAAATATCGTGCGTACCATTGTTCTCAAAATATGAGAAAAAACGCGCAACTTTTTATTTTTAATTCATTAATTTCCATTTAATATATTAATGGGAATCAGCATTAAAAAAATTTAGATTTTGGAAAATATAGCCTCTAAAAGTCTGATTTGATGAGCTAAATATTTTGTAGTTTCTAAAAAATTGTATTTTGTAAAAATTCGGCTTTTCCAAAATTCTGTATTCCACTATTCTGTACCTTAAGATTCTGTATTTCAGAATAAAGTATTAGGATACACAATTTTATTCACACTTTAGAGACCTTTTGAATGCAATTATTGTCAAAACACAATAATTTTTTTCAAAAATTTTGAATGCAAATTTCAAATATTTTCTTGATACCGATTTTGAACAATATCGACTGGGTTACATCCGAAAATATATTATTTTCAATAATGTACATTAACAATTAAATTATCTACCATACTAAAGTGGATTTCTCTAAAGTAGGTCTCTAAATTCTGTCTGTACGCACGACTACAGCATAAACGGCTTGACGAATTTTCTTCAAACTTCATATCTGGGGTCTATGGGGTTACAATTCGAGGTGAAGTCGGAATTTTAATTTTACCCTTAAAATTAACGATACTTTTTTAATGGTTGATTTTGAAAAAAAGTCGATTTGCTCGAAAACGGCTCTCACGATTTTGATCAAATTTGATATTTGAGTTATGGTTGATATGTGCTCTCAGATGGCATACAAGGTTTTAGCCAGAAAATGTCTGTTTCTCATCCATAGCTCGATCGATTTTGGGTATTGATAATTTTTTTTTTTTAAATTTAAAGGATTTTAAAAAAAATATTTCAAATCTGAGTTTTTGCAGATGAACAAGATGTATTAGGTGCGCAACTAAGTTCTCGCTGTTTGTCAATAGATGGCTCCAGCAGTAAGTGCTGGTCGATGTTGACATATCCAAAACGTCATGAACCGACCTTAGACATATGGTAAACTGACACATATACTGTCATATACTTTTGGTTGTGTGAAAATGTCTCATTTTGTGCCAAATAATCATCATTTGCGGGAAGAGTTGATTTTCTTCTTTCATTCGAAGAAAACGGCTGCTGAAGAGCATCGAGAGGTCCAAAAAGTTTACGGAGATGCTGCTCTAAGTGAAACAATGTGCCGTGATGTTGACGATGTTGACGACCGTCCGCGTGAAGGAAGGCCAAAATCCTTCGAAGACGCTGAATTGGTTGTAAGTATGTTCGACCCAATAGTGCATTTTATTTGATTTTGTTACGAAAACCTGGAACACAATTTTATAGCACCTCGTCAACATATCTTAAATATGAAATATTATCAAAATTGTTTAGGCAATTTTAAATTAAATTACTTTTTAGGGAAGTAGCGTTAATTTCGTGGTTATAATGAAAATTCATGTTTCACTTCGAATTGTCAACTTGGCTGCAGGCAATTGTACGTACGGATATTTACATTAAATCGGACAGACGGAAAGACAGAATTGAGAGACTATGTTTTTGAGTTTATATATCTTAGTTTAAAGTAATACCAAGATTGATCAAAATTTGTACAATAGAAAATAAGGTCGTATGAAAGTAACAGAATTTTGGATTTATAAATTTTTAAAATAAAAAATTCATAAAATACAGAATTTTGTTCATACACAGTTTTTGTGGGAATTAGGTCCGTATTGCACTATAAAAGATCTATGATCCAAAATGTGACTATGTAATTAGTCATGTTTTATAAAACATTTTTCTTTTATACAAAATCTTTTATCAAATTTAGCAATGTGGCAGAATGGAAATGTTTGGCTCGTTTTCTCAACGAAATTTAATTTTATTCAATATGCTGGACACCACTCAGACTTTATATCTTTAAATTCGTGCTACAATTAGAGAAAAAGCCGCTAAATGGAAAATTTTCAGGCTAGTTTTTAATTTGGATTGAAGTTTGTATACTAATTTCCCATATTAACGTCACTAATCAGGTATGACAGCGTACTAAAATAGAGTCCTCTATGATATGCATGAAATGAAAGCACACAATGTGCAATTTTTATTTTGGAATTTGAATACAAAATTGAATTGTTGATTAAAATATAGTAAGAGTAAAATCGGGCTAGATTTAAGCTGGCCGATCTATAGAATTACTCGTCACATACGAATTTTCAATGTTTTGTGCCAGATTTGCTGAAAGAGCCAATCCAAAAGTCCGAGCTCTGATGAGGAATACCAAATGTTGTACAATAGCTCAGCATGCAAATACTAGAAATATAAGATGGATATAAATATAGTTGTACTTCAATTAAAGCCATCAACAATAGGGAAGACAGTATTTTGAAAAAATACAGATTACGATAGTTATCCGTTAAGTTTTTAGAATGTGGCAGCTCTGATTGCTTTGACGTTTTCAAAATATCACACTCAGAAAATTCGATATATTTTAATGTAAGAGGCATTGATTCACCAAAAAGCGCTTGTTTTTGTTTATACAGTATGTTTAAATAAAAAATTTATTAAAAAAAAAAATCAAAAATGTAAGTTTCTAGTAAAGATTTTCGTTGGATGATTTTGTATGACTTTAAATTTGGTCTAACTCAACAACAATGCATAGAGGAATTTTGTTCGGCTTTTGGTGAATGCTACAATTTATAATTGGTTTGCAGAATTCAAATGCGGTCATCCTAGCGTCAGTGATGAATTTCGTGAAGGTTGTCCTTGCAGCGCTGTTATTTCAGAAAACAATGACACCCTACAACATGGTTGAAACCGATCGACATATAAGATATATCGTGAGATAGAAGGAACCTTGGGAATAAGTAAGACCGTAATTCAATAAATATTGCATGAACATTTAGGTATGAAAAAGCTTTGTGCTAGGTGGATTCCACACAAGTTTAACTGATGCTCAAAAAAGGATCTTGTTAAATGGTATAAAGAAATGTCCAAGAAATTTGATCGTGGTGCTTTAAAAAAACGTGTGCAGCATCGTAACAGGAGACGAAACCTGGATATACTAGTATGAGCCCTAATTTAAGCGACAATCGGCTTTTTGGGTATTCCAAGATGAGCTAAAAATTACGATGAGCTAAATCTGACAACTCGTTCTCGAAGCACTTCGAAAAAAATGATCTCTTGTGTTTTCGGTAAATCGGGTCATGTTGCTACTGTGATATCGATTGGTGTACAACAATTTGTTTGTCGGAAGTCATCATTATGACAATGCTAGTTCATACACGACATATTCTCCTGATTAATCACTTGATAACTTCTTTCTGTTCCCATTCATCAAAAATGAAATGCGTGGTCGACGTTTTTCAATGCCATAAGAGGCTGCAGAGGTGTTCAAAGAGCGTGTTTCTGAGCTATCGACTTCAGAGTAGGACAAATGTTTCGAAAACTGGAAAATGTATAAATCTTGAAAGAGAACATTCTGAAAAACAACAAACCAGTTCTAAAATTTTATCTGACAACCTACTCGTACGTACCATGCTTTTTTTATACCCATAAGGTATATTAATTTTGATACATAACTTGTAACTTAGAGGAATAATAACTATACACCCACTATATATATATATACATATTTGTGATCAGCATCAAAAGATATGTCGATCCAGCCACGTTCGTCTGTCTGTATGTCGCTGGTTTTCGAGTTTAAAATTTTGAGCTAAAAACATAGAATTTTATATATAAGCTTTCTAGAATCCGAGGCAGAACAAGTGTAAAAAAATTTTGAAATTCACCACAAACACGCCCGCTTTTCAAAAAAAATTTTAGAAATATTTTTACTAAAAACTGAAGAATATTTTCTATGAAAATATATAAATATAAATATGTAGACCTTGCAATTCTTTACAGTTCATCCCTACTTTGTATAGAGCCACGCCCACAATTTTGGGGCGTTTTCTTTAAAAAAAAAAAAACAAAAAAAAACAACGTATTTGCTTTCTCAAAGGACTTCCAAAACTATACCTATATCTAATGCAAAATGTCTAGCAATTGAAGTTATTTTGTCCAATTAATTGATTCACAGCTAAAACTGGGCATTTAAAATTTTATAATTAGCGTAAAGTTAGCATTAGGTTTTAATTTTACCTGATGTAGAACTCTTCATGTTCCTAATTATATTCGTATTCGCGTTTTATTATCAAAAATATAATTACAAATGTTTGTTCTCCTTAAAAATCGTGGATTGTGCGCAATAGTCATTGAACGAAAAAACTTTGGACGATACTATGTATCATTGAATGTAAGAACATGTAATTATCTGTTCCAGACCGTTCAGAATAGGTTAACTGAACAAAGCTAATGTGTATTGTGGTACATGTACCTCAAGCGTATTTTTACCTTCTGAAAATCGATATCGCATTTTCCTGAGTCTCTTTTTTTATGAAGCCGGAAATGCAATGCAAGGTTGTCAAACAAACCAAGCGATCTATCAAAAATATTTGGCAACTTGTTCGACAAATGCTATTTATCTTGGGCCTCATGGCACCCATCCAACAGTACCTAACCGCTCCTCTTTATGTTACTAGAAAAAGCGAAAGTTCTATCGAATGCACTCCTAGACACAATTAATCTCAAACTGACTCCGAGCATTCAAAGGGAAAACTCGATGCAGTTACATAAAAATAGCAGTTGTTCAACCATGATTTCGTCATTTCATCTCAATGAATACCAAAGAAAATAAATAGAATCTTTAAATCCCGACCAACAAAGTGGTTTATATTTTTGGATTTCCTCACAACCGACAGCCGCCAGAGGTATTGTACGGCAGTACGCTAGCCCTCCCACTGCTCCGCCACCCAAAAGATTTTCGGATCTGTGTCATAGTCTCAAAATAGAAACTTTTTGTTTAAACTTTACACTAAACCGACAAAAAAATTTCCTTTCCTGAGAATAGACAAAATAATGCTCGTAAAATATTTGTTGTTAAAGATTCCGTTTGGTAGGTGCTAGGTGAGCTGTTGGTCACCCTCTCTCTGCCGAGTACACACAATTACATCGCTAGCGATGGCCATCAACAGGCGTAAAATACAAAATTTCAAATGTGTCGAGCGACAAGAACGGACACCCTCATATCGGATGGTCTTTGAAAACAAATCTCGGAAATTTTTGCAGGTTGTCAAAAATATCAGGGTCGGATGGTTTTCTCTGTGTCCTCCATCTCTCCCACAGCACATTCTTTCGAATAATAATTAGAAAAATAATACAATGGCCTCTTGACCGAAACTAGAAAGTAACTTACGCATACACCGAGCCCATCTAGCCAGTCATGATGTTGAGCCTATGATATCCAACACTATCTAGAACTAAACATATGTGAAGATTATAAATAGAACTGAGAGGCAATACAAGTGCGGCAAATGCGGCGGGTCGGGCTGAAACGTCAGTGGTAAGAGTTTATGTGGTGTATGTCTGTGTTCAGAAATACACACTTAGTATGGTCCTGTCAATTTAGACATAAATCCGCTCGGTTGTGTTCACCTCTGAATTACCTTTCCGTCTCGTAGTAGCCAAACAGTGTTCAGTCGAGACCGAGCTCATCCGCGAGTTAGTTGATTTTTCTCATCCAAATACAAAATGGTGAGTGGTTCTCTGAAGGATACTTACCATGCTTGTACCTTTTTTTAAAATCTTTATATTTACATAAAGATAGGATTCGTTATTTTTTTTTTGTTTAAATATTTCCTTCCGTTTCTTCCCGTTTCCTGTAGGCCGATGTACCAAAGCGTGAAGTGGAAAGTAAGTAATCTATTTTCGAAAAGGAATACCCTACCCAACATAGCCTTGTGGAATAATTTTTGACAGTCCAGTGTGAATTGTGCCTTAAAAACTGACAATCCCTAATAAGTGAACAAAAAAGTGACACTAGTGTTGAGTAACCGATACAAATTTCTGACCTCCCTATTACATAACCATTCGAGAAAAAAGGGTGAAAAATAATTGAAAAAAAAAAAAAACAAAACCAAAGTAAGATTCTTTTGAACACAACCATTAGTGCTCGAAATACGGTTATTTTTAGAACTAAGAATTGAACGTGGTTGTGTGGGTTTTTTCGATTCTTTTGTGCGCATTACGCATGCCTTATTTTGGCAAAGTGAAATAGAAAATGTATATCGCCGTGTCGTTGTGCCCCGAGTCGGTTCTAAATAAGGACAGTGAATACACAGAAGATCTTCTCATGTTACAACAAGTGTAGAAATTCATGACATTTATGCATTTTTTTTATAATCAAGCAATTTGTGGAATGTCACTTCAACACATTTACAAATTTATGAAATTTATTTGAAAAGTTAAGTGGGTGAAGGTTAAGTAATTTTGGAATAAGATGCTTCGTTGCCGACGAATGATCTTAGGTCTTGGGATGTTTAAAGCTATTTTAAGCTTGTTTACATGGCATTTTATAGCTCTACAATACCAGACTGTTGCTTCTGACTTTAGAGTCTTATGTTGTCATTCAGAGTTCTGAAAATGTGGGCAAGACATTTTAAATATACCTATGATCGATAGACCCATAGAAAAAGGGATAACTGGACCTTTATTCTATGCCCTTTATTTCTTTTTTTCCTGGATGAATTGAATTTTCGAAACAGTAAGCGTGATAAAATACAGGACCTGCTAAACCATCTAATAACCAAACAGTAAAGGCGGGAAGTCCTGCTTCAAACTCTCACTGCAGAGGGCGTCATACGTTTGCGTTTTCAATTGTGTCACATTGCGGGACAAGTCTGCCTGGATACAGATTAGTATTATTATTTTTATCTCATAGCGATCTTACCATAATATAATAGATACATGATAGGTGGGTGTAATAGGCACGAGTGAACATTTTATGAAAGCTGAGATGAGTGCAAAATATCATTAAATTTTTCCAATACCCGTCTTCTAATCATAATATACTGAACCCACCTCAAGTCTAATAAAGTGTACACTTACGTACAGCACATGTACTCTAGACCCGTCACATATACATATGTAGGTAATGACCTTATACATGTATCAACTTCAACCATAATACGTTCACTGTTTAAATAAGATCGTTATACGGCGCGGTCCGTTAGCAACTATTACAGCTTTATGCTAAAAATAGGTTAATGGTTTTGCTTTGACAGCAATAGCCATAGCAACATTTTGGAACCAGAACATATTAACAAAAGCAAAGCATTCTCAAAATTAGAGACTTGTGAATGTCGGCTTGTGAATTTTGAACAATCATTTAGACAATATTTGCTCGTACACATCATTGAACCTACAAGTGTGACAGAGATGCCAGGACAGCTGGCATTAGGACCGATGTATAATGATGACATAATATACAGGAACCATCTTTTAAGCGATGTTTAGAAGACTGATGCCTCTGTTACTACTATAGTTGATGCAGGTCAGAGAGTTTGCTGCAATTCTATATTGCTTTCTTTTACTCGACAAGATAGACCAGAATCACCCCTCAAATCCGCTTTCGTATGCGTACAGTTGGAACGGTACTAAAAAGTATCATAGTATCATATCATCTCATAGTTCTAAAGAGGTGTTTTTCCAAACTGGAAAAATCATTGCGTAAGCTTCTTCATCTGTATTTATTTTCTAAACGTTTTGTAAGTAGCTGAAAAAAAGCTTTTATGTATTCAGACTATTCCTGAAATGGGTCACGGAATATAGAGAATTCTGCGAAACTAGAATGAATTGCTGCGAACATAGTCTGTTTCTCCAGGTTAGGAGCGCTTGAACTCGCGAATACGCTAGGGTACCACTTGAAAAATCCATCCTTTTCTCTCTCTCTCTCTCTCTCTGCTTCACTAGATTAATAAACTGTAAAAGAAGAATTGGGACACTGATAAACTAACAGCTTATGAAATACTTTCAAAAACAAAAGCTTTCTAATGACCGGCAGTATGGTGATACTCTGATGCTTCCAATAATCAGAAATCTGACTGAAAGTAGAACAAGTTTTTACATAACTCGAATATTGCACTTTCAATGGAACCAAGCCTTTTTGCCGAAAATTAGCTAAAATAATGCTGTTCCTCTTCAAAGCTCTGTTGTCTCCAAGTCTACGTTCCATTTTTGCAAATGGTCTTTTGTGCAGCACTTTCAAGGCAGTACATTCTTTCATAGATGGCAGTTCTTCCTGTTTCTCTTATTGCGTGTCGCTGGGAAAGTACATTATTCAGGCAATTAATTTCCATCGAACAATTAAGTGGAAGGAAATATCAACCTTAACCTTTGCTTACAAATCCATCAATTCCAGATACTCTCCTTTTCCTTTCTGCCTGTGGATGCCAATAGCCATATGTTAACTTTCTTCTGTCTATCTACTTTCTTCCTTCATTACGACTTCAGAGAGTACCTTCTTCGTGCATCAAACAAATGAAGTTAATATCATATATGGGTTTTAAAGTTGCAATTACACATTTTGTAGTCAATCCTATATTGGAATCTGTAAGCAAGAAACAAATGATTTTATTTCACTTGTTTCGTTTTTATTTCACATGAACAGCACATACATAGGTGCAAGGAAGGGTGACCTGGGTGTATATTCTCTCATTACAATTTAGCCACACGGGATAAGATAATTTCAATAGAAAGGCCCACACAAATCAAAAGTGTGGAGTAAGTTAGTAAATGCCAAAAAATTGTGCATTGATACATCATTGCTGCAAAGTGTAAGGCAACCATGGATTTAATTAAAAAATACATAATTTAAGTTAACGCCGCTAAGATAAAAATTTGGCCACGCAACATAATTAATATAGAAGGTAGCAAAAAGGACCAATTATTTCAATTGAAAAATCAAATAACTCACTATTTTCTAAGGTTTTATTAGCAATTAGTATGGGCATCAGAAAATTTGGTGATCCTTCTTTTGTTGTTCTTTGCCCATCAGATGCATCAACAAAATTACTTTTGACGTTCAAAGTGATGGGCAATTTTGCACTTTAGTATGTTATGGAGACCTAAATTTACTCGTAGCGATGATAAAAATAAAAAGAAAATCAATAAAGCAGAGACGTTCATTACAAAACAAAAAAGTGTTCTAAAATATCTGACTTATTTTCTTTTGATAAAAATATGCAAATTCCTATTTGCATTTTCTACAAGCGCATATGTATTTGTATGTGGTTGAGAAATTTGTCAAGTTTTGTTCCATCGACTTTACTAATTCACTTCATTCGATCGCATATTTATCTTCTTTTTTTGCACAAGCAAGGATGGATAGATTGAATACTAGCGTAATACATTTTACAAAGTTCTAGTAATATAATATTGTTTCAATATTTTATTTGTCGTATTGATTCTTCGATTCCAAACTGAGTCCCTGAACGAGAAAGTAACAAAATAAGTATATTTTCGTAAAATCATAGAATTTTATTTTCCATTCAAATACAAAAAAAATTTTGTTTCCACTTGTATAAACATTAAAATATTCAACATTCTAGTAGTCGAAATACTAGTTCGTTTCGTTTGCTAGTTTTGCAATAAACACCCTCACGAAAAACGAATGCGGTATAGTGAGCTATTTTTATGCTATTTAGCAAAGAACGTTTTTTCGCATATTTATAGATTATTTTCTGTTTGTTTTATTTCTGTGAATTGTATAAAATTAAATATCGAATTACCCAACACATTTTAGCATTTCTCATAGTGATGTTGTGATTTTTGGGATTTATGAAGATTTGAGGCCAAACATTTATGTAAATGTGCGCGTCACTTGAATAAGGTCACACTTTTTCGTGAGTTTGTTTCGGGTTTTTTGGACGATTGTTTACTTTGGAATGTTGATGGAGTACATTGTAGTGAATGCAATAAGTTAAATAACTATGTAGTCTATCTATATCTATATTTTAGAACGCATATTTTGTGGTTGTTCGCTATAGAAAGCAAGTAGGTTAAAGATACCCTAACACATTATGTATCAATCGATTTGTCATGAAGTAAATTTAGGATCCAAAATCCTCCTACTTCTCTGCACCGATTTAAATACTTAATTTAATTTTCATTAATCTGTGGTCCCTATAACCGAAATATTGTAGTAAGGATAAATATAAGTTTTTGCAAAAAAAAAAAAAAACCCACAATCAACGTGTGCATGTTTATGTTCATTTAACGGAACTGTTTATTGGTTTTCTTCTTTTGGAATAATATTGTTATATATAGATTTTTGAAACAGTCCACAATCTGTAAACAGAAAGGCCACGTGGGAGTGGCTGGTGTCTTTTTTACCCGAAAAAAAAACAAACGTCATTTGGCATTTCAAAAGAAATTACTTGAATAATTTTGATTACAGTTGATTTAAAATCAAAAAGTATTGGTTTCTGGTTAAGCGTGGTTAAAAAAGTTTTAAGGAAAAAAAATTGAATACCGTCGAAATAAAGAAAACTTACGTGTTAAAAGAAGAAGGTTACTAGAACCTCACTATTATTTAAAAAAAAATGGAGGCAGTGAGACGATGGTCTAGAGTTATTTAAATGATATTAATATGTATGGAAAAACCTTGTATACGTAGATCATACCAGAGAGGCTTCGTCACCACAACACAAGTAGTTAATACTTCGAACAGCTCCCAATTTTTATCTGTGTATGTATGTAGTACGACTAAAATTCGATCTAAGACGCGAGTTGCTGCTAGTTTCTGCTTGGTAATGATTCAAAATAGTCTTCAAATTATGGAAAGGCTACATCTGGAATGTATTTTCAGAATTAAGCAGTCATTCTAGTACTTTAAAAGAAAACTGCGTTCACTACAATTTGTATACTCCTTCAACATTCCAAAGCGGAAGGTTTTAAAAGAACAACTCTCAAAAAAATGGCTGCCTCAGTCTCAGACTATGCCGACGAAAGACTTATGTACTTATTTTTAAACATCCGACCACAGATTTTCAATTGTTGTTCTTTTCTTTTTTATGTTTTTTAAGCTTGGAAATGGGATTGGAATATGTTCGTACGATCAAACTTTCCTGTTAGCCTCTCTTCTATTTCTACTATGCGTTAGAGAGCTGTTTGTATTATAATAATTTATGATTAATATTTCAAGGCACAATTCACGTAAATCCACAAGACTAATAAAAATTTAAAAATAATTAAATAAATAAGGCTAACAATAAACTTTTTTTTAAAAAAAAAAAAAAAAACTAGATGTCGAATTCGTATTCGAGGTAATGGGCACACCCAATGAAGGTATCGATGCCGTTGATCTAGGTGATGCTCTCCGCTCATTGAATCTTAACCCAACATTGGCCCTCATCGAAAAAATGGGTGGCACAAAGAAGCGTGGCGAGAAGAAATTGACAATTGAAGAATTCCTCCCAATCTACTCCCAAGTGAAGAAGGAGAAAGATCAAGGCTGCTACGAGGATTTCATTGAATGTCTGAAATTGTACGACAAAGCCGAAAATGGAACCATGCTTCTCGCTGAATTGCAACACGCCCTGCTTTCCCTTGGTAAATTTTAGTAAGCTTTATAACTTTTCAAAAATAATACAAAATTGATTTAATTAGGTGAAAACTTGAACGATGAGCAAGTTGAGGAACTTTTTGCTGACTGTATGCAACCTGAGGATGATGAAGGCATGATCGAATACTCGCGTAAGTACCTACATATAATATGTATATGATATTCTTTCAAAAAATAAATAAGGCACATTAAGTAAAAAAAAAAAAAAATCATGTTTGTTAAATGTTATGTGTCATCCAAATGTTATTCAAGTAGCACTATCTTTGATTTTGTATCCTAGAATTATTCTGCATAATAGCATTATTTTTTTCCGAGTAGAATAATACTTTAATGAACAATAGATATAATGAATACGATTTATTATATTTGTTTGATGTAGATTATTTATGTATTTAAAAGCCTTAACTATAAAAATTAAGCAAAAAATATTCCAATTTTAAAATTTAGTACCTATGTAGAACTAAAATTTAGTATTTAAAGTTGCAGTCACTATAGTAAAATGTAGTCTATAATTTAGACCAACAATTTAAGGATAAGAAAGTCTGCTTTTAATACAAAATTGGAAAAGATATAGATCTAGTTATTTATTGCGGTATCTCTTGATTAAGTTTGAAATATTGTCGCTCATTTAAATGCCTTAGTTACTATCTTCCTGAACCAAGAATCAGACGTAAGCATAACGTAAGAATAATGTAGGTCAGCTGCTATATTTACCAAAGGATCACACACTTTTTTATGCTTCAATTCAATGTTCAATGTTTATCTTTTTGGTCTAGAAAAACAGGCTGTCTTGCTCTTTTACTTTCTATTGAATATGTTTGTCCTCTTCTTCTACAAATGCCAGCAAAAATAATGTCTGAGTAGATAGATAACTTTATGGCGTTCTATTAAAGCAAATATCTTCAAGACTGTCAGAAAGTCAACTTCTAACTAAGTTTTGTCATAGTATTCAAACAGCAGCCCTTTGCAACATAATTAAGATAGCTGTGCAAGAACAACAATAAGTCAGACAGGAAGTTAACCAATCATTTTACAATCCGAAAAAAATAGTCTGATAAGCCTTTAATGCAAAAATTAGAGCCTCTAACTTGAATAGACGTTACACTAACCAGGGCAGCTCTCTACTAAACTATCTCGAGACTGACAGAAATGCTATTTTTGTCTTTTGTGTTTATTCAATTTTAGCGACCAAGCCATCAGAAGGTTTGATATCTTCACTCCAGAAATGTTGTATCGTAGACCAAAATTAATTGATTTTTTTAGATTTTTCTGAACTAGAGCTAGAAACTACTTAGGTATTTATGGAGTCCTTTCAAGTAAAATTACTAGTACTTTTGAAGTAATTGGACCCAAGTATTCTTCTGGTACCGCAAACACCAAAAAATAACAGAATAGATTAATTAAAATTCTCTGGCGGCCCTTCATCCGACTCCTCATTCAAGCTCAAAAACGCATTTTCAGCTTTTCAACATCCATATAACACGATGCCACGTTTTGGAAGTTCAGAGTTTTGAACCACGATCTGTCCAAAACTCTATATTGAATTAAATGAATTAAAGAACGAGCTAATTAAAGGGTCTGAAATAAATGTACTGCTCTTCATCGTGAACTAAACTGCAAAAGCTTTATAATGAAATCTTAACTCACATGCAGTGCTTTGCAAAAGTATAACCGCACTATGTAAAAAGACTTTTCCAGGAAACTCTAAACGGATACAGGCCCTTTATTATTTTTTTTGTTTTATGGCATCTATCAACAAGTAAATAGAGCAAAAACAAATCCCCATATTTTCTTTTGAAATTTCCAGCAATAAAAAACTTTTTTTGTCTAGCTTTGCAAAAAGTATAATCGCATTACATTCTTCTCAATTTTTTTTATTTTGGCTAATTGTTTTTACAGATATTAGTATGGGATTTTATTTCCCCTTTTTCCAATGATACTAAAAATTCTATTGGGCATACTCTCAATTAGTTTTCTTAGTATGGAATCCTCCAAGGAATTCCATGCATCCACAATTGATGCTCGGATATCGGCAACGTTCGCGAATTGCCGATTATGGGCATATTCTTGGCGTGTAATTATTCCTCAAAGATTTTCTATCGGATTACAATCCGAATAACGTGCCGGCACTTCATCAATCTGATGTTTTGGGCTTGAAACCATTTCAAATTCGACGACTGCCGACGAATGAAACATGAGGAAATCGCCCATATCACCTTAAATATGGTATCAAGTTCTCTTCGAGTAGCTGGGTATAGGCATTTGTGTATCCATTTTTGTGGAGGTAAATACAAGTGAAACCTTACCGCAAGCACAGAAAGCCCCCCATTTCATACAACTTCCACCACCGAAGTTCCTCTTCGAAAAAAAAACCTTGGTTCCTTCCGTGCCAATATCAATTAAAGCCGTCACTTCTTTTCGTCACTAAAAATAATCTTTAAAAAAAAATATTGTACTAGATTAAGACATTTCAAATTGAAAAAAAAAGAGGAAATGAACGCAATGTTACTTACGGTTTTCCAATTACGATCAATTTTGTTACGACCGAATTCCACTCCCTTTTCCTGTTAGACATTTCTGACAATGAACGTACCGAATTGGATGAAGCCTTTATTATTCGCCTTTGATCGCTACTTGTAACCTTCTGTGGACGGCCAGGTCGAATTGCTGTGCCATAATACTCCGGATCTTGTAAACAAATTCAAATGACACGATCCGATCTTAATATTTTCTTCGCTCTAAAGCCCAAACCATTCTCGCGAAAAGCCAGAATTTTTGCCTTTTCTACTTCCGTTAAATGCGTACCACACGGCAAACTCATTTGTCAAGATCACAATAAAAATTGAATAAAAATTGCAGAGTTTTATATCGTGTGGCTATACTTCTGCAAGCTAGACAAAACAGTTTTTTTATTGCTGGAAATCCCAAAAGATGCCATAAAATAAAAATAAAAAATAATAAAGGGCCTGTATCCATTTAGAGTTTCCTGGAAAAGGCCTTTTACAGGGTGCAAAGCACTGTAGACAGAAAGGGAATAAATAGTTACGAGTATGATGGATGTGATGAAAGCGGTGGAGTATTTTGTATCCATTTTCTCTCTGGGAAATTCAGTTTTTTGTGTTTTCAAGAGGAAAATACTGAATAAAGAAAAACTGTTCTGATTTGCACTATTTTTTGTTATACTGTACAAAACTATTAGAGATATTAATATTACGAAAATTAAAGTATTTAAATATACTATATCGAACCGCTAGAATATTGTTTCGAATTATTAGTCCTAATTTGTTCCAATACGATATTGTTATATTGATACTGATATTAGTAAAGTATAGAATGGTTAGTATGCATACCAACATTATTAGTATCGAAAGAAAAATATCGATACTGTTATCGTCTGAGTAGTATCGGAACATTTCTAAGCAGTGATTACATATTTTGTGAAGCATTAACGATGAGTTTGTAGTAAAGAAGGGTAAGGACAAAAGAGAGGGGAATGCCATCGCATTCTATTTCATTCCGATATTCTCAGTACTACGTTTTTACAAGAGCTAAATGAGATGATTTCAAATGACTCATTTCGAGATGTTTTCAGTATATTCAATCCAATTGGTTTTACAGTTGACATAAAAAGGAAGGTTAGGATCTGCGATTTATATTGTGTCCATGAGGTAAAAATCAGTCAGTGCGTAGGCATTCTTTAATTATTACCTCAGAGACATCTGGCATAACCCTATAAACAAAGCTATGCATTATTATCATCCTAGTACATGGAAAGACTTCCAAATGTCATAATTTATTTTTTTGGTAGTTTTTAATTCAATTCAATTCGATAATTATTTTTGCCTTGTTGAACTTTGTTTGCTCATTTGCTGGTAATGAGATGATTTAGCAAATAAGGAAATGTTTGTGAAATAAGGTAAATTCTCACCTCATTTCCGATTTGTTACCGTAATCATCTCATTTAGCTCTAGTGAAAACGTAGTATTAGCTCAACAGTGAAACAATAAACATCTTGGAAATATGTTTACAAAGAAATAAATGCAAAAACTAGCCAATGTTAATTTGTATTCATTGATAAATGAATCTATAAATTTTTCAAACCAATTAAATGAAAAATATAAACACAAAATGCTAAAAAGAGTATTGTTTCAATACACTATATCCCCTTCACAAACCAGTTACGCATTTACTGAATAGTACAGCGTATATCCACCGCAGTCGTGTTAAGTACGCTTTGAAAGAAGTACATGTAAACACGGTCCTACGTGAAATGTGTTTTATTTGATAGTTTAAATTTTGATCAAGTCAAAGAGAGGCACCTACTCGTATTGCAAACAAGAATAGATAACCGATTACAACTAAACTAGTTTTCCTTGTCAGGTAGATATTCTAATTATGTGAAGATTTCCTTGTTAGGTTCATTATTAGCACAGTTCGACTGACACCACTAAGCTAAACCAGTAGAAGTGAGGCTAATCAGTAGAAATGTTAGAGGGTATAGAAGTGGTTTTCAGTACCTCTTCCACTGATCCTCTAACTCTAATAAAATAATTAGTGAATATTAATTTAAAAAATAAAATAAAACAGAGTAGACAATTGTAGAAGCTTCTAGATTAATTTAAAAGTTGCCTAAATGCATTATTTTAGTAAAATAATTTAAAAAAAAAACATTCTAAATTTGATTTTTCTTGCACTTTTATTTATATTTGCCACGTGTTTGTCCTTGTGTTTATTTGCACAAAATCTCACGACATTGTTGCACCAACCACACCATCCCCAACCATCATGTATCCTTTGAAATCAAAACAATTTTTCGCACAAATAAAATAAAATCACAGAATTCGTCAAGAAATTGATGAGCGATCCAGTCGTCTTCGATTAAACAGTAAGTTAAAATGCAAAAGCACAAACAAAAATTTAATAATTGAGACAAGTTTTCTCTGCCAAGAACAATCTATCTAACTGCTTTCGCAATATTCGACAAAAAAAGGATAAGTAACTCCCAAAAACTGTCATTGTGTGTCACTATTACTAATTAACTATTTATTTTTTTCTCGCTCTACTTTACCTTAATATTTTCAATTGTTTTTTTTTTTATTAATAAAGTTTAAATTTAAAATAATTTGTATCCTTATGAGAATGTTAATTAAATTTTATTTACATTATTTAGCATTCCTGGCAAAAATGTGTGAACGAAAAATTGACGATGAGTAATGTGTCCACCGTTACAACAACAACAACAATACCAACAAACATCAAATATAACAACAACGATAACAATACCATTCTCCATCGATGTTATTCATCCATTATTTATTTAATTAATTATTACTTCTGCTACTACTACTTTTACTTTCACAAGAGAAAGAAACGAAATACACTTCAAGATAATTTTATTTTTAAAACAAAATAAAAATTTAATGAAAAGAAAAAAAAAAAATATAAATTTTATAAAACATTTTGTTTTTTGTTGCTACTTTACACGAATATACACACCACACACGTATACACGAACACCAATATCATGAGTGAAACATGGAACTCAATCTGACCGAGCAAAATGTGTAGAACTTAACACCAACAAATTATGTAGTTTCGTATTTTTGTATATATATAGTTTATTATGCTATATGTAGACTTTTATGGGATTTTTGTTTTTCATGTTTTTACAAAATGAAAAAGAAAAAAAAAAAATTTAAATAAAATTTAAAAAAATGTTTTGGTTTCTTATAAATGTTTGAGTTCTAGCAAGTAAAATCCATTTATACACTTTGCAGGTATAGGCCGTTTTGAACATCAATGTGAAAAAAAAACTTTTGTTTGTTTTGGAATTTGGGTTTAATTTAAATTTTTCTTAAGAATTATAACATTTATTCGGCCCGGTATTGTTAGAGTAGAGATTTAACTTACTGGTTCCATTTGAAATTCCATCATTCGTCGTAGAGTTTTTGAGATGCACT
The DNA here is from genome assembly GCA_963082735.1 of Pocota personata. Taxonomy (NCBI): domain Eukaryota; kingdom Metazoa; phylum Arthropoda; class Insecta; order Diptera; family Syrphidae; genus Pocota; species Pocota personata. The sequence continues at coordinate 209,465,640 of OY720429.1, forward strand.
CAATACGGGGCGATGAAAAATTGTTGATTTCGAATTCATGCAGGCAAATTTAAGGTTTTTTTTCACTTAAAAAATAGTATGAGAAAATCAATTATTTTTAAATTTTCACATTTTATTTTTAACTTGTATATTTTAGAAGATGTATAAATTTCATATTTTGTTAATATTTATTATTATAATGATTTTACAAAAACGAATAAAATGTGCAAAACAAGATCTTTATGCCAACGACAGAGCGGTGGTTTTTTTTTACACTCTATTCCATAAGATCTATTAATTTTGATACTTATTTTGTAACATAGAGAAATAATAACGATATACCCCAAAAGAATGCATCTCTGTGATCAGCATTTAAATTTATGTCGATCTAGTCGTGTCCGTCGGTTCGTCCGTATGCCACTAGTTTTTGGGGCCCGGATTTGATTTCATTTACAAGCTTTTCGAAATCCGAATCAGAATAAGTGTAGAAATTTTGAAAGTCTGAATACAAACATGCCCACTTTTCATAGTTTCCTATTTTCAATATTTTTACTAGAAATTGAAAATTGTTGTTTTAACGAAATGCATAGATGTTGACTTTCTATACAATTTGTCCATGGCTCACGCCCACACTTTTTCTTCAAATAAAAACTTATATATATTCTCAAAGCTTCTTAAAACTATTTACGGTGACGGATAAGTCTTATTGTGAATTTTATTGACCGCAACGCCCACTTTCTTCTAAGTAAAAGTCATTCTAACAGTTTTTCTGACAAAATCTTCTAAAAATCGCGGAAATGTACTCTAAGTAGAACGATTCATTAGTTCATTCCACTTAAATTATAAAGGTCACAACGCCATGCCCATTTTATAAGACTGGGTTAGATAAGGGATAGCATTTCATACGATTAGTCGTGTATTAACATAAAGAGGGCTCCAACTCACAGCTGCAAAATATTCAGCTTAATAACCGAAAAGCATTTTAAAAAACATATATACGTACTACATTTTAAAGTAATCTTGATACACAAGATTTAAAGGTGTGCAATTTTTGCCCACTACGAAATTTTACGTCGTCTTTACGTCAAATTAGATTCAAAGGCGACAGATTTTGCATCCCTGAGAATTGAGCATTCTTTTTACTGTTGCTTCTTCCAATACAGTTGACATCTTGAAAATCAATATTTTCCATCTCTACTTTAAATATTTATCAAAATATTCATAAATTTAGGTGGGTAATTTAGCAGGAATTTTTCATCTGTCATTGGCTTTAGAGTCACCTCAGGTACAAATGAGAAGCAGAAAAGGATTACGAAATTTCTGTGGAGAAGAAGTTAAGCTATGTGAAGGGAAGAATTTCAGAATAGATAGAAACTTACTTTTTTATCTTCTCTCATAAAAGTCGAAAGCAGGATACACGCTTGGAAAATAATTGATCAGTATAATTTCTTGCATTATTGCGAATTTTCTAGTAAGTGAACGGTCCTTAGATGTTGTTTGTGTGCAAATCATTCAGATTAAAGAAAAATCTGTTCTTTTTTTTAATCCGTTAACAATTAATAACAAAATATTTTCAGAATTTTCCATAACTTGGTATAGCATGACCTTGTATATGTTAAATATTCCTTAGATAACGATTTTGAACAGACCATGGTCATATACCAGAATGGGCCAATTTTGGTTTAGAAATTGGCCCATTCTCGTATATGACCTGATGATATGATATACTTGCCCATCAACATAGTCAACACACAAATCATAAATCACCATCGACAACACTAACATCTGATTTTCAATGAGCCGGTTCAGTCGGTTAAAGCGCATCAATATTTCTGAAGCGATTACTTATTGAACACAATTTTGTATTTATCGCTTATTTGCATCACTTCAGCATCGGTCAATATTTTCCAGCAGTCATATTAAGTATCAGTTTTGATCTTAAATTAATAATGCGGGATTTTGTTTTTCTGGCGGAGCGAACGTCCAACGAACTTGTATTTGTTTCTTTTCGTTACTTTTAAGTTGTTTACCGTAGAATTGTGTAATTTTACATTATTTTGTTTTTTTTTGTAAATTTCATATCTTCCAAATAAAATGTTAAGCATTATTTCGATATGAAACTCTACGGGTGCATGTAAAAATTTGTTATGCATAAAGTTTCTTTAAAAAAAAGCCCGTGACACATTTTTTTGCGTTGCAAGGGAAAAAACGATGGACAAACATACTGAATTTATTTTCAGCACACTCTTTTACAACAACATGGTCTCCCAAACTTAAAAAAAAAAATAATAATAAGGAATTTGTAATAACGTGAAGAAAAAAGCCTGAAAGTACTTCATGTGACTATGGTTCTGGAGCTACCACGATAAATATATTACTAAATATTAAACAAATAGCGTTAAACTGCTTTTGTTACAGTTAGTATACTTTATACTACGTACACCATTTCAACTGTTCTCAATTTGTATTGTTCTAACCAATTACTCCGGACGTTTTTTTTTTTATATGTACATACATATTTCACATGGGTCAAAGTTTTTTTTCTTGATTTCTGAAGATCTGAAGAGAAGTAAAAATAATGGAAGTATACATTTTTGAATCTGCTTATTATCACCATTTATTTGATACCCATATTGCAATTATGAAAAAAAAAAAAAAAAATTACATTTACTCTAACCTGGAAACCTTCTTCTCAGTTTTTCAAAAATTTATTTTGGAATAAAAAATATAAAACCCAATTCTGTTCCAAATTTCAATCTTCTGCGTTCAAGGGTTGAAAAGTTATGAAGCTGTAATAGACAAATGGAAAGACGAGTAGACAACTCAATATAAGAGTTCCATTTTTATTTTTAAGGACCGGAACCTTCCAATTATTTGGAATGGTGTTCAAATTCGAACCAGCGTCTATTCCGTTCGCTGTACATGATCCGTTATTTGTACCATTACTAATGGAGTGAATTGCTTGTGTAAAAAAAAAATCCAAAGTGCCGAATTTCAACTGCGCGTTAAAAGAATGTGTAGTCCCGGTCCAACTTCAGAATATGCTTCATCGTTTTTAACCATTAAAAAAAAAAAAAAAGTTTCACATTCACGTTAAACTTTTAAATAAAATGTTTAAGCATGGAAATAATGCAATGGTTGTTGTGCCATTTCTAGATTGTTGACAATGAAAAGCAAATACTTACTAGGCAAAGAGATTTTTTTTTTTTTTTTTTTTTATAATTTGCACGTGTTAAAGGGGATATGAATACCCTTATACTAATTTTTAGAACACGTGCATTTTTGTGGAAAGGAAGAGACAGAGAGAAAGACAGAGTGGTGTGGTGGTTTGAAACTCAGGTGGTATTAAGTTTCTGTAAACTCCAAGGGTGGCTGTCCAGATAACTGGGGAGTACTTTGTTTGTCTTTCGCTATCATTGCCATTGCTTATGATTCACAGTATTTTTTTTCCGTCCTCCTGATGTCATCATCACGATCAAGTTGCGTTTTGGCCATATGACCACCCTACTGCCAGTGTTATGCCTTCACAGTAGAGTTGTCTTAGCTTTCGCAAGTGATCGACTTTTTTATTTATTTCATGTGAAATAAATAGATGATTCTTGACATCAGGATTTGAACCGTGAATCAACAGCGTGACAAGCGATGATGTTACCACTACACCACGGCCACCCTCTTATAGATAGGTAGCAAATAGGTACAAAACTAACTTTTGCCGTAAAAACAACGAAATTATTACATTTGGAGGTGGTTCCATGCTTAAGCACGTCACAGTGCCTTCGTTTGCAGTGCCATATCTGACGAAAGAAAAAAAAAAAAAAAAATGCTGATGCATTGAGCACTACAGATGCATTGAGCACTGTCCACTTTATCTATTCATAAACAAATTATATAATATAGTTTTCTTAACCAGATGATATCTTCTCTAGAAGATTAAAAATCCAGACCATTTCACTATTCTCACTAGATTTGCGAATGATTTAATTTGGTATTGCTCTCTCGACTTGTCAAGAGGGACCGCTCCTAATTGATCCTTATCCTAATCAAACAGGACTGACTAGTAAGTGCCTAGAACATTGAACGCACCCTTTGTTTGATTGTTAATAAACCTGGTTTGAAAATAATTATTTCATGAGAGATTTTACCGACGAAACGGTTTATTCGTGCGAAATAAATTATTTGGGACATTAATTGGCAGCTAAATGTGGATGTTTCTTTTTTTTCGAGTTTTACTTTCGTAAATATTATGGAAAACTGCTATATTGTATATCAAATTTTCTAACAGCTGTGACATTCTCCACAATTATTTTTTTCTTACCGTTTCGTTTGAAAATTGTATATTATGTTAAAATTTCGTTTTATTTCAGCGACTTTATATCGTAATAACTTAAAATGCCCATTTATAGGTATAAAAAACTTAAATAAATATGCGAATGTGATCTAGTCGTTGTCATGCTGAAACCAGAGATCAGCTATAATAAGTTAATCGACTTCAGACACCTCTCTCAATTCACCCTTAAATTGTTTGTTAAGCCGTAGTACCGGCATCAATGTATAAGTTCTATTTGAATAGCATTGAAACATTCTAACCGTTGCTATGGCCAAAATAATCACACCTAGTACAATTATCCCTATGTCAAACTGTTATAGGGATGACGCAGTTAATACGAGTGTACTTTACAAAATACACAAGTACAATTCTTAACTTCCGCTACGTTTTAATTTTATGGTAGGATACGGGACAAAATTATATAAATGAATTATTTGCGAATGCAATAAATTATCAATCCAACAATTTTTATAAATTAAAGTTTATATAGTTTTTAAATCAAAGTTTTAAGGTAAAATTATTTTTTTTTTTGGATTTACAAGGTACATACATAAACTGTACATATGTAAACTATATGTAGCTGAATAGCTATCTGAATTTAAGAAAAAAGATTAGTGCGATTCGTTGTCAAATATTATTGGAAGAAAATGTCGAAACCTATTTCAAGTTTTAATATGTTCTGCATTGATTGAGTCTTTGAATTTAAAAGAAAGTGATTGTTGCTATTCATTCAAAACCAATACAAATGTCAAAATATTATAAATTGTTCTCTATAATCTAGAAGATCGTCTGGAACAACTCTTATTATATCTTATTTTAATACTTTTATCTATTTAGTTAATACTGCTTAATACTTGTTTTATTTTAAATTAATTTTTATTTATAACTACAAGTTAAGTCTACTGATTATAAATTTTCAAAATCATTTTATTAGCACGGTGGAGATCTATATATTAATTTGATTTATTGGCACTGTCTATAAATGAACTTTTCCGAGCGCCAATCATGTAATTGATTTTTTTTCAGAATTTTTTAAAAATGTTAATAGAGAAAAATTAACATAATGTAGAAGTTAAATACGGAAAAATATTAAAATCCCAATTTCAATTTTTCACTTCCTTGAATTAGATCAGATCCAGTCCTATATTGGAGAAGCAGAAGTTGTAAGCATCTGAATTGTTACAGTTTAAAGTTAAAATTCCCTTGAGAGTGCTAATAATAGAGGTCTTTAAAATTCAATCCATTTCAGAACACATACATTTTTAGTTTTCAGTACAACTATCTGTTTTTCATCCCAAGTTGTTCACCGCACTTATTTTTGTTTATTTTTGGAATGTGACTCTTTTCGAATTGTTGTGATGTGATGTGGCGCTTTCCAAATTATTGTTGCTCTTGACGTGATGACGGCTTTCGGAGCGGTTCACATATATTCACAGATATGAACCGAAGAGTGAGCTGTCATATATTATTTGCGGGCTTTCGAGGGCAGGGCATTAGAAGTCGTTTATCTTTCTATAATTTCTCTGTAAAGTGACTACGATTTTTCGAACTTTTCAATGATGAGGCCTATTTCTTACTCGGCGGCTACATAAACAAACAAAATTGCAGAATGTGGTGTTGTGAGAATCCAAATGTGATCGTTGAAAGGCCATTGAATACATCCCGGGTGACAGTTTTGTGCTGTGGACCGGCAGCGCGTTCTTGTGGCAGGCATTTAGCCGATGTTATATTCCATACATAATGGCATAGTCCAAAAACAGTAAAAAAAATGTTGCTGAAGTTTTTAATATTTTTTATTCTATTTTAAATGAAAATCCTAAAGCACAAAATGAATAACCTTGTATGTATGATAGAACGAATTCGCATATTTTGGACGGTAGGCATTAAAAGTGAACACATTCATGCAGATTCTTAGGTACTTACTTATTTAGAAATATCTGCTATCCTGTACGCGGCCATTATTGCCACTGGTCGAACTAGTACATCCCTGTTAATCGATTCATACATAAACAAAGAGTGAGACAAAAAGTTTGTTCTTCGCCTTTTTTTTTGCATTTTATTTTCTTCTGTCATAGTGGTTTGTTGATAGCTATTTATCAGTCCGATTTGGAAAAATACACCTTTTATTTCAAATACCAGCAATTGCAAGCAAAATAATTACAGTAATTAAAAGCAAAAGATTCCACTAATCATGGGTAATCAATTGGTTGGTATTGCACCATCGCAAATCTTCCCCGTGGAGCACTACTTCTCGGGTACATTCGGTACTGAGTTGGTATTTGATTCCAAGTAAGTAACAAAAAAAAAAAATATATAAATAAAAATAAATCAATGCAAAATCTGAAAATAAATTAATTTGCAAATGTAGCATGGGCAGTACACGCTTTTTCAAAGTCGCCAAAGCGAAATCCGAAGAAGGCCTAATTGTGGTAAAGGTTTTCGTAAAACACGACCCTACTCTGCCTCTGGAGGATCACAAGGAGCGGGTGGAACATATAAAGAAAACTCTGGCTAATTCCGTCAACTGCCTGCCATTTCAGAGAGTTGAGGTAAGCTTATCTTTGCTGCGATGAACTGTTTTATAGGGTCCCACTTTCACTAGATCACCGAGAAGGCGGCCTACATAATGAGAGAGTTTGTTAAGCACAGCTTGTATGATCGTGTTTCCACACGACCATTCCTTACTACGCTGGAGAAAAAATGGATAACCTTTCAGATCTTGTGCGCTCTGAATCAATGTCATAAGCAGAAGATTTGTCATGGAGACATTAAGGTAAATGAATGTCTCAGCATTTAGTTTCTACAAGTAACCACCGAGACTTATTTCAGCTTGAAAATATTTTAATCACGTCGTGGAACTGGATTCTATTGTCGGATTTTGCTTCTTTTAAACCTACCTACCTCCCGGAGGACAATCCGGCCGATTATACTTATTTCTTCGACACTAGTCGTCGAAGAACTTGCTACATAGCTCCGGAGAGATTCGTAAAAACAATGGCATCCGACGATGCCGAGGGCAATATATCTGAATCCATGCTTCCAACGGACTCCTTGGTACGACTGGGATCGTATTACTCTGGCAATACATTGCTACCTGGAATGGATATCTTCTCAGCAGGGTAAGTTATTGCTATTATTATTGATCCGCTCTGGCACTGCAGTCTGTCGGAAATATCTATTGTGGCAACCCATACAGTTCTAAGGTAAATTGTTTACTCCAGAGATTGTCAAGCTTGAAAGTTCCAGAGTTTGTTCGACTGCACATGTGCATGAGGTAGGGGCATTCTGTGAAAATGTTAAGGCAGCATAATTCTACGCATAGTCTACAGTTAGCTGATAAGTTGAGGTTATGGATATTTTTTTCAATAGACAGTGGTCACTATTATTATTAGCGTATGAGTTCATTACAGTAAACAAATATCTAGGTGCACAGTAGTGCACCTCCAAATTCTTCAGCAACTTGTGCACTACCACCTTAATTACACGGAACATAAGAGAATTTTTTACCCCCACTTCTAACTCAGCTCCCAATAATGGTAGGAACGCTGAAATTGTACACCATGTTGAGATGATATTATATATACCTAGTCTAGTAATAAATACTGGTACACGCATTTTTAGTGATAACATAAAAAGGAACAAGCATTTTTAGATATTTTTTTTTTTGCAAAACTTTAATTAAATATATAGGAAACAATATTTAAACAATTTATTCGAAATGGTCGTCATTTGCATTTTATGGAGGCCTTCATCGATCACAGCACACACCTATTCCATTGTCCACTACACGGATAGGTGTGCGGCACATTGTTTTTGAGCCACCCTTGTGATATTTTTGCCTTATGAACTAGCGCGTTAGACTCGCGGAATGATTTTGGATGCATAGACTGTCATTTTGCTTATTGAACGATTCCTCAATAGTAAACATTTTTTAATCCGTGGACAAAATGTTACTGTGATCATTTTGCGCGCACCGTCGGTGTATAGCTTTTGGGCTGTGGGTAAGCGGCGTTAAGTCTCAAATCTTGTTTGATAATGCGAAACATGGATTTCTGTGATATCTTCATTTCTCGTGACAAGATTTTCTGCTTTCACAGCGGTTTCCGATTAATCCTGGCCTTAACAGCTTTGATCGCATGTGGAATTCTGACAGTACGAAGGCGTCCCGATCTTTGAAGACCAGTTACTCCACCAGTGTCCTCAAACAATTTAACAGTTTGATACTAGTTTCACGACGAGTGGGTTTAAACGTGTACCAGTATTTATGACATGACTAGGTACATAATAGCAACTCTATCAAATTCGAAGTTTCTATCTTAAGCCGTTGCCGAGATAAAATATTTGTTTTGAGATTGACTGGCTGACTCACTGACCATCAAAATCTGCAGGTACTTACCGTGAACTTAGAAGCTTAAAATTTGGTACTTGAAGTTGTGTTTGGGGTATAGACAACGGATAAAATGAGTAAAAACAGCTTTTAAAATATCGTTTCAAAAAAATAGTCGGAGGGAGGGTGTATCAGTTTGCTCTAGGGTCATCAAAATGAATTGGGTATATCGAGTCGACGTATTATCATGAAAATTGGTGCAGAGGTAGCACTTGGGGTACAGACCAAGGACAAAGATCAGGCATTTCATTTATTCCAAAAATGGTGGGGGCTGAGGCCGTATGCAAATCATTGCGGCGTATCATCATAGGTTAGGTTAGGTTAGGTTGAGGTTGTCAGCAAAAAAAAAAGCCAACACACTTAGCCCAGTAATAGGTCCATTCTGATACCACATGGGTTTGGGACGCGGGCTCTAGTCTACTCGTTGAACCTTTTAAAGCTTCTGATGAAACATAGAAGGTCCCTAACGTCTATATTATTCAGATCATTTAGGTTGTTGCGACGATTATCCTACGACCCCTGTCTGATGGATATGCTGTCTGATGCAATAACACCCGAATTACGGCAGCGGTGCAAATTTTAATTTGACATTCCTCGTGTTCAGGATTGGCTTTGGCCAGAGTCTGAGCCAGGAAAGGAAGGTAGTCGTATTTTCACGGACGGCTCCAAAACTGGACAGGGACCTGGTGCTGGTGTATTCGTGAAATGCGACTTTAGGCTTCACTTCTCATTGGAGAAACATACATCTATCTTCCAGGCAGAAATATATGCTATTCTAATGGCTGTGGACTATATTGTGAAGAACAGGTGGAAGGGGCGAAGTTTCTGCGTCTGTAGTGACAGTCATGCTGCGCCTAAGGCCTTGCTCAATCCTTTAACCACTTACAAAATAGTTCGAGAATGCAAAACATCCTTGAATTCGGTCGGAAGGCTGAACTCACTGAAACTTGTTTGGGTCCCAGGACACAACGAGATAACAGGAAATGAGACAAGGCTCAGAAGAGAATTTCTCAGGACCTGAACCCACGTTGGGTTTGTCAGCGTCCTCGGTTAGGGCTTCAATTGACGATTGGGTTTTCAATGAACACAATCGAAGGTGGCATGACTCGCCAGGTTGCAGTACAAAAGACGAAAAAACACATTAGAATGGACCTGTTTTGAGTCTGAGTAGGGTGTGCCCGTCCCGACAAAAAAAATCTCCTTGGTTTAAACAGATATGTGGTCGTGCCCCATGTTACACCAGAGTTGACTGTAACGCCAAGAAGATGCATTGTTTCCTTAGGTTAAATTTTTGGGCATTTCTAGCAATCTAAAATAAGACTGTAGGAACTACGCCTAAAGATTATTTTTGAACGCATGATATTGAGATATAAATCGAGTGCACATTTTACGGCTTTACATGAGAATGTTGACAGTCTTTGACATTTGTTAAGCCTTTGAATACAAATCTGCCGGTAGCCATGGCTTACTTGCTTCGCTATTCATGCTCTTTCACCATTTGATTCCTTGTGCTTTAAAAGTTCAATATCTCAACTTTGATTTCTTCTCATACCGGATCTATTACTTTCCACAGTTGCGCGCTTTTGGAACTATGGACTGAAGGTACAGCTCCATTTGAACTCTCTCAGTTGTTAGCCTATCGCCGCGGTGAGCGGGAGTTGGTTGAAAAACACTTGCATGGCATCGAGAATGAAAATCTTCGGAATTTGCTCGCTTCAATGATAAATTTGAATTCAATAAATCGTCGCAGTGCAGAAGATTACCTAGATCAAGAACGTGGACGTTTGTTTCCCGAATACTTCTACTCCTTTCTACAGTCTTACTTACAAATGTTCTCTTCCGCTCCGATAATGACACCCGATGATAAAATACTTCGCCTGCATTCGGATATAACACACTGTATCAAAGTATTAACCAATCGTCCATTGAATAATGAAGATGATCTAGAAATAGATGAGTGCCGAACAGGCGCTGATACAGAACTCACAAATAGCACATTGCAAGAGCAGGATGGACTAATTCTAATCATTACTGTGGTCACGTCTTGCATAAGAGGACTTCAGCATTCGAACAGTAAAATCTGTTGTCTGGAAATTCTACAGAAACTTTCACAGTACACGACATCAGAGACGATTCTCGACAGAATACTTCCGTATATCGTAAGTTGTTTAGATATGAATATTCTCCCTTTATAGCTTTTCTTTTTGTATTTTGTTTTAGCTACACTTAGCGCAAACTTCATCGGCAAAAGTACAAGTACAGGCCGTAGAAACACTAACTACTTGCCTGGGATTGGTTAAAGAAATTCCACGAAGTGATGCCAACGTATTTCCCGAATACATTTTGCCATCGATTGCAGCATTATCCAGCGAACAGGCAGCAGTGATTGTACGCGTCGCCTTCGCTAGGAATATTTGTGAGTTCTGTTCTGCGACTGTCTAAATGTTTCAAAAATAATGGTTTTCTTTCTTTTTAGCTAAACTGGCAAAGATTGCTATCTACTTCTTGGAAGAGACACAAAGAAATACGCCAAGTGAAATGCCATTCCGACGGTATCAAGCTGAACTGAATGCGTTGCATGAAATTATTCAACAGACAGTTTTGAGTCTTCTCACAGATTCTAAGCCAATTGTGAAGCAAACACTGATGGAATCGGGCATTTGTGATCTTTGTGCATTCTTCGGCAAGGAGAAAGGTATGTTGTAACTTTTATATTTTATTTAGTCACAATTTACGCGGGGTACTCTTCTACTGCTCCAAAAACTGAGTGTAGCTGGTTATTTAACTGAATTACTGTAGCTGCCGGTTCCGTGTCATGTTTTAGACGATATAACGAACGCTTAATCCGGTTTCTGGATAAGACTTCTCCATTCAAATTAGTTCCATCGTTGATCACGAAAATACCTCAATGCGGCTTGTATTGCAGAAAAGCATCCTAGAGGAACTAAGAGATTACTATTGTTGAGGATTTTGACTTGCCAACGTTCCTTTTTTAGCCCCACTATATTTTCCAGCCTTACCAAAGCGAAGGATATTCGTGGAAGTACAAAATTCCTTGCATTAGGAGGCACACAGCGTCCGCATAGTCCAGCTAAATTATGTTAGACTCTATTGAAAAACAGGAAGCACACACTGATCATCACCACAAAGTAGTGATGGTATTATAATATCTACATATATGTATGTACATCGGATAAAATCTAAGATTCAACTAAGAGTAAGCTCTTAAGCAAAACGTGACTTCAAAACAGCCGTCAATAGAACTGAGATGCCTCTGTTCTGCAAAAAAGCGTTAGCGCTACAGTTCTTTTGGGACCAACCCATCGAATAGACTTCCGCAAGGCATACCATAAGACAACTTGAGACACTACAGAAGAGAAAAAACTTTTTTTTTTGTAGAGAATGCTTTTCAGATTGTTTAAGCTATTGCGAGAAAAAAGCAAATACATCCGCGCACGGAGCCTTTCTTTGACAGCTTTAGGACCACACTGTTCCTCCGCTCGAAAATTAAGGTCTCAATGTTCCCAGTCTCTTCCCGCACTGTAATCTCCACTTCCACCAAATTCCGTCGCTTAAATTGGATAGTATTACCACGCGAAGGTTCTTCAAAGTCACTGTAAAAGTTCTAACCAGCTACTATAGACCAGTTGTTGTAATTTGTTGACCCTAATGCCATCACCATCCTTCAGCAAAAGTTCCGAACGCCTAGCCATATCCTAACCCTGCGATATCTTTATCTTCCAATGGTTTATGCATTCAATATAAATTTAAATGGTTTATACATTTAACATATGTATATATCAATGGTTTAATCGATTCTACAATTGTCGTACGAACTTTTAACATGAGAATATAACTTTTTCATCATGTATTTTGTACCCATGTACATGTTAAATGGATTAATGAAAATAGAAAATTGTAAATAAGTTGTATCTAACTTGTATAATCCTTTTCTTTATCCGTATTGAAGGTCCCATACTCTTTTAAACTCCTACTTTCGGATTAAGCACGCCATTATCACAAACATGATTTCTAACAGCTACATAATATTTTATTGCATTTTTCTTTTTTTGTTTGTATTATTCCAGCCAATGATGTTGTTCTGTCTCATATCATGACATTCCTCAACGATGATGATAAGAATCTTCGTGGAGCCTTTTACGATAATATTTCCGGAGTGGCCGGCTATGTCGGATGGCAGGCCTCTGACATACTGGTGCCTCTACTCCAACAGGTTTGTTAAATGATCCAAACTTTCATGAGCCCATGGCCAAACAAAGATATTTCTCATTTTAGGGTTTCAGTGATCGTGAGGAATTCGTGATTGCTAAAGCAATCCGAGCCGTTACTATTCTCATCGAGTTGGGACACATTCGAAAGCCGGCCGTTACTGAAATGATTATAGAGTCTGCTTGCTACTTGTGTCACCCAAATCTCTGGATACGTCATGAAATCGCTGGCATGATTTCGACTACAGCAAAAATTCTTCACGATATCGATGTGCAGTGCAAAATTATGCCTGCCATCGAGAAATTCCTACGCAGACCATTGATTCAAGTGGAGATGCCAGAATTATTACTGGACAGTCTATTGCCACCCGTACCAAGGATCATATACGATAGTGTTTTGAAGTAAGAATTGTTTAAGTTATGATGGTGGTTATATTAATTAATGATAAATCTAGATATTCAGACATTCAAAAGTTTGTCGCCACCTTAGAGGATCGGGTAAAAGTCCGAAAAAATACACCTGAAGGATTGCTGCCGCAGTATGACGAAGTTGGAACTTCTCTAAAGAATGTAAGTTGGTTGATATATAACAAGAAGGCCTTTCAACAGTGCATTTCCTATAGCTTTTCCGTCGTCTAAACTCGGAAGGACTGAACGAGCAAATCGAGATGCAGCTGCTGGAAATGAAAGCATACATACTCAAGGTTAAATATAAACATTTGGAGCCAGAAGAACCATCGCAGAACGGACGAATCATTATCAACCGGAAAAAGGTACTTTGTCATGAGTATCCATTGGCAGATAAGTCTACAAAAATGGATTCGAGAAAAAAAGGTCGCCAAGATGGTGATCCAAACTCAAACTTGGAGTGGCAGCATATTTTCAATGATGGACATGCTACGGCGATTACATCACCATCGGGAGACATGACTGTGTCACCAGTGTTAGGTGGAAGTCCATCGTCTGTGGGACAAATTCCGCCAACAGCTGCTGCTTCTTTGGGCGAGTATACAATTCCAGATCGCAACTTTTGGACTGGTAAGTGAGTGACACTAATAAATTCGCCATTTTTATTGAGAATTTGTGTTTAGAGCGTCCATCCGAATGCCGTTTGGATGTCGAGAGACTGCACAGTAAAATCAAAGGTCGATATAATGTTACACAGAGTTACCATCACGAAAGAAACCCTTCGCCATATCCGCCCGGCTGGCGTATGAATGGCACAATTATCGCTCATTTATATGAACATCGTGGTTCTGTGATTAAAATGACTTCACTGAAGCCGTATGGTTCGCTATTCGCGAGTGGCAGCATCGATGGTACTGTTCGCCTTTGGGATTGTAACAAACTCTACGGCCATCAGGGTATCAATAAATCACGCCAGGTATACTGTGCTAACACCCCGATCTACTCACTGGCAGCTTGTGATGGTGGACAATCACTAGCTGTGGGAGGGAAAGATGGTAGCTTGCTGATAATGAGAATCGATAGGAACTCTTCAAAGATGACTCTTCAACAGGCCATCCATTTGGATGAAAAGTAAGTAAAGTTGTACAAGGGAGACATCATGTTATGAGTATTTTTTGCACTCCACAGTGAGCGTAATGATGGTCCCGTTGTTGATATGCAGACATACGATCAATCGTCACAGAGTGTAATCATCTATGCCACCCTCTACGGAGCCATTGTCGCCTGGGATACTCGCATGCAGAACAGTGCTTGGCGTCTGCAAAACGAACTCCGACATGGCGTGATTACAGCAATTTGTGCTGATCCCACCGGATCATGGCTAGCGGCAGGTACTAGTGGAGGTAAACACATTTGCTGGGATTTGAGATTCCAGCTTCCAATTGCGGAGATCAAACATCCCTCGGATTCTTGGATAAGAAAGGTTGCATGTCATCCAACGGAGCCATCGTGTTTGATCTCTGCTACACAGTCAAATAATGAGGTGTCCATTTGGAATATTGAAACCGGCCACCGACAGACTGTGCTATGGGCCAGCTCTGCGCCGGTGCTCTCAAACACAAGCGTGGTAAGAGGGAATCTGTTTTCTCCTATGAACTGCTTAATTATGTTACTTTTAGAATGACCCATCGACAAGCTGTGGCATCCTGGCTGGAGTCGTGGACAATTCACCGTTTGTACTGACTGGAAGTTCGGATCAGCGAATTCGCTATTGGGACTTGATGTCGCCAAAGAACTCATCACTTATCGTCCCATCGGCGAAAGACAACTTGGCCGATGTTTCCTTTACATACAAGTAATGCTTAATACCTGTGGGTTGTGAAAGTATTATAATGTTTTTTTTTTTTTTTACAGCCCCCGCCTGATTGATGGAAGCCAAGTCATAGAAGAGAACATAATCTCCTTGGCCACAACGGAAATGGGTTCATTGCGCGCCTCAACAGAAGAAACACCACGATCCGGACCAGAAATGCCATCTCATAGCCATCATGATGCAATCACAGATCTATTGATGTGCAAGACCGACAAACAGCAGACGTTCATTGTCTCATCAGCTCGAGATGGGGTGATTAAATTGTGGAAGTAAATATATGTTAATGAAAGGTTATAGCATCTGCATTGCTATAATTATTTATTTAAGAAATATTAATGTAATATATGTATATCTGTGATTGTTTAAGTAATTTGAGTCTTTTTGAGACGACTACATTTATTCGGATCCTCACTGGAAAAAAAAAATGTAGTTGCGATAATAAACAACCTTGTTGGATTCCGCTTAGAATATTCTTCAGTCTTTACAGTCAGGGAGGATCTTTCGGGAGATTCATCCATTAGCACACGCCGAATTGGTTGGAACCCAAGTCATCGAAAATATAGCGTTCCTCTTCTGGTCTAGAGCGGTTGTGTTTGTGCGCTCTCCATAACCCATCCACCTTAAGCACTGAATTTGTATGTTCTTCGTCAAGTCGACCAGGGGCCTTATTATATTTGACAGTTCTAGTTACTGTAAATGCAAAATTGGAATTATGTGTTACGGGTTCGGTCACGCATATCGTTATGGCAACGATAAATATTTGTTCTTTTGTACCACGCCTCCATAACAGGGCTGTCGTTTTGAAAATCCAAAGGGAAGTACTTTTTTGGTTTTGAGGGGAACATTCTGACTGGGGGTACGATGTAAAAGATTTAATAAAAAATCGGGGATAGTGATTAAAAAATAACTTTTTTGTGCAAATATTTTTCCTGGCTTTGCATGATTAAAAGTGCCGTTGCCGAGCTGACTCATGTATACACTGTGTTCCAACTTTGGTTTTTCGTGGGGATTTGAGTTCGAATATCAGTAGAATTTTAGTTGATTGCTGTTTTTTTTTTTATAAATAAACAAATCAACTGTGCGACGATATTTTGTTTGTACTTTTTGATCTTGTTCATAAGACAGCCTTATTATGTTCAACTATTCTCGTTGCCTAGGTATCGTAACAAATTTGCGATTAAGTGTTACGATTTTGGCCACATTTATGGTTATAATTACGATAATCGTATATGTCATACCATACCTCATAGCACGTCGTTAAGGATTAGTCGTCATTTGCCATTGTTTGTGATGTGATTGTTTGGAGAATGTTATGAAAATAAAAGATTGCGAAAATAATAGAAAATATTATTTATTTATAGTCGTAAATTAATGACAAGTGGAAGTGAAGAACTATACTCCAATTAATCAAGCAGGGGTGAAAACAAAAATTATTTCTGAGAAATTAGCAGACGATTCAAATTTCTTGATATATTTGACACATGTCTATGAAAGCGAAGTTAGTTGCGCTTCTAATAAATATTGAGAATTGCTTTAATAAATACTACTGTTTCCTTATGTAAGAAAGCAATTGAGTGGTAAATTTATATCAAAAAGTGGTAAGGAAACTGTAGTTGTATGGTAGAGAAGAGTGGACTTTACTTCAAAGAATTCTGAAAGCATTCTTAAAACCTTACAAAAAAAACTATTCGCACGATTTATAAGCATGGTCGAGAGGCTATGCTTTTAGCGCTCAAGATGGTTTAACAACAATACTTCGGACCGGAGAGTCCCCGAGCTATTAAGTACGTAGAGGACATAAACCTTATCTTCGAAGAAGTGCGCAGGTCTAGGGAAAATTTAACCAAATTGGTTTACGTAATTGGAAGCAGTTGGGACCACACTGACTGGAAAAGCTTATTAGTTGAGGCCCGAGATGAGATATATTAACAGACATTTAATCATTGCTCGGCCATAATACTTCATTGTGTCTTGACTTCAGACTTAATATTACTGAAAACAAATTAATTGAAATGAACCTACTCTAAAGTACATAAAAAGAACTCATCGGTAGTACATTATCTGTCCAAAATCCACACCTGGATTTTGTTATTCATGCCAATTTTTAAAATGATTCTTTAATTCTGTTTATTTTTATGCTCAAAAATTATGTATTTCTTATATTCATTCTATTGCCGATATCGTCTGCCAAAAGCAAAAGACGACTTAACTCTAGTTCCGCATACATTCCACAGTGAATGAATGCATTCGCATTAAAAAGACGACATTAGTTAGGGGTGGTTATAGTTTACGGCACTGCCTTTTTACCATTCCAATTTAGGGACTATATTATGGTCAACCATTATCGTTACCTGCGTGTCGTAACGACAAAATTGCGATTAAGCGTTACGATTTCGGTCACATCTATGTTTATAATTACGAGAATGGTATCCGCCATACCACATCTCATAATACGTCGTTAAAGATTAATTGTCGTTTGCCATTATGTTTATGAAGTGATTGTTTGAAAAGTGTAACCAAAATAAGAGATTGTGAACATATTTGGCGTTTTGTTTATTTCCAGGCTTAAAGGTAGCTATGTTGTTGAAGAAGAATAACTTGCTTTCTTCCTTCTATAAACAAGGAAGTTTTGCCAATTCCTCGTTGGAATACACACATTTGAGATACCTATATGTTGAATTGCAAATCACCCAAAATATGTAAACGCATCTTCATTTATTCGATAAATTTATTTAAAAATTATAGTACCTAACAAAAACAAAATTAGTATCAATCGAAAAACATGAAATCCGCAGCGATTAACGCGTACGGGAACAGGATTTGACCAATTTTGGGAAGTTTGAAAAACCGCGATAAATTTAACAATGAAAACAAAATACCTTCATGTGTATTAAGTGTTAATTTAATGTCAATTCCGTCTTCACAAAATTAAATTAGCTGAGGTAGTTTCTAAGTATTCGCATTCAATTCCCCACGCTTTAGATAGCCCACTAGCGCACTAAGTTTGTCGCCAATTTTAGTGAACTCTGCCGTTCGTTCCTTGTATGCTTGCAATTCCATCCGTTTTATTACCAATAATTCACTTTGGTGTTTTTTGTTGTCCTCACGAAAACCTGCAATTTCTTTCACTATATTCTCCAACTGTGGTATACCCTGTTCTAGGGGTTTTTGCGATTCTTTCGACGTTGAAGGTTTACTTTTAATCTGCTGGCTTAATGGTTTAGCATCTTCAATCATCACTGGATCCATTTCATCTGAAAGGGACAATTATATAGACAAATAACTTCTGTGGCGTTCAAGTCCCACCTGAAACGACCTCGACATCTGGCACTGGGAAAGCTTCTTCAGATTGAATTGCCTCCTCGTCGGTGTAGCCATCATCATCATATGGCAGCTTTTGGTCATTGGCGAAACTAATGTTCGATTCGGCTTCCACAATCTTCCTCGTTGTTGTTTCAAAGAGTTCAGGCCATGCACTATAGTTGGGTGTCAACCTTGTAAATACGCTAAATATGTGCAAGTGATTTGAGTACCTTTATTAGTTGGTCTCTGTACATACCCATAACGCGCTGTGCTTCCGTTACGCATCAATTCCAAGCGTCCGCGATAATGTCGCAACAATGCCTTCCATTTGTTCTCCACTTGTGGATAGGTGAAGGTGTATCCATGAGTTTTCAGTCGTCTACATATTTCCTCCCACATTTGTTTCTTTGTGCGCAACTTGGTCCCAAGCTGTGGTCGAAGTTGTTCCAATAGATCGAGGAATATTCTTGTAGCTTCTGTTGACCAAAGGGGTTTTTTCTCCTCGCCCTCTTCCGTCGACAGTTCTACGGATTCTGCAATCAAGTTTAGTTTCAAATGAGCGTAAGAATGGGCGCTTTTGCACATACTATCTGTAACCTGAGTACTGTCGTCGGTAGTGTCCAACTTATATTTCTTCTGTGGAATTTGGTCATGTTGTTGCTGTTGTCGTACTAGAGATTTACTCTTGCAATCACCAAACAGCTTGGACAATTCTCTAATGTGATACAAAAGCTATGTAGAACAAACGGAATTCAAACTCTCAACTTACGGTTCGACAATTTGATTTTTCTCCTTCTTCTCGGTGTACATCTTCTTTAGGTTATTGTATTTCCTCTCAATTTGTTCTAAGCTGAATCTATAGCTTCTTTCAGACATTTTAATGGCAATAACTTCGAGCATCTCCCTTTGACTGCTAAAATTATCCTTCTTCACATTTTTCAAAATCGATATGAACAGATCTAAAGCCTGTTCAGTCCAGCTTGAATGCGGTACACCGATGGTATCCTCTATGTCACCTTAAGTGATTTATAAAAGTTATTACTTAAAACTTGCTTTTTTTTGTCGATGTTTACTTACAATCAATTAGATCCTCCATTAAAACTTCGCTATAGGATTCCATCTTTTAAGAGACTACTCAAGCATTTGCTCAAATGATTTGCTGCTGCTTTTGTGCTGATTAAAATTAAAAAAATTTCTTTCAAACATTTTAGCACTTAATTAGAGCCTTAAATTGTAGGTGGGCGAAGAGTATAGGCACTTAAATCATCTTCATACAAATTTTACTGTAGAGTAGCTACTACAGAGTACTTGGAAGAACTACGCAGGGAAATTATAAAACAAACAAATCTTAAGTTTTAGCGACTTTGTTCAATCTATTTGTCCAGTTGTACTCTAGAGCGTTTCACGAGAACTGTTGACAAAGAAAACTCGGATCGCACTTGAAATCTAAACAGACCCAGTTAAATACTTAAGTCACTTCTATTGGACAGTAAATCATGTCCTAATATTTACGGACGTAATAGTTTTATTTTGTGTTATAATTACCGTGTCGAATAACCGAAATATAGCTCATCACAAAATATCTGCAAACTTTTCTGTGAAGAATTTGGGAGAAAAAACTATAAAAGTCAATTTTGACAGTTCTTTTTTCATAGAGTAGCTGTTTATGGTATGTTGCATGTCACGGACAATTCTGCACGTGACGTCATAGACATTTGTCTACCTTTTCAGTAGGTACTAAGGGGGTATCCTGTGGTTTAATTTTGTATCTCACGTTTTGCGTGAGAGTTGGATAAAATTTGATGAAAGTTAATTTTTGACAAACAATAAACCTTTTCTCCGTTTGATGTTTAAAGCGGTGAAGAGAATGCTTCCGATCCGATCAGTTGGCTCCGGCAAACAAGCTGCACACGATCCACAAAATATATTATTTTTTTTTTTGCGGATTCACAATGGAATTTAATTTTCTCAATAAACTCTTCCGTTGTTCAAATTGTTCTGCCAAACACTTTATAAAGATATTTGCGCAAATTCTACCAACATAGAACAAATTTATAGGTTATGTTATCCGACCTAACCGGCAAGTCATATAAAACATAAGGGCTTTCGATTTTTAAACTTTTCGGAACCACAGGATCGGGTCGAAAGCATTCTTTTCGACTCTTAAGCCTCTTGGGCTGCAAAAATAAACTTTATGAGCTATTTTCACCACTAAAATATTTTATTACTTTATCATACACCAATATTTCAGGAATGCAATTTAATTATTTATTTCAAAACTAATAAAAAAAGAAGTGGGACGTCCTTGAGTTATAACTATTCTAATGTCCATTTTAGTGCAATGTATTGAGAGCAACAATTTCGCATTATGATTGTTACCATGCTTATGTGGTAACAAAAAGCATAGCCTTTTTGTTGGTTTCCTGAAAATGTCCGATCTCGAGAGAGGCTTAGGCTGTACAAAAAAAAAACCGTATACCCCTCACTCTCCGACTTGGAGAAAGAAAAATTCGCGTGGGCCGTAGACATCATCAAGAAAGATGCCTTGACGAGAAAATAAAAAACAACACAGCAGCTAGCTGCAAGGGCGTCATCGCTAAGATGAACCCCGTCAAGAAAGCTGCCAAGGTGGTTAGACGCAAAGAGAAACGCATGGAACCGAAGCCAAGAAGGCGGGTCCCAGTGGAACCAAGATGCGTAGAACTGGTGAGAGGTGGAAAGCCACACCATGGATCGAACCCGCTAAAGCGGACCCTAAAACCTCAGTCGCTAAGACGGGCAAGGGCAGAACACCAGTGCCATAAAAAACAAATAGGAAGGAGTTTGCTTCTAAAAGGGAACGATACCAGGAAGAAACAAATAACCCACCTAAAAGGAAAAGGGCCAACACAACGGTTCAGTTCAGCGGGGCTACACGAAATGCTCCTCAGCTTGTTGTAGTGGATATCGGTAAGTCTAGCGGACAATATTCCTTCGAACGGGGGAAGTTAATTGAGAAGGCTATGGCCAACGCGATCCTCAACCACATTCCTAGGAATATTGGTACCACTGTTCCCACGTTCGGCCTAACTAATTGAAAGCGGGGAATAAGTAGACTGGACTGCAAAGACCAACTCTCGTTTGAAGTCGAAGTAGACTATATCAACTCTCAAACCCTGGGAGGGGGCTGTCCTCAAGGCAGTCCCCCTAGACGAGATACCAGAGAGGCCTAAGGCTAGACTGAACATACATGATCTGGGCGTTGAGAAAGAGGAGATTCTCTGCTTCTTGAAAGCACAAAACCCAGCGGTCCCTATGGATGACTTGAAAATTGTTGCGGTAGAAGACAACGAAGATGGTTATGGTTAATCTTCGTTATGGAGGAACCTCCAGAGGAAATGAAGAAAGAGAAACAGATGCGGCACTTCTTTGGAACTGGTCAGTTCTCGCTGAGACTCACGAAGAAGCCGCAGCCTAGGGAGACGGCTATCACTGCGAAGAATGCCTTGACTCCCAATGAAGGTAGTACAAGTAAATCCTCAAGGCATTGGTAACAATGTCTCAACAAGGTGAGAGGGACTTAATCTTAGGCTGTGATGCTAACGCCCATCATACTATTTGGGGTAGCTCAGATACTAACAGTAGAGGCGAGATTTTGTTTAACTATATCCTAAGTACTAACCTAACTATATGTAATCGTGGCAATTCACCAAATTTTATTACAACCAATAGAAGGGAGGATCTTGATATAAAACTTTTATCTGCAAATAGCACCGCAACAATCTCGAACTGGAGGGTATCCGGCAAGGCATCACTGTCTGACCACTGCTGGAAACTCTTCGATTTGAATTCCGGCGCTCCGGATATGAAGCCTTTTCGAAACCCCCGCAGAGCTAACTGGAAAAGATTCAACGAAGAGCTGGGGAGATCTCTTGGACCTCACCCTCGATAAGGTTGTAGATGATCTTACCAGTAAGCTCAACCGCTCTTTTGAAAGGGCCTGTCCTGTCAGACGCGCCAGCAGAAGAAATCACCCACCCTGGTGGAATTCGAAAATAGCAGAGCGTCTGCGCACCTCAAGGCATAGCTGGAACCTCTCTAAAGAGGGAGCTATTGAGTGGTCAACACATAAGGAAAACGTTAAGCTTCTCAAAAAGGAAATAAGATTCGCTAAGAAATATTCCTGAAGAAGCTTTTTGCATTGAATGCACCACAGAGGCGGCTCGATTGAGGAAGGTTCTCACCAAAGCTCCATTACATGTGTCTTCTATTAAGAACTGTGATGGAAGCTGGACAGACTCTAACGAGAATACGCTTGAAGCTCTCCCGAAATGTCACTTTCCTGGCTGTGAAGAGGCAGGGACATACTGTCCGGCAATCACATCTATGCCAGCTGACATTGAGACTGAAACTATCGACAATTTAATTGACGATCAGAAAATTTCGTGCGCAATCAAATCATTTGCACCATACAATAGAATATATTATTCCATGACTCAAGTACATTTATGGTTGGTGTCTCAGATTGGGATATGTTACAAAAGCTTGGCGAGAGATTAGAGTATTTTTTATACAAAAGGCGGGCAAAATAAACCACGCTAATGCCAAGGACTACAGACCAATAAATCTATCTTCATTCTTATTGAAAACACTGGAACGGTTAATAGATATGCACGTCAGAGATGAGATTGGGGATAACTTTTTATCAAAACTACATAATGCGTACATGGAAGGAAAATCAGTAGATACTTCACAAAGTGGTCTCTACCATAGAAAACACTCTTTAAGTGAAGGAATGCACGATGGGTGCATTCCTTGACATCGAAGGGGCTTTTAATAATGTAAGTACCGAAGCTATAGTGGACAGTCTGCTCAAGGCCCAAATACACTCGGGTATATGCGGGTGGATTGAACTAATGGTTTCAACGTAGGGGCCTATGCCGATGATGTTGTCATCTTGGTATCCGGAAAGTTCTTTCCGGTACTTAGCGAGCGATTCAATTATGCATTAAAACTAGTAAATGACTGGGTCAAAGGGTATGAATGGTATCGAGCTGTAGTAACTGCAAAATATCTCGGCGTAATACTGGATTCCAAATTAAACTGGAAAGCTAACATTGACAATCGAACCAAGAAAGCATATGTTGCACTATATGAACGTAGAAGAGCCTTCGGGAAGTCTTGGGGTTTTAAGTCTAAAGTGGTAAACTGGCTATACAGTGCGGTAGTAGAAATACCAACTCGAGAAGAAATACCAACTTGAAAGCGTTACAAAGATTCAAAGGGCAGGCTGTCTGGGGGTGACGGGATCGATGATATCAATACCGACAGCAGCTCTGGAAACAATATCCCCAATGACATATACTGCGGGAACTCGGCAGCTAAAACTGCACTAAGACTAAGGGAAGCCTGTCTATGGAAAGCTAAGCCCTACGGTCATGCATCAATTCTAAACCGATGGAATACATTGAGACTCCGAATGGAAATGGACTACATTATCCCCATGCCGAACTGCAACCGAAAGTTCTCTATTAGAATTCCTAGCAGGGAGGAATGGGATGAGGGAAGAGCCTGTTTCGAGAATGAACTGGCCGTCTTTACTGACGGATCCAAAATGACTGCCGGCGTCTACTGTGAGTCTCGAAATATACATCGCTCGTTTAGACTTAAGGATGGTTGCAGTGTCTTACAAGCCGAAATTGCCGTAATAAAACAAGTTGTGGATATGATTATTGAGGAAGATATTTCAGGGCAAATAATCAATATCTATGTTGACAGCTAAGCGGCCATTAAAGCGTTAGAGTCAATTTCACTAAGATCCGTCCTTAAAAATTTGTAAAAAACGACTGGATGTTATCTCAACGGCCAACACGGTGACCCTGTGCTGGATACCGGGCCACATAGATATCTCCGGTAACGAAAAAGTGGACAAACTAGCCAGAGAAGGTTCACTTATAAGCTCTTCGTGGGCCCTTTCCGAGGCTAGTGTACCGCTTAGCACCCTATATAGGGAGATATACATCAAGTCTAATGAAGAAGCTAATGAACGCTGGTGTCGATTAGATACATGCGCTACAGCCAAATCATTATGGCCAGTCTACGACAAAAAGAAATCTATCAATCTTATAGAACTCAGTCGAAGGGATATCCGCATAGCTGTTGGCGTCGTGACAAGACAGTCAGTGTGATAGGTAATCACGTAGCACGGCTAGGGTTACCTCATAACGACTACTGTAGAAGCTGCAGGGACGTAGAGGAAATAGAATCCGTTCATCATCTCCTGTGTGACTGTCCAGCTCTGGCAAGCAAAAGAAGCCGTGCTTTTGGCAGATACTTCTTTTCAGAGCTGGATGAGCTAGGTAGCATTGAGCTAAGAAAACTTCTGAGATTGATACATTTATCTGGGTGGTTTAGCCTAGCGGTCGAAGATTGAAATTTCTAGGTTCCCAGGGTTCTCTAAATATTGGACACAATGGACTCTTAGTGGTCTATGTGAGCTGTTGACAACCCTGTCAACAAGGGCACCCAGTTATCTAACCTAACTTATTTTATCATAATTTTACAATATCTATGTTGTTGTTGAAATGTATCCTGCTTAATTGAACATTTTTTTATGTGACAAGAACCTGTGGGGAGACTTGATCCACTGTCTTCTAATTCAGGAACTACCCACAAATTTCAATAAAATGTCCAAATTTCTTGTTATACAAAAATTTAACTGGGCATGAAACGAATGAAGATGTTTTAATGGTTTTAGATGTTAATTATAATGTATTAACAGGGTTTTCGTATGAGGCTCACGTATGAATTTATAGATGTATGTATGTATTTGAACAAAAAGTTTTTCAACTCTCTCGCACTCCCCCTACAATTGGTTTACCAAATTATCAGTACGTGTACTAATGAAATCAGTACAAATGGCAAGCTCAACTGCGAAACATGTGTTTCGAATACATTTCTACTTACATATATAGATAAGGAGTATAAAGCGTAGCTTACCTATGAGAGGAGTGAGAACTGGCTGTTCCAAATTGCACACAATATTAAGCAACGCATTTGCTTTACTTGAACATGGAACGCACTCCATATCTATACTTTAAAAGGTTTGTTCTGGTCGTCAGCATTGAAAGGTCTGCATCAAAGACGTGTTGTTGTTCCATTAATCGCGCGTCTATTCTGTGGTCAGCAAGTGGAACCTAGTCTCTCATGAGGATTGTTTGATGAGCGGACTAAGGCACCCGCGTGAGCACTGGTTTTGTACTAACGTGTTCGATGGATTCGCTATGTGTTGATGTTCATGAGTGCTGCACTAATTTCGCCCTGACTTTTGTAGCACAGCGTTCGATGTGTGCACTGGGGGCGCACTGAACTCACCCTAAGTATTTTCATTCAGTTGTGATGCTGTGTTTAATACCAAATACTTTGCGTTGTATAGTAAAATATTAATAAAAATGTGTAAATATGAGATGCAAATATTTACAAAATGTAATAGTCAAAAATATATATCCATATCGCTTCACTTGTGAAAATGAAAGAATGACAACATATTTGTGTTCGATGTTCTGGGGTTTTTTTTACAGCCATGAGAATGCACTGACTACCCAGGACACACTGGTGCTCAATCCGGTGTTTAGTTTATACTTCGGCTTATCCAGCGGGAACTCTAGGTGACGATATGATTTTGCCGTTACTTGAATAATGAAGAAAACATAATTATTTTTATGGCATTGACGCTATATGATGCCCTAAGCATCCCACTGCTCTTTAACGAAAAATTAAAATAACCGACAAGGTTATAATTCCGGTATCCGAATGAAGATGCATTTCAAGTTCAAACCATCAACTTGTTATTGCGTACAAGCCTTCGAAAGAAAACCATGTCATGACTCATCTCATTTCGGAGTGATCATACAACCCAGTTCAGTATCAGTTATATTAAACCACGAAACTGGTTAGCTCCCAGAAATTGACATATTTGTCACATTAATGAGTAGTACCAACCAAAAAGTTTTTGTAATAATTCGACAATAGTGAAAATCTCGGTTTTTAAATGTTAAATAAAAATACCCCTCCCCTTATTTAACACGTATTAAACGTTAGTTAAAGAATCACATTGCAGTGTACCTACATACATATAACTGATTGATGACAGCTGATAGTTGAATACTCAACTGCCTGTGATTCTATTTGAATTTTGTGGCTTAAAGGAAAGGAATCCAATGAAGCTCCTTACGTGGAACTTGAACATTTTTTTGTCAGAGCTAAGTGGCAGTAATTTGAGATTTCTTCATGAGATTTATTTTTAGAATCTGAATGAAAAATTATATATATATAATTGCCCCCATATAATTGAGACGTTTAAAAAAAAACGAGTAGAAATGATTAATATAACAAATTGCAATGCAGCGTGACCTACTGCAATCTCTGCATTTCAAGTGCTTAATGGACAAATAACGTGTATATTTTAGTGATAATGTTTTAGTATGTAGTACATAGATGTTTGTAACTAAAACGTTTGTTGATATATTACTTAATCGTATATTTAAAAAAATATAGATATGGAGAAGCATATGTAAATGACTTCCATGTTACAAAATCATTTTTCAAAACAAAGTTTAATCTCACTGGTTGCACAGGTATTATGGTGTATGCATGTAATGTATGTAAGCAGCCAAAATGTGCATATGTGCAAAAATTGAAGCAACAATGTTACAAAATTGTGCATATTTTCCCATTATCCAATTGCACCAAATTGTACATGCTTTAGGTACTTTTTATGTTCTACAACCCACAAAAAGATTATTTTAAATCCGTTTATTCTGATAGAAGTGATCTTCAACGAACACAAGGTACGATTAAATAAATTTAAGTGTAATACGAAATACCAATGATCTTATTCAAAACCGCTAATTCGATGGAAACCAAGATAAACAAATTTGGAATTCTACTTTAGGTAAACACTCCACAAAAAAAATCATTCTAATCGTTTTATTAAAGGAATGCGACGGACAGATAGTACATTTTGAATTTAAAAAAAGGCTTAATAAAGTTGATTCGATATGATTTGTACAATCTGTTCCATTACGCTTATTTGAAAACCATCTTAAATTGACGTTTCTCAAGTTTTCATACGGAAAGCGTCCGGGTACTTTTGTTGAATTTGACAGAATTCTCTCTCAATTTGAGGTTTTTCATTCTTCTTTCAGATAAGTACCCGCACACACCTATTATATCCTCTTTGATATTGTTCGTCATTGCTTTAGTTTTTGTAAAATTTAAATACATATAAACTAAGAATTTTACGTGCAGGTGTGAGTTTATTTAGTGTGGGCTGATTGTTGTCCAATGTGGTAGAGAGCAGAACAATGTCGTCCGCGAATCTTAAATTATTAAGATATTACCAACAAATATTGATTTCATATTTATCCTCCAAAGCGACTGAGAATAATGGTATCTCCCTGGCTTAGGTAGTCATTTTTAAAGTGTCTATTCCTTAGAATTAGATTAGATTAGAATTGTATAGCCGTCAAAACGATTGCAAAGGTTAGTTAGATACTTCCTTGAAATGTACCTATAGTATGTTCATTATTAGTTTTTCTCTGGTGACCGATCATTTTCAAACAACACTGTAATGTTTTGATCATTTGATATATGTATACTTAGGTAAACTTTCAGTTTCATTTAATTGCCACTAATAAATTCTGATTACGATGAGCAACATCGTGGGTCACTTCCCAAACTACTGCAACTTTTGATCACGTCTTGGTCATTAAAATAAATTTGTTTGCAACTGGACCAATCGCACACGACAAACAAAAACTCATCTCTGTTGTCCGCTATCAGGCACGTCCAGTCACCTACTTAGTCATTGTCCATCCAGACAAGTGGAATCCCTTCAACACTACACGAATAATTTTATTTTTTTATTTCTTATTATTTACCTTCATATGTATGTACACATATAAGCAAGTATACAAGTTTAAGCCTCTACCTGTCCAAAGGCAACAATCACTTGTTCATCAACCTTCACAATCTGGCCAACCATATCAACAGTGGCAGTGGCAAGCACTTGTTAATATCTTAGTCAAGAGAGATGTGATCTGCATAATTCGCGCCATTATAATTCCAACAAACGACGGAGTCAACAATTCCCAAGGAATCACAGAACATTCATCTTGATCATAAAATCACATCCAGATACAAGTTACTTCTAAAACCGCAGAAACTACCTCCATCGATTTGTGTATAAAACAGAAGATCATGGAAATCGGAGAACAATTCTTTCACTCACAGTCCTAGTGTCCACTTCAGACGATCAAACACAGAAAATATCTGATAAAATGCAGTGCACTTTGGTCATACTAGTCATAGTGGCGTTGCTGATCAACCTCTCACAAGCTTTATACTTTCCATACCGTCGTGGAGGTTATGGTGGTGGCGGTGGCGGTGGCGGCAGACAGCGTTCGGGCAGAACGTATACGGATATTGCAAGAGTAATAAACGGCAATCCATATCTAGCACCAGGAGCTAGACCGTTTCCGGCACAACCGTTCTGGCCCTATGGATGATCCTCTACGGAAAAAGTTATATCTAAGGTTTCTAACGTGTAAGCAGTATTATTACAAAAGTGTAAAAAATAAAATGAAAATATAATTTGTTAAGTGCCAAAACATGTTTACATTAGATTGTGTCACAGTGTGCAAGAGGGAAAGGGAAAAGGTTACGCAAATCCGAGTTACGGTGAGCTGTGGTAACCACCGACAGCAATGGCTTACTTCCGCAAAATATATGAGTTACAGCATCATTTTTTTTGGATGATGATTGTGACGGTAATTTTGGTACAAATTATGTGAACAATCGTGAATGCTTGTGCACGTATAAATCATTATCACCTAGCCGTAGGCGGAGGAGGGGTTTCATTTAGATTGATTTGCTGAAAACATTGTCGACGTGAGGTGATTTAATGTGGCTAAGATATGGAATATAGGTACATACCTACAACACTGGACGGTTTAACGAACTTATTGATATTCAATGCGGCTTTGCGAGCCTTTGCATTTGGTGTCTAATGAACTTGCATGAATTTATGGTGAGATACAAAGGAGGTGTGTTTTTGGTGACATCTGGAAAAGACTACAGGTGAACTTCTTTGTATGGAATTTGTGGTATGTCATTTCCATCTCGGATGGACGGTGTTTCACAAGCATGACGCATGATTTTATTGTCCAACCATAATCAAATAAGTACAGTGTATAGATTTCCGGATAGAAACATAATATGTACTCGACGTAACCTTGCCCATAAATTGCATCTTTGGTGTGAGTTCCCGCAACAACTGAGTATACTTGAAAGTGTTCAGTCAGCGTCAAGCTAGGAAATCTGAGAAGGCGGATGAGCAATTACTTGTTAGTTCTTTAGAAAGATTAATCTATTCTGCATAAACAGCGGATGGTCTTCGTAGTTTGAACTTGTTGTCAAAAAAGCTCACACCTCTTAAACATGATGAAAGTTTCTCTTTCACAACATAGAATCTCGTTTGCTATTGGTACTTGTAAGTATTGTCTTGGAATGCTAGGGAAAATCCCAGACCAGTGGATATCGCGATTTGTACCAACTGCGAAGAGGTAGAAGAATTTCATCTCACACTGTGTAGAAATAGTGTGGTTGCAACTGAGGTTCAAGAATAGTTGATATTGAAGAATTCGTCGAAAGAAACACTTTACCGATTGTTTAACATAATAAAAGTAGTTGTTTCTCTCTGTAAATGTATAGCTACCTAAACCATACTAAACGCACAACCCAATATCAAATCGCAATTAGCCCAGCAGAGGCCTAGCTGAAGACCGATGCTTACCCTATCTAACCAATCAACCAGCAGGCATCCAAAGAAGAGGTACTGGAGCACTTTATCTTTAAACAACTATTGAGGGTTGTGGTCATAAGGAAAAACTAAGTGTGACAACGAGTGAGTTAAGGTGAATTCCGACCCAATGCAATACATGCAAAGGAAACTTAGCATACTCGTATATTAGTTTAAATCCTGAAGGAAATGTAATTCGATTGAATTCGATTAATATATGTAAGTCGTGTATTTTCACTTTTAAAAAATGTTGAATTTTTTGCCTTTAATATTTACAGCATTTAAAGCATTACTCTTCTCTATCCAATCTTGAACACTTGACTATACGCTTTCCTGTTTCAGTTTATAACTGGGCTAATGGACATACATACTTAATAGTACTACAGAAAAGTTATAATGCTTTAAGAATAGATCGTATAATTCCTTAGCTATCCCTAATTTTTTAATCGAATTCTAATGAAGTTTTATGAAATTTTTGATTCAAGTAAAATGATATTTTGCCAGTCATTTGTTAATTTTTAGGAGTTTTTTTAACAATACAATTTTTAGGATTCTTAGCAGAAAAGCGACTTGTGGCCACGGATCTGTGCAATATATCGCAGATCCAGAACAATTCCTCGATTTACAAGTGAAACCACTACGAGTATCTCCATTTTTTAGTTTTCTTAAAATGTATGGAAAAAATTGTGCCAGATTGAAGTGAAAATGGCAAACTAGCCATCTCTTAGCTGAGTATATAATTTCGAGAAAAAACAGTTGATGCAAAACTAACTTATTTCGCTTTTCTCAGGGGCTATGTGATTGCGTCAGATATAGTTTTCTGTAAGTCACTCAAAATCAATGCGTCACCCAAACTACTGGATGACTGTTGCACCTTTCAAGCTGAGGTGTTCGCCATTGAGAGGGCAGCACAGACTACATATGTACATATACAACTTCTAGGATTACAGCCCTCGTAGATAGTCAATTAGTAATCAAAGCACTAGACAGTGATATATGTACATAGATACATAGTTGCTGACAAAATTTGAATAGAAGATGCGCTACCCAAGAAGTCAATCTGTTCTAAGTTCCGGACATATGTACATACATATGTAATTGTGTAGAAGGGAATGAAATAGTAGATAAACTAGTTGAGAAAGGATTAGCACGAACACTCACATATAAATAGCAATACCTATCGGTGTACTAAAAAGAATGTTAGACCTTAAGGCAAATAACAGGTTAAATGATTTTCGGAACTCGTCTCGAATTTCCAGCAGTAATTTCCAATATCTTACAAACTATATTGTATAAAGGTTTATAATATAATGTAATCAGTCCCACAAGTTTTTTATGCCACCATAAGTCTTTTGAGTATACACCAAACAGGACAATATGAGGCTTTAGTCTATATATTGATTATGATCTATCCTTCCATAGATGCCTCTGTTGCCTTCAAAACCGCCATCTGAAGATCTTCGATTGTTTTTATAGCACAATGTTCGCGTTTCATCCTCCGTCCAATTGCAATGTTATTTAATTTTGCCCATCGTCCGTTCAATTGCAATGTTATTTAATTTTGCCCATATCCGTTATATTTTATAATTGTAAAAACAGAACTTTGCAAGTGTTGTTACCTAAATTTTTGTATTGAACATACCTGTATAGTGCTGTATTCAAAGAGTTTACACCAATGACATTTATATAATACACGGTCTTGGTACTCAGCGATGTAAACTAGGCATAATTTGGCTTAACCTGCAGTGACTACAGTAAAAAAAAAACATTTTACTTATTCATTTTGGAATGGAACATTTGAAAACTATATCTACCGTTTCAGAAATTTTTCGGAAATGTTTGTGATTTAGGTTTTCTAAATGTTCCGAAATGTTTCTGAAACTCTTTTTGAAATGTTTTCCAAAATGTTTGTTTGGTGTGGATAAGCATTGACATATGTATGTATTGCTAAGCTAAAGAGTCGAAGACATGTCATTAAGATAATGCATCTTGGTATGATTTAAATTTATACCATTGTAATTTTGAAGTAGTCTCTTCATCAAAAAAAAAAATCGTACCTACTTTAAATTAGTTTTGCATAAATGCCATTTTAATGGTCAACAATTTGTATGCCATTAAAATGTGTAGCGAACAATTAAGTAACTACATTACTTAACATGCAGAGCCTGTATGTAAATAATAATAGCTTTTTAGATTAATTCGATAAACACACATCACAACTACATACATATACATATGTACGGATATATTCTAATCCTAAACCGCCAAATAGAATAATTTCAAATGCGAAAATGTCGGATTCAAATTTCTGGGTTCGTCAGATAAAAATGGTTGGCGGTAGATACATTAAGAAAAACACATATGTGTTTTAATTGCACCTATAAGGCAAGTATTGGATTCCTGAAAATATTCGATCTCGACATTTTTATCAAACTTGAAATTACTGTAATAGATAATCTCAAGAAAGTGAGTTTCCTAATTCCGTCTGCCTGTCTGTCTGTATTTCTGTTTGCATTCATGTGCGGCTAAACGGCTGGATGGATTTACTACAAACTTCATATTTGAATTTTGTAGTAAAATGATTTCAGAACTAAATGACTAGATTTGACGTGTTATTTATGAACTACTGCAGGATTTATGCCGAAAAGCGATAGAAAATTTCATCAAAAGAGCGGAAGTCTGCAAGGCCAGCCCTGGCACTCATTTGACCGCTTTCATTTTTCATATTTAATGTCAATATATTGACATAAAAATTTAGTCAAAATCTCTTTATTCACAGTTATTCACCTTAAGTAATTCCTTTTTAATCAATAGAGATTAAATTCGCGTACACGTAAGAAATGTCGACGGAATTTTTCATTTAGTTCGGACTTTAAGTTTAATTTCCTCAAATAATGTATTATTAGGCTTCATTTAATAGTAAAAGAACTACAATATTTACTATGGCTTAAAGTGATTTTCCTCAGTAAATAATATACTCGCTCCGGTCCCATTTTCCAAAAGTGGTAGATCTGAACGTTCTGTGAGCCGGCGTAGTCCTAAGCCATTTCCACAACGTGCCCATCTCATTAGGAGCTAAGTCATAGGTGACAGACCAACTTCCTGATCGCGATCAGTGAGTTAAACGGGATTAACAATTGGTCTATTGACCGTCGTTATAGATAACTTTGGCTGTAACTCAAATTGTCAAAATCGGTTCGTTTTAGAGTTATGCATGTATGTAAAACGGAAATTCTAATCTCGCCTTTAACTGTAATCCAACAGTCAGCTGTACATACAGACAGATGTACGAGTAATTAAACCCTGCACACACCAACGAGGTAGCCATGGCGGTAGCGATAACTGTTGCGATCAATCCTTTCAGTACCAGGTTTAGTAGGCCTTTTTTTGTTACTTTTCCCACGGAGCTTTGGCGATTTTTACCCTTTCTCCCATTGCCACAAGGTAATGATAGAAAAGGAGCTTTCCATTTGAACTTGTTTATTATACTGAGTGCGGCATTTAAATTGAGATACTCCAATATCTGGAAATCGTTGGAGACAGGTATGAGAAAAATACTTATGGAAAAAGTTGTAATAAGAAATTAAGAAGTTGTTTATTCACATTAAATGTCCTTGCTTGTGGGGATACGGACGCAGTTTGCGTTTCTTACGAGTAAATAGAAAAGGATATAATCTGAAATAGCCAATCGAAAATACATTGAAAAATAATCACTTTTTGCTTAGAAACAATTTTTTTTTTCGAAATTTTTAAAAAAATAACCTGATTTCTCGGAAAATTTTATAGATATGTATAGGAGAAAAAAAAGTTGAAGAACAGGGAAAAAAGATGATGTCAGTTTGAAAGTTGAACTTGCTACGTTTTTTATATTGTAATATGCGAGCTACGCTTCGAGTAGATAAAACGATATTCTGTGAAATTATTTCTTTATTTTCTAGTCTATAGAACAATTCAAGTTCACACTATACTATTCTTCGCAAACTCCTTCCTTACAAGGTCTCTTTCTTCCCAAATCACTTTATCTCCTTTCAATTACTTAATTCACAAATCCAAACTAATTAAACTCTCAACTTTCAATTTATCACAAAATTACTACTTCGGCTGTTATCACTTTTCCAATCTCCTCGTGCGGTTCAGAACCAACTGCCTAGTCTCGATCGCCATCTATCCTTAAATAGCCGCATTTCTAATAGCCAGAAACTTCTAGCAAATTCTTCGACCACTGGAATAAGAAAATTCTGATGTAATAATTCCAGGATGACAGCTGCAGCCAATAATCTCTTGTTCTCTCTTATCCGTGATATTATCCGAACTGTGGAGACTAATTGCAGGCACGAACCTCGAATGAAAAGACACTTCGGACCAAAATTCTGCCAGAATGAAAAGACACTTCGGAATTTGTCGCATTATGCTGCATTATGTTACACTGCCACCCTCTTAGACTTGTTCGTCCCGAACAAGTGCGTCCTCACTTCAGCCATTGTATCGACTCAGTCGGTCCACATGAACTACTTTCATTTTGGACCTTGGTCCTCGCTGGATGCGGTAGACAACATCGTTGATGCGGGTTATTATTCTGTAGGGACCCTCCCAGTTCTGCTGCAACTTAGGTGATTTCCCCTTTTGGCGATGGGGATTATACAGCCACACCAGATCTCCTTCCTGGAATCCTGACGTTGTTGCCTTGGCATCATACCTGGTCTTCATGCGGTCGCTCGTCATCTTAATCTGGCTTCTGGTCCTTTGGTGTATGTCCCTAAGCCTTTCCCTAAGGTCCGCCACGTACTCTTCTTCATTTCTGGGCTCATTGGTAGGGGATCCAAATTTCACCTCACTGGGTAACCGAGCTATTCCACCAAACAAGATTTCGAACGGCGTATGTCGAGTAGTGCTATGCACGGCACTTCTATAGGCCATCAAAAACAAGGGAATCTGCCGGTCCCAATCCCATTGGTAGCACTTACGACCTTCGAGAGATGTTCGTCCAAAGTCCTATTGAAACGCTCCACCTTACCGTCCGACTGTGGATGAAGCGGGGTTGTCCGTGTCTTTTTGATTTTGAGTAGTTGATACATCTCTTGGAAGATTCTTGACTCGAAGTTCCGCCCTTGGTCAGAATGCAATTCCGAGGGCACACCGAATCTGCTAACCCAATTGTAGACGATCTGCTCCGCTACGGTTCTGGCTTCCTGGTTAGGGATCGGAAACGCTTCCGGCCACTTACTGAAGTAGTCCATCACTACGAGTATATACCGATTACCATTGTCGGTTTCCGGAAAGGGCCCTGCGATGTCAATGGCGATTCGTTCGAAAGGTGCTCCCACGTTGTATTGGTGCATCTTACCTCGAGTTTTGATTCTCGGACCCTTGCTAGCTGCACACACGTCGCATTTTCTGCACCAGTCTTCGATATCTTCCTTCGCTTTTAACCAATAAAAACGTTCTCGTACCTTTTCTAGCGTCTTATTCACTCCCAAGTGGCCTCCGGTCGCCCCGCCATGCATTTCCTGTAACACCTCCTTGACCCTCGTCCGCGGTACGACAAGCTGCATTACAAACGACTTTCCGTCGGAGGATTCCCATTTTCTTCTCAGAACACCTTCTTGGACATGGAGGGAGTCCCACTGCGCAAAATATGCCTTTAAGGTCGGGCTTCTGTGAGAGATGTCCTGATGATCCGGTTTCTCCATGTTCTCCTTCCAGGCCAGAATCGGCTCGATATCCGGGTCTTCCTTCTCATCTACGCTCCAGCCGGCGATAGGTTCGGCTCTCATTCTTTGGATGGAAACCAGCTCCCGTTCTTCCTGACGCGCACAATGTTTACAATCCATTCTGCATGGTCTCCGGGACAGTGCATCCGCATTAGAGTGGAGCCTTCCTTTACGATGCTGTATTTCGTAGTTGTAGATTTGCAGCCTTTCGATCGATCTTGCGACCTAACCCTCGGGACTCTTGAACTGTAATAGCCATTTTAAGGCTGCATGGTCTGTGCGAAGAACGAACTTCCTCCCATAGAGGTATTTGTGAAAATGCTTCGTAGCCAAGATCAAAGCTAGAAGCTCCCGCCTTGTCACGCAGTAGTTCCTTTCTGGCTTAGAGAGCACCTTGCTGAAGTACGCAACCACCTTCTCTTGGCCCTCATGCACCTGGGAGAGTACGGCTCCTACCCCGACATTACTAGCATCTGTATCCACAATGAACGTTTCCCCGGGAGTGGGGTAAGCTAGTATCGGGGCATCGCATAGCCGTTGTTTAAGTGCCTTGAAGCTCTTCTCGTACTCAATTGACCATTTGAATTGTTTCCCCTTTTCCGTCAACTGGTGCAGGCTCTTTGCGATCCCGGCAAAATCCTTCACGAACCGTCTGTAGTAGGTGGCTAGGCCCAGGAAGCTCCTTAGTTGGTGTTTGTCTTTGGGGACTGGTCAGTTTTTCACCGCTTCGACCTTCTCCGGATCGGTTCTCACTCCTTTCGCTGAAATTATGTGTCCCAGGTACTTGACTTCCGCTCTAAACAGGGCGCACTTCTTGGGGTTGAGCTTCAGGTGGGCACTTCGAAGCCTTTGAAACACATCCCTTAGATTGTCTCGGTGTTGCGCAAACGTTTTTCCTACGACGATGACATCATCTAAGTATACCAAACAGGTTTTCCATGTTAACCCTTGCAGGACACATTCCATCAATCGCTCGAAAGTCGCCGGAGCCCGAATGGCATTACCGTGAATTGCCATAGCCCATTTCCTGCGGTGAAGGCGGTTTTCTCCCGGTCTTCTGGATGGATCTGTACCTGCCAGTAGCCACTCTTCAAGTCGAGAGTGGAAAACCATCGGGCTTCTGATAGTGTGTCTAGCGTGTCGTCAATCCGTGGCAGAAGATAGCTGTATTTCTTGGTGACGTAATTGAGCTGCCGATAGTCCACGCAGAACCGCGTGCTGCCATCTTTCTTCTTAACTAGTACAACCGGTGATGCCCACGGACTTTTGGAACTTTCAATCAGACCTACTTTCTCCATTGCCGACACCATCTCTTGAACTTCTGTCTGCTTTGCCAATGGAAGGCGCCTAGCAAGCTGACGAATTGGTCTAGTATCACCAGTGTCTATTCGATGTTGTACCAGATGTGTTCGGCCGTATTCTCCGTCCTGTGAGGCAAATACATCAGCGTTCGCTGCTCCTGATTCAGCTCACTGGACTGGAGAATCGTCTCTCTCGTTTCCGCTGTCCAAGGTGATGGGAGAGGTTTCGGAGCTTCACGTTCAGATATTGTTGCGACGGCGGTAATCGGCGTGCATTTTCCAATCACCTCCCCTCGCCTTAGTTTGATAGTGTGTGGTCTTGTGTTCAAAACTCTCACTGGAACCATGGTGTTCTTTGGTTCGACTAACGTCTTTCCCATGATGTAGTCTTGAGAATTCTTCTCTGGGTCTGGTTCTACTATGTAGAATCGGTGGCTCCCAAGATCACCTTCCAGCTTCGTCCAAATGATTGTCTCTGAAGACGGCGGCAAAACTTCGTCTTTGCTGATGATTGTCCTGAAAGTTACGGCATTCTCGTTTCCGTACACCATCGGAATCTCCACATTTCGATACCTCAGTACTTGCATCCCGACGTCCAAGATTACTTCATTTGCTTTCATGAAGTCTATTCCGATGATGCACTCGTCGCATATATCTGCCACCAGAAACGCATGGGAGAACGTCAGTCCCGCCAGAGTAATCGTAAGACGAACTTCTCCAAACACCTTCGCCATTTCCCCTGTTGCAGTCTTCAGGCAGTAGCTGTTGGTGTTGTGCAGCCAGGAGCTTCTGACGATATCTCTTCTTACAATGGAGGCGGTGGCACCTGTGTCGATGGTGGCTACGCACTTCTTCTTGTTGATTAGTGCCTCCACTGTTAGGCTCTTGTTACACCGTTTGGTTTGCGAAACTTGAATGGTGGTCCTGGGGGCCTCGCTTCCAGTAACCAACTTCTGCCCCGCGAAGCTGGTCCTTACGCATTTCCCGACTGCTGGTTTTGGGAAGTCTGACCGACAGGATGCTTCCTCTCTGTTTCTCCTACTCCCGCAATGTGGACAATTTCCTCGTCTATGTGCACTTCTGCACTGCCGTTGTAAGTGTCCGGTTTGGTTGCAATTCCAGCAACGGATTTGACTTCCGCGAGCTTTGTCTTCATCCATGACGGCTGTTCTCTGGCATGAGCATTCCACGACGGACATTTCCCTGACACGGTGTATTCCCTGGTATGCTTGGTCCGCAGCCTTCATTGACAAAGCGAATGCCA
This sequence comes from Pocota personata, assembly GCA_963082735.1. Lineage (NCBI taxonomy): Eukaryota > Metazoa > Arthropoda > Insecta > Diptera > Syrphidae > Pocota > Pocota personata. The sequence continues at coordinate 209,504,261 of OY720429.1, forward strand.
ATGCCTCGGGGAGTGTTCGCTTTTCAGCCATCCTTACAGCCATTTGCAGTTGTCTGTCTTCTGCGGCCTGAATAAAAGCTTCCACCTCCATTTCGTTGATAAGCTCCTTACCGGCTTTAGGGTATGAAAGATGGGCTAGTCGCTCTATATCCGCTTGCAACTGTTGGAGCGTTTCCCCCCTTTTCTGGACTCGACTACGCAGCTAAACCCTGTACACCTGCTGCATGTGTTAATCCCCAAACCGCATCTCGATAGCCTGAACCAGAGAGTCGTAATTCTGCTGTTTATCTTCCGGGATGGTCTGCAAGAGCTCCGCAGCTGGACCCCTCAGTGCAAGCGTGAGTGCAATAGACTTCTCTTCATCGTCCCAGCTATTGATCATTGCGGCCGCTTCGAATTGCCTCTTATAAATTGGCCATGATGTTTGACCATCGAAGATAGGAGGCTGCATCTCCTTTCTTCTCAGACCGTCAGTGGAATATTCCCGTGCTTTCTGTCTCTTCACGTTGCTGAGTTCCTTAGCAAGATTTTCGACTTGCTTTCCTACTATCTCGAATTTCGTATCCACTTTTTCAAACTGAGTCTCTATCTTCCCGAACTGAGTTTCATGTTTCTCAAAATTTTCATCGAATCTAGTTTCGACTTTTTCGAGTTGCGTCTTGACCTTCTCGATTTTCTCTTCGATCGCTTCGAATTTAGATTCCAAGTTCTTGTTTTGCTCATTAAGTTTGCTTTCCAGAGCATCTAGAGAATTCATTTGTTCATCCAGCTTAAGTTCTAGAGAATTCTTTTGTTCATCGAGCTTAAGTTCCAGAGACTTCTTTTGGTCTTCTATTGCTTTCTTTTGTTCGTCCATGACTAACTTAAGTTGCAGGAGCAGACTTGTTATACCCGGGTCGTCTACTGTACTTGCTGGTTCCTCTTCCACGTCAAACTCTACGTCATGCGGATTTTCACCTTCCTGCGTTACTGCTTCTTCTAGACGAATCAGTAGGGCATCTTTTCCCCCAGTTGTGTAGAGATTCCGCTTACTGAGTTCTGCCTTTAGTTGAATTATAGTTAGCTTTCCCAATTTGCGACACATTTTGCGCAACTAATTAACTCAACACAGAAATCGTTTTTTTTTTTTTTTGTGCAATTTCACACCACGGAAATAGTTATTCACAGAATAAGTTTTATCCCACTTCTGACACCAATGTATTATGCGAGCTACGGCTCGAGTAGATAAAACGATATTCCGTGAAATTATTTCTTTATTTGCTAGTCTATAGAACAATTCAAGTTCACACTATACTATTCTTCGCAAACTCCTTCCTTACAAGGTATCTTTCTTCTCAAATCACTTTATCTCCTTTCAATTACTTAATTCACAAATCCAAACTAATTAAACTCTCAACTTTCAATTTATCACAAAATTACTACTTCGGCTGTTATCACTTTTCCAATCTCCTCGTGCGGTTCAGAACCAACTGCCTGGTCTCGATCGCCATCTGTCCTTATATAGCAGAAGTTTCTAATAGCCAGAAACTTCTAGCAAATTCTTCGACCACTGGAATAAGAAAATTCTGATGTAATAATTCCAGGATGACAGCTGCAGCTAATAATCTCTTGTTCTCTCTTATCCGTGATATTATGCGAACTGTGGAGACTAATTCCAGACACGAACCTCGAATGAAAAGACACTTCGGACCAAAATTCTGCCAGAATGAAAAGACACTTCGGAATTTGTTGCATTATGCTACATTATGTTACAATATTACCTACTTTGCCGGACATATTTACATATGTATATTTTGAAAAAAAAATCATCTCTCTGAATGTAGGAGATATTGCGCATTTCAACTTTTCATGACTAAACTATCTACTCTATTCGCTAAAGTGATGATATCAAAATCAGAAAGTGAACAAAAATGAATTTATCATGTTTCCCCGAGGTCCCTACTTGTTTTTTTTTTTTTTTTGTAAATGAAGGTGAAAATCTCGAAAAACACAGAGGGGTTAGAAACCTAAAGCAGTGTGGGACTCTAACCGCACTAAAAACACCTCCTTGATCATGACCAATCAAAGAAAGATCGACAAATGATTTTATTTTCAACGTTTAGTTGCGTTTGAGAGGGTATTATACATAATTTAAATACGTGCTCTCATAATTGTGAGATTATAAGTTCATGAGGTTTTGTTCTTCTTAATCTACGAATATTATTTCGTATATTTAAGACGTCTTCTATTGAAGGATTTATATACATCTGCAGACGCACGTTCTGACGAATTGCGTTCATTTTAATTTCTTCCGTTACCGGTAATCTGCAAATCACGATGCAAGTCATTATTTCTAATATACCGTGGAGCATTTACTATTCCCCGAAGAACTTTATTTTGAAAAGTTTGTATTATTTGTACATTCGTTTTTTTTGTACAACCCCACAATTGGACACCATATGTCCAAACAGGTTTTAATATCTGGTTATCTAATAATATTTGGTTCTCAATGGATACTTCTGAATTATGTCCAAACAACCAATAGAGTTTTCTATATTTAATATTTAACTCCTCTACTTTCTTTTTCACATGTTCCTTCTATTTCAGTTTAGCATCCAGATTCATACCCAGATACTTAGCTGTGTTAGAATAAGGAACTACTTGATTATTAATAACCACAGGAACGTTTGCTATTTTTTTATTTGTAAAGTTGATATGGGGGGACTTAGACTCATTAAGTTTCATTCGCCATCGTTTCGTTTAATCACATATCTCGTTCACTGAGTTTTGTAGCTTTTCTGTTGCTGTGGCCACGCATCCATCAGTTGCTAGAAGAGTAGTGTCGTCTGCGAATGTGGCTAACATGGTATCATTCGCATGTGGAGTATCACTAGCATATGGTATAGGGTAGGGCCTAGAACACTTCCCTGTGGAACACCTGCTTGTATTTCTTTAAGTTCAGAATACGCTGAACCATAGCGAACTCTAAAGAATCTATTAGCTATATATGACTTAAGTATCTCACAGTATTGTCTAGGTAGATCCCTATGTAGTTTATATTCCAAGCCCTTATGCCAAACTTTATCAAAGGCCTGAGCAACGTCTAGGAGTATTGTAGAACAAACTTGTTTTCTTCTAGTGCCTTTTCTATAACATTAGTTATAGGGGTCCCTACTTGTGAACAAAGAATGGAGGGAAACATTGTGCAGTTAGCTTGAATGTCTTTGAATATTTTAGGTTTTAGGTGTGTACATATTGTAATATGCGAGCTACGGTTCGAGTAGATAAAACAATATTCTGTGAAATTTATTTCTTTATTTTCTAGTCTATAGAACAATTCAGGTTCACACTATACTATTCTTCGCAATTCTTTTCTTACAAGGTCTCTGTTCACAAATCCAAACTAATTACGTCTTCTTGTTAAATCTCAACTTTCAATTTATCACAAAATTACAACTTCGCCCATTATCACTTTTCTAATCTCTTCGCCACAGTTTAGAAACTACTGCTTCTTTCTCAATCGCCATCTGTCCTTATATAGCAGAAGTTTCTGATAGCCAGAAACTTCTAGCAAATTCTTCGACCACTGGAACAAGAGAAATTCTGATGTAATAATTCTTGCAGTTATAATTCCCTTTTATACCTGATATTATCCGTCTCTTTCGTTGCCATGAGCTGTGGAGACTTCGTCCCAGACACGAACCTCGAATGAAAGGACAGTTCGAACCAAAATTCTGCCAGAATGAAAAGTCACTTCGGAATTTGTTGCATCATACTTTTAGGGAGCGTAGTTATTATTATGCTACAATATGTATGTATGTGTAGCAAACTTACACTTCATATCATTTTTCTTCGGTTAGGCTGTTTAAAAAGTGTATAGACAGTATGTCTGCTCTATTTACTGGTCAGCTCAATAATCTTCATCTCCTATAAAATCAACAAGTTCGGTTTATATCCTTGAAATCAAAGAAATACAACTATTTATCTTTTCTTGTTGTTTATAAGTGTTTTACTTCTATATATAACGGTTTCTGAGAAAAATAAAGTTAACTTTTAAAAATCTCAAGCTTTGCAATACTCCAATATTATGTACCACTATACAGATACAGCTTCGATTTTTCTGAGTTTTTCTATACTAGCAACACCAAGATTAACCAAAATCTTCACGGCTTACGCTTTTCGCGAGCGTGACTACATTTACTATTTTTTTGTTCCTCCGCAAGTTTTACATATTTTTTGTCATCTACAATACATTTCTGATTATTAGAGTCTGATCTATAAAATGCTTATGGCCCCGTTGTACGACGTGAACTGGGCCAACATTTGCCTATAATCTCCTTTTTGGGGTGACATGGCTATAAGAATAAGAGTGTATGAATTTACCTTTTAAAGTTCTGGTTAAAGTTCCTATCAACTTGTCTTACCACCTCGCTGGACTATTTTGGGAACACGAATTGTCACCCAGCTCGATTCGATTGTCTCGAGTCGCGTTGTGGCATAGCAGGTAGATTCAGATTTTGCAAGTGCGTTCTGTAGGTGATCTAGTTTGCCTCCATCTGCCCTCAGCTAGTTAGGAAACTGACCCATTCTTCCAATAGAAATAACGGTATAGAACTGAGCAGACAAAAACGGCATAACAAAAACGGTAACCACTCCTTTAAACTGGTAAAATGTGATTACGTAAGGCTGAGCAATTGAAATTGGATCTTTCATCCACATTTCAGGCTGTTTATGCCCGAGGAACCCAAAAGTTGCCACCAATTGATCCATTAATACACGTAAATTAATCCTCAAATCGATTAAGAGTGAATGGTTCCATTGCAAACGCACGAGGCCATTACTTCCAAGTCCGTACATAAAAACCCTGTCACGGGATGCACCCGACACAATGACATCCTCATTCAAGCTGCTTCGAATTGCCAGAATTAAATCACTGACAATAGATGTAAACATTTCGCTTAGAGCTTCGTATAGAATCTCAAACTTAAGCGACAAGTATGCGATTGGGAGATTCAAGCGCAGCTTGGTCACCACCATGATTAATGTCTTCATTATTTTAACACCTGGAAAGTCGCTCTTCGGCAACAGATCCGCTACTGTGCTAGCAAAGGATGCGAAGCACTTGTATGTGGCAAATCCCGTGTAGTACTGTCTTCAAGTCATCGTTGACAAAGCGGGATGATCGCTCTTTTCGATCAGAGGACAAAGCTCCTCTGTCTTACTCTGCTTTTTTTTGAGAGGAGTATCTGGCGGCTGTGATGGAATCCAATCTTGATATGTTACGTCTTGTACTTTTGTTTGTTCACCTGGGAACACAAATTCACTCTTTCAACAAATTACGTTTCTAAGGAAATACTCTTGTACTACGTACCTGATTTGAAGTGTCTAGAAGATATACTGACCAGTATTTGTCCATTTGAGGTCTTCTTTGGTTTTGTGCAGCACACGTGGCAGTAGCGTTTGGAGATTTCCCGCGAATGGGCCAAGCTTCTGGGTGATAACTGCAATGTGGAATAGTTTAACTTTATCAGATTTCTTGGTTGCACCACAAACAATGCACGCAGCTGGCATTTTTACGTATTTATTCCGTACTTTGCTTTCGAATAGCTGAAGGAGCTTCTGTGGATTTAAATCCGTTCGACCGTTAGGAAATTCTGTCTGACTGACCAACTATCGGAAAACAGAGTTTAAAGTGCGTTTGAATTGAATTATGTGCGATCACAATCACAATTTGAAAAGTTTTTATTTTTTTCCTTTTTTGGTAATTTAAAATTATTCAAAAGTAATTTCAGTGACAAACTACAAAACAGTGTAGCAGCGGTAGCTGTACTTAATGGTGGATTTACATGGTCACTCCACGCAGCACGCATCTAAAGGGAAACACTTTGACCAACCCTTCTATATATTCTATAGTGTGAACTTGAATTGTTCTATAGACTAGAAAATAAAGAAATAATCTCACAGAATAACGTTTTATCTACTCGAGCCGTAGCTCGCATATTACAATATGTTGCTAAATAGGACAGGAGCAGATTCGGAAAAATGCGAGCAGATTTGAAATATTGTACTGGGGAAAATCACTTTAAGTCCTAGTAAATTATAGTTTCTTTTACCATTCAATAAAGAATAATTAATACATTATTTGAGAAAAATGAACTCCCTGCAAAATTAAACCAATTTCAGTGAATATTAATTTATATATTGTAGTATTATAAAATTAGAAAACAAAAAATTTCGTTTCGGAGTGTACTAGTATTATACCCGCCCAACTTCAGGTTGATCGTTGACAGGAACCGAGCTGCGACCAACTTCAAGTTGGAGTCGGCCATTCCGTTCCGAAAGCTAGATACGTCGATACCCGAAATCTGAGGGAATATTGTGAAATTGTAAAAAAAACTGTTAAAAAACCAAAAAAAATAAAATCAACATCTACTTCTAAAACATCAGATGTGGGGTCACACACGAATTTAAGTGAAAACAACGTGTGGATGACCCAGTAATTTTTCGACAAACCAGAACACGTGTGAGATGAGCAACAAGTTCAACAAGGCGCAATTGCTGGAGGCGCTGCAAGCCGCTGGTATTGAAGCCCCACCCTCCGCTTCTGTTGTACAGCTGCGATCGCTCTACGAGCAAGAACTCCGGTTAACGATGGAAAACACCGTTTCTGAGGAATCCTTAGTGGCTGCGCCTTCTGCCATGTTGACTAGCGGAGCACCTACTACTTCCGTAACCACCGCTACTTCTGCCGCAGCGCCTAAATTAAACACAACCTCCGTAGCTTCCGAGACTTCCGCAACTGCTGTAACTTCTGAAGCTTGTGCTGTTCCTGGAACTTCTGCCGCGTTGGGTACACCAACCACCTCGACTTCTGCCACTTCCGATGCAAACGTGCGTACTTCAGCGACGGATTCTGATGCTGAAGAGGAGCGGGAGCTATCCCGCCTTGAGAGGCGCAAGCGAATTGCCGATCTCCGATGAGAACTCGCCGAATCCGAGCCGAATAGTTCATCCGGGAGAAGAATTAACTTTACAGACGTCGAAGATGCTGTGCCGCCATTTTCTGGCGACGATTCTTATGCGATACGCAAATGGATTGCCGACTTCGATGATGTGGCGCAGTCCTTGGGGTGCGACGACCGATCCAAATACTCATCCGAACAGACAGAGTGGACACCTGGGATGCCCTCAAGTGCCTCCTAATCGAGGAATTCGACAAGCGCCTAACCAGGCAAGAGGTATATCGACAGCTGAACCTTCGAACACGTCGCCGAGGAGAAACCCTTCTTCATTATGTGCTATCGATGCAAGAGATCGCCACACATGCCGACATTGACGAAGCCGACCTCATTGAGTTCGTCATTGACGGGCTCTGCGACAACACAGCAAACCTGTCCATCCTGTATACGGCGAAGTCTCTATCAGACCTTAAGAGCTTGTTGCCGCGTTATGAAAAAAGATGTTCATCCACGGCCGTGCGGGCCAACACCAAAGCCAGCGCCCCTCGCCCATCTATAGTTACCACTTCCGCTAAGAAAACTACTTCAGACCTTACACCTTCAGAGGGCCAAATAAGGTGCTTCAACTGTTCTCTTTTGGCCACATTTCCGTCAATTGTCCTAAGGAGAGAAGACCACCTGGATCATGCTTCCGTTGCGCAGACCCAGGACATGTGTATAAACAATGCCCTAAGGCGCCGAAGAGACAAGTCAGCGTTATAAGGAGTGCCCTCCCCACCGATGACGAAGATATTGAGGACTACGGACTAGAAGAGTCCTTAAATGCAGTACAATTGGTAAGCCTTGCTCCTTTTATTGATAAGACTAAGTGCACAGATTTTATTGAATGTAATTGCCTCTTTGATACCGGTAGTCCGGTTAGTTTCATTCACCGGTCGAAGTTGCCAGAAGAAATCCCATTCGGAGACCTGTCCTACTCCCACTATAAAGGGTTGGGAGACGTGAATATTTATACCTATGGTACTATATTTTGCTACTTAAAACTTGCTAAACAAATACATAAGGTCCCCCTTTTGATCATTTCAGATGGGGTCACCCCAATGCCTCTGCTGATTGGTCGTGACATTTTGCAGATTTTTAACATTAATTTAAGAATAACACCTGGCATTTCTTCTGAGCAACCTTGTACATCTAAGCGAAATAAAAAGCTAATATCAAATTGTTTGTATATGTGCACTTACTCTCCTACTCCGATAGAATATAGAACAACAGTGACCAATAAGAATAGTGAGTGTCGTAGTGACGATTCTGTTCCTCCGTCTATGGTCGATGATAGGAAGGTGTCAGAGATTTTTGCTATAGAACTTGAACCAGAACTAGTTGATATTAGGACAGGTCCAGAGCTAGAGCTGATAACTAGGGACAAAGTGCTAAAAATAGTTAGCGACAATTACACGAATTTTGATCAATCGAAGGTCTCGCCCTTGGAGTTCGAAATGCAAATTCGACTCACGACAGATACTCCGTTCTTCTGCCCCCCACGGCGGTTGTCCTTTGCGGAAAAGTGCCAAGTGGATAAAATCGTAAAAGAACTCCTAACCCGACAGATTATTAGGCATAGTGACTCCCCTTACGCATTACCTATTGTCCTGACAAAAAAGAAGTCGGGTGAGATACGTATGTGCGTGGACTATCGGGCTCTAAATAAATATACTGTTCGTGATAACTACCCTCTTCCCTTAATAGAAGATTGTTTAGAGTACCTTGGTGGGAAAAAGATATTTACATTGCTTGATCTCAAGAGCGGTTTCCACCAGGTCAGAGTTTCTTCCGGTTCTACTCACCTTACATCTTTTGTCACTCCAAATGGCCAATACGAATTCTTAAGAATGCCATTTGGACTTAAGAATGCCCCCAGTGTATTTCAACGTTTCATATCCCGTGTCTTCCAAGAGTTTGTCGATTCCAAAAAGATCGTTATTTACATGGACGATATTGTTATAGCCAGTGATAATTTACCCGATCACCTTTGTTTACTCAGTGAAGTGTTACAATGCCTTTCAAGAAATGGGCTTGAGTTAAAGTTATCTAAATGCCATTTTGTACATTCTACTATTGAATATTTGGGGTATCATGTGACTGAACGTGGTATTCAACCTAGTGATTCGCACATAAGGGCTATTCGCCAGTATCCGGTACCTAGGAATAGCAAGGAGTTGCATTCCTTCCTCGGCCTTAGCTCTTACTTCCGGCGGTTTGTGAGTTCATTCTCTAGAATAGCTATACGACCTTGTGAAAAAAGATAAGCCATTTGTTTTCAACGCCGAGTGTAAAGATGCCTTCCGACAAGTGCAAGATTGCCTTACTTCTGCTCCAGTGTTAGCAATTTACGACCCAACTCGGGAAACGCAACTGCACTGTGATGCTAGTTCGTTGGGTTATGGTGCTGTGCTCCTACAACGACAAAATGATGAGCGGTTTCACCCAGTGGATTACTTTTCCAAGAGTACCACTAGTCAAGAGTCGAAGTATCATAGCTTCGAACTTGAGACCTTAGCGATTATATCTGCACTACGACTTTCCGAGTATATCTGCACGGAATTCCCTTCACCGTGATAACCGATTGCAACTCACTTACGTTAACACTAAGTAAAAAAAGTGTAAACCCCCGCATAGCGCGATGGGCTCTAGAACTCGAAAATTATAACTACAAAGTGAAGCATCGAAGTGGAGCCAACATGGCCCACGCTGATGCGCTTAGCAGGTGTTATGTGATTTCTGTAGTGAACTCGGAAGACATTGACTTTCAATTAAGAGCAGCTCAGAACCGCGACCTAGCCCTATCTGCCTTACGAGAAAGGCTATGTTCCGAGAATTCTAACCTGTACGAATTACAGAACGGGGTTATATTTAAAAAATGTCGAGACGGCAGACTTTGCCTGTACGTTCCTCCAGAAATGGAAACTAATCTTATTCGGCACATTCATGAGAAAATCGGTCATTTAGGTGTCACGAAATGCTAAAACCAAATACGCATGCATTATTGGTTCCCAGGTATGATGAATAAGATCGATACGTTTATTAAGAATTGCATCGCCTTTACCAAATACGTGCTATTTCCACTAGTACTAAGGAGGTGTGTGCCTCCCTCAATAAATATTTTGAGTACTATAGTCGACCCTCGAGAGTAATTACGGATAGGGGCACATGCTTTACCTCCTTGGAATTCAGTTCATTCTTGCAAGATTTGAACGTCACCCATGTTAAGACCGCCGTTCATTCCCCCCAGACTAACGGGCAGGTAGAGAGGGATAACCGGATTTTAGCGCCGATGTTAGGAAAATTAAGTGAGTCATTGCAGCATGCTGACTGGGTGCGAACTCTGTCACAGATAGAATACGCTCTGAATAATACCGTTCATAGGTCAATACGGACTACCCCCAGTAGACTTCTGTTTGGAGTTGATCAGCGAGGCATTTTAGTGGACAAACTAACTGAGTTCCTAGATGAGAAAGGACGAACAATAGGCGAGCGAGACTTAGATGCCTTAAGGGAAAGCGCGTCTAGAGAAATACATAGAGTTCAAGATTATAACCATAGGCAGTTTGAGGAGCACCATCGTCCTCCGCACACTTATAAAAAGGGTGATTACGTCGTTATAAGGAATGTCGACACGACTGTTGGTACAAATAAAAAACTCATCCCTAGGTTCAAGGGACCGTACATTATCCACAGAGTTTTGCCCCATGACAGGTATGCGGTGCGCGATATAGAAAATTGTCAAATTACCCAGTTGCCGTATGATGGCGTGGTAGAAGCTAAGAATATCCGATTATAGAGAAAACGTCAATGACGTCACTGTTGTTCGGGGCAGCGCTTGTCACTGTACTATTAAGTTAGGTTAAGTTAAACTAAGACTAATGTAGTTGATAGAGGTCGATCATATTGTCAGATTGGCCGAGATGTAGTATTATAAAATTAGAAAACAAAAAATTTCGTTTCGGAGTGTACTAGTATTATACCCGCCCAACTTCAGGTTGTTCGTTGACAGGAACCGAGCTGCGACCAACTTCAAGTTGGAGTCGGCCATTCCGTTCCGAAAGCTAGACACGTCGACACCCGAAATCTGAGGGAATATTGTGAAATTGTAAAAAAAACTGCTAAAAAACCAAAAAAATAAAATCAACATCTACTTCTAAAATATGTTGATAAATTTGGCTACATTTGTTAATAAATACCGGGGAAATGTTTGTGGAGATATTAGTTGGTGCATAAATAGACCATTAGAATAATATACTCGTATCTCTTGAAGCCTACTCTCAACCAAGAACAATTGATTAGTTGCTGATGGTACTTTAGGAACTGAAATTCTTTCGCATGTGACATTATTGTGAGAGGACAAAGAGGTTCATCCGTTCCATGTTGATTTAAAACAAATAAGGATTTTTAAAGGAAATCAAAACACAAACATTCTCTTTTTATTCATATTTCTGATTGCAATTTTTAACGCATTGTAATTGAATGGAAGTTTGGTTTTGCATTGAATAATTAATAATTAATAACTGAAGATCCTTCTCTACGATATAGTTGGTGGACACAGACGGTTTAAAATCATAATGTTTATACGATACATGAAATATTTATACATATAAATAATTAATATCTATGTTGATAGCCAAGCGGCCATTAAGGCGTTAGAAACAATTTCACTAAGATCCGAGCTCGTTAAAATTTGTAAAAGACTAGATGTTATCTCAGCGGTGACCGTGTGCTGGGTACCGGGCCACATGGATATCTCCGGTAACGAAACAGCGGACAAGCTAGCCAGAGAAGGTTCACTTATAAGCCCATCGCGGGCCCTATCCAAGGCTAGTGTACCGCTTAGCACCCTATACAGGGAGATAGACATCGAGTCTAATGAAGAAGCTAGAGAACGATGGTGTCGATTAGATACATGCTCTACAGCCAAGTCATTATGGCCATCTATCAATCTTATAGAACTAGGTCGAAGGGATACCTGCGTAGACTGTCCAGCTCTGGCCAGTAAAAAAAGCCGTTCTTTTGGCAGATATTTCTTTTCAGAGCTGGATGAGCTAGGTAGCATTGAGCTAAGAAAACTCCTGAGATTCATATATTTATTTGAGTGGTTTAGCCTAGCGGTCGAAGAATGAAATTTCTAGATTCCCAGGGTTCTAAATATTGTGCACAATGTTAAAAGTTAAATTGTACTTTTTATACTGAAGTAAGTACAACTTCTAGCGCAAAGTTTAAGGTCCAAAAAGTGGTGAGGTAGGGACAGACGGGCGAACATTACTAGATTAATTTCCGATGCTTTCGATGCTGATCACAAATTTATATGCTTTTCGGGATCTCTCAATATTATTTCACTCTGCTACAAACTATTAATGTGTCATATGTATTAAAATTAGTATATCCTATGGGATAGGTTAAAAAAATTCTACCACTATTAAATTCCGATTCATCACATGATAAACATTATTAGACAATTTTATTTTATTAATTGTTTACACTTTGTTAACTTGCCCACAAACGTTACAAATAGCACAATTTCCAAACTCTGATTTCAATCGGAAATTGTGCACACAGCTTCGCCACAATTACTTCCTCAACCTAAGAAATTGAATAACTAATTGTAGTGTAATGGAACACTTTGGTTACAATTTCTATTTATTCTTTTAGCAAAATGTTTCATCTGTTTTTCGTTTATTCTATTCCATTAGAAATTATCTACCTTACTGAAATACTTTGAGGAAGTCTGCTGTATATGGATAACGATTTCTCTATTGTGACTGACTTTCATTTCGTTTATGTATTTGCTAAACCTTTCCTGTGGTTATGATTCTTGTATTTGCTAATAGTTTTGGAGGCAATGGTTTACGGTTCCCATATATGCTAGACATGCCCAGGCTTGCCATATCCTCAAATGAATCGCGATGTGTGCTACTTTGATTCTGATTTTCTGATAATAATTTCGTTATGGCTCTTTTTTACGCAATTTTTTTACCACGAAAGCAAAGATAGGTAATAGAAACTGGATGATGAGAATAAAACTATTTAGGGGGTGGTTTTGTCGTTGGGCATTATTACGTGTCCCCAAGTAGCAAAGGCTTTAAAAGGAAAACATACGCACACACTTTCTTTACTTACCGGTACTGCATACCATTATTATCTGACGGATCCAGATATTTGAAAACTCGATATCTTCGCATTTCAAATTATTACGTATATATACTACGGCTAGGTTAGGTTAGGTTAGGGTGGACGTCTGCACCTGTATACAGGGGCACTTAGACCAAAGGGTGTCCACGAGATCTATCGCTATTATAACTACCTAAAGGGCTAATTCAGCGAGTCAGAGTTTCTGTTAAACAGGATGCTTCTAACATCAATATTCGCCAGGTCGCTGAGTTCGTCCAAGAAAAGATACCAGAGATGGAGCAGTATTTTTTTGGATGGGTCCCGGCAGGTACAAAGGACCTCCTTCGTCCCTGCATCTCCTGCAGAAATCATTTGAAAAGAGGCATAACCTTTTACCGTCTAGACCTATAGGACAGTGTCCCGTGACGATATTTATTATGGTGCTGATCTGCGATCGTTTTATCAAAACCAATCAATTAGATCGTTTTTGATTTACCTTAGGTCATATCTGTTTAGAGACTTAACACGTCGACAGAGTCTCCCATCTATTGTTGGCTTTGCAGATTGCATCTAGCATGAGGAAGTACTTACGTGTAGTGAGAGACATTTGCTAAGTCTGGTGCCTTTTCTGGCGAGCTCGTCAGCCTTGCAACGTTTCAGAATGTTTCTGTGGCTTGGCACCCACATAGGTGAATGTTAAATTCTTCCCTCATGGCCATGTACGAGTAAGACGAGCGCCAATCTCGAGCTGCCTTTTAAATCAATGAGTAACGAACACGCAGAGCCATAGTGTGGTACGGGGTTACACAACCTATCTCCTACCAATGTCCTTTTACAAGAGTAGGAAGCTATACAAACTTTTTTAACGTGTTCTAATAAATTGGCTTCAAGTTTAATTTCCTGTGCAAAGAAAAGACCCAAGTATTTTGCTTCGTCAGTGAAGGTGAAACTAGTGCCATTAATAACTGCAGGATCCATGAGAGCAACTTTATATTTTTGACTGTATATGACTAGTTCGGTTTTCTTGGTATGTACTCCCAAACCACAACTTGTGGCCCAATTGGAGAGCAAGAAAAGAGAGTGTTTGAAGAAGTTCTCTTAGAATATTTGGGTGCATTCCCGAGACAGCAGTAGCAACATCATCTGCATAGGCAATCACTTTGCATCCCGTCATTTCCAGATCGACCAGTTTCCATAGAAGAGGGGACAAGACGCCACTTTGAGGTATGCCGCAGCCAACAAGTCTTCGAGTCGAGGCTCCGCCCAGTTTTTAATCTTGCCCGCAAGTAATTGATTGATGCGAGCGAAGCCTCGACGTTCAGACTTGCAAGTGCGGTAGTAATTGGTTCGGATCTGACAATGTTGAAAGCGTCAATGCCAAGAAAAATAACCACAGTTGACTCAGATTTTTATTATAATATCTGAACGTGGTGGTGGAAAAATGTCCTCGCATCTTCTTAGCTCTTGATGCAAATTTTGGCCATATATGCTTTATTTTGAACGCCGCGCCGTATTGAATTCGCAATTGGATTATTTTCCAACAGTTCTATTAGATTAAGGTTATTACAGTTTAATTGCTTTGTTATCAAAAGCTAGCTGGGCATAAAAGATCGATTTCTAAATGAAATTGCTTATCGCTGTTTAGATAGAGCTGACAAATCGCATTTAAGAGTTTCACTTAAAGTAAATGATTAGGTCGCTTCAATATAAATTCGATATTTCGAGATGTGATTTTCAATATTCAGTTGGAGTTCATCATTGCTGTAACTAGTTTATAATTCCACAATGAAAGTGTTCATACTTGTATTAATTTCGATTTTTGTCAGTGCTCTCGGTGAAGAGGTACATATTAAATTAAACAAATTAATTCATATTTCACTTAAAATCTGCTTAATATTGCTTTCAGTTAACTTTTGACAGGAATTCAAATAGCGACTTACCGCAACGATCCGCAATAGCTCCAATACCTCTTTTAAGGCAACAACTGAACCAAAATGAAAGATTGTCAGCCAGATTTCCCGGCAACTCATTGCAAAATCAAGATTCCAAGGAATGGGTACCATTACGTCACAGTAATGGAGGTGTATCTCAAGACGTGGATGAGTTAAACCCAGATATGTTGACCGCTCTTTTGCGTAATGGACCGAATACTCAAACAACTAACAGCAATGTTGCGACCGATTCATCATTGGGTTATTGGGCTGCTTATCCTAATGCAGCCGCATTCGATGCTAAAATTAAGGCACGTTTAGAGTCTTCAAGAGTCCTTGGCGATAAACCAGAAATTCGTAAGAAGCTTACCGAATTAGCCGAAAATAAATTTAACATGTGCAAAGATTTGAATGACGACAGAGAGAAAGCCTGTCTTGGGCGTTGTACTGGTCAAATTATGCAGTTGATTGCAGCTGTTGAGAATATGCATCGCAATTCACAATAATTTGTATAGCAGTTGAACTTTTATTATTCAAAATATTCAAAATAAAAAAATATTGTTAAGAAAAAGTTCAATTTTAATTTATTTACAAAGATGCTTTGAGTTGAGTATGGTTGATGTTTTTTTTTTTTTTCAATCTAGATGCAGCAAAGAGCATTGTCCATCGTCATCCTGAATGGATAGGTGAATGAGTTTAGAAGGAAGTCGGGATACCTTAATTAGACACTGAGTGATATACATACATAGATTCATTCCATTGGTTTTGGAATCTATAAATAATATGTAATTATAATTGCCTTCAGTGGTAGAACTTAAAAGAATCCTCCAGACTGCACAAAACCATTTCAAAAAGACCTCAAATGCTAATTATTGTTAAGAGTCCAAATAGCCCTTGAGCTGCTTACAGATAGTTCAAGCAAAGAGATTTGAAATGGGAGGCCAGTAGTTTATGGCATCTTCTATGGAATCACAAAAAATATTTTGTGATGTATTTAGAAGTGTTGGTGGCCGCTTGGAACTAACCATGGATACTCGTGAAAATGGTTTTTATAGCAGGTAATAGCGGGAAAACATAAAAAAGAAGCTTGGACCTGGACCTCAACATACCCATTAGAAAAGTAAATTTGTTGAAGCGTACATACATATAAATATACTAGCTTAAACCCCGCCCAAGCATTAAAAAAAAACTGAAACTAAAGGAATTAGAAACCTTTCTCGATATCTAGGGAGCTTTCTGTAAGTTAAAAACTTGCGTACTTATGTGGTTCGTAAGCCAGGTTGTTGAGAGTTTTATACCTTTGCTAGCCACTCAAGTAAGGAAAAATGTAGTAATACATCGAAGTACACCCAATCCTAAAGGCTGTGTCTGTCAAGTTCCTAGTTCCATGGGATTCAGCCAAGAGGAGAAACTGACATACTGAATCAACTTGCAGCACATGGTGGTGTATCTCATATTTATATTATATTAAAAACATATAGTAAGAACTGCAAAAAATTATACTACAGATTTATATTTTTATAGTACCAGCAGCAATGAAGTCAACAACAAAATGACCGGGCTAACTACTTAAATTGTAGAGAAGAATATCGCTTATGGCTGTTTTAGCTTTTATTTATAGGAGACTTAGCTACGAGAAATAGTCAATATTGCTATTCCTGTGTAATATAAATGGATAAACTGGATGTGAAAAATGTCCATTACTGTAATTCTTAAATAGCTGTTTTAGCTAAATAATATCTTTTAACTCACTCCTGAGTGGCGTTGCGAAATTTTTAAAACAGATGCAATGATTTGCTTTCTATGCAGAAGATATTTGGATTTTGAAAAAAAAAAAAAAAAAATTTTTTTACAAAACTGTTCTTATAACTTAGCAGAAAGTGGGCGTGGCTCCAAAAATGTTTAATTCAGGAATTATAATAAGACTTAACCATTACCATAAATAGTTTTGAAAAAAGAAACACATGTCTTTTTTTTAATAAAACGCTCCCAAAAAGTGGGCGTGACAATGTATAGTGTATAGAAACGTAGAGAAAGATAACGTCTACATATTTTACATGGACAATATTTTTCAGATTCTAGCAAAAATATTGTAAAAACATTTTTCTTTTAAAGTAGCCTGTCTGTGGCCTGATTTTAACAATTTTAACATTTGTACTGCTTCATATTTTAGAAAGCTTATATACCAAATTCATAATCCTGGCTGAAAATTTAAGGCCCAAAAACTGGTGACATATGGACGGACGGTCATAGCTAGATCGACATAACTTTTGATCACAAATATATGCATATAGTTTTGAGGGTTTATCGTTATTATTTCTTAATGTTATAAACCATGTATCTAACTTAATATAACCTGGATAGCGTATTAAAAGACTTATTGCATCGCGAATCGAGCTTACGACCATTGGGGTGTTGATAAAATGCCTAAACTCCTTGATTTTAATGTTGATTGTTAATAGTTTGGAATCCTAAGAATGCCATATTAAACAACAGAATTACTTTATAAATAGCTACATCCTCTTGTTGTTTTTAGCAGTGGAAGTGACATTTTTCAGGGCATGGAAGTAATATATTGCTGAATGTGCAGAATTTCCAGACTGGAAAATCGATTGATCAATGTCTCGATTCTTACCTACGTATGGAAAATTGTCATTCGAACAACATCGCTGTGGGTTCGGAGAGTTAGTTCCCATATATAAGATTGAAAAGCTGCACTACACGTATAAGGAAAACATATTCTAGTATTTGTTTTGGAAATTTCCAGTTTCTTCTAAATAGAATTAAGTACCAGAGACAGTGCTGCTAGACTTGGGCTTTTCTCTAGCTTACTATAGATTTATTATTAATATAACCTAATGTCATTTTATTTTAGGGCGTAAATTTCGCAATAAAATAAAAACAAAAAAAAATTTATTTTAGTTTATACTAGCTGGCCTGTGTTCGCATTGCTTAGCTTGTTTGACACTTTTAAGGCAATAAAATTATTTTTTTCCCATCAACATCATTATCACCAGCGTTACCACTTTCACTACTATTGCAGTGTTTCACTACACTTTCTTGGTTTTCCTTCTATTTCACTATGTCACCACGAATATTTATAAATCACTTCTATTTTTCAGGAAAAAAAAATCAAAAGAATTATATAGAGTTGCACGACTTTAGTCAGTCTGCATATTCAAAAGTGCATATTAATTTCTTCATCGTGTAGGGTCGAGGAGGATATGTTAAAATGAATAACCATTCCATAAGAAATAATTATATTTCCCTACGTTTTATACGGCAATACTATGTTTTTTTATTCGGTTCACTACGCTTTTAAAAAAATATGAAGTACTTCTGTAAATCAACTCAAAAATTTCTCCGCCAGAGCACACACACGCATATCTACTCAAGCAGGTAAATGCCCGAACACAATATACGGTAGCTGCAGCGTAGTAGTAGTACTAGTACGCGCTGTCAAACGGTGTGCCGCTGCACTCATTAAATTCGCCCACAATGGTGTAGCGCGTTATGTCAAATTAATTGTCACTTGAAACTCAGCTGATTGGAAATGTGTTGTTTAGTTTTAAATATATTGTGAGACATATTTTTTCTTGTATGAAACATTAAATTATATCTAAAATCAAATGAATGAAGAAGAAGAAGCTGTATTTTTACTGACTGTAGTTCAGATGTGCTGTAGAAAAAGCGGAGATAGTGGGTGCGCCCTTTTCAATGTCGTCTTCTTCCATTTCTTCTGTTTTTAGCGAGCTGTCAAAGTTGTAGCGCTACAAAAGTTAAAAGTAAACCAACTCGTACTATCGCTACAGCTGCTCAATGTGGGCGCATTATTGAGTTTGTATATACAGTGAACATTGGAAAATGTGAACTCCCCAAAATGTGAACTACCCCAAAACGTGAACACTGTATTTTTTACATTTACTGCTCGAAAACGTGAACAAATCTAAAAGCTCTAAAACGTGAACAGAAATTTTTTCAACATTTCTACATAAAAATGCACTAAATTAATTTTCAAGACTTCGGGGGATCCCAGAATATTGACAATGCGTAGTATTCGGGGGATCTCATAATATTGAAAATGCGTACCTAGTATGTTTGTATTTGGTACCACACGTGCGTGTACGTATTGCTATTATCCCTCATTCAGTTCTGTTTTTCTTTTGCATAATTTGATCAGAACTGCTAAAAATGGAAAAATATTTTTACAAGTGGTTCATTCGAATGCGAAATAAAAATTGGCCTGTAAGCGGACTAATGCTGAAAGAAAAAGCTAAAGATTTACATTCAAAAATAAAGGAAAATGAAGGTGGTTTTTTGGCGAGTGATAAATGGTTAAGTGGTTTTAAAAAAACGATATGGCATTCAACTTCTAAAAAATAACTGGTGAGAAGCTATCATCGCAGCCTCACTTAGTTGATCCGTTTAAATTAAAACTAAAAGAAAAAAATTAAGAAATGGGACTGTGTAAAGATCAATTATACAATACAGATGAGTCGGGCTTTTTCTGGATACTTTTGCTAGAGAAACCTACGTTTCAACATTAGAGAAATCTGTTCCAGGCGCAAAGAGAAGCAGCGATTTATTTTCTTGTGTTGCGTAAATGCTTCAGGCAAACACAGGCTTAAGTTGTTGGTTACAGGAAAGGCGAAGAACCCACGCTGCTTTAAAAACTTTGCTTGTCCGACCGAATACAAAAGCTCCAAATCATCTTGGATGAATACTTCAACTTTCATGGAGTGGTTCCACCAGTCCTTTGTACCACAGGTAAACATTTTACTCATCGAATTGATACATAAATGTTTTTAAAATTTGGACATTGTTAGGTTAAAGCTTTTCTGAGTCGAAAAAAGTTGCCACATAAGGCTCTTCTATTATTAGATAGCGCACCATCTCATCCTAGTGAAAGTGAACTAAAACCGGAAGATGGGAACATAATCGCCATGTTCATGCCACCTAAGGTAACTCCGCTGATCCAACCTATGGATCAGAATGCCATAAAAATAACGAAACTGTACTACAGAAACAGTTTGCTAGCATCGATTGCAGAAAAGGACTCTAATCTTATTGAGTGCATGAAACGCTTGACCTTGAAAGAAGCTGTTATTCTCTTAGCAGACTCATGAAGTAGAGTCAGCGAAGAGACTTTAGCTAAATGCTGGGCCAATATTCTAAGTTTTTAGTAAATGAGGAGGATGACGAGGACAGTATTACATTAAATGTTTTGAAGGAAAAGTGGGACTCAGAGCTTAAACCGTTGATAACATCTACAATACTACTTCTTCACAGTTTGAATCCTCAGGTTTGTTATAGATCTGATTAAACTTTAATCAAATTACATACCAGCTTCAAATTTAACTCCAGATTGACTATCCGTTATCATTTGTTGAGGAATGGAATGAAGACAATTTCAAATTTGTTCCGTCTCAGAACTATGAACATGAGCAGGAGGAAGATGACGATGCCTATGTTGAAAAAGAAGATGTTCAAAGAGTTAGCGCAACTGAAGCAGTTAAAATATTTAACAAGGCTTTGGAATGGTGTGCAGATGAAGGCGTTGACCAAAGCGACATAAACGTACTTAGATGCCTAAGAGAAAATGAAAATGTTGGGAAAAATACAACAGAAAAAAAATTACAGATTATTTTTGTTAAATAAACCTTTTATTTTTAAAACGTTCTAATGTAAAAAAGAAATCTAATCAATTTTATTAATGAGCCGTACCAGTATGTGTAAATATGTAAAAATATTCATGAATTTAAGTGTTTTATTTTAAGAGCAATAGTAAGACAATACGGTAGGAATACAATTTAAATCATAAAATGTTAGATTCCAAAACATGAACAATCTCAAAAACATGAACACCCTCGGTTTTAATTAGTTCACGTTTTCCAATATTCACTGTATTTCTTCTTTTGACACTCCTTACTACCGCGACGCGCTAAGCTACAGCTACCGTATTGTGTTCAGGCAGTAGAACAAATTTAAATCGAAGCAGAAGAAAACACGAACAGCACTATCCGCTCCGCTGATCCGTCAGCCAATTGGTTCTGTTTTCAAAGAGAGCATCTGAATTTTGCAGAGTATACTATATTTTTAATATTGCTCAGCTTTTATACGCAAAAATATGATTTTGGGCTCGAAATCTTCGTGTTTGAATGCCAAAAATTATATTATTAAAATCGACAAAGCCAAAGTTGAAGTGTCTAGGTTTCCTTGTCTCATTTCATGATCTCTCGAAATCAAAACCCAATAAGTAGCTTTATATAAAACTGCTACTGGAAAATTATTATACAATAAAAAAAAAAAAAATTGCTTAGTCGTTTTCAGTGTAGAAGGCAACAAAGAAAATATCAACTGAGTTTTTTCACAGCACTATCACGAATGTTGTGGTTTTACACTATACTACTCAGTACATGCGTAGCACAGACATATCTAGACCAGAGTAGGTCCATTGTGATACCATAGGATCACGATATTTTTCCCGTTCTACCTTAGAATCACTTGGAACTTATAATAAAACTATGGAGGTTCCTAACATTCGAGTTAGCCAGTTCACAGAGTCTGTCGCAGAAGTTTATTAATATAATGATCCTTTCCCATTGGGTATATTTATTTTGACAATATTAACGCCTATAAGTAATAGTAAAATAATGTCGATCTAGCCATGCTCATCCGCCGGTATGTCACCAGTTTTTGGGCCTTAAATTTCGAGCCTTCAGACATGCCCACTTTTCATAAAAATTTATTGTTTTCAATATTATTGCTAGAAACTGAAAAATATTGTATCCATAAAATACGAGTACATATGTAGGCTACGGACTAGAAGAGTACTTAAATGCAGTACAATTGGTAAGCCTTGCTCCTTTTATTGATAAGACTAAGTGCACAGATTTTATTGAATGTAATTGTCTCCTTGATACCGGTAGTCCGGTTAGTTTCATTCACCGGTCGAAGTTGCCAGAAGAAATCCCATTCGGAGACCTGTCCTACTCCCACTATAAAGGGTTGGGAGACGTGAATATTTATACCTATGGTACTATATTTTGCTACTTAAAACTTGCTAAACAAATACATAAGGTCCCCCTTTTGATCATTTCAGATGGGGTCACCCCAATGCCTCTGCTGATTGGTCGTGACATTTTGCAGATTTTTAACATTAATTTAAGAATAACACCTGGCATTTCTTCTGAGCAACCTTGTACATCTAAGCGAAATAAAAAGCTAATATCAAATTGTTTGTATAAATTAAATTACGGTTAATTCATTTACTTTAAAAAAAATATATTTATTTCTTAAACTGGCAGAGGTTCTGCCTCTTAAAATGAACTGAACAACATGAATAACTTATCTCTACCTTAAATACCTAATAAACGCTGTTACTGCAATTTGGCACCTTGATGTGAGGAGCGCGTCGATCGTGGGAACGTTGCTGACGTTGGCATTTGATGACCGGTGTGGCGGTGTTTAGTTCAGCAGACTTGCTGACTCGATGACTTGAATGCGGCATGTGTTGGATTTGCCTGCATATTATGTTGCGTTAACTCCTCCGCCCTTAAGAGTAAACGTCCTCGTTTACTTAGAAGAATGGTATCTGGCTTATGCGGGAAGTTGTAGCCCTTGGAACAGGTGATGGTGAAGGTGCTGGTAAAGGTGATGGTGGAGATGTTGGTGGGGATTTGGTCTGTGAGTCTGCGTTGATGGTGCTGAGCGTCGATTTGGTACTTGCTACTGTTTTTCTGAAGACTATGGCTATGATGATGACGAGTGCGAATAGTAGACAGACTCCAATGCTCATTACTGTCCTATTTTCCACTTTTGTCCTCAAGAGTTGAATGTAGCGGGTGTTGTTTGCATGTAATTCTTTTATAAGCTCCAGCGATAACGTTTCTTCCACTTCGTGGTGCTGTGCTGACGTTTGTTGCAGGATGGCTGGGAGAGGGTTGAGATGCGTTGACTCGAAAGATTTGAATGTTTTTTTTCCAATTTGTAGGCTGCTGTTGTAGTATTTAATCAGGAATGTGCCATTGAGGGCAACCGGTTCATCGTCGATTATGATTTCTCCATCGTACTGGTTTAGAAAAATGATGTCAGATGATATTTCTTCAAGGTCTGGGATGGGAAGTTATAAGGTTTTCTCTCATGTACGATTCTATGTTACTTAAGGCTTGCGGATATACGGATAAGTCTATTTCATGAATTAGTTTGTAAGTTCCGGTTTGTATTCTAGATGTTCCGGTGTTAATAGCCACTAGTCTTGCGTTCGTGTAGTCCAGTATTTGCACGTCTCCTAAACAGTCAGTCAGTAAAAGTCTGGAAAGAAAGTTTGAGATTAGGATTTTATGTGAGATTTGTGAACTACCTTTCCTGATTGGGTGAGAACGGTAGTTTTATTGTTTTCTTTAACAACTTCTTTTGAATATCTTGGAGAGAGTTTTGATCCTACTCTCTTATTTTTTCTGACATAAATTATTTCTCCTGTTGAGTAATCTTTGATTGGGGGTTTCCCTTTATTGTGATAGGTCAAGTCATGTTGTTGTTTGTCTTCTAGTTTGGCTTTCACTTCCGAACGAATCTTGTCAATTTGAGGGGGGTCTATGTTCCTACTGAAAAATATGTCCACTGGTTTCTTACGTGTTACCGAATGTATCGTGAAATTATAGGCATTAACTGCAGTTTCAAGTAATTCCGTGAAGGATCTATGTACTTGTTCCTTTCCAATGCAACGCATAAGTTCAGCAAGAGTCGAATGAAATCGTTCGACTTGGCCGTTCGATGTGCTCGTATATGGGGGTGTTGTGAATACTTCCATGCCAAATTCGTTCTTAAGCATGAATATGATTGGTGAGGAATTGAAAGACTTCTCATTATCGAATACTATAGTCTTCGGTATTCCATAGGCAAATATGAGTTCTCTTAGCGGTTGCCTAACATCCTCAATAGCTTTAGATTGTATTTTCTTGACTTGGGCGTATTTAGAAAATTTATCAAGTGATGTTAACACTAAATTGCCTTCGGTTGAGAAAATGTCAACATGAATAATCTGTCCAGGATAAGTCGGAATTGGAGTTGCCTGAATTTCAATTTTATCGGGGTGACGGTCATATTTGTTTTCTTTGCAAATAGAGCAGAGTTTGATTATTCTTTTTATTTTTCGCGACATTTCGGGAAAATAGAATTTTTCGAGAATTTGCTGTTTATTCTCTCGTTCATTCCTATGAGCACGTTGATGGGTGGTAATGATGATTTCTTCTTGTCTAGTTTCACTTGTTACGTCTTCTACAATTGCTTGGGAGAATCTTACACGATAATTCGCAAAATTATTTCTGTAAATTTCTTGGATCATTCCCTGGATTCGTTCTTCCGTCTTTATGCAGTTGGTAACTGTAGGGTTCAGTCTGGCCTTAAGAATTTCAATAAGTTTATCAGTTGTGTAGGATTGTTCAGTTATAACATGCCTGTGATATGTGGGAAAAACTATGCGAAACTCGTAATTGCTTGTATTACCCGTATTGAGGAATATTTGATTTTTGAATACATTGATAGGCGATTCAACGCTGAATATCAGCCCATGTGATGAACTCTCATCACTATGTATTGTTGGAGTAAGGGAGTTTATTTCGGTTCCGGTGGGAAGTCTGGAAAGTGCGTCTGCAACTACGTTTGTTTTGCCAGGTTTATATTTTAATTCGTAGTTGTACTCTTCCAAAATAGCTTTCCATCTTTTCAGTTTAGAGTTATTGTTTTTATTGCTCAGGGAATAGGTGAGGGGTTGGTGGTCAGTATGAATTATCACTTTTGCTGTCCCGTAGAGATAATTTCTGAAGTTGTTAAGTGCCCATATTATAGCTAGCATTTCTTTTTCGTTGGCTGCGTAGCTTTCTTCTGTTTTACTTAATGTTCTAGATATGAACATAATGGGCTTATCTCCTTGTGACAATACAGCACCAAGGGCATAGTTAGAAGCATCAGTTACTAATTCGAACGGTTTTGTGAAGTCTGGGTAAGCGAGTACAACTTCTTCCGATGTTAATGTGTTTTTGATTTTTTTAAAAGCTGTTTTGGCGGATTTGTCTAAATGGATAAGTTTCTTGCTTGAAATGTTTTTGGACAATCGTCCATCCTCCCCCCTTAAGAGGGCTGTTAGGGGTTTGGCCAGCTTGGCGTAGTCCCTAATGAAGCGACGATAGTACCCTGACAGGCCAAGGAAAGAGCGAAGTTCCTTCAGGGTATTCGGATATGGAAAGTCTTGGATTGCTTTGATTTTTACCTGATTGGTTTTAATGCCGTTAGGCGAAATGACGAAACCCAGGAATTCTACTTCTTGTTTGTAGAATTCGCACTTATCCAGTTGAACTTTCATATTTGCATCATGTAATGTTTGAAAAACTTTCCGAATATTTTGTTCATGCGTAGCTTCGTCCTTGCTGTAAATGACTATGTCATCTACGTAGACATCGCATATTTTACCGATGAGGTTACGAAGAATGTCGTCAAGCGTCCTTTGAAATATGGCCGGTGCATTCTTGAGACCGAATGGAAGCCTAAGAAACTCGAATTTTCCATTATTGATAGAGAATGCTGTTTTTTCGATATCAGATTCTTTTAAGGGGATCTGATGGAACCCACTTTTCAAGTCTATAACGGAAAAAAATTTATTATCGCCGAGATGTGCAAGGATTTCGTTAATTTGGGGAATCGGGTATCGATCCGGGATAGTAATGCTGTTTAGCTTCCTATAATCTATTACGACCCGATATTTCTTCTTACCAGAAGCATCAGCTTTTTTTGGCACTATCCATACTGGTGAATTGTATGGGGACCGTGAAGGCCTAATTATTCCATCATTGAGAAGCTGCTTTATTTGTTCTTCAACCTCGCTTTTAAGGGACATAGGATATGGGTAAAATTTGGTGTATACAGGTGAATCAGATGTTGTTCTGATTTCGCCTTTTACTCTTGTTGTGTAAGCGAGTTTTTCCTCTGGTTCTTCGAAAAGTTTGGGAAAGTCGTGCACGATTTTATCAATAGAAGCTTTTTGTTTTGAAGACATATGATCGGTTCGGATATTTATAGTATTCACAGATTGCGAAGCCATCTGTTTAATGCGTATTTTTAACTGATTATTAACAAGCATGTAGTTATCCTTTGCGTGAATGACAGCCGAGAGATTCTTCAAGCTATCATTTCCAAGGATCGCATGGAAAGATTTTAATTTTGGCATGAGAAAGAATTTGTGTTTAATATTTTCGAGACCAAAAAGACTAATAAAAGTATGGTGAGTTACTTGAACGTTACCACCAATGGAATTACAACAGAATGGTTTTTCGTTTGGTAAGGGTTTATTTATTAAAGACGGCTGTATATAATTTTTATTGGATCCTGTGTCAATCAAGATTTTCAGAATGTCTCCACTCTTCGTTGCACATTCGAAATACGGCAGCGAAGAGTCACTTAGTCTAAAAAATGTATGTCGCTTAGTTCCGTGACATTATTTGAGCTGGTGACTTCCGGTTGAGTCATTTCGATATACTCCTGGAAAGACTCGTCATATTCAGTCACGTTGTTCATGTCGGCTTGTGCTTCTTCATATTGGTTGAATTCCGCATCTTCTGTCATAGTACCCAGATGAAAGTTTCTTTGCATCTTGGTAGGATGGACTTGATGAGATTGAGGAGCTGATGGTCGTTTTGGTGCCGGAGGCCAATTCTCCATTCGCGGTCTGTTTATGTAATTGACCTTGTTCGTACGGATTGTTTCTGCATCCATAGGCTCTGGTGGTGGTTGCCTTGGAGTAGCAAAGAATTGTGGACGTTGCTGTTGATATTGTAGTTGCTGATGTTGATGTGGTGCAAACTGTCTCTGGGGCCTCGGAGGTGGAATGGGCCTTGCATTGTATTGGGGTGCCACTTGTTGTCTCTGTGGTTGTACAAAATGAGTCAATTCTGGGTAAAATGGTTGACGATTTTGGACTGGATTGGAGATTACTCGTCTTGCTGGAATTGGTGGTGGTTCCGGATGATTTATCCTCCTATTATGGCTGCTTGCAATGGCGTACTGCGAGCGGTAGTTTTGGTTTTCTAACCTCAAACACAAGTGCAATGCTTGGGGTAGATCTACAGGTTCTCGCATTCCCAAAAGTCTGGGAAGGTCGCCTTTCAGTCCTCGAATGAAGGTGTCAAGGGCTTTGTCCCTATAGGTTTGCATGAGCAAATTTAGAGATTCGGCACTGACATCCATGCATGCGATTTTATTAAGTATGAGTGAAAGGTGCGAATACACCGATTGGTAGAATTCTTGAATGGACGTGTTACCCTGTACCAACGCCGTCATTTGGTACTCTAGAGTACCCAAATCACGCTTGTCTGCATAATGCAGAGTTAAGCATCGGGATATGCAGTTCCAGTCTAATGGAGTATTGTAAGACTCCAGGACGTGGTCTGCATTTCCAATTATTTTGTTTCTTATAGTGTTTAATATACCAAAATATTTTGCCGATCCTTTGATGGAATCGTAGATTTTTAAAATACGTTCTACGCTTTTACGCCATGAGCTAAATTCACCTGGATTACCAGAGAATTCGCGTAAGCTACGTACTACATCCGGGATTTTATCGAGATCATTAATATTCTGGTTTGGTGAAATGGTTTGATCGATTCCCGTGAATTGATCCGCGTACGGGTTTAAGATTGAATGAATTAGTGGGGGATTCATGACAGGATTTTCGTTGGGTCTTCCAGAAGAAATTGAGGCTTGATTCGCTTGAGCAGCATGTGCAGCTTGAGCGACTAGAGCAGCCTGAGCGGCAGCTTGTTCGAGAACAGAAGGTCTTACGATATTTTCGTTAGTCATTTTAACGAGATGTCAAGATAATCAGAATAAATTTAAGACAAATCAAGATAATTAAGGAAAATTCAAGATATTTTCACTACAGAACAATATAATTTAAAGTATTTTCACGTCAAATTAAGAAAATTTAATATTATATAATATGTTATTAATATTTGCAATAATTAGATCTTACAATAATATGATGATCCTCATCTTTTGGGTGGTGGCGGCTAGCTGCTGCTTCCCGTTTGTTTTCACTACTAGGGGGCCCTTGAATTTTCCACACCCCTGTTGTCTTACACTACACCTTACTGCTACCTTGCTTTTCAACTAAGTCCTTCGCGACACTACTTAAGGGTCTCTTTTTTTTCGACACTACTTGAGGGTCTCTTTTTCTTTTCGACACTACTTGAGGGTCTTCTTCCTTTTTTTTCTTTCGACGCTACTTGAGGGTCTTTTTTGTCGACACTGAATGTTTTGGCACTACTTAAGGGCACTATAATCACTCTGCGTTTGCGACGGGTTCCGGGACATAGGCAGTATACGATTTTTTTTGCACTACTTAAGGGCTTAATCGATTTTAAACTCACGAATGAAGATTGCGCTACTTTAGGGCTTCTACTTTCAAACGCGATACCTATGTCCCTGCTCGGGCGCCAATTAAATTACGGTTAATTCATTTACTTTAAAAAAAATATATTTATTTCTTAAACTGGCAGAGGTTCTGCCTCTTAAAATGAACTGAACAACATGAATAACTTATCTCTACCTTAAATACCTAATAAACGCTGTTACTGCAATTTGGCACCTTGATGTGAGGAGCGCGTCGATCGTGGGAACGTTGCTGACGTTGGCATTTGATGACCGGTGTGGCGGTGTTTAGTTCAGCAGACTTGCTGACTCGATGACTTGAATGCGGCATGTGTTGGATTTGCCTGCATATTATGTTGCGTTAACTTATATGTGCACTTACTCTCCTACTCCGATAGAATATAGAACAACAGTGACCAATAAGTTAACTAACCCGAGTGGAAATAAAATCTGCAGCGAAAGTGTATCCGCGATTGGTGACAGCCCAGTCAATAAGAATAGTGAGTGTCGTAGTGACGATTCTGTTCCTCCGTCTATGGTCGATGATAGGAAGGTGTCAGAGATTTTTGCTATAGAACTTGAACCAGAACTAGTTGATATTAGGACAGGTCCAGAGCTAGAGCTGATAACTAGGGACAAAGTGCTAAAAATAGTTAGCGACAATTACACGAATTTTGATCAATCGAAGGTCTCGCCCTTGGAGTTCGAAATGCAAATTCGACTCACGACAGATACTCCGTTCTTCTGCCCCCCACGGCGGTTGTCCTTTGCGGAAAAGTGCCAAGTGGATAAAATCGTAAAAGAACTCCTAACCCGACAGATTATTAGGCATAGTGACTCCCCTTACGCATTACCTATTGTCCTGACAAAAAAGAAGTCGGGTGAGATACGTATGTGCGTGGACTATCGGGCTCTAAATAAATATACTGTTCGTGATAACTACCCTCTTCCCTTAATAGAAGATTGTTTAGAGTACCTTGGTGGGAAAAAGATATTTACATTGCTTGATCTCAAGAGCGGTTTCCACCAGGTCAGAGTTTCTTCCGGTTCTACTCACCTTACATCTTTTGTCACTCCAAATGGCCAATACGAATTCTTAAGAATGCCATTTGGACTTAAGAATGCCCCCAGTGTATTTCAACGTTTCATATCCCGTGTCTTCCAAGAGTTTGTCGATTCCAAAAAGATCGTTATTTACATGGACGATATTGTTATAGCCAGTGATAATTTACCCGATCACCTTTGTTTACTCAGTGAAGTGTTACAATGCCTTTCAAGAAATGGGCTTGAGTTAAAGTTATCTAAATGCCATTTTGTACATTCTACTATTGAATATTTGGGGTATCATGTGACTGAACGTGGTATTCAACCTAGTGATTCGCACATAAGGGCTATTCGCCAGTATCCGGTACCTAGGAATAGCAAGGAGTTGCATTCCTTCCTCGGCCTTAGCTCTTACTTCCGGCGGTTTGTGAGTTCATTCTCTAGAATAGCTATACGACCTTGTGAAAAAAGATAAGCCATTTGTTTTCAACGCCGAGTGTAAAGATGCCTTCCGACAAGTGCAAGATTGCCTTACTTCTGCTCCAGTGTTAGCAATTTACGACCCAACTCGGGAAACGCAACTGCACTGTGATGCTAGTTCGTTGGGTTATGGTGCTGTGCTCCTACAACGACAAAATGATGAGCGGTTTCACCCAGTGGATTACTTTTCCAAGAGTACCACTAGTCAAGAGTCGAAGTATCATAGCTTCGAACTTGAGACCTTAGCGATTATATCTGCACTACGACTTTCCGAGTATATCTGCACGGAATTCCCTTCACCGTGATAACCGATTGCAACTCACTTACGTTAACACTAAGTAAAAAAAGTGTAAACCCCCGCATAGCGCGATGGGCTCTAGAACTCGAAAATTATAACTACAAAGTGAAGCATCGAAGTGGAGCCAACATGGCCCACGCTGATGCGCTTAGCAGGTGTTATGTGATTTCTGTAGTGAACTCGGAAGACATTGACTTTCAATTAAGAGCAGCTCAGAACCGCGACCTAGCCCTATCTGCCTTACGAGAGAGGCTATGTTCCGAGAATTCTAACCTGTACGAATTACAGAACGGGGTTATATTTAAAAAATGTCGAGACGGCAGACTTTGCCTGTACGTTCCTCCAGAAATGGAAACTAATCTTATTCGGCACATTCATGAGAAAATCGGTCATTTAGGTGTCACGAAATGCTAAAACCAAATACGCATGCATTATTGGTTCCCAGGTATGATGAATAAGATCGATACGTTTATTAAGAATTGCATCGCCTTTACCAAATACGTGCTATTTCCACTAGTACTAAGGAGGTGTGTGCCTCCCTCAATAAATATTTTGAGTACTATAGTCGACCCTCGAGAGTAATTACGGATAGGGGCACATGCTTTACCTCCTTGGAATTCAGTTCATTCTTGCAAGATTTGAACGTCACCCATGTTAAGACCGCCGTTCATTCCCCCCAGACTAACGGGCAGGTAGAGAGGGATAACCGGATTTTAGCGCCGATGTTAGGAAAATTAAGTGAGTCATTGCAGCATGCTGACTGGGTGCGAACTCTGTCACAGATAGAATACGCTCTGAATAATACCGTTCATAGGTCAATACGGACTACCCCCAGTAGACTTCTGTTTGGAGTTGATCAGCGAGGCATTGTAGTGGACAAACTAACTGAGTTCCTAGATGAGAAAGGACGAACAATAGGCGAGCGAGACTTAGATGCCTTAAGGGAAAGCGCGTCTAGAGAAATACATAGAGTTCAAGATTATAACCATAGGCAGTTTGAGGAGCACCATCGTCCTCCGCACACTTATAAAAAGGGTGATTACGTCGTTATAAGGAATGTCGACACGACTGTTGGTACAAATAAAAAACTCATCCCTAGGTTCAAGGGACCGTACATTATCCACAGAGTTTTGCCCCATGACAGGTATGCGGTGCGCGATATAGAAAATTGTCAAATTACCCAGTTGCCGTATGATGGCGTGGTAGAAGCTAAGAATATCCGATTATAGAGAAAACGTCAATGACGTCACTGTTGTTCGGGGCAGCGCTTGTCACTGTACTATTAAGTTAGGTTAAGTTAAACTAAGACTAATGTAGTTGATAGAGGTCGATCATATTGTCAGATTGGCCGAGATGTAGTATTATAAAATTAGAAAACAAAAAATTTCGTTTCGGAGTGTACTAGTATTATACCCGCCCAACTTCAGGTTGTTCGTTGACAGGAACCGAGCTGCGACCAACTTCAAGTTGGAGTCGGCCATTCCGTTCCGAAAGCTAGACACGTCGACACCCGAAATCTGAGGGAATATTGTGAAATTGTAAAAAAAACTGCTAAAAAACCAAAAAAATAAAATCAACATCTACTTCTAAAATATGTTGATAAATTTGGCTACATTTGTTAATAAATACCGGGGAAATGTTTGTGGAGATATTAGTTGGTGCATAAATAGACCATTAGAATAATATACTCGTATCTCTTGAAGCCTACTCTCAACCAAGAACAATTGATTAGTTGCTGATGGTACTTTAGGAACTGAAATTCTTTCGCATGTGACATTATTGTGAGAGGACAAAGAGGTTCATCCGTTCCATGTTGATTTAAAACAAATAAGGATTTTTAAAGGAAATCAAAACACAAACATTCTCTTTTTATTCATATTTCTGATTGCAATTTTTAACGCATTGTAATTGAATGGAAGTTTGGTTTTGCATTGAATAATTAATAATTAATAACTGAAGATCCTTCTCTACGATATAGTTGGTGGACACAGACGGTTTAAAATCATAATGTTTATACGATACATGAAATATTTATACATATAAATAATTAATATCTATGTTGATAGCCAAGCGGCCATTAAGGCGTTAGAAACAATTTCACTAAGATCCGAGCTCGTTAAAATTTGTAAAAGACTAGATGTTATCTCAGCGGTGACCGTGTGCTGGGTACCGGGCCACATGGATATCTCCGGTAACGAAACAGCGGACAAGCTAGCCAGAGAAGGTTCACTTATAAGCCCATCGCGGGCCCTATCCAAGGCTAGTGTACCGCTTAGCACCCTATACAGGGAGATAGACATCGAGTCTAATGAAGAAGCTAGAGAACGATGGTGTCGATTAGATACATGCTCTACAGCCAAGTCATTATGGCCATCTATCAATCTTATAGAACTAGGTCGAAGGGATACCTGCGTAGACTGTCCAGCTCTGGCCAGTAAAAAAAGCCGTTCTTTTGGCAGATATTTCTTTTCAGAGCTGGATGAGCTAGGTAGCATTGAGCTAAGAAAACTCCTGAGATTCATATATTTATTTGAGTGGTTTAGCCTAGCGGTCGAAGAATGAAATTTCTAGATTCCCAGGGTTCTAAATATTGTGCACAATGTTAAAAGTTAAATTGTACTTTTTATACTGAAGTAAGTACAACTTCTAGCGCAAAGTTTAAGGTCCAAAAAGTGGTGAGGTAGGGACAGACGGGCGAACATTACTAGATTAATTTCCGATGCTTTCGATGCTGATCACAAATTTATATGCTTTTCGGGATCTCTCAATATTATTTCACTCTGCTACAAACTATTAATGTGTCATATGTATTAAAATTAGTATATCCTATGGGATAGGTTAAAAAAATTCTACCACTATTAAATTCCGATTCATCACATGATGAACATTATTAGACAATTTTATTTTATTAATTGTTTACACTTTGTTAACTTGCCCACAAACGTTACAAATAGCACAATTTCCAAACTCTGATTTCAATCGGAAATTGTGCACACAGCTTCGCCACAATTACTTCCTCAACCTAAGAAATTGAATAACTAATTGTAGTGTAATGGAACACTTTGGTTACAATTTCTATTTATTCTTTTAGCAAAATGTTTCATCTGTTTTTCGTTTATTCTATTCCATTAGAAATTATCTACCTTACTGAAATACTTTGAGGAAGTCTGCTGTATATGGATAACGATTTCTCTATTGTGACTGACTTTCATTTCGTTTATGTATTTGCTAAACCTTTCCTGTGGTTATGATTCTTGTATTTGCTAATAGTTTTGGAGGGAATGGTTTACGGTTCCCATATATGCTAGACATGCCCAGGCTTGCCATATCCTCAAATGAATCGCGATGTGTGCTACTTTGATTCTGATTTTCTGATAATAATTTCGTTATGGCTCTTTTTTACGCAATTTTTTTACCACGAAAGCAAAGATAGGTAATAGAAACTGGATGATGAGAATAAAACTATTTAGGGGGTGGTTTTGTCGTTGGGCATTATTACGTGTCCCCAAGTAGCAAAGGCTTTAAAAGGAAAACATACGCACACACTTTCTTTACTTACCGGTACTGCATACCATTATTATCTGACGGATCCAGATATTTGAAAACTCGATATCTTCGCATTTCAAATTATTACGTATATATACTACGGCTAGGTTAGGTTAGGTTAGGGTGGACGTCTGCACCTGTATACAGGGGCACTTAGACCAAAGGGTGTCCACGAGATCTATCGCTATTATAACTACCTAAAGGGCTAATTCAGCGAGTCAGAGTTTCTGTTAAACAGGATGCTTCTAACATCAATATTCGCCAGGTCGCTGAGTTCGTCCAAGAAAAGATACCAGAGATGGAGCAGTATTTTTTTGGATGGGTCCCGGCAGGTACAAAGGACCCTCTTCGTCCCTGCATCTCCTGCAGAAATCATTTGAAAAGAGGCATAACCTTTTACCGTCTAGACCTATAGGACAGTGTCCCGTGACGATATTTATTATGGTGCTGATCTGCGATCGTTTTATCAAAACCAATCAATTAAATCGTTTTTGATTTACCTTAGGTCATATCTGTTTAGAGACTTAACACGTCGACAGAGTCTCCCATCTATTGTTGGCTTTGCTGATTGCATCTAGCATGAGGAAGTACTTACGTGTAGTGAGAGACATTTGCTAAGTCTGGTGCCGTTTCTGGCGAACTCGTCAGCCTTGCAACGTCTCAGAATGTTTCTGTGGCTTGGCACCCACATAGGTGAATGTTAAATTCTTCCCTCATGGACATGTACGAGTAAGACGAGCGCCAATCTCGAGCTGCCTTTTAAATCAATGAGTAACGAACACGCAGAGCCATAGTGTGGTACGGGGTTACACAACCTATCTCCTACCAATGTCCTTTTTACAAGAGTAGAAAGCTATACAAACTTTTTTAACGTGTTCTAATAAATTGGCTTCAAGTTTAATTTCCTGTGCAAAGAAAAGACCCAAGTATTTTGCTTCGTCAGTGAAGGTGAAACTAGTGCCATTAATAACTGCAGGATCCATGAGAGCAACTTTATATTTTTGACTGTATATGACCAGTTCGGTTTTCTTGGTATGTACTCCCAAACCACAACTTGTGGCCCAATTGGAGAGCAAGAAAAGAGAGTGTTTGAAGAAGTTCTCTTAGAATATTTGGGTGCATTCCCGAGACAGCAGTAGCAACATCATCTGCATAGGCAATCACTTTGCATCCCGTCATTTCCAGATCGACCAGTTTCCATAGAAGAGGGGACAAGACGCCACTTTGAGGTATGCCGCAGCCAACAAGTCTTCGAGTCGAGGCTCCGCCCAGTTTTTAATCTTGCCCGCAAGTAATTGATTGATGCGAGCGAAGCCTCGACGTTCAGACTTGCAAGTGCGGTAGTAATTGGTTCGGATCTGACAATGTTGAAAGCGTCAATGCCAAGAAAAATAACCACAGTTGACTCAGATTTTTATTATAATATCTGAACGTGGTGGTGGAAAAATGTCCTCGCATCTTCTTAGCTCTTGATGCAAATTTTGGCCATATATGCTTTATTTTGAACGCCGCGCCGTATTGAATTCGCAATTGGATTATTTTTCAACAGTTCTATTAGATTAAGGTTATTACAGTTTAATTGCTTTGTTATCAAAAGCTAGCTGGGCATAAAAGATCGATTTCTAAATGAAATTGCTTATCGCTGTTTAGATAGAGCTGACAAATCGCATTTAAGAGTTTCACTTAAAGTAAATGATTAGGTCGCTTCAATATAAATTCGATATTTCGAGATGTGATTTTCAATATTCAGTTGGAGTTCATCATTGCTGTAACTAGTTTATAATTCCACAATGAAAGTGTTCATACTTGTATTAATTTCGATTTTTGTCAGTGCTCTCGGTGAAGAGGTACATATTAAATTAAACAAATTAATTCATATTTCACTTAAAATCTGCTTAATATTGCTTTCAGTTAACTTTTGACAGGAATTCAAATAGCGACTTACCGCAACGATCCGCAATAGCTCCAATACCTCTTTTAAGGCAACAACTGAACCAAAATGAAAGATTGTCAGCCAGATTTCCCGGCAACTCATTGCAAAATCAAGATTCCAAGGAATGGGTACCATTACGTCACAGTAATGGAGGTGTATCTCAAGACGTGGATGAGTTAAACCCAGATATGTTGACCGCTCTTTTGCGTAATGGACCGAATACTCAAACAACTAACAGCAATGTTGCGACCGATTCATCATTGGGTTATTGGGCTGCTTATCCTAATGCAGCCGCATTCGATGCTAAAATTAAGGCACGTTTAGAGTCTTCAAGAGTCCTTGGCGATAAACCAGAAATTCGTAAGAAGCTTACCGAATTAGCCGAAAATAAATTTAACATGTGCAAAGATTTGAATGACGACAGAGAGAAAGCCTGTCTTGGGCGTTGTACTGGTCAAATTATGCAGTTGATTGCAGCTGTTGAGAATATGCATCGCAATTCACAATAATTTGTATAGCAGTTGAACTTTTATTATTCAAAATATTCAAAATAAAAAAATATTGTTAAGAAAAAGTTCAATTTTAATTTATTTACAAAGATGCTTTGAGTTGAGTATGGTTGATGTTTTTTTTTTTTTCAATCTAGATGCAGCAAAGAGCATTGTCCATCGTCATCCTGAATGGATAGGTGAATGAGTTTAGAAGGAAGTCGGGATACCTTAATTAGACACTGAGTGATATACATACATAGATTCATTCCATTGGTTTTGGAATCTATAAATAATATGTAATTATAATTGCCTTCAGTGGTAGAACTTAAAAGAATCCTCCAGACTGCACAAAACCATTTCAAAAAGACCTCAAATGCTAATTATTGTTAAGAGTCCAAATAGCCCTTGAGCTGCTTACAGATAGTTCAAGCAAAGAGATTTGAAATGGGAGGCCAGTAGTTTATGGCATCTTCTATGGAATCACAAAAAATATTTTGTGATGTATTTAGAAGTGTTGGTGGCCGCTTGGAACTAACCATGGATACTCGTGAAAATGGTTTTTATAGCAGGTAATAGCGGGAAAACATAAAAAAGAAGCTTGGACCTGGACCTCAACATACCCATTAGAAAAGTAAATTTGTTGAAGCGTACATACATATAAATATACTAGCTTAAACCCCGCCCAAGCATTAAAAAAAAACTGAAACTAAAGGAATTAGAAACCTTTCTCGATATCTAGGGAGCTTTCTGTAAGTTAAAAACTTGCGTACTTATGTGGTTCGTAAGCCAGGTTGTTGAGAGTTTTATACATTTGCTAGCCACTCAAGTAAGGAAAAATGTAGTAATACATCGAAGTACACCCAATCCTAAAGGCTGTGTCTGTCAAGTTCCTAGTTCCATGGGATTCAGCCAAGAGGAGAAACTGACATACTGAATCAACTTGCAGCACATGGTGGTGTATCTCATATTTATATTATATTAAAAACATATAGTAAGAACTGCAAAAAATTATACTACAGATTTATATTTTTATAGTACCAGCAGCAATGAAGTCAACAACAAAATGACCGGGCTAACTACTTAAATTGTAGAGAAGAATATCGCTTATGGCTGTTTTAGCTTTTATTTATAGGAGACTTAGCTACGAGAAATAGTCAATATTGCTATTCCTGTGTAATATAAATGGATAAACTGGATGTGAAAAATGTCCATTACTGTAATTCTTAAATAGCTGTTTTAGCTAAATAATATCTTTTAACTCACTCCTGAGTGGCGTTGCGAAATTTTTAAAACAGATGCAATGATTTGCTTTCTATGCAGAAGATATTTGGATTTTGAAAAAAAAAAAAAAAAATTTTTTTACAAAACTGTTCTTATAACTTAGCAGAAAGTGGGCGTGGCTCCAAAAATGTTTAATTCAGGAATTATAATAAGACTTAACCATTACCATAAATAGTTTTGAAAAAAGAAACACATGTCTTTTTTTTAATAAAACGCTCCCAAAAAGTGGGCGTGACAATGTATAGTGTATAGAAACGTAGAGAAAGATAACGTCTACATATTTTACATGGACAATATTTTTCAGATTCTAGCAAAAATATTGTAAAAACATTTTTCTTTTAAAGTAGCCTGTCTGTGGCCTGATTTTAACAATTTTAACATTTGTACTGCTTCATATTTTAGAAAGCTTATATACCAAATTCATAATCCTGGCTGAAAATTTAAGGCCCAAAAACTGGTGACATATGGACGGACGGTCATAGCTAGATCGACATAACTTTTGATCACAAATATATGCATATAGTTTTGAGGGTTTATCGTTATTATTTCTTAATGTTATAAACCATGTATCTAACTTAATATAACCTGGATAGCGTATTAAAAGACTTATTGCATCGCGAATCGAGCTTACGACCATTGGGGTGTTGATAAAATGCCTAAACTCCTTGATTTTAATGTTGATTGTTAATAGTTTGGAATCCTAAGAATGCCATATTAAACAACAGAATTACTTTATAAATAGCTACATCCTCTTGTTGTTTTTAGCAGTGGAAGTGACATTTTTCAGGGCATGGAAGTAATATATTGCTGAATGTGCAGAATTTCCAGACTGGAAAATCGATTGATCAATGTCTCGATTCTTACCTACGTATGGAAAATTGTCATTCGAACAACATCGCTGTGGGTTCGGAGAGTTAGTTCCCATATATAAGATTGAAAAGCTGCACTACACGTATAAGGAAAACATATTCTAGTATTTGTTTTGGAAATTTCCAGTTTCTTCTAAATAGAATTAAGTACCAGAGACAGTGCTGCTAGACTTGGGCTTTTCTCTAGCTTACTATAGATTTATTATTAATATAACCTAATGTCATTTTATTTTAGGGCGTAAATTTCGCAATAAAATAAAAACAAAAAAAAATTTATTTTAGTTTATACTAGCTGGCCTGTGTTCGCATTGCTTAGCCTGTTTGACACTTTTAAGGCAATAAAATTATTTTTTTCCCATCAACATCATTATCACCAGCGTTACCACTTTCACTACTATTGCAGTGTTTCACTACACTTTCTTGGTTTTCCTTCTATTTCACTATGTCACCACGAATATTTATAAATCACTTCTATTTTTCAGGAAAAAAAAATCAAAAGAATTATATAGAGTTGCACGACTTTAGTCAGTCTGCATATTCAAAAGTGCATATTAATTTCTTCATCGTGTAGGGTCGAGGAGGATATGTTAAAATGAATAACCATTCCATAAGAAATAATTATATTTCCCTACGTTTTATACGGCAATACTATGTTTTTTTATTCGGTTCACTACGCTTTTAAAAAAATATGAAGTACTTCTGTAAATCAACTCAAAAATTTCTCCGCCAGAGCACACACACGCATATCTACTCAAGCAGGTAAATGCCCGAACACAATATACGGTAGCTGCAGCGTAGTAGTAGTACTAGTACGCGCTGTCAAACGGTGTGCCGCTGCACTCATTAAATTCGCCCACAATGGTGTAGCGCGTTATGTCAAATTAATTGTCACTTGAAACTCAGCTGATTGGAAATGTGTTGTTTAGTTTTAAATATATTGTGAGACATATTTTTTCTTGTATGAAACATTAAATTATATCTAAAATCAAATGAATGAAGAAGAAGAAGCTGTATTTTTACTGACTGTAGTTCAGATGTGCTGTAGAAAAAGCGGAGATAGTGGGTGCGCCCTTTTCAATGTCGTCTTCTTCCATTTCTTCTGTTTTTAGCGAGCTGTCAAAGTTGTAGCGCTACAAAAGTTAAAAGTAAACCAACTCGTACTATCGCTACAGCTGCTCAATGTGGGCGCATTATTGAGTTTGTATATACAGTGAACATTGGAAAATGTGAACTCCCCAAAATGTGAACTACTCCAAAACGTGAACACTGTATTTTTTACATTTACTGCTCGAAAACGTGAACAAATCTAAAAGCTCTAAAACGTGAACAGAAATTTTTTCAACATTTCTACATAAAAATGCACTAAATTAATTTTCAAGACTTCGGGGGATCCCAGAATATTGACAATGCGTAGTATTCGGGGGATCTCATAATATTGAAAATGCGTACCTAGTATGTTTGTATTTGGTACCACACGTGCGTGTACGTATTGCTATTATCCCTCATTCAGTTCTGTTTTTCTTTTGCATAATTTGATCAGAACTGCTAAAAATGGAAAAATATTTTTACAAGTGGTTCATTCGAATGCGAAATAAAAATTGGCCTGTAAGCGGACTAATGCTGAAAGAAAAAGCTAAAGATTTACATTCAAAAATAAAGGAAAATGAAGGTGGTTTTTTGGCGAGTGATAAATGGTTAAGTGGTTTTAAAAAAACGATATGGCATTCAACTTCTAAAAAATAACTGGTGAGAAGCTATCATCGCAGCCTCACTTAGTTGATCCGTTTAAATTAAAACTAAAAGAAAAAAATTAAGAAATGGGACTGTGTAAAGATCAATTATACAATACAGATGAGTCGGGCTTTTTCTGGATACTTTTGCTAGAGAAACCTACGTTTCAACATTAGAGAAATCTGTTCCAGGCGCAAAGAGAAGCAGCGATTTATTTTCTTGTGTTGCGTAAATGCTTCAGGCAAACACAGGCTTAAGTTGTTGGTTACAGGAAAGGCGAAGAACCCACGCTGCTTTAAAAACTTTGCTTGTCCGACCGAATACAAAAGCTCCAAATCATCTTGGATGAATACTTCAACTTTCATGGAGTGGTTCCACCAGTCCTTTGTACCACAGGTAAACATTTTACTCATCGAATTGATACATAAATGTTTTTAAAATTTGGACATTTTTAGGTTAAAGCTTTTCTGAGTCGAAAAAAGTTGCCACATAAGGCTCTTCTATTATTAGATAGCGCACCATCTCATCCTAGTGAAAGTGAACTAAAACCGGAAGATGGGAACATAATCGCCATGTTCATGCCACCTAAGGTAACTCCGCTGATCCAACCTATGGATCAGAATGCCATAAAAATAACGAAACTGTACTACAGAAACAGTTTGCTAGCATCGATTGCAGAAAAGGACTCTAATCTTATTGAGTGCATGAAACGCTTGACCTTGAAAGAAGCTGTTATTCTCTTAGCAGACTCATGAAGTAGAGTCAGCGAAGAGACTTTAGCTAAATGCTGGGCCAATATTCTAAGTTTTTAGTAAATGAGGAGGATGACGAGGACAGTATTACATTAAATGTTTTGAAGGAAAAGTGGGACTCAGAGCTTAAACCGTTGATAACATCTACAATACTACTTCTTCACAGTTTGAATCCTCAGGTTTGTTATAGATCTGATTAAACTTTAATCAAATTACATACCAGCTTCAAATTTAACTCCAGATTGACTATCCGTTATCATTTGTTGAGGAATGGAATGAAGACAATTTCAAATTTGTTCCGTCTCAGAACTATGAACATGAGCAGGAGGAAGATGACGATGCCTATGTTGAAAAAGAAGATGTTCAAAGAGTTAGCGCAACTGAAGCAGTTAAAATATTTAACAAGGCTTTGGAATGGTGTGCAGATGAAGGCGTTGACCAAAGCGACATAAACGTACTTAGATGCCTAAGAGAAAATGAAAATGTTGGGAAAAATACAACAGAAAAAAAATTACAGATTATTTTTGTTAAATAAACCTTTTATTTTTAAAACGTTCTAATGTAAAAAAGAAATCTAATCAATTTTATTAATGAGCCGTACCAGTATGTGTAAATATGTAAAAATATTCATGAATTTAAGTGTTTTATTTTAAGAGCAATAGTAAGACAATACGGTAGGAATACAATTTAAATCATAAAATGTTAGATTCCAAAACATGAACAATCTCAAAAACATGAACACCCTCGGTTTTAATTAGTTCACGTTTTCCAATATTCACTGTATTTCTTCTTTTGACACTCCTTACTACCGCGACGCGCTAAGCTACAGCTACCGTATTGTGTTCAGGCAGTAGAACAAATTTAAATCGAAGCAGAAGAAAACACGAACAGCACTATCCGCTCCGCTGATCCGTCAGCCAATTGGTTCTGTTTTCAAAGAGAGCATCTGAATTTTGCAGAGTATACTATATTTTTAATATTGCTCAGCTTTTATACGCAAAAATATGATTTTGGGCTCGAAATCTTCGTGTTTGAATGCCAAAAATTATATTATTAAAATCGACAAAGCCAAAGTTGAAGTGTCTAGGTTTCCTTGTCTCATTTCATGATCTCTCGAAATCAAAACCCAATAAGTAGCTTTATATAAAACTGCTACAGGAAAATTATTATACAATAAAAAAAAAAAAAATTGCTTAGTCGTTTTCAGTGTAGAAGGCAACAAAGAAAATATCAACTGAGTTTTTTCACAGCACTATC
Source organism: Pocota personata (assembly GCA_963082735.1). Classification (NCBI taxonomy): domain Eukaryota; kingdom Metazoa; phylum Arthropoda; class Insecta; order Diptera; family Syrphidae; genus Pocota; species Pocota personata. The sequence goes on from OY720429.1 coordinate 209,546,393, forward strand.
ACGAATGTTGTGGTTTTACACTATACTACTCAGTACATGCGTAGCACAGACATATCTAGACCAGAGTAGGTCCATTGTGATACCATAGGATCACGATATTTTTCCCGTTCTACCTTAGAATCACTTGGAACTTATAATAAAACTATGGAGGTTCCTAACATTCGAGTTAGCCAGTTCACAGAGTCTGTCGCAGAAGTTTATTAATATAATGATCCTTTCCCATTGGGTATATTTATTTTGACAATATTAACGCCTATAAGTAATAGTAAAATAATGTCGATCTAGCCATGCTCATCCGCCGGTATGTCACCAGTTTTTGGGCCTTAAATTTCGAGCCTTCAGACATGCCCACTTTTCATAAAAATTTATTGTTTTCAATATTATTGCTAGAAACTGAAAAATATTGTATCCATAAAATACGAGTACATATGTAGGCTACGGACTAGAAGAGTACTTAAATGCAGTACAATTGGTAAGCCTTGCTCCTTTTATTGATAAGACTAAGTGCACAGATTTTATTGAATGTAATTGTCTCCTTGATACCGGTAGTCCGGTTAGTTTCATTCACCGGTCGAAGTTGCCAGAAGAAATCCCATTCGGAGACCTGTCCTACTCCCACTATAAAGGGTTGGGAGACGTGAATATTTATACCTATGGTACTATATTTTGCTACTTAAAACTTGCTAAACAAATACATAAGGTCCCCCTTTTGATCATTTCAGATGGGGTCACCCCAATGCCTCTGCTGATTGGTCGTGACATTTTGCAGATTTTTAACATTAATTTAAGAATAACACCTGGCATTTCTTCTGAGCAACCTTGTACATCTAAGCGAAATAAAAAGCTAATATCAAATTGTTTGTATAAATTAAATTACGGTTAATTCATTTACTTTAAAAAAAATATATTTATTTCTTAAACTGGCAGAGGTTCTGCCTCTTAAAATGAACTGAACAACATGAATAACTTATCTCTACCTTAAATACCTAATAAACGCTGTTACTGCAATTTGGCACCTTGATGTGAGGAGCGCGTCGATCGTGGGAACGTTGCTGACGTTGGCATTTGATGACCGGTGTGGCGGTGTTTAGTTCAGCAGACTTGCTGACTCGATGACTTGAATGCGGCATGTGTTGGATTTGCCTGCATATTATGTTGCGTTAACTCCTCCGCCCTTAAGAGTAAACGTCCTCGTTTACTTAGAAGAATGGTATCTGGCTTATGCGGGAAGTTGTAGCCCTTGGAACAGGTGATGGTGAAGGTGCTGGTAAAGGTGATGGTGGAGATGTTGGTGGGGATTTGGTCTGTGAGTCTGCGTTGATGGTGCTGAGCGTCGATTTGGTACTTGCTACTGTTTTTCTGAAGACTATGGCTATGATGATGACGAGTGCGAATAGTAGACAGACTCCAATGCTCATTACTGTCCTATTTTCCACTTTTGTCCTCAAGAGTTGAATGTAGCGGGTGTTGTTTGCATGTAATTCTTTTATAAGCTCCAGCGATAACGTTTCTTCCACTTCGTGGTGCTGTGCTGACGTTTGTTGCAGGATGGCTGGGAGAGGGTTGAGATGCGTTGACTCGAAAGATTTGAATGTTTTTTTTCCAATTTGTAGGCTGCTGTTGTAGTATTTAATCAGGAATGTGCCATTGAGGGCAACCGGTTCATCGTCGATTATGATTTCTCCATCGTACTGGTTTAGAAAAATGATGTCAGATGATATTTCTTCAAGGTCTGGGATGGGAAGTTATAAGGTTTTCTCTCATGTACGATTCTATGTTACTTAAGGCTTGCGGATATACGGATAAGTCTATTTCATGAATTAGTTTGTAAGTTCCGGTTTGTATTCTAGATGTTCCGGTGTTAATAGCCACTAGTCTTGCGTTCGTGTAGTCCAGTATTTGCACGTCTCCTAAACAGTCAGTCAGTAAAAGTCTGGAAAGAAAGTTTGAGATTAGGATTTTATGTGAGATTTGTGAACTACCTTTCCTGATTGGGTGAGAACGGTAGTTTTATTGTTTTCTTTAACAACTTCTTTTGAATATCTTGGAGAGAGTTTTGATCCTACTCTCTTATTTTTTCTGACATAAATTATTTCTCCTGTTGAGTAATCTTTGATTGGGGGTTTCCCTTTATTGTGATAGGTCAAGTCATGTTGTTGTTTGTCTTCTAGTTTGGCTTTCACTTCCGAACGAATCTTGTCAATTTGAGGGGGGTCTATGTTCCTACTGAAAAATATGTCCACTGGTTTCTTACGTGTTACCGAATGTATCGTGAAATTATAGGCATTAACTGCAGTTTCAAGTAATTCCGTGAAGGATCTATGTACTTGTTCCTTTCCAATGCAACGCATAAGTTCAGCAAGAGTCGAATGAAATCGTTCGACTTGGCCGTTCGATGTGCTCGTATATGGGGGTGTTGTGAATACTTCCATGCCAAATTCGTTCTTAAGCATGAATATGATTGGTGAGGAATTGAAAGACTTCTCATTATCGAATACTATAGTCTTCGGTATTCCATAGGCAAATATGAGTTCTCTTAGCGGTTGCCTAACATCCTCAATAGCTTTAGATTGTATTTTCTTGACTTGGGCGTATTTAGAAAATTTATCAAGTGATGTTAACACTAAATTGCCTTCGGTTGAGAAAATGTCAACATGAATAATCTGTCCAGGATAAGTCGGAATTGGAGTTGCCTGAATTTCAATTTTATCGGGGTGACGGTCATATTTGTTTTCTTTGCAAATAGAGCAGAGTTTGATTATTCTTTTTATTTTTCGCGACATTTCGGGAAAATAGAATTTTTCGAGAATTTGCTGTTTATTCTCTCGTTCATTCCTATGAGCACGTTGATGGGTGGTAATGATGATTTCTTCTTGTCTAGTTTCACTTGTTACGTCTTCTACAATTGCTTGGGAGAATCTTACACGATAATTCGCAAAATTATTTCTGTAAATTTCTTGGATCATTCCCTGGATTCGTTCTTCCGTCTTTATGCAGTTGGTAACTGTAGGGTTCAGTCTGGCCTTAAGAATTTCAATAAGTTTATCAGTTGTGTAGGATTGTTCAGTTATAATATGCCTGTGATATGTGGGAAAAACTATGCGAAACTCGTAATTGCTTGTATTACCCGTATTGAGGAATATTTGATTTTTGAATACATTGATAGGCGATTCAACGCTGAATATCAGCCCATGTGATGAACTCTCATCACTATGTATTGTTGGAGTAAGGGAGTTTATTTCGGTTCCGGTGGGAAGTCTGGAAAGTGCGTCTGCAACTACGTTTGTTTTGCCAGGTTTATATTTTAATTCGTAGTTGTACTCTTCCAAAATAGCTTTCCATCTTTTCAGTTTAGAGTTATTGTTTTTATTGCTCAGGGAATAGGTGAGGGGTTGGTGGTCAGTATGAATTATCACTTTTGCTGTCCCGTAGAGATAATTTCTGAAGTTGTTAAGTGCCCATATTATAGCTAGCATTTCTTTTTCGTTGGCTGCGTAGCTTTCTTCTGTTTTACTTAATGTTCTAGATATGAACATAATGGGCTTATCTCCTTGTGACAATACAGCACCAAGGGCATAGTTAGAAGCATCAGTTACTAATTCGAACGGTTTTGTGAAGTCTGGGTAAGCGAGTACAACTTCTTCCGATGTTAATGTGTTTTTGATTTTTTTAAAAGCTGTTTTGGCGGATTTGTCTAAATGGATAAGTTTCTTGCTTGAAATGTTTTTGGACAATCGTCCATCCTCCCCCCTTAAGAGGGCTGTTAGGGGTTTGGCCAGCTTGGCGTAGTCCCTAATGAAGCGACGATAGTACCCTGACAGGCCAAGGAAAGAGCGAAGTTCCTTCAGGGTATTCGGATATGGAAAGTCTTGGATTGCTTTGATTTTTACCTGATTGGTTTTAATGCCGTTAGGCGAAATGACGAAACCCAGGAATTCTACTTCTTGTTTGTAGAATTCGCACTTATCCAGTTGAACTTTCATATTTGCATCATGTAATGTTTGAAAAACTTTCCGAATATTTTGTTCATGCGTAGCTTCGTGCTTGCTGTAAATGACTATGTCATCTACGTAGACATCGCATATTTTACCGATGAGGTTACGAAGAATGTCGTCAAGCGTCCTTTGAAATATGGCCGGTGCATTCTTGAGACCGAATGGAAGCCTAAGAAACTCGAATTTTCCATTATTGATAGAGAATGCTGTTTTTTCGATATCAGATTCTTTTAAGGGGATCTGATGGAACCCACTTTTCAAGTCTATAACGGAAAAAAATTTATTATCGCCGAGATGTGCAAGGATTTCGTTAATTTGGGGAATCGGGTATCGATCCGGGATAGTAATGCTGTTTAGCTTCCTATAATCTATTACGACCCGATATTTCTTCTTACCAGAAGCATCAGCTTTTTTTGGCACTATCCATACTGGTGAATTGTATGGGGACCGTGAAGGCCTAATTATTCCATCATTGAGAAGCTGCTTTATTTGTTCTTCAACCTCGCTTTTAAGGGACATAGGATATGGGTAAAATTTGGTGTATACAGGTGAATCAGATGTTGTTCTGATTTCGCCTTTTACTCTTGTTGTGTAAGCGAGTTTTTCCTCTGGTTCTTCGAAAAGTTTGGGAAAGTCGTGCACGATTTTATCAATAGAAGCTTTTTGTTTTGAAGACATATGATCGGTTCGGATATTTATAGTATTCACAGATTGCGAAGCCATCTGTTTAATGCGTATTTTTAACTGATTATTAACAAGCATGTAGTTATCCTTTGCGTGAATGACAGCCGAGAGATTCTTCAAGCTATCATTTCCAAGGATCGCATGGAAAGATTTTAATTTTGGCATGAGAAAGAATTTGTGTTTAATATTTTCGAGACCAAAAAGACTAATAAAAGTATGGTGAGTTACTTGAACGTTACCACCAATGGAATTACAACAGAATGGTTTTTCGTTTGGTAAGGGTTTATTTATTAAAGACGGCTGTATATAATTTTTATTGGATCCTGTGTCAATCAAGATTTTCAGAATGTCTCCACTCTTCGTTGCACATTCGAAATACGGCAGCGAAGAGTCACTTAGTCTAAAAAATGTATGTCGCTTAGTTCCGTGACATTATTTGAGCTGGTGACTTCCGGTTGAGTCATTTCGATATACTCCTGGAAAGACTCGTCATATTCAGTCACGTTGTTCATGTCGGCTTGTGCTTCTTCATATTGGTTGAATTCCGCATCTTCTGTCATAGTACCCAGATGAAAGTTTCTTTGCATCTTGGTAGGATGGACTTGATGAGATTGAGGAGCTGATGGTCGTTTTGGTGCCGGAGGCCAATTCTCCATTCGCGGTCTGTTTATGTAATTGACCTTGTTCGTACGGATTGTTTCTGCATCCATAGGCTCTGGTGGTGGTTGCCTTGGAGTAGCAAAGAATTGTGGACGTTGCTGTTGATATTGTAGTTGCTGATGTTGATGTGGTGCAAACTGTCTCTGGGGCCTCGGAGGTGGAATGGGCCTTGCATTGTATTGGGGTGTCACTTGTTGTCTCTGTGGTTGTACAAAATGAGTCAATTCTGGGTAAAATGGTTGACGATTTTGGACTGGATTGGAGATTACTCGTCTTGCTGGAATTGGTGGTGGTTCCGGATGATTTATCCTCCTATTATGGCTGCTTGCAATGGCGTACTGCGAGCGGTAGTTTTGGTTTTCTAACCTCAAACACAAGTGCAATGCTTGGGGTAGATCTACAGGTTCTCGCATTCCCAAAAGTCTGGGAAGGTCGCCTTTCAGTCCTCGAATGAAGGTGTCAAGGGCTTTGTCCCTATAGGTTTGCATGAGCAAATTTAGAGATTCGGCACTGACATCCATGCATGCGATTTTATTAAGTATGAGTGAAAGGTGCGAATACACCGATTGGTAGAATTCTTGAATGGACGTGTTACCCTGTACCAACGCCGTCATTTGGTACTCTAGAGTACCCAAATCACGCTTGTCTGCATAATGCAGAGTTAAGCATCGGGATATGCAGTTCCAGTCTAATGGAGTATTGTAAGACTCCAGGACGTGGTCTGCATTTCCAATTATTTTGTTTCTTATAGTGTTTAATATACCAAAATATTTTGCCGATCCTTTGATGGAATCGTAGATTTTTAAAATACGTTCTACGCTTTTACGCCATGAGCTAAATTCACCTGGATTACCAGAGAATTCGCGTAAGCTACGTACTACATCCGGGATTTTATCGAGATCATTAATATTCTGGTTTGGTGAAATGGTTTGATCGATTCCCGTGAATTGATCCGCGTACGGGTTTAAGATTGAATGAATTAGAGCGCGGCCCTCAGTATTCAGAGCTTCGCGTATCATAGAACTAATGAGAGATTGGAGTGGGGGATTCATGACAGGATTTTCGTTGGGTCTTCCAGAAGAAATTGAGGCTTGATTCGCTTGAGCAGCATGTGCAGCTTGAGCGACTAGAGCAGCCTGAGCGGCAGCTTGTTCGAGAACAGAAGGTCTTACGATATTTTCGTTAGTCATTTTAACGAGATGTCAAGATAATCAGAATAAATTTAAGACAAATCAAGATAATTAAGGAAAATTCAAGATATTTTCACTACAGAACAATATAATTTAAAGTATTTTCACGTCAAATTAAGAAAATTTAATATTATATAATATGTTATTAATATTTGCAATAATTAGATCTTACAATAATATGATGATCCTCATCTTTTGGGTGGTGGCGGCTAGCTGCTGCTTCCCGTTTGTTTTCACTACTAGGGGGCCCTTGAATTTTCCACACCCCTGTTGTCTTACACTACACCTTACTGCTACCTTGCTTTTCAACTAAGTCCTTCGCGACACTACTTAAGGGTCTCTTTTTTTTCGACACTACTTGAGGGTCTCTTTTTCTTTTCGACACTACTTGAGGGTCTTCTTCCTTTTTTTTCTTTCGACGCTACTTGAGGGTCTTTTTTGTCGACACTGAATGTTTTGGCACTACTTAAGGGCACTATAATCACTCTGCGTTTGCGACGGGTTCCGGGACATAGGCAGTATACGATTTTTTTTGCACTACTTAAGGGCTTAATCGATTTTAAACTCACGAATGGATATTGCGCTACTTTAGGGCTTCTACTTTCAAACGCGATACCTATGTCCCTGCTCGGGCGCCAATTAAATTACGGTTAATTCATTTACTTTAAAAAAAATATATTTATTTCTTAAACTGGCAGAGGTTCTGCCTCTTAAAATGAACTGAACAACATGAATAACTTATCTCTACCTTAAATACCTAATAAACGCTGTTACTGCAATTTGGCACCTTGATGTGAGGAGCGCGTCGATCGTGGGAACGTTGCTGACGTTGGCATTTGATGACCGGTGTGGCGGTGTTTAGTTCAGCAGACTTGCTGACTCGATGACTTGAATGCGGCATGTGTTGGATTTGCCTGCATATTATGTTGCGTTAACTTATATGTGCACTTACTCTCCTACTCCGATAGAATATAGAACAACAGTGACCAATAAGTTAACTAACCCGAGTGGAAATAAAATCTGCAGCGAAAGTGTATCCGCGATTGGTGACAGCCCAGTCAATAAGAATAGTGAGTGTCGTAGTGACGATTCTGTTCCTCCGTCTATGGTCGATGATAGGAAGGTGTCAGAGATTTTTGCTATAGAACTTGAACCAGAACTAGTTGATATTAGGACAGGTCCAGAGCTAGAGCTGATAACTAGGGACAAAGTGCTAAAAATAGTTAGCGACAATTACACGAATTTTGATCAATCGAAGGTCTCGCCCTTGGAGTTCGAAATGCAAATTCGACTCACGACAGATACTCCGTTCTTCTGCCCCCCACGGCGGTTGTCCTTTGCGGAAAAGTGCCAAGTGGATAAAATCGTAAAAGAACTCCTAACCCGACAGATTATTAGGCATAGTGACTCCCCTTACGCATTACCTATTGTCCTGACAAAAAAGAAGTCGGGTGAGATACGTATGTGCGTGGACTATCGGGCTCTAAATAAATATACTGTTCGTGATAACTACCCTCTTCCCTTAATAGAAGATTGTTTAGAGTACCTTGGTGGGAAAAAGATATTTACATTGCTTGATCTCAAGAGCGGTTTCCACCAGGTCAGAGTTTCTTCCGGTTCTACTCACCTTACATCTTTTGTCACTCCAAATGGCCAATACGAATTCTTAAGAATGCCATTTGGACTTAAGAATGCCCCCAGTGTATTTCAACGTTTCATATCCCGTGTCTTCCAAGAGTTTGTCGATTCCAAAAAGATCGTTATTTACATGGACGATATTGTTATAGCCAGTGATAATTTACCCGATCACCTTTGTTTACTCAGTGAAGTGTTACAATGCCTTTCAAGAAATGGGCTTGAGTTAAAGTTATCTAAATGCCATTTTGTACATTCTACTATTGAATATTTGGGGTATCATGTGACTGAACGTGGTATTCAACCTAGTGATTCGCACATAAGGGCTATTCGCCAGTATCCGGTACCTAGGAATAGCAAGGAGTTGCATTCCTTCCTCGGCCTTAGCTCTTACTTCCGGCGGTTTGTGAGTTCATTCTCTAGAATAGCTATACGACCTTGTGAAAAAAGATAAGCCATTTGTTTTCAACGCCGAGTGTAAAGATGCCTTCCGACAAGTGCAAGATTGCCTTACTTCTGCTCCAGTGTTAGCAATTTACGACCCAACTCGGGAAACGCAACTGCACTGTGATGCTAGTTCGTTGGGTTGCAAACTGTCTCTGGGGCCTCGGAGGTGGAATGGGCCTTGCATTGTATTGGGGTGCCACTTGTTGTCTCTGTGGTTGTACAAAATGAGTCAATTCTGGGTAAAATGGTTGACGATTTTGGACTGGATTGGAGATTACTTGTCTTGCTGGAATTGGTGGTGGTTCCGGATGATTTATCCTCCTATTATGGCTGCTTGCAATGGCGTACTGCGAGCGGTAGTTTTGGTTTTCTAACCTCAAACACAAGTGCAATGCTTGGGGTAGATTTACAGGTTCTCGCATTCCCAAAAGTCTGGGAAGGTCGCCTTTCAGTCCTCGAATGAAGGTGTCAAGGGCTTTGTCCCTATAAGTTTGCATGAGCAAATTTAGAGATTCGGCACTGACATCCATGCATGCGATTTTATTAAGTATGAGTGAAAGGTGCGAATACACCGATTGGTAGAATTCTTGAATGGACGTGTTACCCTGTACCAACGCCGTCATTTGGTACTCTAGAGTACCCAAATCACGCTTGTCTGCATAATGCAGAGTTAAGCATCGGGATATGCAGTTCCAGTCTAATGGAGTATTGTAAGACTCCAGGACGTGGTCTGCATTTCCAATTATTTTGTTTCTTATAGTGTTTAATATACCAAAATATTTTGCCGATCCTTTGATGGAATCGTAGATTTTTAAAATACGTTCTACGCTTTTACGCCATGAGCTAAATTCACCTGGATTACCAGAGAATTCGCGTAAGCTACGTACTACATCCGGGATTTTATCGAGATCATTAATATTCTGGTTTGGTGAAATGGTTTGATCGATTCCCGTGAATTGATCCGCGTACGGGTTTAAGATTGAATGAATTAGAGCGCGGCCCTCAGTATTCAGAGCTTCGCGTATCATAGAACTAATGAGAGATTGGAGTGGGGGATTCATGACAGGATTTTCGTTGGGTCTTCCAGAAGAAATTGAGGCTTGATTCGCTTGAGCAGCATGTGCAGCTTGAGCGACTAGAGCAGCCTGAGCGGCAGCTTGTTCGAGAACAGAAGGTCTTACGATATTTTCGTTAGTCATTTTAACGAGATGTCAAGATAATCAGAATAAATTTAAGACAAATCAAGATAATTAAGGAAAATTCAAGATATTTTCACTACAGAACAATATAATTTAAAGTATTTTCACGTCAAATTAAGAAAATTTAATATTATATAATATGTTATTAATATTTGCAATAATTAGATCTTACAATAATATGATGATCCTCATCTTTTGGGTGGTGGCGGCTAGCTGCTGCTTCCCGTTTGTTTTCACTACTAGGGGGCCCTTGAATTTTCCACACCCCTGTTGTCTTACACTACACCTTACTGCTACCTTGCTTTTCAACTAAGTCCTTCGCGACACTACTTAAGGGTCTCTTTTTTTTCGACACTACTTGAGGGTCTCTTTTTCTTTTCGACACTACTTGAGGGTCTTCTTCCTTTTTTTTCTTTCGACGCTACTTGAGGGTCTTTTTTGTCGACACTGAATGTTTTGGCACTACTTAAGGGCACTATAATCACTCTGCGTTTGCGACGGGTTCCGGGACATAGGCAGTATACGATTTTTTTTGCACTACTTAAGGGCTTAATCGATTTTAAACTCACGAATGAAGATTGCGCTACTTTAGGGCTTCTACTTTCAAACGCGATACCTATGTCCCTGCTCGGGCGCCAATTAAATTACGGTTAATTCATTTACTTTAAAAAAAATATATTTATTTCTTAAACTGGCAGAGGTTCTGCCTCTTAAAATGAACTGAACAACATGAATAACTTATCTCTACCTTAAATACCTAATAAACGCTGTTACTGCAATTTGGCACCTTGATGTGAGGAGCGCGTCGATCGTGGGAACGTTGCTGACGTTGGCATTTGATGACCGGTGTGGCGGTGTTTAGTTCAGCAGACTTGCTGACTCGATGACTTGAATGCGGCATGTGTTGGATTTGCCTGCATATTATGTTGCGTTAACTTATATGTGCACTTACTCTCCTACTCCGATAGAATATAGAACAACAGTGACCAATAAGTTAACTAACCCGAGTGGAAATAAAATCTGCAGCGAAAGTGTATCCGCGATTGGTGACAGCCCAGTCAATAAGAATAGTGAGTGTCGTAGTGACGATTCTGTTCCTCCGTCTATGGTCGATGATAGGAAGGTGTCAGAGATTTTTGCTATAGAACTTGAACCAGAACTAGTTGATATTAGGACAGGTCCAGAGCTAGAGCTGATAACTAGGGACAAAGTGCTAAAAATAGTTAGCGACAATTACACGAATTTTGATCAATCGAAGGTCTCGCCCTTGGAGTTCGAAATGCAAATTCGACTCACGACAGATACTCCGTTCTTCTGCCCCCCACGGCGGTTGTCCTTTGCGGAAAAGTGCCAAGTGGATAAAATCGTAAAAGAACTCCTAACCCGACAGATTATTAGGCATAGTGACTCCCCTTACGCATTACCTATTGTCCTGACAAAAAAGAAGTCGGGTGAGATACGTATGTGCGTGGACTATCGGGCTCTAAATAAATATACTGTTCGTGATAACTACCCTCTTCCCTTAATAGAAGATTGTTTAGAGTACCTTGGTGGGAAAAAGATATTTACATTGCTTGATCTCAAGAGCGGTTTCCACCAGGTCAGAGTTTCTTCCGGTTCTACTCACCTTACATCTTTTGTCACTCCAAATGGCCAATACGAATTCTTAAGAATGCCATTTGGACTTAAGAATGCCCCCAGTGTATTTCAACGTTTCATATCCCGTGTCTTCCAAGAGTTTGTCGATTCCAAAAAGATCGTTATTTACATGGACGATATTGTTATAGCCAGTGATAATTTACCCGATCACCTTTGTTTACTCAGTGAAGTGTTACAATGCCTTTCAAGAAATGGGCTTGAGTTAAAGTTATCTAAATGCCATTTTGTACATTCTACTATTGAATATTTGGGGTATCATGTGACTGAACGTGGTATTCAACCTAGTGATTCGCACATAAGGGCTATTCGCCAGTATCCGGTACCTAGGAATAGCAAGGAGTTGCATTCCTTCCTCGGCCTTAGCTCTTACTTCCGGCGGTTTGTGAGTTCATTCTCTAGAATAGCTATACGACCTTGTGAAAAAAGATAAGCCATTTGTTTTCAACGCCGAGTGTAAAGATGCCTTCCGACAAGTGCAAGATTGCCTTACTTCTGCTCCAGTGTTAGCAATTTACGACCCAACTCGGGAAACGCAACTGCACTGTGATGCTAGTTCGTTGGGTTATGGTGCTGTGCTCCTACAACGACAAAATGATGAGCGGTTTCACCCAGTGGATTACTTTTCCAAGAGTACCACTAGTCAAGAGTCGAAGTATCATAGCTTCGAACTTGAGACCTTAGCGATTATATCTGCACTACGACTTTCCGAGTATATCTGCACGGAATTCCCTTCACCGTGATAACCGATTGCAACTCACTTACGTTAACACTAAGTAAAAAAAGTGTAAACCCCCGCATAGCGCGATGGGCTCTAGAACTCGAAAATTATAACTACAAAGTGAAGCATCGAAGTGGAGCCAACATGGCCCACGCTGATGCGCTTAGCAGGTGTTATGTGATTTCTGTAGTGAACTCGGAAGACATTGACTTTCAATTAAGAGCAGCTCAGAACCGCGACCTAGCCCTATCTGCCTTACGAGAAAGGCTATGTTCCGAGAATTCTAACCTGTACGAATTACAGAACGGGGTTATATTTAAAAAATGTCGAGACGGCAGACTTTGCCTGTACGTTCCTCCAGAAATGGAAACTAATCTTATTCGGCACATTCATGAGAAAATCGGTCATTTAGGTGTCACGAAATGCTAAAACCAAATACGCATGCATTATTGGTTCCCAGGTATGATGAATAAGATCGATACGTTTATTAAGAATTGCATCGCCTTTACCAAATACGTGCTATTTCCACTAGTACTAAGGAGGTGTGTGCCTCCCTCAATAAATATTTTGAGTACTATAGTCGACCCTCGAGAGTAATTACGGATAGGGGCACATGCTTTACCTCCTTGGAATTCAGTTCATTCTTGCAAGATTTGAACGTCACCCATGTTAAGACCGCCGTTCATTCCCCCCAGACTAACGGGCAGGTAGAGAGGGATAACCGGATTTTAGCGCCGATGTTAGGAAAATTAAGTGAGTCATTGCAGCATGCTGACTGGGTGCGAACTCTGTCACAGATAGAATACGCTCTGAATAATACCGTTCATAGGTCAATACGGACTACCCCCAGTAGACTTCTGTTTGGAGTTGATCAGCGAGGCATTGTAGTGGACAAACTAACTGAGTTCCTAGATGAGAAAGGACGAACAATAGGCGAGCGAGACTTAGATGCCTTAAGGGAAAGCGCGTCTAGAGAAATACATAGAGTTCAAGATTATAACCATAGGCAGTTTGAGGAGCACCATCGTCCTCCGCACACTTATAAAAAGGGTGATTACGTCGTTATAAGGAATGTCGACACGACTGTTGGTACAAATAAAAAACTCATCCCTAGGTTCAAGGGACCGTACATTATCCACAGAGTTTTGCCCCATGACAGGTATGCGGTGCGCGATATAGAAAATTGTCAAATTACCCAGTTGCCGTATGATGGCGTGGTAGAAGCTAAGAATATCCGATTATAGAGAAAACGTCAATGACGTCACTGTTGTTCGGGGCAGCGCTTGTCACTGTACTATTAAGTTAGGTTAAGTTAAACTAAGACTAATGTAGTTGATAGAGGTCGATCATATTGTCAGATTGGCCGAGATGTAGTATTATAAAATTAGAAAACAAAAAATTTCGTTTCGGAGTGTACTAGTATTATACCCGCCCAACTTCAGGTTGTTCGTTGACAGGAACCGAGCTGCGACCAACTTCAAGTTGGAGTCGGCCATTCCTTCCGAAAGCTAGACACGTCGACACCCGAAATCTGAGGGAATATTGTGAAATTGTAAAAAAAACTGCTAAAAAACCAAAAAAATAAAATCAACATCTACTTCTAAAATATGTTGATAAATTTGGCTACATTTGTTAACAAATACCGGGGAAATGTTTGTGGAGATATTAGTTGGTGCATAAATAGACCATTAGAATAAAATACTCGTATCTCTTGAAGCCTACTCTCAACCAAGAACAATTGATTAGTTGCTGATGGTACTTTAGGAACTGAAATTCTTTCGCATGTGACATTATTGTGAGAGGACAAAGAGGTTCATCCGTTCCATGTTGACAAATCAGGATTTTTAAAGGAAATCAAAACACAAACATTCTCTTTTTATTCATATTTCTGATTGCAATTTTTAACGCATTGTAATTGAATGGAAGTTTGGTTTTGCATTGAATAATTAATAATTAATAACTGAAGATCCTTCTCTACGATATAGTTGGTGGACACAGACGGTTTAAAATCATAATGTTTATACGATACATGAAATATTTATACATATAAATAATTAATATCTATGTTGATAGCCAAGCGGCCATTAAGGCGTTAGAAACAATTTCACTAAGATCCGAGCTCGTTAAAATTTGTAAAAGACTAGATGTTATCTCAGCGGTGACCGTGTGCTGGGTACCGGGCCACATGGATATCTCCGGTAACGAAACAGCGGACTTATAAGCCCATCGCGGGCCCTATCCAAGGCTAGTGTACCGCTTAGCACCCTATACAGGGAGATAGACATCGAGTCTAATGAAGAAGCTAGAGAACGATGGTGTCGATTAGATACATGCTCTACAGCCAAGTCATTATGGCCATCTATCAATCTTATAGAACTAGGTCGAAGGGATACCTGCGTAGACTGTCCAGCTCTGGCCAGTAAAAAAAGCCGTTCTTTTGGCAGATATTTCTTTTCAGAGCTGGATGAGCTAGGTAGCATTGAGCTAAGAAAACTCCTGAGATTCATATATTTATTTGAGTGGTTTAGCCTAGCGGTCGAAGAATGAAATTTCTAGATTCCCAGGGTTCTAAATATTGTGCACAATGTTAAAAGTTAAATTGTACTTTTTATACTGAAGTAAGTACAACTTCTAGCGCAAAGTTTAAGGTCCAAAAAGTGGTGAGGTAGGGACAGACGGGCGAACATTACTAGATTAATTTCCGATGCTTTCGATGCTGATCACAAATTTATATGCTTTTCGGGATCTCTCAATATTATTTCACTCTGCTACAAACTATTAATGTGTCATATGTATTAAAATTAGTATATCCTATGGGATAGGTTAAAAAAATTCTACCACTATTAAATTCCGATTCATCACATGATGAACATTATTAGACAATTTTATTTTATTAATTGTTTACACTTTGTTAACTTGCCCACAAACGTTACAAATAGCACAATTTCCAAACTCTGATTTCAATCGGAAATTGTGCACACAGCTTCGCCACAATTACTTCCTCAACCTAAGAAATTGAATAACTAATTGTAGTGTAATGGAACACTTTGGTTACAATTTCTATTTATTCTTTTAGCAAAATGTTTCATCTGTTTTTCGTTTATTCTATTCCATTAGAAATTATCTACCTTACTGAAATACTTTGAGGAAGTCTGCTGTATATGGATAACGATTTCTCTATTGTGACTGACTTTCATTTCGTTTATGTATTTGCTAAACCTTTCCTGTGGTTATGATTCTTGTATTTGCTAATAGTTTTGGAGGCAATGGTTTACGGTTCCCATATATGCTAGACATGCCCAGGCTTGCCATATCCTCAAATGAATCGCGATGTGTGCTACTTTGATTCTGATTTTCTGATAATAATTTCGTTATGGCTCTTTTTTACGCAATTTTTTTACCACGAAAGCAAAGATAGGTAATAGAAACTGGATGATGAGAATAAAACTATTTAGGGGGTGGTTTTGTCGTTGGGCATTATTACGTGTCCCCAAGTAGCAAAGGCTTTAAAAGGAAAACATACGCACACACTTTCTTTACTTACCGGTACTGCATACCATTATTATCTGACGGATCCAGATATTTGAAAACTCGATATCTTCGCATTTCAAATTATTACGTATATATACTACGGCTAGGTTAGGTTAGGTTAGGGTGGACGTCTGCACCTGTATACAGGGGCACTTAGACCAAAGGGTGTCCACGAGATCTATCGCTATTATAACTACCTAAAGGGCTAATTCAGCGAGTCAGAGTTTCTGTTAAACAGGATGCTTCTAACATCAATATTCGCCAGGTCGCTGAGTTCGTCCAAGAAAAGATACCAGAGATGGAGCAGTATTTTTTTGGATGGGTCCCGGCAGGTACAAAGGACCCTCTTCGTCCCTGCATCTCCTGCAGAAATCATTTGAAAAGAGGCATAACCTTTTACCGTCTAGACCTATAGGACAGTGTCCCGTGACGATATTTATTATGGTGCTGATCTGCGATCGTTTTATCAAAACCAATCAATTAAATCGTTTTTGATTTACCTTAGGTCATATCTGTTTAGAGACTTAACACGTCGACAGAGTCTCCCATCTATTGTTGGCTTTGCTGATTGCATCTAGCATGAGGAAGTACTTACGTGTAGTGAGAGACATTTGCTAAGTCTGGTGCCGTTTCTGGCGAACTCGTCAGCCTTGCAACGTCTCAGAATGTTTCTGTGGCTTGGCACCCACATAGGTGAATGTTAAATTCTTCCCTCATGGACATGTACGAGTAAGACGAGCGCCAATCTCGAGCTGCCTTTTAAATCAATGAGTAACGAACACGCAGAGCCATAGTGTGGTACGGGGTTACACAACCTATCTCCTACCAATGTCCTTTTTACAAGAGTAGAAAGCTATACAAACTTTTTTAACGTGTTCTAATAAATTGGCTTCAAGTTTAATTTCCTGTGCAAAGAAAAGACCCAAGTATTTTGCTTCGTCAGTGAAGGTGAAACTAGTGCCATTAATAACTGCAGGATCCATGAGAGCAACTTTATATTTTTGACTGTATATGACCAGTTCGGTTTTCTTGGTATGTACTCCCAAACCACAACTTGTGGCCCAATTGGAGAGCAAGAAAAGAGAGTGTTTGAAGAAGTTCTCTTAGAATATTTGGGTGCATTCCCGAGACAGCAGTAGCAACATCATCTGCATAGGCAATCACTTTGCATCCCGTCATTTCCAGATCGACCAGTTTCCATAGAAGAGGGGACAAGACGCCACTTTGAGGTATGCCGCAGCCAACAAGTCTTCGAGTCGAGGCTCCGCCCAGTTTTTAATCTTGCCCGCAAGTAATTGATTGATGCGAGCGAAGCCTCGACGTTCCGACTTGCAAGTGCGGTAGTAATTGGTTCGGATCTGACAATGTTGAAAGCGTCAATGCCAAGAAAAATAACCACAGTTGACTCAGATTTTTATTATAATATCTGAACGTGGTGGTGGAAAAATGTCCTCGCATCTTCTTAGCTCTTGATGCAAATTTTGGCCATATATGCTTTATTTTGAACGCCGCGCCGTATTGAATTCGCAATTGGATTATTTTCCAACAGTTCTATTAGATTAAGGTTATTACAGTTTAATTGCTTTGTTATCAAAAGCTAGCTGGGCATAAAAGATCGATTTCTAAATGAAATTGCTTATCGCTGTTTAGATAGAGCTGACAAATCGCATTTAAGAGTTTCACTTAAAGTAAATGATTAGGTCGCTTCAATATAAATTCGATATTTCGAGATGTGATTTTCAATATTCAGTTGGAGTTCATCATTGCTGTAACTAGTTTATAATTCCACAATGAAAGTGTTCATACTTGTATTAATTTCGATTTTTGTCAGTGCTCTCGGTGAAGAGGTACATATTAAATTAAACAAATTAATTCATATTTCACTTAAAATCTGCTTAATATTGCTTTCAGTTAACTTTTGACAGGAATTCAAATAGCGACTTACCGCAACGATCCGCAATAGCTCCAATACCTCTTTTAAGGCAACAACTGAACCAAAATGAAAGATTGTCAGCCAGATTTCCCGGCAACTCATTGCAAAATCAAGATTCCAAGGAATGGGTACCATTACGTCACAGTAATGGAGGTGTATCTCAAGACGTGGATGAGTTAAACCCAGATATGTTGACCGCTCTTTTGCGTAATGGACCGAATACTCAAACAACTAACAGCAATGTTGCGACCGATTCATCATTGGGTTATTGGGCTGCTTATCCTAATGCAGCCGCATTCGATGCTAAAATTAAGGCACGTTTAGAGTCTTCAAGAGTCCTTGGCGATAAACCAGAAATTCGTAAGAAGCTTACCGAATTAGCCGAAAATAAATTTAACATGTGCAAAGATTTGAATGACGACAGAGAGAAAGCCTGTCTTGGGCGTTGTACTGGTCAAATTATGCAGTTGATTGCAGCTGTTGAGAATATGCATCGCAATTCACAATAATTTGTATAGCAGTTGAACTTTTATTATTCAAAATATTCAAAATAAAAAAATATTGTTAAGAAAAAGTTCAATTTTAATTTATTTACAAAGATGCTTTGAGTTGAGTATGGTTGATGTTTTTTTTTTTTTTCAATCTAGATGCAGCAAAGAGCATTGTCCATCGTCATCCTGAATGGATAGGTGAATGAGTTTAGAAGGAAGTCGGGATACCTTAATTAGACACTGAGTGATATACATACATAGATTCATTCCATTGGTTTTGGAATCTATAAATAATATGTAATTATAATTGCCTTCAGTGGTAGAACTTAAAAGAATCCTCCAGACTGCACAAAACCATTTCCAAAAAGACCTCAAATGCTAATTATTGTTAAGAGTCCAAATAGCCCTTGAGCTGCTTACAGATAGTTCAAGCAAAGAGATTTGAAATGGGAGGCCAGTAGTTTATGGCATCTTCTATGGAATCACAAAAAATATTTTGTGATGTATTTAGAAGTGTTGGTGGCCGCTTGGAACTAACCATGGATACTCGTGAAAATGGTTTTTATAGCAGGTAATAGCGGGAAAACATAAAAAAGAAGCTTGGACCTGGACCTCAACATACCCATTAGAAAAGTAAATTTGTTGAAGCGTACATACATATAAATATACTAGCTTAAACCCCGCCCAAGCATTAAAAAAAAACTGAAACTAAAGGAATTAGAAACCTTTCTCGATATCTAGGGAGCTTTCTGTAAGTTAAAAACTTGCGTACTTATGTGGTTCGTAAGCCAGGTTGTTGAGAGTTTTATACATTTGCTAGCCACTCAAGTAAGGAAAAATGTAGTAATACATCGAAGTACACCCAATCCTAAAGGCTGTGTCTGTCAAGTTCCTAGTTCCATGGGATTCAGCCAAGAGGAGAAACTGACATACTGAATCAACTTGCAGCACATGGTGGTGTATCTCATATTTATATTATATTAAAAACATATAGTAAGAACTGCAAAAAATTATACTACAGATTTATATTTTTATAGTACCAGCAGCAATGAAGTCAACAACAAAATGACCGGGCTAACTACTTAAATTGTAGAGAAGAATATCGCTTATGGCTGTTTTAGCTTTTATTTATAGGAGACTTAGCTACGAGAAATAGTCAATATTGCTATTCCTGTGTAATATAAATGGATAAACTGGATGTGAAAAATGTCCATTACTGTAATTCTTAAATAGCTGTTTTAGCTAAATAATATCTTTTAACTCACTCCTGAGTGGCGTTGCGAAATTTTTAAAACAGATGCAATGATTTGCTTTCTATGCAGAAGATATTTGGATTTTGAAAAAAAAAAAAAAAAATTTTTTTACAAAACTGTTCTTATAACTTAGCAGAAAGTGGGCGTGGCTCCAAAAATGTTTAATTCAGGAATTATAATAAGACTTAACCATTACCATAAATAGTTTTGAAAAAAGAAACACATGTCTTTTTTTTAATAAAACGCTCCCAAAAAGTGGGCGTGACAATGTATAGTGTATAGAAACGTAGAGAAAGATAACGTCTACATATTTTACATGGACAATATTTTTCAGATTCTAGCAAAAATATTGTAAAAACATTTTTCTTTTAAAGTAGCCTGTCTGTGGCCTGATTTTAACAATTTTAACATTTGTACTGCTTCATATTTTAGAAAGCTTATATACCAAATTCATAATCCTGGCTGAAAATTTAAGGCCCAAAAACTGGTGACATATGGACGGACGGTCATAGCTAGATCGACATAACTTTTGATCACAAATATATGCATATAGTTTTGAGGGTTTATCGTTATTATTTCTTAATGTTATAAACCATGTATCTAACTTAATATAACCTGGATAGCGTATTAAAAGACTTATTGCATCGCGAATCGAGCTTACGACCATTGGGGTGTTGATAAAATGCCTAAACTCCTTGATTTTAATGTTGATTGTTAATAGTTTGGAATCCTAAGAATGCCATATTAAACAACAGAATTACTTTATAAATAGCTACATCCTCTTGTTGTTTTTAGCAGTGGAAGTGACATTTTTCAGGGCATGGAAGTAATATATTGCTGAATGTGCAGAATTTCCAGACTGGAAAATCGATTGATCAATGTCTCGATTCTTACCTACGTATGGAAAATTGTCATTCGAACAACATCGCTGTGGGTTCGGAGAGTTAGTTCCCATATATAAGATTGAAAAGCTGCACTACACGTATAAGGAAAACATATTCTAGTATTTGTTTTGGAAATTTCCAGTTTCTTCTAAATAGAATTAAGTACCAGAGACAGTGCTGCTAGACTTGGGCTTTTCTCTAGCTTACTATAGATTTATTATTAATATAACCTAATGTCATTTTATTTTAGGGCGTAAATTTCGCAATAAAATAAAAACAAAAAAAAATTTATTTTAGTTTATACTAGCTGGCCTGTGTTCGCATTGCTTAGCCTGTTTGACACTTTTAAGGCAATAAAATTATTTTTTTCCCATCAACATCATTATCACCAGCGTTACCACTTTCACTACTATTGCAGTGTTTCACTACACTTTCTTGGTTTTCCTTCTATTTCACTATGTCACCACGAATATTTATAAATCACTTCTATTTTTCAGGAAAAAAAAATCAAAAGAATTATATAGAGTTGCACGACTTTAGTCAGTCTGCATATTCAAAAGTGCATATTAATTTCTTCATCGTGTAGGGTCGAGGAGGATATGTTAAAATGAATAACCATTCCATAAGAAATAATTATATTTCCCTACGTTTTTTACGGCAATACTATGTTTTTTTATTCGGTTCACTACGCTTTTAAAAAAATATGAAGTACTTCTGTAAATCAACTCAAAAATTTCTCCGCCAGAGCACACACACGCATATCTACTCAAGCAGGTAACTGCCCGAACACAATATACGGTAGCTGCGGCGTAGTAGTAGTACTAGTACGCGCTGTCAAACGGTGTGCCGCTGCACTCATTAAATTCGCCCACAATGGTGTAGCGCGTTATGTCAAATTAATTGTCACTTGAAACTCAGCTGATTGGAAATGTGTTGTTTAGTTTTAAATATATTGTGAGACATATTTTTTCTTGTATGAAACATTAAATTATATCTAAAATCAAATGAATGAAGAAGAAGAAGCTGTATTTTTACTGACTGTAGTTCAGATGTGCTGTAGAAAAAGCGGAGATAGTGGGTGCGCCCTTTTCAATGTCGTCTTCTTCCATTTCTTCTGTTTTTAGCGAGCTGTCAAAGTTGTAGCGCTACAAAAGTTAAAAGTAAACCAACTCGTACTATCGCTACAGCTGCTCAATGTGGGCGCATTATTGAGTTTGTATATACAGTGAACATTGGAAAATGTGAACTCCCCAAAATGTGAACTACCCCAAAACGTGAACACTGTATTTTTTACATTTACTGCTCGAAAACGTGAACAAATCTAAAAGCTCTAAAACGTGAACAGGAATTTTTTCAACATTTCTACATAAAAATGCACTAAATTAATTTTCAAGACTTCGGGGGATCCCAGAATATTGACAATGCGTAGTATTCGGGGGATCTCATAATATTGAAAATGCGTACCTAGTATGTTTGTATTTGGTACCACACGTGCGTGTACGTATTGCTATTATCCCTCATTCAGTTCTGTTTTTCTTTTGCATAATTTGATCAGAACTGCTAAAAATGGAAAAATATTTTTACAAGTGGTTCATTCGAATGCGAAATAAAAATTGGCCTGTAAGCGGACTAATGCTGAAAGAAAAAGCTAAAGATTTACATTCAAAAATAAAGGAAAATGAAGGTGGTTTTTTGGCGAGTGATAAATGGTTAAGTGGTTTTAAAAAAACGATATGGCATTCAACTTCTAAAAAATAACTGGTGAGAAGCTATCATCGCAGCCTCACTTAGTTGATCCGTTTAAATTAAAACTAAAAGAAAAAAATTAAGAAATGGGACTGTGTAAAGATCAATTATACAATACAGATGAGTCGGGCTTTTTCTGGATACTTTTGCTAGAGAAACCTACGTTTCAACATTAGAGAAATCTGTTCCAGGCGCAAAGAGAAGCAGCGATTTATTTTCTTGTGTTGCGTAAATGCTTCAGGCAAACACAGGCTTAAGTTGTTGGTTACAGGAAAGGCGAAGAACCCACGCTGCTTTAAAAACTTTGCTTGTCCGACCGAATACAAAAGCTCCAAATCATCTTGGATGAATACTTCAACTTTCATGGAGTGGTTCCACCAGTCCTTTGTACCACAGGTAAACATTTTACTCATCGAATTGATACATAAATGTTTTTAAAATTTGGACATTTTTAGGTTAAAGCTTTTCTGAGTCGAAAAAAGTTGCCACATAAGGCTCTTCTATTATTAGATAGCGCACCATCTCATCCTAGTGAAAGTGAACTAAAACCGGAAGATGGGAACATAATCGCCATGTTCATGCCACCTAAGGTAACTCCGCTGATCCAACCTATGGATCAGAATGCCATAAAAATAACGAAACTGTACTACAGAAACAGTTTGCTAGCATCGATTGCAGAAAAGGACTCTAATCTTATTGAGTGCATGAAACGCTTGACCTTGAAAGAAGCTGTTATTCTCTTAGCAGACTCATGAAGTAGAGTCAGCGAAGAGACTTTAGCTAAATGCTGGGCCAATATTCTAAGTTTTTAGTAAATGAGGAGGATGACGAGGACAGTATTACATTAAATGTTTTGAAGGAAAAGTGGGACTCAGAGCTTAAACCGTTGATAACATCTACAATACTACTTCTTCACAGTTTGAATCCTCAGGTTTGTTATAGATCTGATTAAACTTTAATCAAATTACATACCAGCTTCAAATTTAACTCCAGATTGACTATCCGTTATCAGTTGTTGAGGAATGGAATGAAGACAATTTCAAATTTGTTCCGTCTCAGAACTATGAACATGAGCAGGAGGAAGATGACGATGCCTATGTTGAAAAAGAAGATGTTCAAAGAGTTAGCGCAACTGAAGCAGTTAAAATATTTAACAAGGCTTTGGAATGGTGTGCAGATGAAGGCGTTGACCAAAGCGACATAAACGTACTTAGATGCCTAAGAGAAAATGAAAATGTTGGGAAAAATACAACAGAAAAAAAATTACAGATTATTTTTGTTAAATAAACCTTTTATTTTTAAAACGTTCTAATGTAAAAAAGAAATCTAATCAATTTTATTAATGAGCCGTACCAGTATGTGTAAATATGTAAAAATATTCATGAATTTAAGTGTTTTATTTTAAGAGCAATAGTAAGACAATACGGTAGGAATACAATTTAAATCATAAAATGTTAGATTCCAAAACATGAACAATCTCAAAAACATGAACACCCTCGGTTTTAATTAGTTCACGTTTTCCAATATTCACTGTATTTCTTCTTTTGACACTCCTTACTACCGCGACGCGCTAAGCTACAGCTACCGTATTGTGTTCAGGCAGTAGAACAAATTTAAATCGAAGCAGAAGAAAACACGAACAGCACTATCCGCTCCGCTGATCCGTCAGCCAATTGGTTCTGTTTTCAAAGAGAGCATCTGAATTTTGCAGAGTATACTATATTTTTAATATTGCTCAGCTTTTATACGCAAAAATATGATTTTGGGCTCGAAATCTTCGTGTTTGAATGCCAAAAATTATATTATTAAAATCGACAAAGCCAAAGTTGAAGTGTCTAGGTTTCCTTGTCTCATTTCATGATCTCTCGAAATCAAAACCCAATAAGTAGCTTTATATAAAACTGCTACAGGAAAATTATTATACAATAAAAAAAAAAAAAATTGCTTAGTCGTTTTCAGTGTAGAAGGCAACAAAGAAAATATCAACTGAGTTTTTTCACAGCACTATCACGAATGTTGTGGTTTTACACTATACTACTCAGTACATGCGTAGCACAGACATATCTAGACCAGAGTAGGTCCATTGTGATACCATAGGATCACGATATTTTTCCCGTTCTACCTTAGAATCACTTGGAACTTATAATAAAACTATGGAGGTTCCTAACATTCGAGTTAGCCAGTTCACAGAGTCTGTCGCAGAAGTTTATTAATATAATAATCCTTTCCCATTGGGTATATTTATTTTGACAATATTAACGCCTATAAGTAATAGTAAAATAATGTCGATCTAGCCATGCTCATCCGCCGGTATGTCACCAGTTTTTGGGCCTTAAACTTCGAGCTAGGGAGAATTTAAGAATCCGACGCAGTACATGTGAAATCCGACTTCAGACATGCCCACTTTTCACAAAAATTTATTGTTTTCAATATTATTGCTAGAAACTGAAAAATATTGTATCCATAAAATACGAGTGCATATGTAGGCTTTCACTTTCTTTACATTTCGTCCATACTCGTACATTGTACTTCTACGTCCACTTTTTGGCGTGATTTTTTCAAAAAAAACTTGTAGCAATTCGAAAGTGTTCGTGAATCCTTCTTAGTACACAAAACTCTGGTCATCTTTGAGCGACTTTTTATTGACCACCAGAGCAGGATATTAAATATCTAATAATCTAATAATAATCAACCATTGCAATAAGATTAGTCGTCTCAACGGACTATATATTGCTCATAATACTTAGAAATCGGCATAGCAGCATATATATGAATGATATATTCATAGATTTGCTAAAATGATTTATGAGATATAATGTACATCCCAACTACATATTACAACTAACGAAATATATTTCACAATTGCATCTGCCAGTTACAAAAGTCTTGATATTTCAAAGTTGCAATATAAAATTGTTCTGCTTATCAATAATTGGACGTGCAATTGAACGCAAGCACCGTTCACCTTATCAGATAACTCCCTCACTAATCACTATTAAAATAAAACACTTAAAATCAATCATTTGCTCTAAAGCAAATTTTCTGGATTGCTGTCTATAGAGTTCAAGTTGCAGTCATTGCTCTCAAGATTGACAAAAAGTTCAATGCCATCCAAATACAAGTTTTCCACATTTTGTAAATAATCGATAATAGAATAGCGATTGCTTGAGGTATATATTTTAAATAGACAACTTTCCAACGAGTCGTACATTAAGAGTATTGCTCGTCCTCAGAATAATCTGATGAAATAGAGTTAATTATTTGTGTTATTTGTAGATACTTTACTTTGTAATACTGGAGTTTGAAACGGTGGTCTTTGAGAGGGGTGATACCTTTAGTCGAGTCCATTCGTTTGTTGCAGCAAAGCTTTCTAGTCTAATGTTAACTCACGGTTCAGGGAGAAATAAGTTTTCAATGAAGGTCACACTTGTTATACTTTATCCCATGTAACATAGAGAACAAATGTAGATAGACCACCAAACGTATACTTGTACATATTTGTGATCAGCATTAAAAGTTATGTCGATCTAGCCATGTCGGTTCGTCCATCTGTCCGCCTGTCCGTCCCTACGTCAACAGTTTTTTGGCTTTCAATTTCAAGCTAGGAAGATGAAATATAAAGTACTCGTACATATAAGCTCCTTGGTATCTGAAGCAGTACAAGTATAAGAATTTTTAAATCCTCTCTCAGAAGCGACTACTTTTTAATAAATGCCGTTTTTCAATATTTTTTTTTGTAGAAACCGAACAAAAAATTGCCTTAACCAATTCAGCTACTAGGGCAATGCTAACGAAGCCTACAACCTCTGTTATGTTCTCGCATTAAGCAGTTTTCGAAACAGAGAATATCGAACCACAAATCTGATATAAAATATAAATTGAGCATTGAATTCGGCCATTCACAAAATTTCGATAACGTCAGAGTTTTTCAGACGGAAGGCGGTATGCACTGGAAACGGTATGCACTGGAAACGGTACATATTCTTAATCAGCGGTATATTTCTCCCTGGTGTCCAAAAATAAATGTTGTTCGTTATTAGAGTAGTACCAGGCTTAACTTCACAAGTGTTTTCTTTCTGTTACTATTGTTTATACCCTATAAGAGAAATAATAAGGGTAGACCCCCAAAAGTATGCATATTTGTGGTCTACATCAAGATTTATATCGATCTAGCCATATCCGTCCATCTGTCCGTATGGTACCACTTCTTGGGCGTTCAATTTTGAGCTTGGAACATGAAATTTGGTATGTAAGCTTTAATAGAATTAGAAGCAGTTCAAGTGTACAAATTTTGATATGTTTTATTATTATTTTTAAGTAAAATATTTAGACGTTGGCTTTCTTTGCATTTCGCCCATACATAATATATAGTCACGCCCACTTTTTGGGGGCTTTAGCGAAACTATTTACGGTGATGGTTAAGTTTTACTGCGAATATCTCATCAGAATCCGTGAACTTCTATTATAAATTTTAAGAGCCACGCCCACTTTTAGCTAAGAAAAAGTTGTAACAACACGTTTGGGATACAATTTAATAAAAATCGCAAAACAAAATTTTTAAAACAGATGCAATGATATCTTTCTATTCAGAGTATATCTGAATAGAAAGATATCATTGCATCTGTTTTAAAAATTTTGCAACGCTACGATCACTTTATTAGGGGTGAGTTAGAAGATAAGAGTAGGGTTTCATTTGATCCGTTCTGGGCGGATAGAAAGTTTTCTGTTTTTTTTTTTTTTATTAGTATCAGTGATTGGATTGGAGGTGTCCATTTTAGAGAGGTTTGTTTACAAAAGGATGACAAAAAGCCATTACAACCTCTCTCGTCGATGAAAAATAACAAAAATAAAACAAGATACGTATGTATGGATGTACATAGATTTAAATTCAAAATTTGAACTCGACGCGATGCTGTTGAAATTTTTTCATTTGGGATAGTAAAAAACAGTTATTTTTGGGGTTGAAATGAAAATCCCGATTTCGCCTCAAATTATGCAGCTAAAGATCTGAGATATGAAGTTTGAAGAAAATCTATCCAGCCGTCTAGCTTATAGTCGGCCTAATATACGGACAGACAGACAACCACAGATCGAGTTCGTACATTTACAGGAAACTAGCTCTTTTCAAGGAAAGCCCGGGTAAAATAATATTTAACTACGCAAATATTGTCTACCTAATTGTCTTTTCGGCAAAATGTGGTCTCTACGGATAGCAACCGCATTTATTGATACGTCTACCTTGAGGTGGATGGCCCTCTTCGCTCGCAGAGGATTCAAACTCTTCAGCAGTTATTTTTCGGGCAGCTTCCTGTTACAATCGCTTTATGTCAAACAAGCACATGTCAGATTTTGAAATTTTAAGTTTTTCCTCGCGTTCCCTAATTAAACTTGACACTCTACTTATGCTAATAAACACGTGTTTTCCATGAAACTTAGGGGTATGTCCATTTTGGTGTGGGTGGTTCGCTTTGCTAGCGGGAATTGCTTTTAACTCCACGGTTTGTCTTTTCGAGCACTCATAATACTCATTCTATAACATGTTGAACAATCCTGTGTGCTTTTGGTGTTTGTTACCCATTCATTGCTAATACAAAGTATGTTAAAATGTCAAACGCCTAATAACAGTCCCTTCAAACAAGCTTAAAATGTCAAACTTACTAAACTGAATGCTGTTTGCAAAAAAAAAAAAAAATAATACTGTCAGACACTATATAAATAAAATTAAATGTTATAAAGATATTTGCTTAGTCTTACTCATCAGATGATGATATAAAAAAATATCTGTTGAACATTTCCCTGTTTAAATGTTTGTTTCAGCACAATTTTTAAATGCCTGAATAAATGTTGACACTATTTTTCCCACATGTAGATGTTTCCCATTTAGAAAGCGCTACTCTTTAAATTTGGTTTAGTCTACTTTTCGGCATAGCTCCTAAAGACGTTCCTGTGGTGCCTTACTGTTCTTTAACTAGAAATGAGGGCGTGATCTCCTGATTTCAAATAAATGGTGATTCAATTGGGGGTTAAAATTTAAATGGTTCCGTTAAAGATAAGCAGCTGATATTTGACCGGTATACGGGAGAAAATCTATCTTCAAAATGGGGAAAATTTAACCAATCATTTTCAGCGATGAGGCACACTTTTAACTGAATGTCCACGTAATAAAAACAAATTTCTCATTTGGGGTCATTAAAATACACGGGCAGTACTTTTTCGTTAATTCTCGTGGTGCTGCTGTAACAGTCAATGGTGAACGTTGTCATGACATGATAACAAATTATTTTTGACACTAATTGGACGCTATTGACGTGGAAGATAGATGGTTTCAATGGTGCCACCTGCTACACAGCGCGAGAAACAGTGCAGTTATTACACACAAAGTTTCTAGCCCGCGTCGTTTCTCGTTTCGGCGACTAAAATTAGCCACAAAGATCGGGCGATATCTTGCTGTTGGATTTTTTTCTTTGGGGGTTATGTGCAGCAGAAGAAGTGTGTCAATGACCCCCAAACGGTTCCAGAGTTAAACTACAAGATTCGACGCGCTATTTATCACAAAATTTATTAGTTTATAGTATTTCTAAAAGTAATGGAAAAATTCATCAAAAGGTCTGAAGTGTGCAAGGTTAGCTGGGGCATCCATTGCGCCAATATAATTTTTCATATTTAATGTCAGTGTCTCAACATTTTATCGAAAAATATCAAAATTAATTGTAACCTCCAATTGAAACACACTTGTATAACATTTATATACGAGTACATAGCTCAGCTTTTTAGGTTCAAAGACGTTCTTAAAAAATCCTGCATATTGGGTATTCGGCGTATATTAAATAACACTGTTAAGTATTGATCTGTGTATTTGTTCATTCCATAACAGATTGTGACTCTTTAATGCCGACACAGCCCTGGTTATGGTATAACCCTTATGTAGGGCTCTGCGTAGCCTAACATTTTTTTACCCGTAATTTGGTCGAATTGGATATTGTTTTCGCGATTTTCTAATTTCAGATATAAACTCAATTCTCCAAACTCAATGAAAAGGTCATTTACTTGCACCTATAAGTATTGGTTTCTTGAAAAAATTCGACCTCGAGATTTTGATAAATTTTGGTATTACTATAATGGAGAATCTCAAAAAGTGGGTCTCACAATTCGGCCAGACGGATTTTCTTCAAACTTCATATCTGGGGTCTGTGGATTCACAATTATAACTCCAGAATTAACGGTACCATACTACCGATTTTGTAAAAAAAAAAAAACGATTTTCTCGAAAACGGCTATCACGATTTTATTCAAATTTAATATTTGGGATGATGGCGTACCAGGTTTTTGCCAAAATTGTATAATATATATTAATATAGGATGACCAGATAAGAACGATAGGAAAAGAAATTTAAATAAAATAACAACGGTGTGATATATCTAATTGATTCTAGCTTTATTTTAAAGCTACATTCATGCCATCATGTATGGAATAGCACATCATTTAAATGGCCACTCGGCTTCGCTGGCAGTGCTTTAAGCAGTCGGTCCAATTTTTGATGACTCGATCCAATATTCCGGCAATAGCGTCTCGAATGTTGGCCTCGAGCTCGTCTAAAGTAGTTGACTTGTTAGCGTAGATTAAGGACTTGACATAGACCCAGAGAAAATAATCGAGGGGTGTCAAGTCGCATGATCGCAGCGGCCAATTTATGAACGCCGTGAGATGACCCAGTCGCCAAATTTCACCTTCACCACTTCGAGCGTTGCGTCGCTTGTATGCTATGTTGTTGAACCATCTTGTTGGAACCACAGCTCGGATATATCGATGTTGTCGAGCTCTGGCCACAGAAAGTCGGTTAACATCGCTCTATACCGAGGACCATTGACGGTAACGGTGTCTCCTTCCTCATTTCGAAAGAAATAAGGTCCGATGATGCCGATGTGCCATAAACCGCACCAAACAGTCAATCTTTGTGGATGCATTGATGCTTGGTCGAACACTTGGGGATCGTGGTCACTCCTATAATGGCAATTTTGCTTGTTGACACAGCCGCTAAGCCAAAAATGGGCATCGTCCAAGAAGATGATTTTTTGGCCAAAATCCGGATCTCCGGCTAACATTTCCAGCGCCCAATTAGCGAACTCACGGCATTGTCTACGATCGTCCGGCTTCAATTCTTGCGTCAGCACAATCCTATATGGATGTAGGGCCAAATCCAACCACAAAATAAGACTGGTGGACTCTCTAGCGATGCCCAATTCAGCTGATAGGCGCCGAATCGATATGTCTGGTCTTCTTCGATACTGGCGCTACGGCGGCTATGTTTTCTTCACTTCGCACCGATCTCTGCCTGGTTGGTGGCTTAAGGTCCAAAGAGTGTACTCACGCTCAAACTTTTCCACGGTGCGACGAATTGCCTACACACTGAAGTCATGGTGACGACCGACCTCACGACGAAATTCACGTTGCGTATTTACAACTGACCAACATTTTTTATAATATTCTTTAATAATTCCCACACATTCGGCGTCAAACGATGCAGACCACACTGATGATGATGAAATGGCAGATCATACTGAATATTTGGACAGCTGAATGTTATTGGTAACTTTGACAGTTGCTGAAATATAACAATTGGAAAAACTATCATTGCTATCTGGTCACCCTTTAGTACAATACTTAAAAGCTGTTTTTTTTTTTTAATTTTCTATTTCCCGGTAATGTTTGACGTACACAAGATTATCGCATACCAAGTTTTGAAAAATTAAAAAAAAACCCTTTTTATTTTTAACAGATTAAAAACAAAAAAAACTTTTTATATTTTGTTTAAATCTTTAATTCGAGTGATTTGCAAATAAACAATATATACATGCAAGTACGTACGATCTAGTCGTGTATAAAGTACAAATAGCAAAATTAACAGTTTTTTCTTCTTGTGCTTACTATTCTAGTTCTAGGAGCCGCAGATTAATGATTAATATCTTAAAGTCTTCATCAATTAGTGCACTAATCAGAAAACCTATTTTGAAGTTACACTCGTGTAAAATAAAACTAAATATGTTTTAAAGCAAATGAAAGGGTTAAGAAGCCAATAAAAATTGATTCTGGATCCTAAATTTACGTCTGCGAGTTTCTTCTCATTATGACAAATCGATTGATGTATAATGTGTTAGGGTATCGTGAACCTACTTACTTTGTATAGCGGACAACCACAAATCATGTGCTCTTAAATATACATAGATACGAGTAGGTATAGATTAACATGGGAGTAAAAGCTTGTGATATCTTCGGACATTAACTTGTGTCAATTAATTCAATGAATTAAACAAAAGCAGCGTTCTGTCACATCACAGTAACAAAACGATACCTAACATTTTTTACAAAAAAAAACTAAGAAAATAATCTTAAAATCAATTTCCACTTCTCGTAATTATAATTAAGGCAATCAATCTTCTGCCGATTGCATAAATGAAATGTTAGCAAAACTGAAATTCATCTGAGCGATTAAAATCACTTAATGCAGCTGTTTTGTTTGATTTACCCACACAGTTAGCAGTATGATTTTAATGCTCTACCTAGCTATATATAAATGAGCGCGTCTCAATGAAATATTAGTTCAATTAATTTACCAGACGTTTGAAGTCTTTATAGATCTTTTTCAAAAACATAAGGAACCATTAAATTCCGTTGAATAGTTGCCTGAATCATGAAGGCTATAATTGTTTTTCTATTGTTAGCCCTCGTTAGTGGTGTCTGCTGCAAGGTACTATAAGATATATTGTTTCGATTTGCGACTTAGTTGAATCAACTTATTTCTGTTAGCCACGCATTAGACATTTGGAAGACAACAATCAACCATCATCATCATCATCGTCATCATTATCTGAGGAGGAGGAAATTAACTTAAATAATAGACTGCGACAAGCTCAGCCTCAATTAGATACTCCAAAAAATGAGGAGTACATTAGGGCTGTGGACATTTTCAAATCAAAAATAGTTGACCGTCTACATTCGTCGACGGTTTTACTCAAGGATCCAGATATGAAAACACGACTGTTGGGCATTGCAGTGGAAAAGTTCAAGTCATGTGAGTCGCCAAATGTGGCACATCATCCCTGCTTGGGAATTGCGACGGGACAAGTGATGAGCCTTATTGCGTCTTATGAGAAAACTCAAATGGAACAGTCATTAGATTCGGAAAAGTGAGAAGTTGTCTAGAGAAACGGCAATTAATGTAGTTTTAGTTTATAACTTTCTTTATCCTTATTTCAATAAAATACAATCGTAGAAAACTTACAGAAAAAGTACAACCCATTCGAAATTCACGGATTTTGATAAAATCTCAAAAATTATTATTTTTAAAGAAACGCCCCCAAATAGTATGGACGAATTGAGGAGTGCATTGTCGAGATCTATTTTCATTCTTTCTCGCCAGCCAAATCGATCCTTAGCTAGCCGACTCCAGTTTCTTCCACAAAATCGATAAAGGTCAATTTTTTTTTTTTTTTTTATAATTTGCACGTGTGAAAGGAGTTAATAATACACTTATACTAATTTTAGGACACGGGCGTTTTGAGGAAAGGGGAAGATACAGAGAGAAAGACGGATTGGTGTAGTTGGTTTGAAACTCTTCTGGTATTAAGTTTCAGTAAACTCCAAGGGTGGCTGTCCAGATAACTGGGGAGCTTGTTTGTTTTTGCTTTTTGTCGTTGCTCATGATTCACAGTATTTTTTTTCATCCTCCCGATGTCATCATCACGATCAAGTTGCATTTTAGCCATATGATCACATTACTGCCAGTGTTATGCCTTCACAGTAGAGTTGACATAAGCTTTCGCAATTGATCAACTTTTTATTTATTTCATGAGAAATAAATAGATGTTTATTGACATCAGGATTCGAACCGTAAACCTGTAGCGTGACAAGCGATGATGTTACCACTACACCACGGCCACCCTCTTGCGCGTGCCACAATATTACCGTGTCGTCTCTCTGGTATGGATTTAAAGACTTTCCGAGCTGGAGTGTTGATGACCATTCGATTTACATGTCTTAGCCATATTGGGGGCTGAATTCGTAGTCTTCTAAGTCGATCCTTCTGTACAAACCGTATCGTTGGATCTTCTCATCCATACTCCGTCAATACAAAACGATGTCAAAAGCCACTAGAATAATTTTTTCTTCAAAACATCATCAAACTTAGCACATAATTCACAGACATTTTAACATTGATTTTATTGACTGCACTCTGCTAAGTTGACGGAAATTTTTGTAAGATTTGTTGCAGAAGGTCTGTCATAGATCTCCACAGGAATGCAAAACAAAAAAGTTATTACTAGGGTACTAAAGTACGTCGAAGTCGTCCACTAAAAAGACTGAACGAAAAATAACCTCGGATAAGCCAACGAATCCCAGTTTTCTCACATATTCTCAGGCTGCAGTCAAAGTAACTAGATAAATCGACGGGCCACCCTCTGATCCGTTGAAAGAAATTCTGAACTGCATTTACGCTAAGTTCGAGGAACAATGTGAAACGAACAAAAGAATTCTCGAACGACTCAGTAACGTCGAAAGCTTCTGTAGGGCTAATTTTATATCTAAATCTAAGTAGATATGAACTCTTTGCTTAAAATTATAACATGGAATGCAAACGGACTCTTAGAAAAATTTAACGAATTAGAAATTTTTCTAATGAGAGAAAATATCGACATGTGTTTGATCTCTGAAACACATTTAACAAGGGAATCGCAAATAAAGATAAGAGGCTACGCTGGTTATCACGCCTATCATCCTTCTGATAGAGCGCGGGGCGGTTCGTCCTTATTCATTACAACTAACATCGAACACTCGGTCGATATAAACATAGAGCTGGAAAAACTTCAGTTGTGCGTGGTGAGGGTTAAAAATAAACACTTGAGCTACAACATAGCGTCTGTTTACTGTCCGCCGCGATGCTCGTTTGAAAAAGACGACTACTTTCGTGTCTTCAATGCTCTTGGTTCAAATTTCCTTATTGGTGGAGATTTCAATGCGAAGCACACCTTCTGGGGTTCAAGATGTACATCATCTAAAGGAAAAATTCTCTACGAACTGGCAAATGAATTCGGTTGTTGTTTTTATTCGACAGGAAAACCCACCTATCGACCAACCGACTCAGAAAAAATTCCCGATCTTATCGATTTTTTTGTTTCAGAAGGTATTTACGATAAATTTATTACAATCGAAGAAAGTTTTGATCTCTCTTCTGATCACTCTCCGGTAATTTTATTACTTGGTGAAGCGTTGATCAAGAAAGAAGGACCTCCAAAACTTACTAGCAATAAAACAAATTGGGAGGGCTTTAGAAATGATTGCGAAACAAATATCGCTTTAAATGTATCACTTAAAACACCTTGTGAACTAGAGGACGAAGTTGATCATTTCGTGGAAGCAATCCAAAGAGCGGTATGGAGAAACAATCCTTCTAGAAGCTATAAGATTAACCGCAATGAAAAGTATCCCAGAGAAATCATTGAACTAGTGAGGGAGAAAAGAAAAGCACGAAAGAAATGGCAAATCACTCGTGCACCGCAGCATAAAAAGATCCTTAACCGACTATGCAATCGCCTTAGAGATAGTATTCGGGAATTTAAAAGCAATAAGATAGCGACCTACCTTGAAAATCTCTCCACTGGAAGAGAATCAAATTATTCACTTTGGAAAGCGCTAAAAGGCATCCGGAAACCTCAAATACAAGCGCCACCAATTCGGAAAAACGATAGAACAGCAGGTGGTCAAGGAATTACCGAATAAAACTCTTATCAAACTGCTATATTTGATTAACGCTTCATTCAGATTGCTCTACGTTCCGAGACAATGGAAAGTCGCAGAGATTATAATGGTCCCGAAACTAGGCAAACCTTTGAATAAGGAGAAATCATATCGGCCTATTTCCCTATTGCCGGTTATCTCTAAAATATTCGAAAAACTACTTTCAAAACGACTGCAACTCGTAATCAACGCAAGACGTCTCATTCCTGACCATCAATTTGGATTTAGAATCCAACATTCAATTATAAATGATTATTCTGAGTTCAAGGAGATTGCGGCCGGAGTCCCACAAGGAAGTGTCCTCGGCCCGTTTCTATATGTACTCTACACGCGTGATATCCCGCATGAAAGAAACTGCGTCGTCGCCACGTTTGCGGACGATACGGCGATATTGACAACGAGCGATACAATTGAAGCAGCAACTGAAAAGCTGCAACATGCTGTTAATAAAGTCCACGCTTGGACGAATTCTTGGCGTATTGTGCTGAACGAAAGCAAATCTACTCACGTCAACTTTACCTACAAAAAAGTGGACAAATTACCTGTATATTTAAACTCGGCTCAAATACCATACGCGAACGGAGCAAAATATCTAGGAATGACTCTAGATGTTAAGCTTAAATGGAAACCGCACGTAAAATAGAAACGCGACGAGCTCGAAAACAAATACCGACAAATGTACTGGCTACTCGGAAGACATTCGAAGTTGAGTCAACTACTTGACGCGAACAATTCAATTCGTCGTCTGCAAAGGACAAAACCCTTTGACCTCGCGTTATAGCATATGCCGATCGTGAAAACAGCAGTAACTTTCATTGGAATTCAACCTGTCTAAAGCGCTACATTCTTTTTAAATTACATACGAACATCTTTTTCCAAAAATCACGAGTCTCGTAAGCGAAAATAAAACTGCTGGATAAGCGTCGGCTTAGTTGTAGTATTGAAGAGTGGTGTTTTTAGTGAATAAAAATCTCACACTTCCATACGCACGCACGATCGGGCCTTATGGTGTCTTTAGAACATTTTCACCCTCTCGGAACAAAAAAAAAAAAAAAAAAACTAGGGTACTACAAGTTAAGGATTAAGTATTACCATGTATTTGCATTTTTCGTAAAAGCCACAAACATACGAAAACTTACCATTACGGACTATATGTTGTTTACTATCCAAAAGGCAAAATATTTCCATCTTACCAGTTTGTTGTTATATGCAAATATTTGCTTCCCTCCGATAAGTCTCCGATTACTAGTGACGCATTTGTTGACATCGGGCCTCTTAAAAGTCATTGTTTACGGCTTTGTGCATTTTCTTATCTAAATGCAATGTGTTTTCCTATTCTAGTTTTCCAAAACAAATATTTGCGGCAAGAACTTGCAATCTACCAGATACTCCATCTATAAAAGATGAACTATTCCTGAGTTTAGTATCATACGAACGACTCGAGTAATCACCTGAGCAATAGAAGATCATAGTTTTGTCAATCCAAGTTTTGAATTAAAAGAAAATCCCCAAAATGAAGTTCCAAGTAGTTTGCATTGCTCTTTTAGTACTTGCCATTTGTGCAACAGGAAATGTAAGTCATTTCCTTTCAATAATTGCAATAAATTTTATCTTATTCTCTTTTCTAGGCACAAGCACCTCCCCAGGGTTCTAGTCCCATTGGCACACCATCATTTTGTCAAATTCATTTGAACATTCTTCAATCGGAGGCGAATAAAATCAATACTCCTGACCTCGCGGAAGATCTGAAAATCAGAGTGGCCACTGTGCTAGAAAATACTGCCGCAAGATGTTCAGATTGTGACGGTTTAGTCATTTGGATGAATAAAGTGTGCCTTGTGGCAAATTTGCGTATGGGCTTGAATCAGTTGTCACAGATTAAAGCAGAGGCCGATGCTAGGGCCACTACTGTCGCTGCACCCGTAAACCCTGCTCAATAGAGGACATTTCGTAATGTAAAGTCAACAGTGCATCAATGCCATTTTGTTTTTAATTGTTTTCTTTATTGAATCTTAAATTATTATAAAAATACATTTTAATGAAATAAATTAAATTTTTGT
Source organism: Pocota personata (assembly GCA_963082735.1). NCBI lineage: Eukaryota > Metazoa > Arthropoda > Insecta > Diptera > Syrphidae > Pocota > Pocota personata. The sequence continues at coordinate 209,583,271 of OY720429.1, forward strand.
TGCTAATAATATGAACATGACGGACGTTTACTTTTACCGCCGACTTTGTCTAGGCGATGTTTTCTTTTAGCTTGCAAAGTATTTTTCCGTAGTATATCGCGTTTGGTCTCAACTGCAAGCGAAACGTCCTGACAATCTTTTGCCGGGTAAACAAATGTCCATGAGCCGAAAATTGTTGGTACACCACCACATGTTTTACATAGACCTGAAAGTTATAAATGAACAAATATAAGAGGTACATACTCGTACATTGGTATCTAAAGTGTTTTAAAATCCCTATTTACAGTTACCGAATTTGTATACTGCTATTTTCCCATCTGGATCTGACTCCAGTTTGGGTGTCAAGATAGTGCAATTAGCTGGTTCGTGCATTTGTGGGAGTAACGAGTTGCCTTCTTACTAGCTGCGGGATCGAGATATCCTTTTTTTTATAATTTGCGCGCGGCAAAGAGGATATGAATACTCTTATACTATTACAGGACACGAGCGTTTGTGAAGGAGAGAGAGAGAGAGAGAGACAAATTTAGTGTAGTGGTTTGAAACAAACTTAGATGGTATTAAGTTTCTGTAAACTCCAAGGGTAGCTTCCAGATAACTGGGGAGCTTGTTTGTTTTGCTGTTATTGTCGTTCCTTATGATTCACAGTATTTTTTTCCGTCCTCCTGATGTCATCATCACGATCAAGTTGCATTTTCAGCCATATGACCACTCTACTGCCAGTGCTATGCCTTCGCAGTAGAGTTGACTTTGCTTTCGCAATTGGTCGACTTATTTATTTACTTCAGACGAAATAAATAGATGATAGTTGACATCAGGATTTGAACCGTGAACCAAGAGCGTGACAAGCGTTGATGTTACCACTACACCACGGCCACCCTTGTCAGATGCTGGTAAGCCTTAGCTTCTCTTTTTTTATTCACAGTAGACCAAAGCTGCCATCAAATGGTCTCGGCAGAGACTTGAGGCCTTAATTTGCGCTGTTCAGGATATGCTCTAAAAGAAGTTAGAATGACGAAATGGATTGTCCAAGAGTTTTCTTTGGGTCACAGTGATCAAACCGTCACCGGAACTTTAATTGTCGCACAACTTTTGTTGAAGATGGTGATTTCTGTGTTGACACAGGAGTGTTTGAATTTTCTGAGCAGCTCCCAAAGTACATACATATTTATTCGTATACACATTCTAGGAGCATACCCCCAAATCATTCGGGTCATCCTATTCAAAAATGGATGACCTAACATATCGTTCTAAACTTTCGAATATTATTTGTTATTTACTGAAGTATTTTATATAAACTTCATGCCGTGATGATACAAGCAGATCAAGTTCATAAAATTATGCGAACAATCTGAAACCATAAGAGATTCAAGATGGCGGGCACAATATGGTGGCCGAATTTATTCGAAAAAGTTATTTATTCATTTGTTTAAGACAAGCTACAAGTTGTAAGTGCAAGCGGTGTACACCTGCTCGTAGAAATATTCTAAGATGACGGATGTTTTATGCAAACAGCCTATAGGTACATGTTGTATGCCCGTCTCCGAAAGGTACATTTTTCGATTTGGAAGATTGTTATGACAATTTTATTTTTCTAGGACTCAACAACTTTCAGGAACTGCCCCCATCTTATGTAAAATTCTCTGATATGATCAAAATAGTTAGGATACGCAATCTTCTTCAAAAGAAAGAGAAAGAAAAAAACTTTACGAAATTTTAATCTCTTCTTTTCCTCTTGTGCAGTCTTAGTTTCCAGTTCAAAAATAATGTATTATTTTACGAAAATGCTTAGCATTTATACACATATCGCCTCTGCGCAATGTGGATATACGAGTATACCAAGCAATTATTTTTATGAAGCAATGAACAAGGTATCCTGATATACGAGTATATATTGTCTCCAAACTACCAAAAGCAAATGAACTTCTGCCTAACTTTTTTAAATATAATTTATCAGAAAACATGTAACCCTCTCTTACCAGCAAATGTTGCCAGGATGTACCTTTCCGTTTTCTGAGCAGTGATATATAAAGGTCCGCCAACTTGCTTCAGAGTGTTAGCCGTGAAATACCAATCACAATCCATTAATTCGTGTCGTCTAGGAGGTACCTTTTCCATAGTCTCTACATCGATTTTTTTGCCTTCCACAAATGTTCGTGACGACGGTGATGTTTCTGATAGTGACATATGAAATTGTAATCCAATAATTTCCGAATTCCATATACCGATAACATCACAAGGTGATCCTTCAATAAAAGAAAAAAGTACACATTTGAGATTGAAACGGTTTTTATAAAAAAAAAAAGAAAAGACAAAAAGAACGGAGAATTATTTGTTACCCCTTTGTTCTCACAGATTGACAGATGGCATGACACCAAACGGGAATACAATAAGGTTGTTCGATGTCATGAAACTACAAGTTGGCAAACAATTTAAAATAAAATTGTGACAGGTTTCCGCTATATAGTAGACACTTTTTGCCAACAGATGGTAGCAATACACTTTGCAGTTGATATCTACGTACGAAGGGTCTGTATATTTAATGGTTGAGGGGAATTGATTTGAATAATAATAATAATAAAAAGGTTGGTCTCTCAGTTAACGCCGGAAAAATCGAACTTGTTCTGTTCACAAGAAGGCACAAGGTACCATGTATCGTCCCTCCAAAGCTACATGGGGGGCTATGTTTCGTTTCGCAGATTATGCCAGATACTTGGGGGTTATCGACAAGAAACTTAGTTAGAAATTGAATATACAAGACCGTGTCAGGAAGGCCTCGGTTGCCCTTTATTCCTGACGAAGGGTCTTGGACCCAAAATGAGGTCTTCCGCTTAAAGTGGTCCATTGGATTTATACGGTAATAGTGAAGCCCACGCTGAAGTACGGAGTACTAGTCTGGTGGCGAGCACTGGATAAGAAAACAAATTCTGATCTTCTAAGGAAAGTTCAAAGGCTATCATGTGTCTATATAACGGGTGCTTTAAAAACAACTCCTACAGTTGCGCTAGAGACAATACTTCACTTGCTTTTCGTTGATACCTTCGGGAAGCAAATGACGGCTAAAGCAGCAATAAGGTTTAGGGAATATTCACAGTTGGGATCACTCCAGGATCCTGATCGGCAAGAATACTGTTGGTAGTAAGACGTACTATGCTGTTCCTCACATTGACTTTGATGTCAGATATAAGACCGGAATTCCTAACAGAATTGCTTGGGAATCAGATGGACAGCGTATGCGGCTCGGAACTTTACTGAAAATAGAGAGGAACCGTCCGCTCCCTTATAATCGAATAGTATCAGTACCTAACCAGGATCTAAAGAGTACGGAAAGACTTTTGTCTATAAATAGGAAATGCATTAGTATAATAACAGGAGCCCTCACGGGGCAATGCTATTAGAACGGGTGTCCCTCCAACGATTTCTGTAGAAGCTGTAGAGATGAGAAGCAGGAGGAAACGATTACTCACCTTTAGTGCAAATATCCTGCCGTATCAATGTCGAAAAGGAAAACCATAAGGGTACACCTCTATGAAGATCTTAACGACTTAACCAGGCTTTATATTTACAAAATAGAGAGTTGCGTCTATGAATCTAGATGGTTCTGCGCATAGATGCAAAGTAGAAAAGGGTTGATACCGCAACGGTTACCCATTCTTGTCTTCCCTTAGGAAGAACTTAGTCATGTAGGGTTCCTGGTGCCGGAAATTTGGTTCTTCTTATAGTATCATAATGAACCTACCCTTGGTCGAAGTATGTCCCAGCCTGAGCGCTGACAGCCAGCTAACCTAACCTGACATACACTGCAGGCCAAAAGTTTGAGGCCTACCTAGACAACTGACTTCATTCATTCATGGAGATTGAATTTTAGGAACTACATTGCATCTTTTTATCTAAATTTTCTACCTGTACAATACACAAAACATTCAGAAAATAAAAGTCGGATTTTACACCCACGTTTTGAACAGTGGACGTTTTGCTTATAAATGTGGGAAAAACCAAATTTGTGGTTTATTGAGAAGTGTTTAGGTTTTTCATAATTATTCAATTTTATAATATTTTTCTTGATTCAGCACTTGTTTATAACTCCTTACATCAGAAGGGTTCTTAAATCCCAAAATTAGTCAACGTGGCTTGCAAGGGTCTTATATAAAAGTCACACTTTGAATTTAAAAGAATTTATTTGAGATTCTTCACGTCTTAAGTAAACAACTAATTAAAAATGGGAAAAGTCGCGGAAAGTACAATCGAGAAACGATCTGCAATGCCTTCTTAAAGAAGGATAATTGCAGCGGAAAGCTACTTTGGAGTTGAAGGTATCAAGGTGCTGCGTTCAGCGTGCCATTCACGGCACGCACGACTGGACGGAAGAAGATTTCACCAGAGTTTTATGGAGCGACTAATCCATGTTCGAGGTATTTGGCACAAAACGGAGAGTTTTCGTTAGACGCAGCACTGGGGACCTGCATGGCGATTGATCGGGAAACTACTGACTGTCCAAAACATGGATTGGACCAGAGCGCAACAATTAAGTTCATAATGTAGTGCTTGCTTTACCTCCTCGCGGTGGTCCCTGGGCAACTGCATGTATAAATCCTTATACATGTAGGCCAAAATTGCAAGTTCGAGATTGTCTGGGGTCTTATGCCTAGGCTAGGTAACCTGGGCCAGCAACCCGCGTTACCGAAACTTTAACCGGTACGGAAACCGACACAATGCCTCGGATAAGGACTGATAACACGTTGACGACCTTTGGCTATCATACCCGGACCAAGATTGGTTTCTGGAAAGTGAAGGCGCTCCTTGACTCTCAGAGTGAAGGACCTCAGAACGCCAGATTCCTTCAATTGGAGCATGAGTTCATGCGATATAGACCGGACATATTGGGAGTAAGCGAGATAAGATGGTTAGATGCGGGTGAGTACTAATCCCCAACGCGTAACACTGTATTACTCCACACCGGAAGACCATCCGGAAGCCCCCGTGGATATGGAATTGGACTGCTGCTAACGCCAACAGCACGCAGAGGTAGCCGCACGGTGATAGAATTTTAGCGGCCAGATTCCGGACGAGAGCACGTCGCGTCACCATTTTGCATTGCTACGCGCCCACGGATGGTTCGTCTGAGGAAGAAAAGGAGACCTTCTACAACCAGTTGGGAGTGTTCATAATGCAACACCCAACGGCGGCATTGTCATTGGGATGGGGGACCTAAATGCCAAGGTAGGCTGCGACAAACGAAGGGTTCAAACATGTTATGGGACGGCACGGACTAGGCAATCGCAATGACAACGGCGAATGATTTGTTGATTTTTGTAACGCAAATCGTCTTGTCAAAGGTGGCACCATGTTTGAGCACAAAGCCTGCCATAAAATCAGTTGGGTGTCAACTAACAGGCAAGCAACCTCCAACCAAATCTCCTAGACGTCCGATACAGACGAGGTGCCGATATGGGGTTGGTACGAGATCACCATCTTATGATAGCTACTCTCCGATTACGCACTGCTGCCGTTCGTAGATCTAACGACACAAGAATACCTAGGTTCAACGTAGACCGACTGAGAGTTCCCTCAGTGCGCCAAGAATTAAGGGGCCATCTCTCACGTGGAGTGGAAACAATCAGCAGCTCACTGCCCGCCACCATCCAAGACCATTGGTGCGCTGTGAAAACTGTTTTCACAGCAGGTGCTGAAAGGATTGTCGGTAAAGGGAAGCAGAAGAAGCAGCAGCGAGGTGCGACAGCAGAACCGTTTATAGAATCACTAAAGAGCTTATAGGTGGCCGAAGCTCTACTCAACACCCAGTGAAAGGCTTAGACGGTTCGTTGCTAATATCAGATGAGGATCAACTGAAGAGATGGAAGGAGCATTTTGCTTCGGTTCTAAACCGAGTATTCGCCAGCAATATGCACCCAAGTCAGACTGAAATGTCCGTAGAAAGAAATTCCCGAATCCGCACCACAACCCCCAGTAAGGAGGAGATTATTACCGCAATCAAAGCACTGAAAACTAATAAGGCGGTAGGACGGTACGCCAACAGCATCGGCAGAGCTACTGTTCCCACTTGTCGGGAGAACATGGAAAGCCGAGAGTTTTCCGGATGAGTGGAAAAAGGGAATGATCATCAAGCTCCCTAAAAAAGGCAACCTAATGCAGTGCGAAAACTGGAGAGGTATCTACGTGCTGCCTGCTGTGGCCAAGAAAATAGCTAGAATCATCCTGGAGCGAATCAAAGAACACCTTGAAGATACACTCGATGCCGAACAAGCGAGTTTCCGCTCTGGATCCTCCTGTGTCGACCACATCAACACCCTGCGGATCATCACTACTTCACCTGTTGTTCATCGATTTTGAAAAGGCGTTTGATAGTATCAGTCGGGAATTTATTTGGCGTGCCTTGCGCAGGAGAGAAATTCCTGATAAATTAATAGCAATTATCAAGGCTACATATGATGGGTCCACATGTCACGTTTTGCACAGAGGAAGGCTGTCTGAGGAATTCGAAGTCCAAAGTGGAGTTCGACAAGGCTGCATACTTTCACCAATACTGTTTTTATTGGTGATTAGCGATGTGCTGAATGCGGCCTTATCAACAGGAAATGAAGGAATTCGATGGAGTCTTACATCTGAACTCAAACACCTCGCCTGCCTGGAAGCAATTGATTAATTAGCACTCTAAACGAACTTTCGACGTTCAGACTTAGAACTGCGTCAGTAATCGAAATTCTTCTCACGTCACATTACACGTCTTAGTAGCTTGCCTTGATAATAGCTATCAGTTTGTTCCAAATTTCCCTCCTGTATGGTACGTCATACGAATGCTCTATTTACACTAACGAACTCCTAGAAGAAAGGCTCGGACTTTTAGTCCTTTTAGGCAAATCTAGTTCGGGAAACTTAAAAAAAAATCTCATATCTTAAAAAAATCTCATATCTCATAAAATTAGCCCTTTCTACTAAGTTTTAATCAAAATCTGAAAATTTCGTCAAAGCTCTATAAAAATCAGCAGATATTCTGATCAGAGCTGCCACTTTACCACGATCGTAGTAAATTTGCTAAATTTTGTTTAACATATTGACAGTTCTACTATGAAACGTCAGTAAGCAAATATGTACTTTATGTTAGTTCATGCAGGAGAGGAAGTTGATAATTTAACATATTTTCGTTTTGAATTTAATGACGATAAAAGAAATATAGATTGTGCTAATTCGTGTAACTATTAATTCTTTATGAATTAGATGGTAGGTACTGACAAATTTAGTGCGATTGCAAACGGTAAAATATTGGTTTTCGCGTTTAAAAATAGATGTGTAGTATTGGCACTAGGATTAAAAATTGCGAGTGGGTTACGAATTGAATTATGTAATTACAGAAAAAATAAAGGATATTAAAGGCTTCGTAAAGGTTGATTGCCTGAAAAGAAATAGTGTATTGAGATTGTTAAGTACTGCACAATTTTTATTCCATTAAAATAAGGATCATAGGAATAACGTACAAGTTTTAGCTGATAGTCAAAATAAGAAGAGCCCCCAAAAAGAGAGCGTGGTTCTACATAACGTATGCACAAATTGTAGAAAATATAAACATCTACATACTTTGTGTTACAAAATTTTTTTAAGTTTCTAATAATAATATTGAAGAGAAACGGAGATTTCGGATTTCCAAAATATTTACATTTATACTGCTTCGGATTCCAAAAAGCTAATATATAAAATTTAATTTTATTACCTTAAAATGGAAGACCGAAAAACTGGTGACATACAGACGGACGGACGGGCGAAAATGTCTAGGTCGACCTAACTTTTGATGCCAAGCTATGTTTTCTGAAATTTTCTGCAAGATGTATGCCGTATTTTTAAAAATTGTGTGTAGGTACACAATCCTGCAAAATACCAGAATTTAGCTCCAAGTTAATGGAATTGTATTATGAATATTTGGCACTGCGGAAGCGGTTGTTTTTTGTCATAAACCGCTACTAATCTGCGTATGGAGTTTTTATTTTATTTTATATTTTCCGCTTTCTGAATGAATGAATGAATGAATTACTGAAATCATTCTATAGCTCAAATCATTTGGTTACTTTCGATAGTACTCAATACATGTTTAATCTTTCAAGGATTCCATAGGGTCCTGGACTGGAAGACCAGAACATGTGTACAAATTCTCTTGCTTGACTAAACTAAAACATGCCTTATCTTAACATGGTATGTTCTTATCTTTATTGGGAGTGTACAAGTTGCTGGAGACATTGATGAAAAAAGTCCCAACATTTTCAACAATAAAAACCGAATGTAGCACTTTCGATTAAACCATCCTTCTTATGTCTCTATGACAGGCACGATTACATCATATTATTATAATTATTATTTCCATACCTTCTGGCTGTGTATTATCTATTCCATTACACTCCTTTAGACTCTCCAGTTCCCCTAGAACTTTCTCCATCACATGTGTTAAATTCGCTGTATTTGCATCACTAGGCACATTAGGGGATGGCGGACCCGGATTTAGTCCCTCCAGCGGTACAACTTCGCGAAATTGTATTCCCTTACTAGTGCGTTGGCCGGCTTCGTCTGAAAACAGAATTTTTACAATTACCGCCTAAGCATCCATCTTTTGCTGTGTATTTCAGTTTCAAAAGTAATTTAAAAAATTGACGAACGCTTGAAACAAATGTTCCCATTTGGGTAGCTTTCACAGCTCCTGGGGGAGGCATGTGTTTTTTTTTATATTTTATTTTATTCTGTTTTCCTTCTCATCACATTGAGTGCAAATGGGAGCAACAACAGAAAACAAATACACTAAACACCGACAAAAAAAAAAGGATATGTCAAGCAATCCATTTACGATTGAAAGGGAATTGAGATTGGGATCTCATCACCTTGTACATGTACAAGAACATGGAGTTGGGAAGTAGTGATACACCTGAGTGAGATTTTCTAAATTCCTCTTAAAAAATAAATAAATAAATAAATAACTTAAAGGAAGGAGAGAAGAATAAATTTTGCAGTCCTGTTTTTTTGGGGATATTTTCGTGTTCTTCAGTTCTGTGTGTGTATCCTGACAGGATGAATGAAATGAAATTCCAATAATTTACGTCTGAATGCTTCGATTGCTTTATGGCTTTGTGCCAATGTCGATGCCAGTGGAAATCATTTTTTTACTTCTCTCGCAAAGGAAATTATTTCCTGGCGGATAAGAAAGCCAAGACCTTAATACAAGCGGGTATATGAATTGGTGATATCCTGAAGTAAAATTAATTCATTGGTAGGATTTTCCGAAAATCCCTTTGGCTTGGTTTCTGTGCGAATGCCTACAGTGGTTGGACTTCTTATGATAAACTCATCATGATCCGAGTAGCAGGTGGGGAAATATGGGTGGAAGGATATTTATGGATTGAATTTATTAAAGGATATTTAGTGTTGTTTTTTGATTTTGATAGACCTTGTATTGGGCATAGTAGGAACAGTGGGTGGAGTTGATTCGTTTGAAGTGAATAAGGGATTTGCCAGAGTGAATCAATTAATTATTATTCATGCTTAAGGCGCGGCAGACGTTGATGGCCATGACTGAGTGCTTTATTAGTTGGCTAAGGAACTCTCTCATCGTTGTAATAAAGCCAATATCGATAGAAATCAAGATGATGGTAAAATCTCATCGTTAAGGCCAGACAGATTGGCTTTCTTGGTTTTTAGCTGACTATAAATTATTGGCTATTAGTTTAACGTAATTGTTGTTTGCGTCCTGACTTAGGGAGGAGTAGATAAGAGGTATTCCTTTTTTTCTTGTCGGGGGGAGAAACATTCAACTGAAGCAGTCAGACTTAATACTGATCCATTGCATTACCAGGAAGCAACTCCTTGTTAATGAAATTTCTTCGTCTTTTGTAGAAAGACGAGTAGGCGCTTCAGTGATGAGTAGCTTATGACATCAGCAATCACCACATCGACCCCAAAAATCTATCGCCTGATGCAAAGAAAGGACAACTGCAGAAGAGGTGTTCCGCAGTATCGTCACCCTCTCCACAGGTATCGCTGAAGGCGGAGTAGCTTAAGTCCAGCGCATTGAGATTTTTTGTGTAAATTGTAAAGTAAATTGTTTGCAGCCTTTTCTACCGAAACCGTACAAAAGTGTCAAAGTACCACAAAAAACAAAAAAAAAAAAAAAATAATAGAAAATACTAATACTAAATTCGCAGACCTGTGGCAGCATTGTCAACAAGCCATCAGAAATGCCCCCTCTGATGTACTGGATTTCACTCGGCGACCAAAATGAAATCAATGGTTTTATGAAGAGTATCGACTAGAAGAGAGGAGCACCGACTTCTCCGAATGAAGAAAAAGGAGCATGATAAGCGTACGGTTGAATCAGATGGCGATTTTCGAAAGTTTTACTAAAAAGCAATGAGACCATGCCAACGGTATAAGAAGCCTACAGAGATGAACAGGGAAACCTCATACTAGAGCAGCAGTCGGTACTGAGAATCTGGATAGAGCATTTCTGCAGGTTGTTAAACGCCAATAGGAACCAACTTTTCACTGACATTCAGAACGAACCACTCAACTTGGACGACGATGACAGCCAATACTTCCGATCTATATGAGGTGAGGATAGTAATATCGAAGCTAAAATCAAACAAAATCAAGCAGATGTGATGGCTTACCAGCCAAGCTATTTAAAGCAGTGGAAGATGATTTGGTAAGGAGCATGAACCAAGTTATTTATAAAATCTGGTCATATGCGAATATGCCAGAATAAAGAACTTCACCTAAAAGATCTTGTCTGTTCTGCAGTTTGAACGCCTAAGACCACTCAATAGTAACCTAATTTATCCTTATCAGTGCGGTTTTAGACCGCGAAAATTGACCATCAACCAGATTCACCTCAGATCCTGGGGAGAACCTAGGAATTTTAGATTGATAAAAGTCAAATAGCGTATAATTTAGACATCCCTGCTAAGCTCGTCCTTCTATGTAAGATGGCGACGCAGAATGCTCGCTGCTCCGCCAAGGTCGGTCAAAATGTGTCCTTATCGTTCCGTCAGGAATTGACTAAGGCAAGGCGATGCCCTATCTTGAGACTTCTTCAACACTTCACTTGAAAGAATCATCTATTTATTTCGCAAGAAATGTCAACTATGTCAACTCTACTGCGAAAGCATAACACTGGTAGTAGGGTGGCCATATGGCTAAAATGCAACTTGATCGTGATGATGACATCAGGAGGATGGAAAAAAACACTGTGAATCATAAGCAACGACAATAACAGTAAAACGAAAATACTCCGCAGTTATCTGGACGCCACCCTTGGAGTTCACTGAATCTTAATACCACCTGAGTTTCAAACCAACTGCACCAGTCTGTTTTTCTCTGTCTCTTCCCCTTCCCACAAAAAAAAAAACCCGTGTCCTAAAATTAGTATAAGGGTATTCATATCCCCTTTCATACGTGCAAATTATATAAAACAAAAAAAAATATACAAAACTCGAAAAGTCAGAGAGGCGGCGTTTATAAGTATTGAAATAGAAGCACCAAAGATGAATTTGACTTTGAACGAAGAACACAACAACAGCTAATAGGATAAAATATCACCTTCAAGGTAGTTAAAGAGTTCTGAAAGCCGAAGAATTACTCTTGCTAATCGCTATTTTTTTAGGATAAGAAGGCGAAGTAAAGCCATTTATTATGTGTGTGATGTACGGTCCAATTTGAATTGACGGGGTGTGGAGCAGAAGATTCAACAAAGTACTTTACGGGCCTTAGAACAACATCGGCCCGGACAAAAAGGTGCGAATCCAGCACCTAGGATGTATATGTGCAACATACTGTCCCGAAGAGTTTATTAACCCACTTCGGTAGGACAATCTAGCAGAGAAGAAGACCCCACCTAGGTTGAGTGCACAATTGGATAGGGAAATCAGCCAACTTCGCATGCAAAACGGGAGGCAGCTTTCTAAAGATCGAGCTGACTGGAGGGGTTTGTTGGCATTTTAATACCATTGTGGGCTCTAGGCATTTTTTTTCTCATATCATACATTATAAACATAAATGTCTGTCTATCCCATAATAATTCTAGGGTTTGCAGGTTTATGAAAAAGTAGGTCAAAAATAAAATTGCATTGGGGATAGGGTCTATTTAGGGCCCATTCTATTTTGTAGTAGTTTTTGAACAGAATCACTTACTGCAATACTTTAAGCATTTTTTAAAAGAGAATAAAGCGATGTTATTATATTAGGGTCAATCCACGAACGCCCACCATTCTGAACGACTCCCCTACGATTTGGTTCACAATTGGCAAAAATATACGTGTTGGTATTTTGACACTCAGAGCTAAATATTTTTACAGAATTCTGCTTGGGTTACGAGAAAAGGGATTCCAATATTACGCAGAAGATAATTTTGAAAATTTTTCCTTAGTCACAAAAAACCATATGCATATCGAAATGTGCTTAAACGGGGACCTATTGGTCCATTGGGTTAATTCCCCTTGGGTTAAGTTACCGCATCTAACACTGTTTCTAGTTAGCTGGTTCTTACTCGAACCAGCATGTGCTCCTTATGAATCTCGTTGAGCAAAACATGTGCTAACTCTCCCAGTTCTCCGAAGTGACTGTTTCCCATATGGAGAGAAGGTGTTTGATGGTTTCTATTTCTTCCTCATCTTGACAGCTTCTGCAGTAGTCCGGGGAGTTTATGCCCAGCCTTTTGGCCATAGTGCCGATTGTGCAATGCCTATCAGGATGCGGATTTCCTGTTCCCCCCTAGCTAGTAAGCTTTTGATTCTCCCCTTATTTAATTGTGGCCATACGCTGCGGGATATAACACAATCACCTCTTGATAACCAAGTAGTGTTGGTTCGTTCCCTGGTCCTAAGAATTATTTTCTCTTTCATTACACCAATAGAGATGTCTATTTGTGTGTGGATATGCTCTGCACTTAGTGCTAACCCTTTTCAGGCTAGTTCATCTGCGTGGATATTGCTAAGTTTGTTCAAGGTCTTACGACATTTACATACTGTTATGAAAGTGTAACTAACGCTTAAGATAAACTAAATTTAAATGGCAACCCAGATGGAGTTACAATGGTAATATTACAATAATATTTATCTTCCGTTCTTCATCCATTTAAAATTATTGTCAACCAATTACTTGGTATTGGTCATTGTCTCAATGAATGGAAATACTCTTTTATAATTAAAATTTTTAGAAGCGGCTATAGCAAATGATCGCAAATTATCAACTTGTATCAAAGCTTTCTGCAATTCCAAAATTGTTTTTAAGCAAAGTAAAATAAATTATTTCTAATAATCAACATGGCTTTGTTTTGTTCGGTATTTTTAATAGTTTTGAGAATTGCTTACAAGTTGATGTACTCTACACGGATTTAAAAAAAAACATTTGATAGAGCGCACCACACCTCACTTTTAGCAAAGTTTAAGTGTCTTTTTAATTATTTAACTAAAAGAAGGCAAATTGACATCTCGAATAAAAGAAGCAACTTCTGGCGTCCCACAAGTTAGTCAGCTCGGTCCGTTGCTATTTATTCTATTTGTGAATGATGTGAATGTGAATGATGCATGAAATATTCCAATTATGTATATTTTAAGTGTCGCTTTTGAAACTATTTTCTTGTATAAATGATATAGTTAACTACAAATAGTGGAATATTAATAGGTTGTTTGAATGATGTACGCTTTGGAGCTTAATATATCAAAATGTCAGATGTAATGTAATGAAGATTAACTAAAAAATCAAATCAGCATACCTCAAAACCCATATGTCATTTAATTGGTCATATCTCCGAAACTAAACCCCAACTTGAAAATCACCATCAATATATTTTCGTTTTAGAATAATTCACAGATTCACCACTGACCTTTTTGATGCACTTTAACTTTAGTACTAGGTATTATACATAGAATAGTTTCCGAAAAATTCTCTCCATTTATTGAATTTTACCAGAGATCCCAACTTGAAATGTTCAGTGCCGATACAGAATGAATAAACAAACAACACAAAAGAAAAATTAACAAAAAAATTAAATTCAAAATTAACATTTCATCATTCTGTTACTAGTGGTGCCAAAGTTATGATTTTATAAAACTAAGGCAAAATGTTTAATTTAGAATTTCTTCATAACCTTGACATTCCTCTCTTGTAACCCAAACAGGATCCTGTAAAAAGATCTTGCTCTGAGTGTCACCACACCTAGATGTATATTCCTGCCAATTTCGAACCAAATCACATTGGGGTCGCTCAGAGCATCCCATATAAGCTGGAGAAGGATTCACCACAAAAATTGATATTGCCCATGGTGATTAACTGTATATACTTAGGTGTAGGTAATTTTTCAAGTGCATTATCGTAGGCCCTAGACACTGCGTTTACTTGGCCTATTGGATAAGGTGGCGCTCTAGGCCCTGATCCATTTTTTTTTTATACCCGCTCCTAGGTGTATCAATTGTGATACATAGGAAATGATAACTCATTAGATTCCCCAACATAAACTGTATTGATTTTTAGTTTGGCTACGTTCCGCTTCAGAGATAGGAGACAGCACTGAGTTTATGACGCATTAATCTCAATTCAGTTTATGGCACAACAATTAATGATTGCATCAAAATCAAACTTTAGTTGGGACTTGGGAATTTGGGGTCCATGTCGTAGAAGTAAGCAAAGTGCTGTCGTCCACGAAGGAATGGATTAGATTGCGAGTAAGAGAGAGAGAGAGAGTCATTGATGAATATCGACAACTTTAAAAGCTGGCAATCCGTAAGAAGTACGATAGATCGGCTGTTTGGTGGAAAACGCTTTCGCGAAAGTATGTCACTAAACTCTTAAACTTCTCTAACACGCCTGCCTGTGCTCTGGATACTCTTGATATTTATATCTTCTATCTTAAACTAGGTGGTTCCTGGTATAACCCGTGTTGGAGCTTCAATGACCTTGCGCGACACTTATCTTTCTGACGCAATAACACCAGAAATCCAACGGCTTAGTAAATTTAAAGACGATTTTCTCAAGCTCAGGACAGCATTTTTGGGGAATCTGAGCTAGGAAGGATTTGTAGCCGAATTTTTACAGATGGCTCTTAACTTCTTGTTAGGTAAACATGCGTCTGTCTTTTAAGCGGGGACTTATGCAATTGTAATGGCTATGAACTCTATTTTAAAAAATAGGTGGAGGGGACGGAGTATCTGTGTCCTTAGTGACAGGTAGGCTACGCTTAAGGCCTTGATCAGCCCTTTAATTACAAAATTGTTCGAGAATCCAAGACAATGCGATTACTGGAAATGAGAACTCCCATGAACGAATCAGAGGAGGACTATAAGGACCAGAATCTGCGTTGGATCTTCCTGCGTCCTCGGTCAGGGCTGTCATTGACGATTGGGCTTCCAATGAGTGGGTGGCATGAATCTGCGAGATGCATGCAGACTAAACGAATGCTCCAGAAAGTCTGATACTATAAGCTCCTCATCGCTGAAGCTCTTACGGAAGTTTCATAAACAGGGGGTTGCTTTCTAGTAGTAAAATGGACCAGTATCGAGTTTTTCCTACCCGGACGAAAAAAAAAAACAGATGAAAGAGTTTAAATAGAGGTTTCACCAGGGTAGAAGAACACATCTTCATGGGAGAGATCCCATCTGGATTGGAAGATTTGTTACAATTGAGATCTTTAAGGACTCGACCTATTGAATAGATTACAAAATATAATTTTTCGAAAGAGTATAGAATTAGCATAGGTGGGGAGAAAGAGCTGTAAGATAAGGTGAAATTTGATGCGAATATTGTAACTGGCGGTCGATGAGCCATTCCCTGAAATAGTCAAATGGAAATTCATTTGACGAAAGACCAAAAAGAATTTTCTGTCTTTAGTGCATTGTTGAATTTGTTGCCTAACTTTTTGGTCTCGTAGGAATTTAGCATGTCAAACAGTGACACTGCAGTAATTTCGAGCACGGTTGTAGAGACTACAGATTTCTTCAGATTGGTGTTTGACGCCATAACTCAAAAGCCTCTTCCTTCCTCCGGATAGCACCCGCTGAGATCGGATTGAACAACAAATCCTTCTTTTGTTTTATGGCTAATTGATTCACTTGGAATAAAGGAGCACATTCGAAGCTTTATCTACTAGCTGAGTGAGGTGTTGTTGATCCAGATTGACAAAGCAAACTAGTATTGTGAACATTGAAATCTCCCGCAACAACGCTGTAGGGAAGAATACTAGTTACGGACTCCGAAATTTGGTCGAGGTGGTTAGGTGCCAATAATTTGATTGAGCTCAGGGTTCTATACGGAAGGTAAAAGTGTACTATGTTGCCTTCTAATAGTAAATTTGACCCAGAAGAATTAAAAGAAGGGCTCGTCTGAGCTACCAAGTTGGGCCTGCAGCTAAAAGCTAACCCGGTTTTAACATAGAGTGCGATACCTCTGTGTGACAATTCAGAGTTTACACGTAACGTAAGCAAGTACTCGTAAGTATGCAACTTTCCCGGCACGAATAGTGACATCGCTAATATAGCTGATGCTTCTGGTGGAATCAGTGATTCAAATTAGTGAATCGATGTAGTGTTATAAGTAGTTCGATGAGTTAAGTTCTAGGTAAAACCGCCTTCCAAATGCAGGGTACCTGAAAGTCAAAACTTTACGTGTGTACGCGCAGTTATCAAGCTCACAAAACATATACTAAAAGGCGAGATGGCACACTAAATCATGGATCCTGCCGCAGTCGCACACCCAAATGTATTTCGGCCTCATACCTACAGCAATGATATGAAACATAAATTTAGTGCTAATCGTCCGAGTAAGCAAGATCTTACAATGCAGCAAAAAAATGCAATTACCTGGATTTGTTACAACTGGACTACTTGCAATATTTGGAACAGATGTCAGCATACTATTAGCGGACTTGAGCACGTCATTCAACCCATTTCCAGTTCCAATAACTGGCAACGAACTCGAATCTATCAGAGGTTTAGAAAACACTTCTGGAAATGAATCAGCACTGCGTGTTTTAATACGTGGTCCATAATCATCCATGTCGGTTCTACTTCTTCTTCGTCGTTCATCTTCTGCTTCGTCCGCCTCTGCATCGTATTCAATTAGTTCTTTCGATTGCTCTTCCAAAAGATTTGGCCAGGATCTACAATCTCGTAAATTCTTTCTTCTGCCATCAATTTTCAATTTTCTCCGCCACCTATCGCTTGGCAACCCATGCCGGTTGTTATCGTCGCCGCCACCAATTCTTTCAGCCAATTCATTCGTTTCACTGCCGGAAACATCATCCACAGCATTGCCATCGAGGATGCTTTTACTGTTGCCACTCCTCCTGCATCGACAATCGACATCCATGTGCCTCGCTTGTGATTTTGTTGATATCGGCGATAGTTGCCATTTCTCAGCACCACCACTACCACCCATTGGCAATGAATTTGAAGACAACGACGGCCGCATTCTCCTGTTCTCCCATTCTGGCCTTGAACTTTGCCCCTTGGCTACATTCATTTCAGAATAATATGACTTCTTCACTCTATAGGGTCGAGGGCAGGTCCTGTGGCTTGCTTTACGTATTTTACGAGCTTGTCGATAGTCCAATTGCTTTATATCCTGTCCAACCACTTGAGCATCTATCAATTCGGGATATTCTTTGGCAACGTCAGCAGCCATATTAGGGGCAGTAGATGCAACAGCTGGTGGAAGAATATCATGGGAACGTGAAGGATCCGCTTCATCGACCAATTTTTGAGTATAATTGCCATCCTGAGAATCGCTTTTCTCTTGCTGCTCCTTAAGTTGTTCGTAAAGAATTTGGCCGACCAGATCAAGAATATTATTAACCGTCTCTGAGGTGCTTTTGTTGTATTCACTTTCTGCAAGATTTGATGTTGCATTCAGTCGATTCTGGAACGTTGAGTACAAATTTATTTTGGCAGACGCTGAAGTGGCATCAACCAAGCCCTGGCTCTTTATATCGATGAATTCAGGCATCATTGTCATCAGATAAATAAGGATAATTGCTGGGGTTCCATTGCGGTTCATCGCATTTTCGCCCGCAGTCGCGTAATAGAAAAATTGAAATCAAATTGAAAAATATGAAATAAATTTATGGGGAAACTTCATAAATAAAATTGACAGATTCTCTCGGATAGGGTGGGGCCGTATTTCAAATAAAAGTCAGAGAACAATTTTCTGTTATTTTCTTTATGTTTTTTATTTTTTTGTTTGCTCCCAGCAAAGTGGAGATTGGTTGGCTTGGATTTTAGAGTTGGTGGTTAAAGGTCAAGGGAGAAGTTCTTAAAAGTGATTGAATACACTCTTGGTTAAATAAGAGTGGGATATTTTCAGTTTAATGCAAAGTTTTTAGTTTCTGTTATTTTCTTTATGTTTTTTATTTTTTTGTTTGCTCCCAGCAAAGTGGAGATTGGTTGGCTTGGATTTTAGAGTTGGTGGTTAAAGGTCAAGGGAGAAGTTCTTAAAAGTGATTGAATACACTCTTGGTTAAATAAGAGTGGGATATTTTCAGTTTAATGCAAAGTTTTTAGTGTGCAATGGGAGTTTGATTCAACATCAAAAAGATACAACGCATTTTCATTGTTTGAAATAAATACTACAACTCGTCGATATGTACGTATGATATGTGAATTGTGAGTCTCAATTACATTTATTAACTGAATTTTTTATGAGACGTCTGATGTTCTGCACCCGTGCCCTCCATCGAGAGCGTATTACGATCTATGGTGTCCTTGGGCAACAGCACCGAGGCTTTTGATATCAGAAAAGGACTACGACAAGGTGACGCGCTGCCATGTCTCTAACATCATACTTGAAAGGATTATACAAAATTCTCAAAGTAACATCAGGGATACGATCTTTCAAAATCTGTACAACTACTCGTGTACGCCGATGACATTGACATAATTGGAGGTGTTAATGAATAACGCGTGGAATTTAAAAAAAAACAATTTATTCCGTATAAAGTCATATCATGACAAAATTAGAATAGGGATTCCCGCTGGTTATATACTATGCGGACGATGTCTATTGCTTGGTGGTTGCTAACTAAGTGCAAGAGTAAAATTAAAACCAAAAGTTCAATGTATAGATATCGCCAAAGCTACCACCGGTATTTCTCTCAAATGCAAATAGTCAATTTGGAAGCAAAATTAATTTAAATTTAGAATTCTAACATATTAATTTTAATTTAATATGACAATTTTTATGAAATAGTTATAAATTACAAAACGCATTTTTTTACAGAGGAAATTTATAAGCACCGAACTAACATTCTGGCCAATTGACCCAAAGAGAAATAAGATTTACTTGACTTCTGTCTAAAATAAAATCATGTTTTGAACTTTCTTCAGACCATTCGTATGTTGCATTCGAGTATTCATGCGACATCACACCCACTCCTGAACAACGTAAACTCTATAATAACAAAACGAACTGGGACGCATTCCAAAAATTCTTAGACTCAAAACTACAAACCAAGATATTACTCAAATCGCACACGTACATTGAAAGGTCAATGATCATGATCAATAAAAAAAGCTAGCTAAAGCACTTTCCAAAAGTATACCTATACCAAAACCTGGAAAAGATGCAACCAAAACAATTTCTTGCTGACCACTTAGCCTACTCCAAGTACTTTCAAAAATTTTCGAAAGACTATGGTGCGACCGTATGGAACACATATTGAAAATACTGAATGTAATACCTGACCACCAGTTCTCGATACGCAGCAAATTCAGAGAGTGACAAATAAAATGTCAACTGACTTCGAAGAGAAAAGATTCTGGAGTATTTCTAGACGTTCCTAAAGCCTTTGACACTGTATAGCATGCTAGTCTACTGCTAAAACTAGGAAATCTTATACCAACTGACTTCTATTTGATAATCAAAAGGTACCTAAATGAACGACACTTCTATGTTAAGTATGAAGACGACCACTCAAAACTATACACAACACGAGCTGGTGCCCACAAGGCAGCTTATTAGGACCACTACTAGTCAACCTTTATATCACAGACATTCCTCTACCGACAAATGCAACATCAAGATTACCACTTTTGCTGACGTCCCCATATTCCTTTATTCCAACAAATGCATACAAATAGCGACTATCCGATTTCAAAAAATTCTAGATGAGGACTGGCGCATAAAAATAAACCACTACAAAATGGTCCAGGTTATATTTACTACAAAAAGAAATTCCACACTTCACGCATTGAAAATCAACAAAAAAGATGTCTCCATTGAATAGGTAGTCAAATACCTATGAATGTATTTAGACAGCAAGCATATCTGGAAGCACCATACACCGGAAAAGCGGAACCAAATGAAGCATAACACAGCTATACTGGCTCCTATCACAAGATTCACCATTATCTATAAACAATAAAATGTTGGTATATAAAGCTAAAGTAAAACTAAATCTTTGCTTATGGACTTACATGTGCAGCGCACAAATCAAACACAAACAAAATCCAACGAAAACAATTGAAAAATACTACGAACCATATGTAGTTAACTCTGAATGATATATAACAAACAATGACACACATGAAGATCTTAAAATGCTCACTATAGCGCAAGAAAGCTAAAGGCACTTAGCAAGATTAATATCACACTCTAACAGCGATGTCAACACTCTGCCAAGACAAGAAAAGCTAAACAGACGATGGCTGAAAAGAATAAGACCTACGAAGGGGATTTTTTAAGTTCTCGGAATAGGGTTGAAGGGTTACAGGGTTTTTTTTTTTTTACAGGAAATATGTGAGATTTCATTTTTATTTACAAATTAGTTCGCCTGCAGTAGTCAAAAGAATAAGTTAAAGTCTGTTCCTGCAAAGTTCCTCAAAAAACAAGGAAAAAGTGTGGACAAAATACTAAGTGAATTACAATCAGTTTACGGAACTTCTTGTCCTGGTTAAACTATGGTTTACAATTAGTAGGGCTTATTTAAACAAGGTAGAGAGCCATGATGATGATCGCCTTGAAATACCACGCGACGTCACAACACATGGTTCTAAAAGTCGAATATGCTCTCATGGAAGACATTGGACTCAAATTAAAAGAAATTGCTGAAAGGCTCAAAATATCCGAAACAACGACTTTCAAAATTTTACATGTTTGCCAAGAATGCTTTATCTGCATCAAAAAAAAAAAAAAAAAAATGGTGTCAAGCGTTGTAGCAGTTTTCGGAGCTGTCTGTCTCCAATCCAGCAGAAGTTATCAACAAAATTATTACTGGAGACGTAACTTGGGTAAAAGGTGTAATCCAGCCCCAAATAATTTTAAGGTTTTACCATCAGCTGGGAAGGTTTGGCAATAGTGTTTTGGGATCCACAAGGAATCGTATTAATATGTAAATTATAAACCAAAAGTTACCAGCATTTAACAATGTTAATTTAAATTTATTAATTTGTTAATATGTAACTTAATATGTTTTTTCTATTGTTATTTGGAATGTTAATTTATAAAAATTATTGTGAGTCACTGTATGTAAACGCATCGCACCATCGTAACCAAAGTCCATCATCCAACAGCCGACCATCTGCAATAATGAATAATCAATAACTCACCATCACGCCATCTCATACATGCATCGTGCAGACATGCAGTTTTTCACCTCTCGTTTCTAACACATACACACACTTGATTGCATGAGGGGATGCATTACTCTCTGTTGCAGCGACACACACTGTTCGTGGTGAATATGGGTCGGCTGCTGATGGTCGATCATCGATGCTCTCGTCCACTTGGATTTCGGACTCAGGACTGTCTACACCTTGCTGATATACATTATATTTTTTGTTTAATACTTGTTCTAAGATGCTTAACAGAACTACTATGTAAAAAAAAACCATCGTTGGAAGCCGTAAATTAGTAGAAGACATTGCGATGGACAGGACACTTGAAGACTGGACAAAATTTCTTTGGAGTTCTAGGTTATTGGTTCAAACGAAGAGTCTGTCCATATGTCAGCAGACGAACAGCCATCTGATCAGTGTTTGGTGCCTTCCATGAAACATGGTGGAAGTCTCATATGCAGAATCTAAAGTACTTTTATAATGAGCAAAGAAGAGTATCGGGAAGGTCTTGAAAATAAAATATTGTCTTCTGGACTTCGGATTTTTGGACAACAAATTTATAAGCTGTGCAGGCAATACTTGGACAAGTGTTGTGCGCCCAAACAAGAGAACACACACGATCCCATTCCCACGCTCAAACAGTACGATCCATTTTCTCTTGATCATATGCGTCATAAATCATGCAATGCGACCGGCGGCGATCGGCATTGTAATATAACACGCTATTTTATGACATAATAAAACACAATAGCACATGCAATGCAACCGGTGACCGATATTTGCATAAAAGTAAGAGAAGCGAAGACATGGAGAAAAAGTGGAAACGATGAATGGGGCAGTCTGGTTCAGAGTGCAGGAGTAACAAGTACGCAATAAAACATAGCATTAGACTTCTGTCAGTGGTCTCATAAAAATAATTAGTTTCATTTCCTTCTTCTTTGTTCAGTTGTACCGGTAGATACAACATTCGGTGTTGATGTTCAGTTATATCGGCGGATATAACATTTGATGGCAGCGGTGAGATCTCTAGGATAAAGCATCTTCCTAGAGTCCCGGAAGAAAAAACCGCAAAGACAATTCAGTGAAAAATAAATAACTAAGCAATAATAAGCAAACTAAAGAAAGTATATTGCCAAAGACACAATAAGGCATAAAGTTTAAGTCTGGTTAAACAATATACTAATAACTAAATCAAATACTGAACTAATTCAGCGAGAAGAAAAGTCAAAATCAACCCACAGAGGTATTCCAATTCCTGTGGACGTAAAGAAGGAAAGAATAAATTGCCATGCAATATCAACAACAGTGCAACAGTACAACCAGACTCCAATACCATCAACTTTAATACCATCGACTCCAACACGATCGACTCCAATACCATCAACTCCAATACCAGCAACACCAAGAGCACAACAACGTAAGCAATTTGTTTTTTCTATTTCAATTAAAACTAGATAAAAAAAATGTATATATACATATATATATAATTTTGTTTTAATAATAAATATATCAAAAAAAAAAGAGAGTAATTCTCAAAGATGTACGAGTATGATATACACCAGACCTAAGATTCCTTAGAATTTAATAAATACCTATAAATAATCTCTAAAAATACACATATTGTAACATAAGTGTTAGAGGAAACTTATAATTTAATCAAATTTAGAATTGAAAAAAGAAAATTTGTTTAATAATACATTTGGTATAGAAAAAAAAATATATGTGATAGTGGAAAAATTAGATTTAGAATAAAGATTTCCCACATTCAACCCAAAAGGGCATTTAATTGGTCACAAGCCATTAAACTCATACCCGAGTTTGATGGTTCCGCAAGATTTCTGGACTTGCAAGATAAAAAAAACTGTTTCAGAGAAAGAAAAGCTAGAACTTATTGATATAGTTAAGTCAAAATTAACAGGCAGAGCATATAACGTTATCGTAAAATATAGCGATTATAATGCGTGGCCAGAGTTGAAAGAGGCACTAGTCAAAAGCTTCAGAAAAACTCGATCCATACCTGTGACACAGACTGAGATTTTCCAATTTCAGCAGAGGTTTAATGAATCAGTCATGCCTTATACGGAAAGAGCGAATGCATTGCTCGATGAACTGAACAATGCGAATGCCTCGACCCAGGACGCATCCACAAACGAAACAGTGATCCTAAGCAGTTTCTGTAATGGCCACGTACCTTAGTTAAAGCTTCTGGTAAAGAGCGCGAGATGTGAAGACCTCGATACAGCTGTCGATATCGCTATGGAGGAAGAAAAACTAGCGGTACCCAGACAAAGCTCAAACCATACGAACAAATATTGCCATAATTGCAAAACAAGAACACATGATACGAACGAATGTCGAAGGCCGACATTAACGAGTAATTTCAGAACCTCAAATAAATTCTCTTCAACACAGAGGCTTATATCCAACTTCTGCGACGTTTAGATATTGTAAAAAGCAAGGACACACGATAGATGTGTGCAGAAAAAGAGCTAACAATATCAGTTTAAATCAAGGAAACACAACCAATCCTAACCAGGGAAACTCTACGACATCTGGCCCGTCCAGCAAGCGAAGTCAGATGAAGAACATAAATCAAAATGCTTAAATCTCTTGAAATCTCAGAACCTCACAAAATTTCTGAGCCTCTCGAAATGTCAGAACCTCTCGAAATCTCAGAATCTCACGAAATTTCAGAGCCTCATAAAATCTCAGAACCACACAAAATCCCAGAACCTCACAAAATCTCTGAACCTAACGAAATCTCAGAGCCTCTAGAAATCTCAGAACCTCACGAAATCTCAAAAACTCTCAGAACCAAAGTCAAAACTTAATTCTCTGTTCCAAAACCAAAAATGAATGGGTAAATACAGAAACTATCACCGCATTAACAGGCATAAGTATCTACATCAACGCTAGGTACTATTAAGCTAAATCTAGAGTTCATTCCTGGCCAAAAGATCACTCACACGTTCCACATAATTCCAAATAACTTTCCATTTACACAAGATGGCATAATCGGCGAAGACTTCTTCAGAAAATTCAATGCAGCAGTGGACTAAAATGACGACTTATTTAAATATCACTACAAACACACACATTATCTAGTAGACTTCTGTTACGAGCACAGAACTTTGATTCATAAACTATGCACCAGTTACAGAAAACTCAGACCAAATACATTTCGCTGGAGAAATCCTACCAGGAGTATACATTTCATCAACAATCAATGGTTACGTACACATATCAGCACTAAACACGAACAACAAAGAAGCAAATATCCAAAACCTACTACTTAAACCCGAAAACGTGAACAACTACGAAGTGTATAACTTAAGCTCAACCATGATCACTTGATTAGTAGAAGAAAGATTGGCGAAACTACAGTCAGTGTTAGAACTAGAACATCTAAACAAGAAAGAAAAGAAGTCAATAGAAACAATATGTAGGGATTACAACCATCTATTTTTTATCAAAGGCGATCAACTAACGTCGACTTCTGGAATAAAACATTCCATCAAAACCGATTCAAAAGTACCAGGCAATGTTCGCCCATACCGATTACCTGAAATGCACAAACAAGAATTTAAGAGCCAAGCAGATAAGATGCTCCAAGACAACATAATTAGACCAAGCACTAGCCCATGGAATGCCCCACTACTCGTCGTCCCCAAGAAGGGAAATCAAAAATGGAGAGTAATAATAGACTATAGGAAATTGAATGAAGCTACAATTCAAGATGCATATCCAATCCCCAACATAGGAGACATTCTCGGACAAATCGGAGACTCTAATATTTTTCGACATTGGATCTAGCAAACGGTTTCCACCAAATAGAAGTTACTGAAGAGGATAGAGATAGAAAAAAACACGTTCAGCACACCCAACGGTCATTACGAGTTTAACCGAATGCCCTTTGGTCTACGCAACGCCCCACCAACATTCCAGAGACTCATTATTCTACCACTGAAAAGGAAGCTCTAGCAGTTCTTTGGGCGGAGACACACTTTCAACCTTATGTCTATGGCCGACGTTTTGAAGTCATTACCGACCATAAGTCGCTTGTATTGATGTTTAACATAAAATAACCCTCTCCAAGGATAAGGATAGACATAATAGAAAGAATACTATAACAATAAGTCATGAGGACATATTAACAAAAACAAATGTGACAATAGGTATAACAATAATTCTAATTGTAATTCTAGTAGTAGTAGCACGAAAATATCTAAAAATTAAGTTATCAATAAACAAAACAGAGTCAAACAATGTTATTGAGAATACTTAAAAGAAAAAAAATGTGTCAGCATAACAGAACGTTAAATGCCATCATTTAAGTCAGTAAAAAAAAGGCGGTCACACTCTCCGTTTGGCCATCACACTCTCCTGATCTTATTCCAATTCAGCTCTTGTGAGATGAGCTGGACAGAAGCATAACAAAAGATTTGTCGCCGAGCTCTCGTAAGGCAAATATCAAAAAACTGTTTTTGAAATTAGTGTCGGACATATCGGATGAATTCGATTATTTAGTTTGCAACTGTGTTTGTCAAAAAAAAAAAAATCTAGATATTTACACTCAAGGAACAAATATTCATAATAGATTTCCATTAACTTAGGTGTAAAGTCTGGCGTACATGCAATTTTAAAAATCCGCATCCACCTTGTAGAAAATTTTAAGACCTACATTTTTAATCACAAAGATTTTGTTTGCACGATTCACCGTTTTCGAGATATTAGCACTCAAAACAATTTCATTCAACTTTCTTCATGCTCGTATCTACTTTGGTACCAGCATCCCTCGTGTTTAAAACAAAATGTTCAAAAATGTTCTTCGAATTCCACAAATTTAAGGACATTCGCATTACATTCGTCAAACTTTTCAAATTTGCCTTCAAGCTATTGCATACACATTCGTGTACCATTACAGAAGTAGACATAAAAAAAAAAGCAAATAATCTCAAGGATAATTAAATTGCTTACTTTTAATTTCATTTGTCATCGCACTCTGTTACAGCGTATCCTTTTCGCCATAAGTTTGGAGCTCTTCATCACTGCCGAGTGATCGGGTGTGTGTGTGTGAATGAAATATTTTCGTATTTTTATTTAACGCAAGGGCTTTCAACAACCGCACTGACAGTCCCATAACTAAATTAAGAGCTCCGCCTTCCTGTTCACTGCCTCGATAAGTTTTTGCGCTTAATTGAAATATCTGGCCCAAGTTTGGAGAGTTTAAGAGGAGAAACTTTCAAGGAGCAACATTCAAACACATTAACCAAAGTATGTCATTCGTTGTGGGATGTTGAGGGTTGGATTTTGTAACCAAACTGGAATGGAGAGCGTCACTCCATAAGCATACACAAGAAGAAAAAGAAAAAAATAAGGTTCCTTAAATGCATAAGGAAGTGGTCCCATGGGCCGTGCCAGGAGAATGTACTTATAAGAGTGTGGATGGTGCTCTGTGGTGTATACGCGGTACCGCATACGCCGCTTTTGCCAAAAACTTCATCCTGGATGTTTTAATGTGCATTAAGTGGATTAAGGGATAAGACAGAGAGAACAGGACAGCTTCTTTAAGATGCTGTAAAAAGTACTCGTACATATTTCCCAGCATCTGGATGTTTTTGTTACGCTCTTGGCCACGAGGAGCAAATTTTGTTCGGTATAAATTGTGGTTTTGTTCAAAACCAAGGCTATAAATGTTGAACAAAGCAGCAAAGTGTATCTTTTCTGTGAACCGTATACCATACCGTAGCTACGAGTAGCAAGGAAGGAAGGAAATGCTGCGGAGTGGAGAATTTTGGTTTTCGAGAGAAAATAATATGTATTTCGGATGAAAATGTTTTAAAGTAGGTATTTAAGAAAGAAAAGTTGTCGCATGTGGCAAACAATAGGGATTATGTGTGTACTTGAGGATTTTAATGAATAACGCTTCATATTGCAAAGCCAGCTTCGTTACAACCGCATGTGAACTTGATCCATAACCAGTAAGTTATTCATATATAATCCTTTTGGTGTTACTTCTTAAAAATTAGCTGTGGAAAATAATATTGTTCTGATTTCCATTTCTAGTTTTATTTCATTTAATAGTATCTTTCCCAGCTGAAGGCAATTATTTTTCAGTATGTAATGATGAATGAAACACATATCTGCTTGAAATTCGAATGGACTATTAGAGTTTTGCTAGCAGGCGTTTGGCACTGCTGGCGCAATACATTGAAAATAATTTTGACTACAATATTTAGTATGGTTAGAAGTCTGTAGTACTTTCAAGACAAAGGTAAGTAGGTAAGCCAAATGTTTTCATATCCTATCCAGGTTATAATAAGTTTGATACATTGTTTGTAGCATAGAGAAAAAATAGCGATAACCCCCAAAAGTATATACATTTGTGATCAGCATCAGAAGATATGCCGATCTAGCCATATCCGTCCATATGTCACCACTTTTTGCACCTTAAGTTTTGCACTGGGAACATGGAATTTGGTATATAAGCTTTCTTTTGGTATATAAACTTCTAAAAGCAGTACAAGTGTAAACATTTTTAAAATCCGCCTAAAGATACGTCTACTTTTCAAACAATGCCGTTGTTATAATTTTTGATAGAAACTGGAAAATATTGTCTAAATATGTAGACGTTGACTACATTTCGTACAGACATTATACATGGCTACCACATATTTTGGGGACGATTTCTTAAAAACAGTATGTTTTGTTTTTTCAAAGCTACATATGTATTTGCGGTGATGGTTAGGTCACATTGTGAGTATCTCACCAGAACTTCGGTTACAAATTTTGGGACGCATGTCCACTTTCTGCTAAGAAAAAGTAGGGCAACAGTTTTGTTATAAAATTTCTTAAAAATCGCGGAAATATCCTCTGTATAGAAAGACATAAATGCATCTATTTTACAAATTTCGCAACAGCACGCTCACTTTATTAGGGGTGAGCTAGAAAATGAGGGATAGGGTACCATGCGATACGTTCTAAATGGATTGTAACGATCCTGCATATGTTTTGATAATCTTCCCAAAGAAAAGGTGAACCTAAAATGCTGGGTGTTCTGTGACAACTATTATAGGTTCATGAACAACAATAACCATGTGTTTTTCTTAGAGACTCCCAAATCAGAATGACCCATCCTTCGGCTCAATGTCGACTAAGTTCCCAATTTCTTATCAAAAAGAATTCCCATATCTTTCTGCCAGGTATAATGGAACTGGAAAAGGAAAGCGTTCAAATTCGCCTTCGTCCTTGCAATAGTCATTGTGGATTACACGGAGACTCTTCAGATGTGACAGTGAGTACCTATGCCAAATACAGAGTGTACATTACCACGGCTAAGCCTAGTCGGTCTAACTATACATAGACTTGGGATAAATTAGCTTTATCCCATATAGCCTAATTAAAAATACATTGCCTGATTTGTTTTTTTTTTTTAATTTTACATCGTTTTATTTGAAATTGTTAGGGATAGAAGAAAAACAAAAATAGCCAGGGTTGCCACTAAACAGTCTGAAAAAGTCTCAAAAAACAATTCTTGTGAATGGTTTGGATCCGTTTGTGTAGCGATGTACGAGTATGTCAGGATATGCGCGGGTGTTTTTTATATTCCAGGTCGAAGCTGTTTGGCCGCCATTTTGGTTTGATTGGCATTTGACGGTCATGAAGAGCAGTCGATAACAATATATTATGGAGCATCTAACGCCTCAACAACATGTTGAAGTTATTAATCATTCAATTGTGAAAACACGAAGAAATTTCTGTAATTTTCTTGCTTTAAATCATATGCCTAGCAAGTCAACCATTATAATAAAATAAATAACTTTGAAACTCAGGCGGAGGCATAAAAATTTGGAATGTCTCCGACAAATTTGATTAAAATAATTAATTATTATTTTTTTTTTATAATTTGCGCGCGCCAAAGAAGATATGAATACCCTTAAATTATTTCAGGGCACGGGCGTTTGTAGTAAGTGAGAGAGAAGGAAAGATTGGTGTAGTAGGTTTGAAACTTAGGTGGTAATAAGTTTTAGTAAACTGCAAGGGTGGCGTCCAGGTAACTTTGGAGAATTTTTGTTTCGCAGTATTTTTCCCGTCCTCCTGATTTCATCATCACAGTCAAGTTGCATTTCCAGCCATATGACCACCCCACTGCCAGTGTTATGCCTTCGCAGTAGAGTTGACATGAGCTTCACAATTGATCGACTGTTTTATTTATTTCATGTGAAATAAATAGATGATTCTTGACATTAGGATTTGAATCGTGAACGTGCAGCGAGACAAGCGATGATGCTACCACTACACCACTGCAATCCGTTGTAATGGAAAATGACCACAAGCGCCGGCAAGAGTACAGTGAAAAGGTTTTGCAACTCTACATTGACGACCACAAATTTGGGAAAAAATCGTCATGAGTGGCGATGTTTATTTCATTTGGTCCGGCGGCATATGTGAGTCATATTTTTTTAAAAACGCAAGAGGAAATGCTGCAACTATTACTGGCTATTTTTCAAAACTTCTTGGTGCCCGAATTGGATCGATTGGGTCTACAATACATGTGGTCCCACCACGACGGTGTCACATCACACACAGCTAACTATACGATGGATATTTTGCGAGGCGTTTTTCAGGCCGCATAATGTCCAACAGATGTGATATCGATTAGCCTCCTCGATCCCCTGATTTGACAGTCCCCGACTTCTTCCTTTGGGGGTATTTGAAGGGAAAGGTCTACGGAAACTAGCCAAACATAATCCCGATAATAAAGAACACCATTATTCAAGAATTTGTTGAAATATCACCCGAAATGTGCCAAAACGACATAAAAAATGCCTGTATGTATGTATGTACATATGAAAGAAGTTAAGTTTATTTAGCTAATTATATACCTACATAATTTTTTAAAATCCTGAATTGAATTTCAGTTTTCAATATTTTTCCTATTTTGTAGCTCAATATTGGTTCTTAGTTTCGAAAGTGTTCGTTTTTTTTTTATAATTTGCACGTATGAAAGGGGTTATGAATACCCTCATTTTAATTTTAGGACACGGGCGTTTTTTTTTTTTTTTTGAGGAAAGTGGAAGAGAGAGAGAGAAAGACAGATTGTTGTAGTTGGTTTGAAACTCAGCTGGTATTAAGTTTCAGTAAACTCCAAGGGTGGCGACCATATAACTGGGGAGCTTGTTTGTTTTGCTTTTTGTCGTTGCTCATGATTCACAGTATTTTTTTTCCGTCCTCCTGATGTCATCATCACGATCAAGTTGCATTTTAGCCATATGACCGCCCTACTGCCAGTGTTATGCCTTCGCAGTAGAGTTGACATAAGCTTTCGCAATTCATCGAATTTTTATTTATTTCATTCAAAATAAATAGATGATTATTAACATCAGGATTCGAACCGTGAACCTGTAGCGTGATAAGCGATGATGCACCACTACACCAAGGCCACCCTTGCAATATGAACCAAAAGTTCGTCTTAATTAGGAAACCTAGTATTCGAAGATTGGTACTAGAATCAAATAATTAGTATCTGTATTTAAATATTTGCCCAGATTATTGTCACAGCAGCCGTCTTCTTAATGCCCAAGATCGCTGCTGTTGACTCCGCCATACTTAGTAGAAGACAAGACAAGACACAGGTTTTCAACGAAAAACCACCCACCCAGCCCAAACTTGGCCCGAGTGGTTTTTTCCTTTTTTCCAATTTGAAAATTGCGAAACCGAAGATTTGCAGATCAGAACGAGATAAACGCGGCCGTAGAAAGTCATTTTGAATGCAAAGAAAAAGAATATTTTTTCGGTTGTATAAAGGCACTGTATACCCAATGTGAGAAATGCATTTCACTCGAGGGAGATTATATTGAGAAACAAATTTTTTTAATCGGATCTCTTCACTTAATGACTTATGCCGCGAACTTATCAGCCGCCCCTCGTACTCGTATATATGTATATGTACGAGTACTAGGAGGAATCTTAAACTTTATCACCTCTGATTTAGACTGCCAAATCTTTTCTTTTCAAAGTTAGAAAATTATGATGACATAAGTAGCGATAAGACACTGCTTATTTATCTAATGTGCTTATTGAAACAAACAGTTTGAATTATACAATTTAAATTTTAACAAAACAATTTCTATTACTAGAACAAACAAAACTTTTCGAGTATGTATGTATTTATATTGATTATGTACTCGTATCGATATTACATAAAGAATAAAGTTGGTCTTCTAGCTCCCGATCCAATGCTTTCCTGTGCTAGTCCGGCAAATGCACTCATGGCGTATCTAAGATAAGAACTGCAACATACTTTGTATTCCCAAATGGTGCCATTTTGTCGGAGGGTATTCTCACAAGACTGCAATCCATCTCTAGTATCCGCAAGTATCTTTTCACCAACTGGCCTCATTTCTTCTGACAACGAAGGTAGACGTTCTGATACAACAAAAATTACATTGTCACCGAAAGTAAGTACTTCATTGATGGCGGCATCACTGGCAGCAACTACTGTTGTATTTTCAGGCACGATTGAAATTTGAGAGGTTACTTCGCTAACGGGACTGGTGGGAGGGTCTGTTATTGCAGCTATAGTTGTTGAAGGTGTTGTGGAATTGGGTACAATAGATTGGGTCTAGAAAAGTAAACAGAAAAAAATAAAAATATTCAACTTATTAATGTTCTCTTGAATTTTAATTTTACCTGGGAAAGTCCCAATAAAATACATAATATAAATGCAGTAACAGAATTCATTATGAATAACGTTTGGCAGTATCGTCGGACGAAAATAAATCACTGGCGAATTAAGATTTTTAAAACGAATTCTATACCCTCGTGGATGCTTGTGATGAGATGAAATGATAAGATTATACATACATATATGTATGTATGTAGAGTAGGTATGCACTGATAAGACCTTTCACTTTGTGCAGAGCAAATTTATCTAGATTCATATCAAATATCTTTTTAATGACGCATTCCTATTTAAGTTTGTTTACGGTTTATTGGTGAAGTGGCGGTTATTGGTTTAAGGGTAAAAACTAGAGCTAACAACGTGAAACAGTGATGTGATTTTTGAAAAATTATTGAAAAGCCGGTTTAATTAAAAAAAATATAAAAAGATTAAAATTGAAATAGATTAGAAAACATTGAGGTAGATTTTACCATTCAAAATAGGTTGGAAAAAATCATATAAAGGCAATCTTAGGTGGATTGAATTCAGATAACTAGAAAAAACGCGCTTTTTGTTTTCTAAAAGAGACGGACAAAGACTATTGCCCTGAAATTTCAAGATTTGATTAATCTTTGTACTACCATAATGGAGAATCTTAAAAAAGTGTGTCTCTCAATGTCTGCCTGTACGTCTGAATGTACATAAGTATAGCAGACTGCAGCCTAAACGGCTGGTCGAATTTTCTTTAAACTTCATATCTAGAGTCCATTAATTCACTACTCGAAGCAAAACTGGAATTTTCATTTTAACGTTACTCGGGCGAATTTGTTCAAAATCGATATCTAAACAATATTTGACATATGTACAACGGGTGGGCCATCTGCTGGTTTCTTTTTAAATTACATGCTATTTTGACAATTACAGCAAGTTCGCTCTGAAAAAATTGACAGAAACACAGTATTATATCTCCGCGGTATGAAATGAATCGAATTACACTGGAACAATATTGAAAAATATTGAAAAATTATTGTCGAAATAGTGCGAATTTTGAAATTTTGTGAAAGTTTGTGATGAAAACTCGTGAGATTGGCATGCTAATTGATAACACAAGTTAAACTAAAAACTGAGAAAATTAACTTGGATGATCTCTGGTTTCAACAAAATGGCGCTACATGCCATACAAACCATCCAACAATCGATCTTTTCCGCACTATGTTTAGTAATTGTGTAATCAGCTGTTTTGGTGATGTTGCTTGGCCTCCGCGGAGCTGCGATTTGACGTCGTTTTACTTTTTTTTTGTGGGGTGCCGTTAATCGATATTATGCTGATAATCAACAAAAGATTTAGGCATTTAAGTACATACAATATTGATTGAAATATACTACAAAATTGTGTTGATAGGATGGCCTGCTACCAAACCAACCACGGCAACCATTTAAATAAAATTATTTTTCATAAATAATCGGAAGTGTACTCTGTTCAACAAATCAATCAATTTTATAGCAATTTTAATAAGAAACCAAATGAAACCAAAGGTCATGGCGTATACCTACTAAGTTAGGGAAATTGTAAAAAAAATTTATATTTTTAACAGATTTAAAAAAGAAAAATAACTCATTTTAGTGATTTTGTCTAAATTTCAAACTTAGGGTTTGCAAATAAAATACATATACGGATACATAGGCATGAGAAGACCTGTAAAGTAATTAAGTATTTTGGTACTGAAATACAACATAAGTACAAATACCTCGTACTTATTTTTTTTTTAAGTACAAGTACAATTCCTTGGTACTTTTACTTAAAAATTTCAAGTACTAGTACCGGCAATTGTACTTATACTTGCAATTTCTTCGAAGCACTTGAAAAACTATGTTACCACTATACCATGGCCACCTATTCGTCCGTCTGTCCGTGTGTCTTATTGTATTTAGTAGTGGCTAGGGAATTTAGAATCAGTTTAAGCTCTGCACGTCTTCCTAAGATAACATAAAGTTTACTACTGGGTCGCATATGTATGTATCTGCTGTTTATCTGCAAAAATTGAGATTTGAAATTTAAGCAAAATAAAAAATATAAAAATATAAATAAAATATTTTTTTTTTTTTTTTTTAAATTCAGTTAAAATTGCTAATACTAATTTTTGAAAATTTTTTAATTCTTGGTATGCGGTTGATGAGTAAACTACCGGTACACGTATTTTCTGCCAAACACCATCTGATAGCATATATGTACCTACATTAATTCAAATATGAAACTTGATCAAAATCGTAAGAGTCGTTTTCGAGCAAATCGAGTTTTTTTTTCAAAGTAACCGCTAAATTTGGGTTAGAATAAAAATTCTGATATGAAGATTGAAGATACAGGGAGACAGACAGAATTGTGAGACCCACTTTTTTGAGTTTCTCTATTGTAGTAGTGTTATGTTTGATAAAAATCTCGAGATTGAACATTTATAGGTGCATGGGAAAAAGACGTTCAAGCATCAAAGTACTTTATGTGCCGAGGGTTACGAAGTTATTACACTATGTATATTACTAGATATTAAAGAAGTAGATAATATTAAACTGTCTACTACTATAAAAACATTCTTCTTGCAGGGAGTCTTCTTTTCGAATGAATTACATAAAATTCAAATCGATTCGACGATATGGAAGAACTGATCTTTGGAGTTTATTTATAAAAGTTTATTAGCTTGTGAAAAAAAGAAGAAAAAAGAAAAAGTGTCAACATATGTATGTAATATGTAGGTAATTAGAACTTGAACTTATTTACAATAATGAAAAATACATATGAAAAAGATACAAACATGTTGTCTACTAAATTTAAACAACTTTAACCCAGAGTCTAGGAAAATGAAAGTCCGAAAAGTGTCCATTTTAGCTTTAAGCAAATTATTTAATTTATGGTCTTGAGAACCTTTTTCTCGAAGGACCATTGCCTTTTTTTGCAAAATTCTAATAAGTGACCAACTTGGCACAACTATTCCCCTCGACTATTTATAAACACGTCATTTCAATTTGCCCAAATACTCGTAATTATTTTAGAATGCCAATGAAGCATTCAGACAGACTAACACTCAACATTACAACCACTGTTCAACACTTCAGAGGCGCACTGACAGGATACGCTCTACATCACCACTTCCGGGTGTAAATTTCTTCGGCAAACTCTATTGCCGTTCATTGCTATTTACCCGGACGCAATATCGTCGTTGTTCTGCACTTTGCATTTTCGTTCCTCTCAAAGTCACTACCACTGTATGACAATCGATTAACAGCATGGCGGTGGTGAAGAAACAGGGAACGGGTATCAACTGTTTCATAGTATCATAACTCAGTGTGAAGGGGGCATCTGGCAAGGCATATCTTTTATAAGCTTGTTGCTGAAATCTACAGTCTTGAGCTATAATTGCGCGCGTTCACTAGGAAAACACGTAACATGCTACTGGGATAAACTTTGTCGTGGTAGTGACACTATCCCCTCATCCTAGCAACAAGGACAATATGCAACGAAGGAGAAACAGTCAACCACCAAGCGAAGTTTTCGGCAAACAAAAATTCATTTTCGTGTATTGTTAAGAGCAGCTGCAGTTGGATACAGTGAGCGACGTTTTCATTGATTCATGCTCAAAATGATAAATTTGTCTTCCTATATACATATATTTTCTAAAAAAAAGTGACCAATAGATGCCTCGTAGAAGTATCAGCTCCAGACAAATTTTAATGCAGAAAAAGACAAAAAATATAGCCAAAACAGTTGAACGTACTTGCTCCGTATGTGCTATTCATCTATAAATTGTTTAGATTCCAAATTTGAGGCAAGTAGATAAGAAACAACAGATATTGGCCTTTTCGTAAAATGCGTTAAAAGCTGTAAAACTTTATCGACCGTATGTCATGTCCTTAGATATGACAGAAATTATATAGATATCGACTTTGAATAAAATCAATTAAGCTATATACGTTAATTTCCGCATTTCCGATAATAAGTAAAGAGTACCGTTATTAAAATGTTTAGCAAACAACTGAGTATGTAATCTTATTGCAAAAGTCCATAAATCTTTATTGAAATCGTTGGAGCCGTTTTAGGGAAAATTTGACTTTTTAAAAATTGTCCTTAAGTAAAGTACCGTTAAGTTTGAGGCTAGAATGAAAATTCTATTTAAGCGTATGTATGTTTGTTCTCACACAGCTCGCTCGAGAACCATTAAAGACATTTTGATGAAATTTAATTTGTGAGGCGAGGGTCAACAATTTTTGAAACTTTTTCGTTAGTCGCCTAACTTAAGAACTCCTAAACGCATTTCGATGAAATATGGCATGTAGACTTGAACTGAAGTTAATAGTCTCACTTGAGTTTTGAGTTTTTTCATTCAAGATATTTTATAAAAAATATTTTTTTATTTCTATTTTTGGACTCCGTGAAATTTCAGCTTTAATAAGATATGTCGCGTGGTATTGTGTAAACAATTTTGTTTTTCTTGGGGTATATTATGCCCGCAAAAGCTGCAACATAGATACTCATATCTTTTACAATTTTGTTGGTCTAGCGGGTTCTATTCCTGTGCAAAATTTAAGTCAGCGGTTCAAAAGTTACAAACATGTGACAGGCACACGGAAGGAAGGACAGACAGACAGCGTGTTGAATCCATTAGTGTTCCGTCTATACCAGTTTTCGTACCAGAATTTTTTTTGTAATTTGCGCGCCGAGGGGGATATGAATACCCTTATACTATTACAGGGCACGGGCGTTGTGCAGATAGACAGAGAGAGAGAGAGAAAGAAAAAAAGATTTGGTATAGTGGTTTGAAACTCAGGTGGTATTAAGTTTCTGTAAACTTTTTATTGTCGTTGCTCATGATTCACAGTATTTTTACCGCCCTCTTGATGTCATCATCACGAACAAGTTGAGTTGACTGATTTAAGGATGGGGAAATTAACTTTGGATAAGCTTTTCCTAAATTTTCTAAACTGTTTGGTGGAAGCGATGGACTTTTAAGCAGGGCAATGACATGATACACACTGCAAGGACAACTAAAGCCTGCACTCAGTGTCAAATTGACTTCAATTTATTGCCTTTTATATTGCAGATACATTAGGTAAGTAAATTACAATTTAAATAAATAATTCAGCATTCCGGTTGCAACTTTAAAAACCATACAATTTTAATTAATAAAACTAAAGACTGCACAAAAAAAAAAAAAAAAGTATAGGTATATATTTGTTCATCCCATCATGGAACATATTACATGAAAGCTAGTGTTTTAAAGAATTCGAATACATAAAGAATATTTTCTTCATAAAGCAAAAAAAAGCGAAAATATTAATGCGAAAAATTGAAAAAATGTTGGTTTGCAAGGTTATGAGAAGGTTAAGTGAACAATTTGAAAAGTTTCCTAGCACAAGCAGTTTATGACAAAAAAAAAGAAGAAGATTTGGCTCTTAAATTTCATTTAGTTTTGATTGTTTGCAGACTACGAGTATATGTCAATCTTAACTTACGAACCAAATTTCATCAAAATCTGTTAAGGCAGTCTTGAGTTAGGCGGCCAATGAAAATGGTTTTAGCATTTTTAAAATCCCGCCCTCACACCCTACCCACGCTATATTCAATCTGACAACCTACATATTAGGTTAAACATCCAAATCAAATATCATTAAAATTTGTTCAGTGGTTCTCGAGCGAGTCATGTGAGAACAAACATACAGGCAGACATGTAACAAACATACAGGCAGACATGTAACAAACATACAGGCAGACAAAAATTGTTTGTGTTGACCTTACCTTCCAAAGCACACCGAAGCGATAAGACAGCTACACAATAGGCAAAGTTTGAGCCTTGCTAGATCCATAAAAGCGTGGTATGCAATACTTTTTTCCGCTTACTACTCCCATGACCGATAATTTTCCAGCGAGACTGTATAAACTTTCAGTTTCATACGAGTATGTGTATGTACCTAACTGCTACTAACAAGTTCTAATTATGATGAGCGACATCGGAGGTCGCTTCCCAAATGACTTTATCTTTTAATCACGTCTTGGTCATTAAAATTAATTCGTTTACCAGAAAACCAACCACAGAGGAAAAACAAATCCGGTGTTCGCTACCAGACACATCAGTCACCTGCTTAGTCATTCCTCATGCAGACAAGTGGAATCCCTTTGACACTTTGCTCATAAATATTTGTCTTTACTATGTATTCACATTTTCTAGAACACAGGTTCTAGACTCTATCTTTCCAAACGAGATATTCTTGCCAATCATATAAGCAGTGCCAACGGGAAGTACTTGTCGATCTTAGTCAACAGATTATGTGATCTGCATAATTCGCGTTATTACCAATCCTACAGACGATGGATTCAGCAATCCAAAAGAAATCACAGAACATTCATCTTGATCATAAAATCTCATTCAGGTAGTAACTTCTAACCGCAAAAAGTACCTACACTGATTTGTGTATAAAATAGAAGATTTCAGGGATCGTAGAACAATACTATCACTTACTGCCGGAGTGTCCACTTCGGAACGATCAGACACAGAAATCTGCAATAAAATGCAGTGCACTTTGGTTACATTTGTCATAGTGGCGTTGCTGATCAACTTCTCAGAATCTTTATTCTTTCCTTTCCAATATCGTCGTGGCGGTTATGGTGGTCGCGGCTATAACAGACCAAGACAGCGAACTGGCAGAACGTATTCGGATATCGCAAGAGTGATAAATACCAATCCTTACGGATCACCCGGACTGGGGCCGTTTCCAGCACAACCTTTCTGGTCGTATGGATAGCCTCATCGAACAAAATTACAGCAAGGGTTTTTAATGCTAGTGTCAAATAAATCGAAAATATAATATTTTAAAGTATGTTTACATTTGATCGTATATATCTCAGTGAGTTATGGTAACCAAAGAATGAGGTACGGAATCCTTTTTTAGATGATGATTATGACGAAAATGGCTACAAATTATGTCAGTGATCGGGAGTGCTAATGCATATATGTAAAAGTTATAACTTGGCCATAGGCAGAGGAAGGGAGTTCTCTTAGATCGATTTGCGATAAAAAAAAAAAACCTGAGCGTGAGGTGAATTAATGTGAATTAATGTGGGATATACCCACAGCGCTGAATGGTTTAATGAACTTATTGATTAGTACTTCGTGGGTTTACGTATTTGGTATCTATTGTACTTATCTCGTAGACTTATTGTGAGATATAAAAGAGGTATATCTTGATATTTGGAAGGCATTACAGGCGATTTTTTTTTTTTTTTTTTGTTAATCTCAGTTGGAAAAGATTTCATAAGCATCGTGAATGGTGATAGTAAAAGTGATAATCTTTTCTATTCCACATTCGGCTAGAGATACAAAATTTCCAACTAAAAGTGAGTTAGCAGAAACTGCTTTATAGACCAGTTGCTATATTTAAATTTTCACCGGAAGTTCAGGAAACGTCCCAAACGACTGAATTTGTGATCTCACTTACCTTACGTATAATAGTCCTGAATCGAATGTAAAAAGTCACACAGAGTGCATTACATACGAGTATATACATAATTACCATTAAGTTTTAGAAAGTGGTAAACCCTGAATATTCCCAAATATATTACGATTTTGAGTAAAGATGAGCTACATTAAATTGAAAGTTGTTAACAACATTTTTCGTAGAGTTGTTTGTGCGGTATTCAATGCGAAAATGCACCGACAGACGGACAACAAATTGTTCGTAGAGATCATCCGTATTAGATAAATTGAACGAAACCTCAGTATCGTTTGCCTAACTCTCAAGAAAGGAGACCCTCTGAATTGCTTCAACTACAGTGGTATTAGTCTTCTCAACATCGCTTATAAGATCCTATCTGCCGTATTATGTGAACGCTTTAAATCTTTTGTGCACAATCTGATTAGTCTCTCTCTCTATTAGTGTGACTTTAGGCCAGGATCAAATACTCACATTGCAGTAGATCTGGGAAATAACCCGTCTATAGAGAAGAGCTGTACAAAGCCATGTCTAGTTTTGACATACCTGACCAACTCGTCCTGTGCATAATGACGACGGAGAATGCACGCTGGTCCATCAAAGTCGGTAACAACATCAAGGAGGCTTTTGATGTCAGAAAAAGACTACGACAAAGGGACGCACTGTAATGTGATTTCTTGACATCAACTTGAATATTGAAAGGATTGTACAAAATTCTCAAGCTAACATCAAAGATACGATCTTTCAAAAGTCTTTACAACTGCTCGCGTATGCCGACGACAGTTATATAATTGGGAGAACGCAGCGGGCTATCAGCGGTACATAGGACGAAATAGAAATGACGAAAATGGGTTTAGCGGAGGACAAAAAAAAAACAAAAACATATAATGTAATCAAAAACGGACAGTCAAGATCGGCGACTTGGACAGAACGTCACAATAGACGGCTAAAATTTTGAGGTAGTGATGGATTCGTCTACCTAGGCGACATTGTAAATTCAAAAAATTACACCAGCGCATAGATCAAGCAAAAAATCAATCTTACCAACTGCTGTTCCTTTGGCCTTAGAAGGCAATTGAGTAACAAAGCCCTCTCACGGACAACTAAGGTGATTTTATATAAGACTCTTATCATCCCAGCGGATGAAAACACCATTGGATGTTTTGAAAGAAAAATTCTTAGAGTGATTTTTGGTCCTGTTTGTATCCACGGGGAATGGAGGAGTAAATACAACAACGAACTCTACCGGTTGTACATCGACATGGACCTGGTCAGAAGAGTTCGAATTCATCGTCTCAGATGGCTAGGATATGTACGAGTACTTATATAGCGAATGGACATCAAAGTTTCGGTCCGGAAAGTCTTCGAGTCCACTCCAGAGGGACGACGCAGTAAAGGAAGATCTCAATTAAGGTGGAGCACACAAGTGCT
The DNA here is from genome assembly GCA_963082735.1 of Pocota personata. Classification (NCBI taxonomy): domain Eukaryota; kingdom Metazoa; phylum Arthropoda; class Insecta; order Diptera; family Syrphidae; genus Pocota; species Pocota personata. Next base: position 209,624,428 of record OY720429.1, read on the forward strand.
CAACCTCAACCAACTTCGTGTGTAAAACTGGAGGCGGTTATCACAAGATCGAGATGGCTGCATACGCTCAGGTCCGTTCTGGACTGTAGTGCCATTTAAAGAAAAATAGGTTTCAAGAGTTTAGTTTCAGTTTAGTAGTATTCCCTTTGCCAAAGTCTTTAAGTAATTTTGTATTATTTTAGACAAATTAACATGGAAGCTTAGAATTTTCGCTGACTGTAACATATTGTGTGCGAAAATTCGTGTGGAAAATTCGCTTACAAGACAAACTCGTCAGCCCACATTTAAATACTATTAAATTGAAAAGAGAAATGTTTTTTTGTTTTGTAAAATTTCTTGCACTATTTCCTTACGGTAATTAGTGGATAAATATTTTAGGTACAGGTAACAAGGTTTTGTTTGTGTTGCCAATCTTACTCGTAATTACGACTTCTGCTCTTTCTTAAGTCTTCTTGATAAATACATATGTACATAGCCATGCGAGTAGGCTAGTAGAAAACTAAGAAAATTAACGTATTCTTAGCGCTTTTATTTTAATAGATATTCACCTGAAAAATGTGAGCTATGAACTTTAATGCTCAACGCTATGCGGTGAGGAGACCTATTTCTTAAAGGTTCTTCAGTTTTACGGAATTGACTGAATGATACTTTAGAAAAGACGTGAAGCTCTGGACTCTAGCGATAGCTAGCTCGTACTCGTCCAGAGCGTAAACTTCCAAAGAACGCGTTCAATCCACTGTGATTCTGCTCGTATTTTGGTCTGAACTCTCTAAGCAAGATGTTCGCTGTGGATTTTCGCTAAAGGTGCAAACTGAATAGCTTTTTATCAACCATCTTCTGTTCGCGGAGCCGACTTAAAGATCCGAAATTAGCCTAAAAGTACGATTAGTCTGAAGTTTTTTTTATGGACGTCAAAAGTAGTTATGGAAGTTGGACTTGACAAATGTTAACCTTGAAGGTGTAAACGATTCTAGAACTATTTTAGTACATATTACAATAAAAAAAGCCGACTCTTTTAGAGCCTAAAATTAATATCCAATAAGTAATTTCAAACTTTGCGACCTAACACGGAACCTGCGGATCCTAAATTTGATCTCTCTACTCGCCAATCCAGCAACGAGCATAATAAACTGCAGGCCCAGAACCATCAATTTGAATCATCCGTTCCAAATCACCATGACAGAACGCAGTGCATGGGAGAATAGAGCCCCGTACTTAGACAATCCACATTCTATGCGGGTTACAGACCGATGAAGTGTGAAGTTGGTCTCAACTTCAAAATAGCAGTCTCTCTCGGAGGCTCAGCTTCTACTTTGCAGGCGGAAGAATACATGATAGAGTGCTGTGCGAGACAGTGCACTAGACGTGATCTTTTCAGAAAGACAGGCTCTCTCTAAGAACTCAAAATTTATATTATGTTAACTCCAAACTAGTATGTAACTCTCTGTACTCTGAAGCCGCTTGCTGCTATCAACGTAGTCTTACTTTTTAGGGTGTCCTGTCATTATGGCAATGAGATTCAGAAATTGCTTGCTAAGCTAGGCTCACTAGTTCTAGCTAGTTCTGAACCCTTCAGTGGTCACCAGTTACTTTAAACTATAGCTGGGAACTCCTCGGAGCTACAAGAGCAACTGAAAAGGTGTAATTTTACTCAAGAACTTCATAAAGCGAAGAGATTCATCAACTTCCCTTCCTAAAAGAGAAGCCAAGAACGGCACATTGCTTGTAGTAGATTGAAACGCTTTGGCAAATGGTTTATCTCCCCAACCGTTATTACCAAACAAACTACCAAAACGATCCTACCTATAGATCTCACACGCAACTTTTATGTCTCATAAAGCCAAACCTAACTAAGGTTCAAAGGGAGCAAACACAAAAGATAACTCTAGGTCGCAATGTTGGTCAGGTCTTCTTTGATCTAATAACTACATAATACGAAAAATTCAAATATTTGTTTGTATTAATTTCAATATACGGTGTCCTGTAACTCGACGAAAGTCTAAGCTGTGGGTAATACATTTTTACTACCATAACTTTCGAAACTTCCGCTGGAGAGACAACGTTGCCTAAGGAAATATTTATTTTTTTCGTTAATCTAGCTTTTTTACTAGAATGTCAAAACGGAACACTAAGGTCGTTTACACTAGCTACACAAAAGACATAGAAATCTGACCTTAAGCCACTAGCTTATATGAATTTCAGCGCTAATTTTAATCGTGTTTCGGGTGATTTGGTATTGTATGCGTACTGTAAAATTTTTGTTTTCGATATGTACATCTATGGCAATTGTTGTGCTTTTTTTTTTTTTTTATAATTCGCGCGCGCCAAAAGGAATATGAATAAATTTATACTGTTACAGGGCACGGGCTTTTAAGGAAAGGGAGAAGAGGAACAGAGGAGAAGCCTATGCACGTTGGCTTTAAATGTTTGAAGGTTGTAGTGATGGGGAAATACAGAGCTTGGTAGATCATTCCACATTCGTGTCGTTCGGCTTATAAACGAATCCCTATATTTAACAGTACGACCGTAGTTAGGCTTTAGGGAAACCTGATGTGCATTCGAAGCATGTCGCGTATTGCGGGTGAAATTTTGAAGGGGAGGAATGCAACTGGCTATTTCGCTGGAGCATTTTTTGTGGAAAAAACGATAAAACAGGGAGAGGCAGGAGACATTTCTCCGATGTTCTAATGAATGAATGGAATTCACAATGTCTCTATCACCTATAAGTTTTATCGCGCGATTTTGTACCCTATCAATAATGTGCAGAACGGTCTTGGGTGCACCAGACCAGATATGGGCGTTATATTCCAGCTTAGGGCGGATGAATGCCTTATAAATTGAGGCCAGATCAGACGGGGTAAAATATTTCTTTCATCGTTTAAGGAATCCTAGACATTTTGCAGCATTTTTGGCGACCTCGAATATGTGATCATTCCATCGAAGATGGTTATTAATACATTGGAATAGTAGTTAGGCCGTTCGCACACTGAGGTACATGGAAGTGCTCATACTGATAAGTGACTGAAGTCACAGACTCGCCACTGACATGTGTCAATACGTGTTGAGAGTATGCAAAATCATGAGAACCATATCTTAATCCGGTTTCATCTAATTTTAGTTGTTTTCAATCAAACGCATCTATATGTCCGACTTAACTCAAAACCTAAATTTCATCAATTGATTCAAATCTTTTCGTAATTCCACTTCATCTGAATTTGATAATTTTCAAGTGGGACTGCGAGCATTAGTCTAAGTATAGACTTCATCCAATTACATGTTGGCGGCTAAAAAAGATAATTTAGCATAATTTTGGATAAGCACGAAAAAAAAGAAAAGAACTATCAACAAAGAAGAGAACTTTTAAATGAGTTAAACTTTGGCTAACAATCTGGGTTCAAATTTCCTTTAATGTACGAGTATGTATGTACTCGTACGTATAAATAGTAGATGCTTGAAGTGGTCGCAAATTTCTAGTTCAATGCACCGGGAATGTCGTAATTTGAAACTGAAGTATTACATTTCTAGTGTTGCAGTTGCATGAGTCAGAGTTTGGAGATATTTTCAAAAGTGGCGCCGGTCGCCCACTTTGCCAAATGGAAATTCCAAACGACACTCAAAAAGATCAAGCAAGGCGACGAAAATTCCATGCATAAAACTGTAGACGTTTGGGAATTTATTTTCCATTCAACACGTTTAATTGAAAACTTAGCATCAACAACAATTTTAATTGTTTTTCTTGCCATGTCAGTCACTGAGTGCGGCTGCTTTTTGTGTCACAGACATCTGAGATTAATTGCATGAAAATTTCATTCTGCAAAAAAAAGACGAACATTTTTCCATTACGTTAACAATTTGCATTATTTGCATTTAATTAATGCAAAATTTGTGTTGTGATTGATGTCTTAGAAAAAGTTCACGGGGATCAATCAGCAAGCCATACTCAAATGTTTGGGTGGATAAAGAGTTTCAAGAAAAGCAGGGAGGAGTTTAAAAGATGATCGCTCAGGAAGACCATCAATTTAGACATGTGTTATAAAGTTCGAAAAATGTAAGAGAATCGACGACGAATGGTTGCCGAAGGGAAGTTATAGACCAAGAAGATTCAAAGCAGAAAGATCAGTTAAAAAAGTTATGGCCACTATATTCCTGGATGACGAAGGAGTTACTCTACTAAACATTTTTGAGCATAAGAAGACAGTGACAGAAACTTATTATGTTGAGGTTTTACGAAAACTAAAAGCTGCAATTCAGAATAAACGATCTGGAAAGTTCAATCAGAGTATTTCGATCCATTACGATAACACTCTAGCCCATTCTTCCATGTAATCTAGAAATGTTTTCAGAGAATTTCGCTGTGCTTCACTCTAGTTGGGTTCTTGCTCTTATAGCTCTCATTAAAGGGAAACTCGAAAAAGTGGGTCTCCTAATTCTGTCCTTGAATCTGTACTTCAAACTGTAACCTAAACACTTGAAAGTATTTGCTTCAAACCTTATATTTGGGGTTTCACCCCGAGGTGAAATCTAAATTTTCACCCTAACCTCAAAATTAACGGTACTTTACTTTAGCAAATTTTGTAAAAGCGCAATTTTCTAAAAAAAATGGTTATAACGATTTTAATCATATCTGACCTCCGTCTGTAATAAATCTGCGTACTCAGTTTTTTGCTAATAATTCGAATGGTTATTAGCCGACTTGCGAAAATGGATATTTCTCGGATATTGCTGAGATGATTTTACTCTAAATTGAAATCTTAGTCTCTGAAGCCAGGAAGGATGCATTCGTCTCGTCAGGCGCCATTTTTAAAATCATAAACTCAGATGTGTTTTCAAGGATAGTAAGGAGAATGTTGGTGAAATGTAAACTCACCCAGGCAGGTATATCATTTCTCAATAAGAGACATCTGAATGACGGACGAATGTAAATTTAATTGGTTTGGGTCAATTCCGCGTATGATCCACGCTACACAAAAAGACCTTAAAACACGGCGGTTGGAACATAATGGTTTGGACAGGATTGAGTCGGTCCCATCTACTTAATAAAGGAGATAATGGCTGATGAATACTATATTTATATATTACAAACAGTACTTCTTCCGTATGCAGAAGTAAATTTTCTCCTAATTTGGACGTTGCAGGCAGACATACGGCTAAAGCCACAAACAAATGTATCACTATTAATAGAATTAGAGTTTTACCTTGGGCGTTGCAGTGTCTGGATCCGGTGAAGAACTTGTGAAAAAAAGAATGTTGTGATGTGGATCTATTCCCTTAACCATATGCAAGAAGTTGGTAGAGTGAATGCCAAAGAAATGCGAAGAGGTTATCAAAAATAAAGTCGTATTGTTTTGAAGTATTTGTAATAAGCTTGATTTAAACAAAATGTGGAATTATATTGAATATGTTCGTATGCATTATGATGTATTTATGTGACTGCCCTTACAATCGTACTAATTTCTTGAATTGCGAAAAGAACTGTAGCTAACTTCTCGATCTGACTAATGGTACAAGTACACGTCCTTAACCAGTTGTCAATATGTATACACCACAGCGGCCAAATACACTCTTACTTTGGTTGGTTGGTTGGTTGGTTGGTTGGTTTAAGAGCCACTTCTAGGAATATTGCTGTGCTTTGGGAATTATGCGTTGAGAGGGGATTTAGGTATTGGGATCATGGGGAGTATCAACGGGAAACTATGTCGTATAGTGTTCGGGGAATCGTACTGTTCGTCTGGCGGACTCCAATATATCCCCCATTACTTTCTTGCTGAGGGTGTGTAATATTCGGTATCCTTGGGGATCCCAGAATTTTCGGTCTTAACCTCGCTGTTGCAGGGCAGAGGCAGAGGAAGTGTTCTATATCTTCCTCATCAATCTCAATTGTGTTCTGCTTGAGTTAAGAACTCTTTTTGCTATGTTGTTACTCGGTTTTGTCATTACATATCTAGCCACTGTAAACGTGTCTAGATTCGGCCAGTAGTTATTGAATTTCCGTCGAATCTTCTCATTGATTATTGTTTCAATAGTTGTCAGAGGGACCCCAATTGTCTTATCAGGATTCAGTTCTATGTTGTCCGCTCCTTTCCTTGCCAGTTCGTTTGCCTTTTCGTTTCCCGGTACCCATGTAAGACGGACTCTATTGCGTCTGGCAAGTAAGTTCAATTTAGTTTTGCACTCCCTTACTAGTCGTGATTTCGAGATAGGGTTTGTGATTAATTTCAATTTCAATTTCAATTTATTTATTTATTTAACAAATATAGATTTAAGACTTTCGACTTGATACTGAAACATTAAAATGGTGGTTTAATTTAGATTTAATCCCTAACCTTATTCAAACATAGTTATTGTAGTACAGCTACAAAGCTAATAAATAAGAAAATATAATATAATTTCTATAATTTTTGTATCAACTATTCTTCTTAATGGCAAAGATAAAAAACTGTTTTTTGGAGACGTTGAACTTATATCGAGGTGGAATTAGAACTCGGCTTCTTGCGGATGATGAAACACTAGTTTTGAGAAAAGGTACTCTGGGGCCCGTTGCATTTTATTTTAAACAGACTTAATATTGTTTTATACTTCAGATAGGTCTCAAATGACATGCCATACATTACTGTATTCCGAGATATGGTCGAATCTACGAAGATTGTAAGCAAAACGGACGGCATTATTAAAACCAACATTGAGCTTACGTTTAGATAAGCTATCGAGGTACGTGAGTGTTAAAGAGATTTTTAATAGTGTTGGTGGAAAATTGAATTTGCTCATCAACGGTCGGCATGTAATATATGCTCTCCAGATTAGAGCATAAAACATCATTTAACTGCGATTTTTTGTTGATCGCCTTGAAATCTTTGTATTGAATAACGTTATTAACAACATTCTTTACTGTTTCAGTATTATAAAAAAGAAAAATTATGTCGTGTTTGGAGATCCCTGGAGCATCCAATTGATCATAAAAATTGATTTAAGCTGGCTTGTTTACTAAAAAAATGTAAAATTGTAGTATTTGTTGGGAAGAGGTGCAAAGAATCTAGGTTGACAATAAACTGTTCAAATCTCCTGCAATTATAAGTTGATTGTAGTTGATGGTAGTCTCTATCACATCAATAATATGACTAGAGCCATAAACATTCGTGGTTTATATATTACAGCTACAAGACATTTCTCAAAGCCACATACAATTTCAACAAATATATATTCAATTTCACTATTAACTGCAGATGACTGAACGACTTTGGATTTGATATTTGTATTAACAAACAGTGCTACACCACCCCCACTTTGTAAATTACGACCGCCTCTATAGATCTCGTATTCATTATAACCAATGTAAATATCAGATATATCGAAAGACAGCCATGATTCAGACACACATACAATATGCATATCGGAGTTCACAAAAGAAAGTTTAAATTCATCCAAATGCTTGAGTAAGCTTTGGGCATTAATGTGACATACTGATAACCCAGAGTATCTTTTCCTTAAAACTCCCAACATAGTATTCGTTTTATGAAATGTATTAGAAACTCGACCTCTGGACAATGCAATGATCGCGCTAATTGCTGCTTTGCTGTTCGAGCAGATGTCGATTTGCCTCCCTTCGCTGTATTTCAGTTGCCTTCATAATTGCATAGACTTCTGCTTGGAACACCGATACAAATGGTTCTAGGTGAATAGCAAGTTCAATCGGTGGGTTAGCACTAAAGATGCCAGCCCCTGATTCCCCTGATATGTTAGAGACGTCTGTATATACTGATAACCCGTTGGAGTTTCTTGTCGTTCTTTCATACATCCAATATTCCCTTGCGGGGAAAATAGTTTCGAAGTTGTTAAAGAACGTATACAATTTTTCAACAACATTACTGGGGCAGTCGATGAGTGGTGTCATTACTCTTATTATTTCGGTGATTTTTCGATGTCCCGTTTTTAAACCTTCGATGAAATGGCCGATAGTTCTAAGAAGTGAGGCTGAAAGACCGGCAATATTCTTAGCTTCGAGGTGCACTGGTAGAATGTTTAGTATCGCTTCCATGGCCGCGGTTGGTGTTAAGGATTGTGCTCCCGTAATACCCAGGCAGACCATAAGTTGCACCTTAGTTAGCAAGTCTCTAGCATACCTTTTGCTCATCACTGGCCACCATACAACTACACCATAGAAGATGATGGGTCTTATTATGCATTCGTATATCCAGTGGACTTGTTTCGGTTTCAAGCCCCATGACTTCCTGATGGCCCTCCTGCATATTTAATGTGCTCTCTTAGCTTTGGTAACTCTTTCTTCCATATTCTTTCTCCAGGTCAGTTTCCTGTCCAATATACTTGACGCTGTCACGGAGTTGCAGTGATACTCCTCCGAGTTGTGGAATGTTAAAGTCACTAGTTTTGGTTTTCTTTGTAAAGAGAACCAGTTCAATTTTATTTGGATTTATTTCTAATCAACTCTTCTCCGCCCATTTTTTTATGATTCGAAGGGTGTTTTGCATCAGCTCTCCTATGATGTTCAGGTGCTTACCTCTTATCAGAACGGCTAGGTCATCTGCGTACGCTACACATTTCGCAGAGGTTCCATCCAGTGCTTTTAAAAGGTTGTCCATTGTGAGCACCCACAGAAAAGGAGATATTATCCCCCCTGTGGTGTTCCTATACGAACTGTCCCCCTTCTTGTTACGTCTCCCAGTGAAGCTGTGATAATGCGGTTTGTAAGCATGTGTTCTAGCCAATTGTTTATTATTTGTTTTTTTTACAGTATATCGAGAGTGCGTCCACAATTTTTTGAGTTTTCACATTGTTAAATGCCCCTTCGATATCTAGAAAAACGCCTGCGACTGATTCCTTGGTTTCAAAAGCATCTTCTATTGTGGATACAATCTGGTGTAATGCCGTCTCAACTGATTTTCCTTCGAGGTATGCGTGTTGATTAGGACACAGCCGCGGGCCTCAACCAACAAGGGTCTCCAGCTGCTATCAGTCTCCAGTTTTACACATTAAGTTGGTTTCGGTCTCTTTTCACTTGTGTGAGCCATCTTAGGTGAGGTGGCCTTCCTTCCTTTACCGCGTCATCCCTCTGGTATGGATTCGAAGACTTTACGATCCGGAGCTTTGATGTGTATTCCCTCTACACGTCCTAGCTATCTTAGGCAATGAATTCGAACCTTCTGTCTAGATCGATGTCACCCGGTATAGTTCGTTGTTGTATCTTCTCGTAGCATTTTTCTTTCAAAATAACTAAAGGTGTCTTCATCCGCCTTTGATAACGTCCATTCTTCTGCGCTGTATAGCATGACTGGGATGATGAGGGTTTTATATAAGATCACCTTAATTGTCTGTGACAGGTTTTTGCTACTCATCTGCCTTCTTAGTTCAAAGCAACAATGGTTGGCAAGAGTGATATTTCGATTGATCTCTGGGCTGGTATCATTAATTGAAATTACAGCGGAGCCTAGGTAGACAAAGTCCTTCACTAACTTATAATTATAGCTGCCTATTGTGACGTCCAAAATACAGGAAGAGTGCCTTACATCAATCGCGACGTGATCAATTTGGTTCAGAGAGCCCCAGGTAACTTTATGAATACTGAGGTACGGAAATCGTGTGCTAGCTACAGTGATGTTTCACGCCGGCACAAATTCGATTAGTCTGAGTTCGTTTGCGGAGGTATTGCCGTACCGTAAGACCGTGTATTTTAAGACCGTGTTTTCTTTCCAATTTTTTCGTTAAAATCGAAAGCACGATTTTAATGCCATAATGTGGACTTTTGTCTTAAGTCCCGCCGAGAAGCTCATAAAAGCAATCTTTGGACACGTCGTCCATATTCTCTGTGGGGGCGTGAGGGCATATTAGGCTGATATTTTTAAATTTTGCTTTAATACGGATTGTCATCAGGCATTCGCTAACATGCCTAGAGCTCAAGACTTCTTGCCTAAGTCTGTCTCTGATGACAAATCCGTCACCGTAGAAGATGTCATAGTTTTTTATCGCCTTCTTACCCGGTTGGATCACTTATTTTATGACGGTGAAATCTGCTTTATAGCAGACTAGGCCTCCGCTAATTGTTCGTTTTCGTGGTTCGTCAACTGTAAAATCATCCTTATCCGAGGCTTGTTGTTGCTTCGTACAAATATTTACACTAATCGCTATAGAATGTGGACCTAATGTTGGTTCTCCAAGCCATATTAATTGGTTTGTCCATAAGTGTGTGTAACTCAATGCAATAACTTTCAAATCAAAAGCAACTATTAATACGACATAGACCGTGAAACAATTCAATTCCTAATACATCATGTGCTATCTAAAATATCCTCGAACTCGTCGCATTATCTCTCCCATCAATGGCCCCACACCTGCCAAACGAACAAAACTCCTTTTTTAATTTATTCTGACGTTGTGCTGAAAAAGGAAAAAAAAAGTGAAGAAAACTCATTTCGTGGCATTTAACTTTCACAATAAAAATGGCATGTGATCCATTATATTAGCTGGTAACTGTTAGTCAACGTAAACATTTACTCATTAAAAAAACGAAGAAATCACTTTTTCTTCTTTCAGGACCGCCCACCTTCCACCTTCATCATCTATCTGTCGTTTATCTTAAATCTCAAGTATTTTTATTTATTGACGTGATTTCCTTCGTTTCCTTCATTTCCTATCCAATCTGCGACTTCGTCCTGCTGCAATGTAACTGATACAGAATCGTCTACGTAGTAGGTGTTCTGTTTTAGCGCCAATCTACTCAAATATTAATCTCACATTCGCACACATTCTGCGACACTTGATTCCCATTTCGGGTTACGTTGCGTCGTTCGCCGCCCCTCCCCCAACTGGTAGGGGACTAGAGCAGGTGAATTCACGACTCCACGAGGTGCTTCACTTCATTTTAGGGATTGGAAATCCGGTTTACCACCGTTTCCTTATAATGTACGTTACCATCACCACCTGAGTATCGTTATTCCTGCTCCTTTCTATTCCGTGCTCATTCGAGGTAATTTGATATGATTGCACGCATTTAGTTAAGCGACTGAAAGAGATCGTAATGATGATGTCATTATCTTTGAGAATGTTTCCTGGAAAAGAAAAATCGCGAAACCAGGCATCCTTTGCTCTTTGCTACGTCTGTTTGAGTGGAATTGAGGAGGCCAATTTAAACTGATACGATGTGGGGGGTGTTGATGGTTGTTAGAGAATCCTAGTATGGCATCATCCACAGCTGCACATAATGAAATAACAAAGTTAGCAACTCAATTATCGAGTGAAATCGAGGAAAATGTCGCTAAGGCGCCTAATGTGTGGGTAAATTGTTTTGCTGCCCCTCACACTTTGATAAAGTCCGCTTTGGGTGTAAATGTGTGTATGGAATTGATTTTCTTTGATATCGGGGCAGCTTTTGAAGTGTTAAACAGGATGTTTCAAATGAGCATGCCCGTTGCTTACATCTAAAAGCACTACGATAGGAAGGTAGTTAATTTTAGTTAACTTTGAGTCTCTCGTATCTGATCTGTATGATAGGCCCGTTTCGTTTAAAAAAAAAATCACTTAACATTTAATTTCCAAATCTTAATATATTTATGATCTTTGATTTGTTGGATGTGTCTCCGCCCCGAATAGCAGAATAACTATTAAAACATCGGAAAAATTCATGAAAAAAAAATTTATGAAGAAAATTTATTTTCTCATACATTTTGTATAGAACGGCTCTTTTGATGATATCTCGAGAACGGATTGACTGATTTCGATGAATTTTTTTTTTTGTTCGTCTTGGCTGAACAAGGCCTTGACGAAGAAGTCTCGACAAGTTTCTTCGCGCATTGGAAAAGTAAGAAAATCACAAAAAAATTAAATCCGTATACAACGCCATCTCTGATACGAGACAGAAACAAAAATGAACATGGCGTTGTATGCTGGTTCCGGTAACGCAAGTAGATAGCGTTTTGCGCATTGTCCTTTGACAGCTGATTCAGTTGCGCGGTCCTTTCATTGTATACCATTAAGCTAGCTGTGCAGACGTGCGCCGCGATTTATCACCATTTTTTTTCGAGTTTTCATCAACTTTCATTCAGTTTTCGACTCTTATTTCATTTTAATACGATTCAATTAATTCTCTTCAAACGATTTTTTCTGAAATTCATCAGGAAAAGTGATTTCAAATAGATGAGTTCAGTTTGTTGAAGTGCACGTTGTCAAAGGTTATGTATGATAGTTTGTCATTGTGCGCGCATCGATAATCAATCCAATCGGTAATTTTGGACTGCGTGTTTGATTTTCCAGGCGGATTCGTTCATAATTCTGTGGAATTCTATTTTTGATGGTGATTTTCAAACGGTAAGTTGCGCGCATCGTAAAATTGCTTCATTATGTAATTTTGAATTGTGTGATTAATTTTCCAGTGTTATTTACAATGCCGCGAGCCGGAAGATCGAATCTTTCACAACGAAGCCGTAATGCAATCGCACCAACTTCGTGCATCACAAATACAAGAACAAAGAGAGGCAGTACGTCAAACGTCTGAGTTGACAATGAGAAATCGTCGAGCTTATCGCACAGATCAACAACGTGCTAATCTTTGACGCGCAAGAAGAAATGCTTCAAGTGTTGATTAGAATTGAGTAGCGTTTCAATACGATTGCACAATTGACTACAGTTCGCATCCTTTCGTTCGAATTGGCCCAATGGAGGTTGTGTGCGACCATTGCGGTGTATTGAAGTTTGCTAGAGAAACGCCTGGATTGTGCTGTCTCATTGGCAACCTCAGCCATTGCTTTGGCGAAACACCAGAATCACGATATTTTCTATCGTACACTCAAATATAAAATGGATGTTTCCAAATGACTTCATTTGGAGCAGACATTATCAAAGAACGTGTATTCAATCCGACATTCAAGGTAATTTCTGCTAGAGAGAGAGAGTAAACGTTCATTTTCATTTGGTGATCATAAATCAGTAATTCTGACTTCACCTTCGACTTTAAAGATCCACGGCCAAATTCACCATCGAATTGGGTCATTGCAACCGCTTGAAGACGCACAGCATAGATTCATCCAAATTTACTTCATGGGTAATATGGAGGACCAACTTGTTCGGCGTCAAACGATCAATATGGCAATGAAAAGAGCAATTCTTCAAGATCTGCAGTAACTACTTCATGAACATCATGCATTGGTTCGGTTGTTCAATACAAGACAGAAACAAAGAGAATGAAAAATGTTGTATATCACAAGGTGCTTCAATGAAGGGAATCGACCCGAGTGCAACCCATCCAGCAAATAGTTTGGGAGAAAGTAGCGCAACAATGCTACGCAAATCATTTCGATTCACTTCAATATAGCAAGTGCCTTGCTGCCACGTGAATTACATTCATTTTCATTCATTTTGATTTTGGTATTGTACATTTATGAACTTAATTCATTTTGAGTATTCATTTTATCTTAATAAAAAACTAAATTAAATTCAGCTAATAAGTTAACACAACATTTATTGATTCTGAGGCGGTACGAAGTTCGCCGGGTCAGCTAGTTATAAACCAATATAAATTAAAACACTCTCGCAATTGTTTTCGTTAACATAATGTTGACAACAACGACTTTTACTAACATTGATAGCAGGAAAGATATTGCAAAAGAATGAAACAAAATCGCGAAACATTCTTCCATTCCATTAATTCATGAGACTCAACGATTTGGGCCCTTGCCGTGGTGTCGTTAGCGAATAGGCGGAGTCAATATTGCTGTCATCGGCGAAAGAATGAATCATTGTTGTAAATCAGAATAGGGACATCCATCTAATAAAACGTGCATCGACCATTTAAAAAACTCGGAGTCCACTTCATGAAAATGTCACCGACGCCACAAGCTTCAAGTTTGTTAACGAAGACACTATGCCACACTCTATCGAAAGCTTTGGAGATATCAATGTCTACAACTTTGCATCCACCATGATCATGAATGCACTGGTTCTATTTTTTTGATAGGTAGGTTATTAAGTCCCCTGTGGAATGCCGTTGACGGAAATCATACTGGCGGTCATTAAAGAGATGGTTTCTTTCAAGATAACTCATAAGGTGGTGGTTAACAATGCTCTCAGTTACTTTGGACAACACTGACACCAAAGGTGTTGGTCGGTGAGTGCGTGTGCAAGTTTACTGTGGAATACAATAAGTGGAAGAGCTTACGCAGACTTTAGGTCATGAAGATGAACAACATATGGGTGCAAGTAGTTGCGACCCAATCTTGCACTTTATTTTCACTTTTCTTTAGTGTTTCGTACTAGAATGTTATAAACGGAATATTAATGAATTTAACGCGGTGTCGTCTGACCATCTGTCCACGTGGCTATCACACTCTTGTTTTGAACCATTTGACTTAGAGAGCTGAGATTTTGCAAAAATAGAATGTAGTAGATCGAAAGTAATCAGGAAAACAAAAAATTGTAAAGAATATTTGTGTGGAGGATTTTAGGGGCATAATGTACCCCAAAAAAAAAAAAAGTTTACTCCACATCATGCGACTTATCAAATTAAAGTTGAACTTTCAAGGAGTCAACAAATATATAATATTAAAACGTATTTTGGAAGTTTCTTGAACAAAAAAACCCCTCTGTCTCCGAAACTATTAATGTGAAAAATGTAGATTTACAAATAGTTTTTGTAAAATATGTAAATACGTGGAATGAAAAGTCACCCACTGTATCTTACAGCGTCTTTGTGACAACAGGCATAGGTATTTACATATCCGACATAAGTAACTCAAAACACAAATTTGATCAAAATTCGTTGGCTGGTTTTTGAGTTAGGAGTATGGGGAAAAATTAAACAGAAATGTTTTAAACCTCTCTTCATATCGATTTCGATTAATTTATACGGCTAATAAAACGCTTTAAAGATTTTTGAAACCCCCCTTCCACATCTCATTTACAATTTGATTGTATTTTGATTTGTTTTTAGACGAAATGATTTACTTATCAGGAAGTATAGTATGTACCCACATTTAAATTAAATTTCATCAAAATGTTTTTAGTGGTTCTCGAACTAGGAGTGTGAGGATAAACATACACCTTAAATAAAGGCACAGAAGACTGACCGTGCGATGCCCGACTTACACGGGTTGCAAACGTTTTTGTCGAAACACATCCGCAAAAGTTAATTGCTTAAAAACATTACAATTTAGAAGATATTGGTTTATTGTTAGAAGTATGCCAAATGTCGGATATTGCATATTCAAACTGGGCAGACAGACGATATGTACCTTTGGATTGTAGCTGGATCGCTTTAAACCGCGAATATCTCGAAAACTGTGAATGCTAAAAATATAAAGTGCACAACTGGGTCGCATGTACTTGCACCTATATATGCATGTTGTTTAATTCCAAATCACTCAAATCGAAAATTTCAACAAAATCGTCAACGAAATATTGATTTCAAATAAAATCGATCGAATCGTAGCCGAGAAATTTTCAGAAACCGGCTGGTATGCCATCTGATAGCATATATCCACCATAGCTCAAGTATAAAATGTGATCAAAATAGACACAGCCCTTTTTCGAGAAAATCTATTTTTTCCAAGATCAGTCATTGGTAAAGTTCCGTTAATTTTGGGATTATAATGAAAATTCCAATTTCACCTCGAATTGTGATCCTTTTTTTTTCATTATAATTTGCGCGCGCCAAAGAGGATATGAATACTCTTATCGATCGAAAATTTTCAGGAAACTATTACTACTGCCCTATAGGTCCAGGTACAAGTTATTAAGATAGGAATTTTAGGTTCTGAACACAATCTTCCAATCGTCTGACCTATGAAACAAAATAAAACTTTTTTGAGTACGAATATCTGTGTCTTACAAACTGTATTATTATAGTTTAAATTTTAGGCTTTGTAATTGTTTATAGCACGGATGTAGAATTTTTAAAAATTTCCAAAAATTGGAGGTACACATTCTTGCAAATTGACTGACTTTATACGAAAGTTGACCAAAAAATTGTTTTTGGGTGCGAATATCTCGCAAACATTCCGTCATACAAGAAGAAAAAATGTCGCCTGATATTTAAGGCTTTAAAATTCTCTGCAAAGTAGTTATTGGAAATTCCGAAGACGGTCCTACGAAAAAGTTATGGGTATTCCAGTTTAGTCTTTGTACTTTTCTGAAAGGTGGGCACTGAATTTTTAATTCTTTCCAAAAAATGTTCGAAATTATTCACACTTTTTTTTTTTTAAATATAAACTCCTTAGTTCATACGTCAGGAATCGCGACTGCCACCAAGCACCAAGAACTTTATTATTATTATGTAGGGTTATCTTGCACTGCGACCAAATGGTCTATTGTGCCCCCTGCTATTACCTAGGAGAAGTTTATTTCCTCATTAGAGTTTCTCTGGGACTATAATTCCTTCAGAATTGTGTTCGAGGGTCAAACACTGTTACTTTGCCATGGCAACGATAGTTTGCCCTAGAGCACTATCTCTAATCCGATTTCTCTTAGACATCTGAGAATGAGAAGTAGATCCATGGTTGGCATATCCTCATAATACCTGATAGTTGGTACTTGCCCAAGTAGTTCAATCTTTTGTGGCTCAGTGCCCCACAAGACTCCAGAATATGTTCTGGAGTCTCGCTGTACTCATTGCAGAATCTGCAAAGGCCTTCGTTTGTTATACCAAGTTTCCTTAGATACTCCTTGAGTTTACAGTGCTCCGTTAGAAAGCCTGTTTCGAATCTTCTCCGGTTGTAGTTTTGCTTCAGACCCGGACTAGTAATCTAAGATCTCGTCGTGTCTTCTTTCTCCATTTTCCTGAATTCTTCGCATATGGTGTGATTTCGTTTTCCCCAGAATAGTTCATATTCAATGAAGGATTCTACTGCTCCTTGTGTAGCCAAGGATTTAATGACATAGGAGTCAAGTGCTGTGACAGCTGCTTGACATTCTATCCAAACATATCTATCTATAGCGTTTATTTCGGCTTGGAAGATGATGGTACTTTTGCCCATAGGTTCTGAGGGCTTTGTTCTTGACTGTTGACCTGTTCCTTCTCCAATTCTTGAGCCGACTGTATACCACTTTATTGTGTGGTTACTCAGTCGGTATATTATGGATTCATTGCTCAAGTCCTTCTTATTGCTTAACTTCGTACGGAAATTTTTATCAAAGTTAAATTTCCTGATACTATCGTCCCTAGGGGAAGTTTCTTAAGAAGTACATCATGTTCTTTCGAACTGATGCATTTCTCGCTCCCAATACCCTGCTCTGCCATCCTTAGGAGGGTATCGGGAGGTCCGCTTTGCATTTAGCTCAAATACGATGTGAATCGGAGTTAGTTCCAGGAATTACATGGCTGCAGTTGGACATGTTTTCATGTCCCCAGTAATAGAGAGGCAAGGAAGTCTTTGCACTTTAGTGAGTGTCTCCCTCGTTGTGGCTAGACTATTTCGTTTTGCTCATGCTATCGCTCCATATGTGATCATTGGTCTCACAATGGCGATATACATCCAATGTTCGGGTCAAGTTCCTAAGACTTGACTCGCTAGGCTCATACATACAATGAGAGCTGGGGTAGCCTTTTTGGATATCTCTTCTGTCTGCTTTTTCCACATGAGTCTGGGTGTACATAATACTAGATATTTGACTTCTTTAACTGGTGTCAGTTCCGTGCCTGACAGCCGGATTGGCTTCAGCTCAAGCTTCCTTTTTCTCGTAAATGGTACTATTGTACTTTTTGCCGGGTTTATGTTGAGCCCAGTTCTTATTAAACCCCTTTGTCACAAAGGGTTCCTTCAAACTTTCCTCTAGCAATCAGTACTATGTCATCAGTGTAGACTTGATAGTTGATTCCTAGGTTGGTTAACTTTTCAAGTAGTTCGTCCACAACTAGACTCCACATTAGAGGGATAGTACTCCTCCTTGTGGGCATCCTCTTGTGGTGTTGATCTTAACAATTTCTGCTGATCTTGTTCTGAGAAACTCAAACATCCACTCAATAAACGAGCCCCTTTCTGTCCAGGGCTCGTTCAATGACTTCGTGCGAAGTGTTATCGAATGCCCTCTTGATGTCTAGGAAGACGCAGAGAACTATCTCTTTTATCTTACTCGTAAGAGCTTTTTGATGGTTTGCGTCAACTGGAATAGAGCCGTCTCAGGGGATCTGCCCGCTCTGTTTACATGTTGACGGTAGTGAACTGGCTTTTTCCATTGTTTTAAAAAGAAACGGTGTTAGGCTATTGGTCTGTATGATTTCGGCTGTGTTGGGTCCAGTTTCCCCACTTTTTGTATGAACACAACCTTAACCCGTTTCCAGTGGATCTGCCCGCTCTGTTTGCACGTTGACGGTAATGAAGTTGGTTTTTCCATTGTTTTGAAAAGAAACGATGTTAGACTATTGGTCTGTATGACATCGGTTGTGTTGGGTCCATTTTCCCCACTTTTGGTATTAACACAACCTAGTCCCGTTTTCAGTGGATCTCAGTGGATCTGCCCGCTCTGTTTGCATGTTGACGGTAATGAAGTTGCTTTTTCCATTGTTTTTAAAAGAAACGATGTTAGGCTATTGGTCTATATGACTTCGGCTGTGTTGGGTCCATTTTCCCTACTTTTGGTATGAACACAACCTTATCCCGTTTCCACTTCTTTGTAATATACCCCAGTGAGAGGCTATTTTCCATTATTATGACTAGGTATGGTAGTAGTCTTTCTTTCCCCTTCTATAGTAGGGCTGGTGTGATAATATCCACACCTGATGACTTGAACGGCAGAAAGGAACAGCTATTTCCTAATCTTCTTTCCGAGGTCTTGATATGATGGTCATGCTATCTTCATATGTATTCGGCAAACTTACAGGGAAGTGAGTTTCTAACAGCAGTAGTGTTCTTTGTTCTTCATCCTTAGTGAAACCACCAATAATTTGAACCGGTACGTCGATGAAATATACTGTACAGATATTTAAAATTGATTCTATGAACCGAACCGAACAAACAGAGTGCAGAGATCAAATAAAGTGCACGACTGGCTCGCTCGTACTTGCACCTACAATTTGTTTATCTGCAAAAACTCAGATTTAATTTGTAAATTCGTTAAAATGAAAACAATTTTTTTGACATTCCGTTAAAATAAAATAAGTTTAAAAAATTGACAGTTTTCCAAAACTTATGTGTATAAATATAGATTATGTTTAAATATAGTCACCGAAGTCATATCTAAGATCGAGCTAATTTCCAAAAGTCAGTTAATAAGTAAAGTACCGCTATACAGATTTTTTTGGCAAAACCCTGGTACGCCATCCTATAGCATATGCTCACTTCAATTCAAATATGAAATTTGATTAAAATCGTTAGAGCCGTTTTCGATAAAATCAAAATCAGTCATTTGTGTTAGAATGAAGATTCTAATTTAGCCTCGAATTGCGACCCTAAATATCTCACTGAAGAATATCTGTCTAGCCGCTTACGCTGCAGTCGACCATACATATAGACAGTCAGAAAAAATTGAGAGACCCACTTGATCCGTTAATCAAAACTTCGAGATCGAACATTATGAGGAAGAGAGAGGTTATCCGATATTTAACACGATTATGGGCCTGGCAGTGACCGTTTTCAAAACGTCCATTCAGATCTAAGAACCAAGGAATATACTAGTATGCACCAAGCTCGATTCATCTAGCTCAAAGTCTATTGCCTCAAAATCCGTCACATACGGACGGACATGGCTCAAATAATTTCGCTATTAACCTTGGTTAACTATGTACTCGTACATACATATGTATACATGTACTTTACAGGATATTTCTTTATTATTTTTACATGTTACAAACTATGAATTAAAATCAGTGTACCACTATTTGTGGATAAGGTATAATTACCAAATAACCAGAAGTGAAACATTTAGCGAAATGTGTTTAATTTATGTGTATTAATAACCATCTTCGATGGAACGATCACATATTCGAGGTCGCCAAATATGGTGCAAAATGTCTAGGATTCCTTAAACGGTGCAAGAAATATTTTACCCCGTCTGATCTGGCCTCAATTTATAAGTCATTCATATGCCCTAAGCTGGAATATAACGCCCATATCTGGCCTGGTGCACCCAAGACCGTTCTGCACATTCTTGATAAGGTACAGAATCACGCGATAAAACTTATAGGCGATAGAGACATTGTGAATTCCATTCATTCACTAGAACATCGGAGAAATGTCTCCTGTCTCTCCCTGTTTTATGGTTTTTTTTTTATAAAAAATGTTTCAGCGAAATAGCCAGTTGCATTCCTCCACTACAAAATTTCACCCGCAATACGCGACATGTTTCGAATGCACATCAGTTTACCCTAAAGCCAAACTTCGGTTGTACTGTCAAATATATACGAATGTGGAATGATCTACCAAGCTCTGTATTTCCCCATCACCAAATATTCAAAGACAACGTGCCTCTACCCCCTTTTCCCAAACGCCCGTGCCCTGAAACAGTTTAAGGGTATTCATATCCCCTTTGGCGCGCAGATTATAAAAATAAAAATAAAAATATATAAACAAAGTGGCAACCGTGGGCTCAGTGGTTAAAGGGATGGACTATTCATTGCGATGACACTCTGTTCGTTTTATATTCGCTTTTACATAAATATCAATCAAATAAGGCATTATTTTTGTTTAATGATTCGCCCTTTAACCTGAATGGGGTTTGATTTAATTTTCATTTTATGCGCATAATTGTTCGACACGTCTTTCTAATCATCAAATAGGCTTCACCGAATCTCTTTTTCCTAGAATCATTTCGCTATGAGTATCATACCAAACCGGATTATAGTAGATGGTGGATACGACTACCCAAAGTTATCATTAACAAACTCTTCGTATAGGATGCCTTCATCCATGTTGAAATTTCTGATTCAATTTCAATTATCTAGAATTCCTAGGAATACGATACATCAACATCGTACTGCCGGCTGGAAATCATTCTCTGCTCCAAATTTCCCCAGCAGATTTTAATTAATTTAATTTCCATTGTAACTAAGTAATTAGGCCTCAAAGCGGATGCTATTCGAAGCTTTGTGTGTGGCCGTAATTAACGTAATTGCACATCCACAGGGTATTTGGGACTCGATGACACCTTTCTTGCTTTTATCTTTATTTTTGGTTTATTTTGACTTTTTTTTACAGGTACTGTGACCTTGTACATTTAGCTTTGAAATTTAAGAAATCCGCGCTTGAATGAATGAGTCTTGTCATGCTTTCTTGTGACGTGCATTGTCTGGAATATTTTTTTAGTGAAATTATTTCAAACTTACGTTCGAACGACTGCAACCGAACCTAACGAAATCCAGAAAAAATGCGTGGAGATTTAAATTTAAATCTGGAACATTTCACACATTTACGAGTATGCTTGCCGTCTTTTTTTTAATGCACCACAATTTATGAAAATAATTTTTGCAAATGCCCAACCGATAGCTGTGTTGCATAGGGCAGGAAAGTCATTATAGGTGCACTGCACATATAAGCTCATACGATCAATTGGTGGAAGTAGCCCTACAAAATAGTTTCCATCAGATAACCAAAATAATTGTTTGTTTGGTTGCGTTAAACAAAATGAAATACAGTACGTTATAATAACAAAACTGAATTTGATGAGATATTATTAGGCGCGCGTTTTTGAAACGTATCTTGCCAGTGGCTGTCAGAAACATCAAAGTTTACATATAAAACAAATACAACAACCGGCTGATTATAACTCTTACTTTTTTCCCCAGCGAAAACTTCGAAAGTTGGTACTTCCTCCCTTTTTTTGCCGAACATTCTAAGAGTGACGCTTTGAAGTTTCATTCCTATGTTGAAGACAAAGTAAAGTAATTTTTAAGAAATTAAAAAATCGAACGTCGTGCTATTATAAAGTACATGTTTTAAAAAAATTTACTCCGAAGCAGATCAATGAAGATATGGTGGCAACTTTAGAGCAATCTGGCTCATAGAAAACAATAATTAAAAAGTGGGTAGTCGGATTCAAATGTGAACGAGAGAGCGTTAAAGGCACCCCACGCTGTGGAAGACCATCGACCTCAACTACATAGGAAAACATCTAACACATTTATGATCTGATCATAAGAGTCCGCGAATTGAAGATAGCTGATATCGTCTCGCATAAACGATTCCTAAACATCACTCAAAATTAAGTTGGGTTCTCCAAGCTATCTGCAAGATGGGTTCCGAAACTGCTTTGCTTTGAACAAAAACGCAATCGATAGACGATGCCTCGCGAGAGTTTGGAGCTGTTTCAAACCGATCCAGAGAATTTTTGGCCAGATTTGTGACAAAAGATGAGATCTGCGTTCACCACTATATCCCTGAGATGAAACAGTAATCAAAAGAGTGGAGAATATCTGGATCGCCAGCCCCGAAGGAAGTTAAATTATCGGCGGATAAGGTAATGGTATAGGTATTTTGAGACTCCTACCTTCTCAAGGGTCAAACAATTAACTTCGCAAATAATGAAAAAGTGATCAGGAATGTTGAGGAAAGAAGTCTTGTCTCACCAGGACCATGCACACCCACTCACGTATACTTACTAACTAGATGGCGCTAGAGTCCGGAGTGTACTTGGGCCTCAACCAACAAGCGCCTCCAACCAGCTCGATCTTGTACTAGCCGCCTCCAGTTTTGCACATGAAATTGGTTCCTTTCCACTTGTGTGCTCCACCTCAGATCCTTTACCGTCTCATTCCTCCGGGATAGATTTGAAGGCTTTCAGGGCCGGAGCGCTGATTTCAGATTTCAGATTAAGGTTTTTATTATTTAGTCGTTCTATTTACAAATTGGCTTAAAACTAGACTTATTACTATAAATTTAATGTTGGCTCAACAATAGGGGCCCAACGTATATCTACTGGCTAGTTTGCTAAGGCTTTTTTTTTTTTAAAAAAAAAAACCTATATTAATGGCTACTTAATCT
This sequence comes from Pocota personata, assembly GCA_963082735.1. NCBI lineage: Eukaryota > Metazoa > Arthropoda > Insecta > Diptera > Syrphidae > Pocota > Pocota personata. The sequence continues at coordinate 209,647,335 of OY720429.1, forward strand.
ATTACATGAATATTTTATATAAGAGAATATATTTGGAAAATTTTTTTTTATTAAATAAAGAAATATAGAGAAGCTGGTAGAACGGTGTTTCTTCGTTGTTCATTATGTCTTCAAATCTTGAATCGATGATTGCTCGTGCACTCAGGTATCGGTGGCTTGGATCGATCTGCTGTGGGATGTAGTCTTGTATTTCCTCGTTAGGGTGGTCATCAAGATTTTGCAGGAGTCTACTTGAAAGTTGAATCATATACTGGTCGATTGGGCTCACACCGGCGTTCTCGTAAAGAAAAGCCTTAGGGTGGCCGGAGCGCTGATGTCTATTCCCTCTACACGTTCTAGATATCCCAAGCCATAAATTTGAACCCTTCTGACTCTGTTGATGTCGCTCTACAACCTACGGAGTTCGTTGTTGTACCTTCTCCTCCATTTCCCGTTCATACAAATGGGACCAAAAATAACTCGAAGAATTTTCCTTTCAGAATAGCCAAGGGTGTTCCATCCGCCGTTCCCTGTAGCAGTCGCCGTAATAGATGTCACAGTTATTATCCGGTTTTTGCCCGGCCCATCCCACCGCACTTTTAGGATGGTGGTGATATCTGCTTTATAGTAGTCTAGGGTCTCCGCTAATTGCTCGGTTGCACGTGGCCTGTTAAGTGTCCGAATATTCCACGTGTAGATTCAAAGGTCATTGTTCCTATTTCGTTTGCGAGGTTTGTTAATAGTAAAATCATTCTTATTCGAGGCTTGCTGTTGCTTCGTAACTAAAAGCTTTTTCCATGGTAGGGCAGTTACCCCGACGCACAACCCCCAACCTGAAGGGCAGATCCTTGATTTAAACCCCTAGGATAAGGGACCAGATTTTCCGATGTTAATAACCCATTACGGGGATATGAGCGCTACCATTGACCCATTACGGTTCAACTGTAATCATCTTTTTCAATACCCTGACGAAGCCTGGAAAATCCTTATTGACCTAATCTCCGAATATGTCGACTGTTGACGCCACCGTTGATTCCATCGAGTGAATTCTTCCGCCGCACGTCCTCCTTCTGAGGAATTCTTGCTAGACTTCTAAGATGGAGATTTCAGCCAATCAGGTTAATAAGAGATTCCTCGTCTGGTTTGATACATGTAAGCTGAAATACACCCAGCTGTGCTTGCGCAGGGCCGAGTGTTCAGCTGTACACCTGCAGTCAGGTTCAGCATACGTCCATCGTTAGTTCACTACTAAATATCCAGCACGCATCGGATGGAGGTAATTATGCGATTTTGCCTAGCCTCACAATGCAAATATACATATGCAAGGAATTGCTGTATTTGGTCTTGATCCATACTTAATGAGTTTTAGTGAAAACACTCTTCCTCAAACTGATTTGTTTCCTTATCAGCCACTTTAATGTCAGTCCCTTTCTCCTAATCTCACCCAACCACGTTTATTGACGTTCTTCCGCTAATGGTTTCCACTTTAAGATTCTATATGTAATCAATGAAAAGCTGAAAAATCACACGCTTAGGTCATATTTCTCACCTCTCATGGAGCAGTTTACCACAGCTGTTTTCTGTATGGCCTACTGTAAATCTTAATTTTGACAGGTAAGTAAATAATTGTAAAGCCCTAGTACACTGTTCAAGCTAAACGAAAATTCCCGCAATTAGAAAATATGTTTCTGAGCTACCAAACCAGAGCCAATTTTATTCATAAGTACTTTAATACCGGTTTCTACTTTTACGGCCACTGTACATCACGTACGCAGTAGCTTTGTGGGGCGAATACTTGGCAGTTGACATCTAATGTCAAGTACCAAGAAGTACCAATCTTTGTATATAAAAAAATATAAAAATCAGGCTAACTAGGAATTGTTTTATGAATCACTGCCTAGGTTTCAAAACAATAAACAACATTTTAAATAACAGTGCTGTTTAAATGCACTCAAATAAATATAAATATCACACTTCTCCAATTTACGAAAGGACTCTACCAGGAATACTTTACTATTAATAAAATTTCCCAGCCAAGCACATTTCCAATGCCACATTTCACGACATTGTACCCGCTTTTCGTTGATAGCATTATATTTTATTTGTTTTCCACTTACCGTTAGATCCATTATGCTTTTGAAACGTACAGCCCATAACTACTAAATGCCTATCAATTCTGGAGCATTCGTGGCAAGTATCTCTTTTGTCCAAGAGTACCACAATACTAGAATAGAATCCTGCAAAATTTATGATGATTTACTTAACTTTACTTTCGTTCTGTGCACGGCACAGCAGTATCATGCACGTACGACAAACAACATCACTGGACAAACAATAAAATATGATTGCAGTTTATCTTCACCATTCACGTGTGTCACAGACAGATGCGGGCAGAATGAGATCACCACCGAAAAGATACGTACAAATCCTTGTAATTCTTCTATCCTTTCGTTTGTCCGGCTAAAAGCCAATTCCGTGTGTTGACCATCAATTGTGTCGTTCATTTTTATTTTATTTCAGGAAAATTTATTGAATAGATATAACTCTTCAGCAAAACAACACACACATGCACATACATATGTCAGAACCTCTTGAGAGTGGTTATGTCGGAGGTTTCTGCTTAGAAGTCTGCAATTTATCCCAATTAGACATAATTTCCTTTATGCCAATTACAATGGATACAAGGCCATGATGAAAGGATAGGGTAAGCTGGATAACGTGCGTCTGCTCACTTGTACTGAGAAGTTGACGTGATTTTTTCCCTTGTGCAGTCATTTCCGTTGAAACTTCCGAATGCATGTGGTAAATTGGGATTTATGGCACACACACAATGTGTTGAGCTGTTGATAAAGATTGATTCGATTTTGATAAGAGTGCTAGCGAACTATCGCATAAGTTGGAATTATGGTCGTAATTTGAGGAAGTGCTGCAAGCTTAAAGGAACCTACAAGTACGAGTACTTTTTTGATTTTGTATCACTCGCATAGGGTATTGTTGATTTTCTTTTATATTCTTCTCTCAGGAAAGGCATCAGGCATACCAGTAACGCTGGGACAGTACCCCGAGATTCCTGAAGGTTCTGCACTTACGTTAGTAGTGCCTGTTTAAAACAATTAAAATCGAATGAAGTGGTGGTCGAATATGGAGAGGGGCACAGTGCAAAAAATGGTTTGCTAAATTTTGCCCAGAAGAAACGTACAGTGGCGACAAAATAAATAGCACAGTTATATGGTATCCATTAGTTATGCTACAAATCACAAGTATATTCGATTAAGCATAATATAATTTTAGGTCTTACAATGTCCCTGTAGGTACATGTTTAAAGCATCCCTGACCTCTGAAACTAAGCATAATTTTGTGAAGGCTTTGCTAACCTCAGTTTATTTTTCCAGTTTAACTCAAATTCCTGATATTATTAAGGTAAGTAATCATCATTCTACAGAGGACTTCAGGCGGTGTGTTCTTGCTCAAATTCCGACATAGCGCCGACAATTGGAGTGCTCGAGAAAAAAGGTAATTAGTGCAATGTAATATTGCGAAGAAATAGGGTCGGGTCAAAACAAAGTGCGCAAGAATCGGACGCGAAAGACCACCTCTAGAACTGACTCGACCATTGTTCGTTTGGGCAAACTCAATAAATTTTGGATAGCTCCTAAAATAAAAGAAAAAAAAATTAAAGAAAATGTTTCCGTGACAATTAAAAATCGCTTCCGTGAAAAAAAAAATTACTCGGGCGGATAGCCAGGCAGAAACCATTGCATTAGTGTCAAAACCTAATTTATCACGCCGTTTAGAGTTTGCACGCGATCACGTTCATAAGGATCCCAATTGGTGTCAAAATATTATGTGGGTCGATGAATCGAAATTTAATTGGTTTGGATCAGATGGGAAACAATATGTAAGGCGCGGGTTCTACCAGAAATTCAATCCTAAATATACCATACTAACAGTTAGTAACGTTCTTGTATGGGGTTGCTTTTCTTCGTGTGCTGTTGGCCCAATTTGCCGGATTGAGGGCACTATAGACCAAATAAAATATCAGGACATTATGAACAATATTATGCTTAGGAGGAAATGCCACTAAAACGTAAATTTCAGCCCGACAATGACCCGAAGCATACTGCTAAATCTGTGAAGCAGTGGTTATGGAGGGTGGCCGTGGTATAGCGGTAACATCATTGCTTGTTACGCTGTTGGTTCACGGTTCAAGTCCTGATGTGAAAAATTATCTATTTATTTCGCGTGAAATATATAAAAAAGTCGATCAATTGCAAAAGGTTAGTCAACTAATACTGGGAGTAGAGTGGTCATGTGGCTGAAAATGCAAATTGATCGTGATGATGGCATCAGGAGGACGGAAAAAAATACTGTCAATCATGAGCAACGACAAAAAAGCAAAAAAAAAAAAGCTACCCAGTTAGTTGGACGCTACCCTTGGAGATTACAGAAACTTAATACCATCAGAGTTTTAAACAACTACACCAAATCTTTCTTTCTTTCTCTCTCTGTCTATCTACACAACGCCCATGCCCTGTAATAGTATAAGTGTATTCATATCCCCTTTAGCGCGAAAATAAAAAAAATTAAAAAATAATTATTGCGTCAGAAAATTGACGTTTTAAGTTAAATTGCCGAGTCCACAGACGTCAATCCGATTGAGAAGTAATTGAGCGATGCAGACAAATGAATCGAGAGATCTGCGGGTAAAAATTTTAATTAACTTTGAGTCGAAATTCAGCGTGCTTGGTGTGCAATACCTGTAGAACGATGTCAGGCCGTGGTATCATCAATGTTCCGTAAGTGCAGTGCAGTCATCAAAAATAAAGGCTACCCGACTAAATATTGATGACGTGAATTAATATCTGTATACCTATTTTTTTTATTTTCTTTATTATTCTTCTAAATTCGAAAAATTTTTCTAAGGTATGATATTTATTTCGTATACCGAAAATTGAACCTAAAGAATACTTTTTTTATTTTTTTTTTTTATAAAGATGAATGAAATGTTTACAGTTTATGTTTTCTTAAGTTAACTATCCCATATTGAATTTTATTGCATAATTAAAATCGCTATATATAACGAAAATTACGAGTTAGAAAAAAAGAAATAGCAGACCATTTATTTTCGAATCACTTCGTCACTGAGGCCAACCAAATGCTGGTGTTTTTGCATTTGTGAGATCCAGTTGTTTTTTGGTCTGCCTTTTGATATTGATTGATTGATATTGCTTTTTTGATGGGGTTCGAAGGATCTCTCCTGTGAACATGACTTTATCTTGCTTGTGTTTTTTTATATGAAAGCTTCCTCGAATCTTCGAACTTCTTATTCTATCAAGCTTTGTTACTCCTGATGTCATGCGAAGCATCCGCATCTCGCTGGACATACAACTGCGGTGAAGAGCTTTCCTTTGAGCTTAGGGGATATTTTTCGGTCACAGAAGATAGCAGAGTTTTCCCGCCACTTCATCCACCCTACGCTTACGCGATAATTGATGGTATCATCACAAGTTCATCATCTCAACCAATCCAATGCTACCAACTTGCCATAGATGCGATTGATTCCCTGTTTAACATTGTAGACCCCCGCGACGTTGTCATAATTTTGGGGTATTTTAATTTCCCTGATCTTCGATGGGTTCTTTCTGACGATGAGACCCACTATGCCTCTACAAATCCCTCCTTCGATAAGAAGGTCCTATCCATTGACTGTGTCTCTGATTCCGGCCTTTACCAGTTAAGTGGCGTTACTAAGTACTTAGGTAGAAAACTCGATCTTATTTTCTCATCAGATGCCGACAACTGTGTCGTATCAGCGAGCAACCACCTTCTCTCAAAATTAGACCGCTACCACCCACCTCTATCTCTCACATATTTTTACAACAACGGTAATAAAACTGTACACTCTGAAAACTCATACAATTTTAATTTTCGTAAAGCAGATTTCATAAAACTGAATAACCTTTCGAGTAACGTTAATTTCAATGTTATTTTTGAAAATCCTAGCATTACTATCGCGGTGTTCTTGCTTTATTCTACGCCGAAAATCTTCAACTATTTCACACAATCTGTCCCATTCGTGCTCCAGAAAAACTCCTCGTCATCCCCACCCTGGTTCACCAAAGTATTACGCTCGCTTCGCAATAGAAGAAATAAACTTTGGCACAAGTACCTTAAATCTCGTTCGCACTCTGACTTTTTCAATTACCTTCACGCATATACCCACTTTTCCGAACTCTGTGAATCTCTATATCTCAAATATTTAGACCAAATCCAGCATAACATGATCTCCGATCCCAAACGATTTTTCCACTACATCAACACAAAAAAGAAAATCCATCTACTTTAAAATTGTATAAGACTTCCTCCGGTGATAGTCGCAAATTTATTTGCTTACTTTTTCAGCCAATCATTTAGCAACCATGGGCTTGAAATTGATCTTAAATACTTCTCCTACATGAAAACCTCTCCTCAAACCTCGTTAGTCTCCATTGACATAACCGTGGAATACGTGACAGAAAAGATAAAAAAAACTCAAGAACGAATACTCTCTTGGTCCTAATGGTCTCTCTTCAATAGTGCTGAAAAATTGCGTGAACCATCTGGCCCAACTCCTCGCTGATCTCTTCCAAATATCTATCGCACAAGGAGTCTTCCCCTCGCTTTGGAAGAGCTCGTTCTTCCATTGTAAGTCTATCTTTCCCCTAACCAGCATGGATTTCTTAAGGGAAGGTCAACAACTACTAACTTAACGGAATTCATATCTAGCACTCTGGACTTAGAGGACGGTAAAGAAGTTGATGTAAATGCCACAGATTGTAGTAAGGCCTTCGATAAAATCTCGCACAGAATCATTCTTTTTGAACTCAAAATCCCATGGCTTTCAACTGGGTTTAATTGGGTGGATTAAATCCTACCTTGAGGAACGTCAATACAAATTACTGTTTAGATCGGCTCTATCCGACCCCATTAAAGCCACTTCCGGGGTCCCTCAAGGTAGCCATCTTGGTCCCCTAATTTTCATTTTGTCAATTAACAACGTTGATGTCATCATCAAAGATTCTTATTTATCCATCTACCCTGATGACATGAAAATCTTCAGGCATATTTCAAACCCCGTTGACTCTCGCCTACTTCAAGCTGACTTGAACAACTTTCAACCTGGTATCAAAAAAATGTTCTTGAGCTCAACGTCAACAAATGTCAAGCTATTACATATTCCCGAAAGCGTCTTCCAGCCCCTAGATCCTCTTTCATCTCTGACGAGCTCGTCCCTTCTGTAACTTTATTACGCGATTTGGGTGTTATCTGCGACAGAGAACTAAATTTCCGCTGCCATATTGACAACATTATTAGCAGAGCCAACTCTGCGCTCGGTTTCGTAAAACGCTGGTCTAAAGAATTCTCGAACCGAAATATCTCTACTTCATATTTGTTAGGCCAATCCTCGAATATGCTAGCCAAGTATGGTCCCCTAGCATGATACCCATTCCCTTTGAATAGAGGCTGTTCAACGCAGCTTTATCCGTTTTGCTCTTCGCGGTCTTCCTTGGTCTGACAGATATAACTTACCCTCCTATGAGAATAGTTTGAAATTAATTAACGTACAGCCACTTGAAATACGTCGAGAAATTGCTGACATACTCTTTGTACATCAGCTGTTACCAGGAAACATCGATTGCCCTAATCTGCTCCAAATGATCTCCCTTAACACTAACCCACGTCTCCTGAGGTCTGTACCACTCTTCCGTCTCAATTTTCTTCGCACCAATTATGGCTGTAACGAGCCAATGTCAAGAATGCTACGTTTGGCCAACGGCGCGCACAGCTCTTTTGATTTTCACTGTAGCAGATTAGCACTCAGAAACGCCCTCCAGAATTCCACTTCCACTCCTCCGCCCTAGTCATTTTAGTTTTAGTTTTAAGTTTAGTTTTTAAGTACTTAGCTTTAAGTCTAGTTTTAGTGTAGTTTTTAAGTTCTGCTTGTATTAAGCTAAATAAATAAATAAATAAATAAATAAGTTGCTTCGCAATTGATCATAGATATCAGATGTTTCAACTTTTCGCACTTGGGAAGCATTTTTCCATTCAAGTAAATGTCTGGAATAGGCCGGTGTGGATCAGAGAACGCGCAACACAGATACTCTATCTTTTTTGAAATAATACGGTACCAATTTCGCTCCAAAACATCCACCCATACATCAAGTGCTCGTTGCAGGGACGTTTGATCTTCCCTTTAATCGTCAGCAAAGAATAACTGATACTCTTTGGGGTCCGTCACTTTTCCTTCAAGTGGATAATCAAGGACTGCAATAAATAGCAAAGCATTGAGGACGCTTCCCTGGCGTACATCGACTTTGATTGGGAACTCTTCGGTGACTCCTGCCGGACATCTTACTTGCCTTTGCTCCCTCATACATGCCCATGATCATGCGCATGTAGGTTTCTGGAACTCTTCGTTGTTTTAGCGCCACTCATAAGAGATCTCTTGGTTGTCTATCAAAGGCTTTTTCAGAATCAAGCAACACCATATGCAAGTCCTTTAAGATGTTCCTCATTTGGAATAATTGCACTAATTAATTATGAGCCGTAGGCAATAACTCGGGAGATTGCAGTAAAGCTAAACATTGGCCAATCAACGTTTTCGAAGCTCGATTTTGGGTGGGACACGAATTGACAGAAAAAATCCCTTGTACTTCAATCCTAATTCTAACTCGTTGTCCAAACGCAAATAAACAATCCTTTTTGAAAGCGACTTGTGACAGGCAATGAGAAGTGTATCATTTTAAACGTAATGTGAACCACCGTTACCCAATTTGACGGCCAGTCTGCATCCGGACAATCTAATGCTATGCATCTGGTGGGAAGGTGTTGTCGTTTATGAGCTACTACCGCACTGCTCCCAACTGAATAAATTGAAGGGAGAAATTGGCAAAAAGCGCTCAGAACTGGCCAATTATAAGGGCATCGTCTTATGCCATTACGCCAGACGGTCGTTGAGAAATTCCCTTAATAGATTAAACTTTGCTTCTTTCAAACGCCTTAAGAATCACTTAAATCACTTCCTCCCCGAAAGGACGAAGAACTTCTGCGGAATTACCAACCTGAAGAGTATTTTACAATCATTAACAGAGCTGTTCTGGTAGATTGAATGCATAAATTCACGCGAAAGATGCAACTCTATGAAATAATCAAAGAAGTCAGGAAATTAACTTACAATTCAGATTTTCGTATTAAGTAACGAATCCGACGAATACCACACACATCTACAATACATACACATGTATATTGTTGGAAAATTGCACAAAGAAGAAAACATTTGACCCAGGGGCAGGGAAACATCCGGCGATAGGTATGGTTTTAGCCACGCTCTACGAAGTGAGCTTTGTTTTCTTCACTGATTAATTCTCCATGAATAACACTAGACAACAAAAATAAGTCAAGGGTGAGTCGGGTATCGCGTGATTAGTGTTCCGTTCGAAATTGTTAGAACTCCAGCTTTCGTTTGATACATACTCGTAGCAACGAGGCAGATAAATTTAAAATTCTCTTGGGGTACATTATTACCCAAAACGCATGCTTAAAGTCAGTCTTGTGACGGCTTGGGTTCCAAAAATCCATTTTTCCAACAATCTACGAAGGAATTGAATGACTAGAGCAGTGGATTTAAAATCTTTGGGTGGCGAACAAAAATGTTTGGGAGCCACTGCTCTATGGAATAAAGTAAACGAATTAATGATTGTAAGGATATACTCCTTCGATATTATCACCAAAAGGATTCATAGTGGTGCAGTGGATTGGTTCTTAGACGAACTTACTAACTGATAACATTTCGTCATAATCTACCGAGGCCTCGTAGTCAATATAAAATACCGGTCCCATCACTTTTGCAGAATCAAACCAATCGGAATAGAACTTGACAGCGTTTTCGAATACTTACATATGAATTTCCCGCGGAATTTTAAACGTCATAATGATTGCTTAAAGTGCACTTTCGTACGCCCCTCGAACACAGCCACCCGTTGATTTATTTGAGACAACAAACCCATTTAGTTGTTTTACCAGCTTGCACTCGCACTGAAAGGACCCAGAGTGCAGTAAAATATAGCAAAATGGAAATGATTCTCCACAACGTTGAATACTTAAAATTTATATGCATGTGTGCGGTGAGGAAATCCCGGGCGAGCATATGTGCGGGTGTAGAAAACTTTCATTTTGGTGACAGTTTTGTGTATTGCAAATGGGAAACTGAAAATGTAAAGTTTTTTTTTGTCAGTTTGTTTTGAGTGTGACGGTTGGGTAAAGTTCAGATCTCTGTATATTGCAAAACTTCTTCAATAAGACACACATACATAATATAGAATGGCACTTGACTGGTGGAATAACGCGTAGTGACTTAAGAGAAAACGTATCCATGTGCATAATGTGGATACGCATACGCTCGGGGATGACAATGTTTTCTTTTCATTACGGAGTAATTTTCGATAATGCCGGTGACACTTGGTGATTACTAGTAGTGGGTTTGTTAGTGACAAGTACCTAACAAGCCGTATCATTTGAGAGCAGCACTTGGAAGATGACACATTCAAATGCAAATGTGTCCAGTTTTACTCCATAATTCCTAGTCCTTATTATCTGTATAATGTAAGATGTGGGAAGAGTAAGACAGTACTAGTCGAAGACTTGTAATCTTTGTCAGTGATAACTTTTTAGATGTACTACTCTTAGCAAGTTGTCGTTCACTGATTTATTTTTAGATATAATGACGAAATTTAGAAGTTAGACTTTTCCAATTGTAATATGTATAGGATTTTTATTTCAACTGACAAGTGCTATTTTCCTATTGGCTTTGCAATTGCCAACATGTTAAACGTGCTTAAGCGATTAAACAAATCTTCTAGCGGATGTCGCACCCAGCTTTGAGTTGATAATCCGATTAGAACCCAGCAAATTGATCAACTCACAAAGTGGGCTATCAGAATTGACAGCACATTTGTTATCGTTGAAGTATTGACGTTGGTAAAAGCGCCTACTCCTTATGATGCAGGGAGTATTCCATTTTGCGTACTAACGTAAGTAATGCTGTTTCCACTGATTAACCCTGTAGTTTACATGTAAGTGCATAGCAATCAGTCATTTCTGTGTTTTTAGAAGGAATGAGGATAGACTAATGGGTCTGATATCTTTTGGACTTACATGAGAATATTAACTAGCTTTAGATATGAAAACCACATTGACTTCTCACCTTAATAGAGGAATTTGGATCAGTTCGTAATAAGACTTGACCATCACCATTTGATGAAGTGATGTATGTTTTTTTTTTTATTTTTAAGAAATGCTCCCAATAAGTGGGCGTGGCCATGTATAATGAACGGTAGAAATGTAGAAAAAGACAACGTCTACATATTTTACCGAGATAATATTTTTCAGTTTCTAGAAAAAAACTTTTCATTGGCTTTTAGCAATACCTGTGAGTATATACTGATTTTTGGGAAAAATATCAAATATAGTTTTAATATAAAAGGTTTTGTTTTGGCCATCTAGAAGGTTGATTTTCATCTATCCTTCCATAGATGTCACTGTTGACTTCAAAACCGCCATCTGAAAAACTTCGATTGTTTAACGTCTATGGGATCTCATCGTCCTGTCTAATTGGAAGATTTTTATTTTTATTTTCGTCAATCTCCGTTATGTTTTATCACTGCAAAATAAACTGCGAACCTTGCAAGCAGGCATTTTGATGGGATAATAAAAAAATAGCACTATCAAATGACATTTTGACACTTCTTTAAAAAACGCCGTCTAGTGTGTGCTAGTAAACTTAACAGTTCGGATTGTTTATATGCCGTAGACCATGTCAAAATAAAGTCAAGGTTATCTAAATCTGTGTACCGATGCAACCAGTATAGTGCTGTGTTCAAAGCGTTTACACCGTTCACATTTGTACAATACCTGGCCTTGGTCCCAGACCAAATCAATGGTGTAAACTAGGTCAACGTATCGCATGATGGAAGCCTTTTTTATATATTTTTTATTATCGCATTTATAATTGTTTTTATAATGCGTTGATAGTAAAAGCAATTCAAGTGTCCTCTACACCTGTTATGGCCCATGGGGCAAATTAATTCATGCGTTGGCTCAAGTAGCTCCTTTGTGTTTTTGTGTAATGTTAGATCATTCTCTATCTCATCTAGCCTTCAAAATGTCAGCTTTTAAATCTGAAATTCTTAAGCATTCTAAAGCTTTTAATGAATTGATTAACACATTTAATTGGGCGGTATCCAATGTATACTCTTGTCTCAGTTACTTTGTGGATGCATCTACATACATCAACAGACGTTGAATTCCATTCTTCACTACCTATCTTTGAAACAAATCGTAGGCACTCTGTGTATGCGTCAACTTCTTTCAACTCTGAACTATTGTCTTCTTCACCTTTCCTAGAACCAAAAAAGTCCACTGATTCAGCTAACCTTTCTTCTTCCGCTTCTAATGTTACTTCGGACAATAACCAAGATATTTTTTTTAAAGTATCGAGATCATTTGTATTTTAAATATTCAAATTATTGATTTGCATGCTCTGTGGAATTTGCACTAAAAAGTGGTGTTTTTTTTCGTAACAAAAAAATACCTAATATGAATTTGAAAATATGAATGTATTACAATTAAATTAGTCTCAAACTGTCAATGGAAAATTACCCCTAAAATAACCCCCATTTTAGGGGTAATTTTCCATTTCCTTTTACTAAATTTTTCTTAAAAACTAGAAAGATGAACTTATTTGTATTTCACTGCAAAATATAGTCTAAGGTTTTCAAACATTCTATATGAATATATAAATAAATTTGAGAATTTGAGAAAATGTTCACAAATTAAAGTATGGATAAGTTCGTCCTTTTTGTAAGTTGACTCAAAATTCTCAAAACCTAAAAACAACTTACAAGAAGCACGAAGTTATTTGTACTTCATTGTAGTTTTGTAAGATCCCTTTAGGTTTTGAGAATTTCAGAAAATAATAGTAAAAAATTCGCTAAAATTTTCAACTATTATTTTCTAAAAATTGTTAGATCCTGTTATTGTAACTACTAGTACTCGTAAGAGAACGAATTTATTTGTATTTTCATTGGAAGTTGTGTAAATTTTAAAGACATTTTAAATAAATGTAGGCGCCATGGTTCAGTGATTAAGTACGCGAACACTGACCGGGAGATTCAAAGTTTGAATAACAGACAGTACATAAAACAAAAAGTTTTCTCACGGTCCCACCTTTCCGAGAGTAAAATTGTCATGCGCAACTTCTCTCAATCGAAAAAAAACTGCCCTCCGAAAACGGCATGAAACTGTAGGTATCAACCACTCGTGCAGCGCACAGCACAAGTGGCACCGAGAAGTTAGGCCCTGTATGGGCTGTTGACGCCAGCCTATATTGTAGTTGCTTCCAACTAATTTGTTGGGGCCTTTTTCATTTCGGGACCAAATTTTGCAACGAAATTAGATCCTAGACTTAAAAATAAAATAAAAAAATTACAATGATTTTTTTTCAAATCTCTGGTTCACGTACTTTGGGAACGAGTGGTGATATTAATTTTTCGCAGACTATGAGCGCACACTTCATAGCTGGGGTCTATCTCATCTAGCCTTCTAGGTCACGTTTTGAAACAAAATTTCATTCTAACCCCAGAACTAAAGGTATTTTACTTAAGACCGATTTTTAAAAAATTAAATTTCTCGAAAACGCTTTAACGATTTTAATCAAATTTGATATTTGGATTTGGCTGGGTTTAAGCTATAGAATGGCATGCCAGATTTTTGCCTACAAATGCACATTTAATGACAAGTTTTTAAAAATTGGCTCGTTCCGGCATATGAGTCGGGCGATTTTGTTCAAATTCACTACCTAGACGTCATTTGGCATATGCAAGGTCATGGCGTACCAAGTTTTTCAAAATTATCAAAATATTTTTTTTTTTTTTTCGTTTTTTAACGAATTTTTTGTTTTAATTTTGAACTGATTGATTTGTAAGGTACAAGAACGTGGGACCCAGTCATGCACTTTATTTCCTTCTGGTAACCCCCCATTTGTATCCTATTAACGACAAACATTAAGGAAAACTAAACTAGCTGTCGTAGGAAATGTCATGCTCTTTCATTTTAGTGGCGTGAATTTGTCCACTTTTTGGAAAGTTGCGGTGAAAATCGGTAATCCCAATACAGATGGGCCATATTTTCATAACAGCCTTAAGTTAGGTTAGGTCAGGTTAGGTAGAAGTGGCTTCCAGTTTAAAGCAGACACACTTAGACCAATAACAGGTCTATTGTGATGCCACAAAGATTTGGGGAAACGGTCACTTGCCTACTCATTGAACCACTTGGAGCCTCTGATGAAGGGTAGAAGTTTTGTAATATCTGCCTAATTCAGATCGGTTAGATTTGGGTATTTGGAAAAGTATTTTAAAATTTTCAAGATGTCCTTATGTCCTTGAATTATTTCCATTTTTTTCGACCTGATGATTGGGCTATATTGGAGTTCATTAAGTCTCCAGCTTTTATATTATCCGATGTGGTTGCGAAAATATTTTCTTTTCTTGGGGTACACTAAGCTTCGTCGAATTTGGATGAGAAGAGGGTCTTCGGATTGTTTCCATTATTTCAAATTAATGATTCAATGCTATTACCATGAGGCAAACCTTCACCATTCTTCACTTAAAGCCGTAAGCTGAACCATTATCTAAAATATTCTGTCACAATACTTGTTAAAATCCTACTCGTATTTGCATTCCCAAAAACTCCGAGAGAATAAAGAAAACATTTTGTTTATTACCTAAACTACAAATAAAAAAAAAAAACAAAATCCCTCCCTGTATCCGAATGCAACTTGTATTGTATATTTCATAATTTTTTTTTATATTTTTGTATCCTTTTTGGATATTGGTTGAGTTTTACATTTGCCTGTTTCAAAATCACACGTGTACTCGTACCTTTATTCAATTTATGCCTTACTTTCAGCTTCAGTCTGAGCATCTGCATTTTCAGCACCAGCGGCAGGCGATTTCTCTTCTGTGGATCCCATTACACAACAAGGACATTTCTCTTTCAGCACAATTCGATACTTTGGGTGGCTACAATATCGAAATACGTAATTAATTCCATTTCAAATTGATGAAATACGGCACCTACCTAATGCCATAAACAATCGGATTGTATACAGCACTTGTCTTTGCAAATGTAGCACCCCAAATGGTTGTCAACGGCGTAAGGCCATCGATTTTAAATAATCCGAAATAGCATATCACCAGATACGGTGTCCATGCGGCAAACCACAGCGAGATTGTCGTCAAAGCCACTTTTGCCAATTTCGCTTCGGCACTCTTTTCCGTATCCTCCGACGAACGAAGCGATTTCACATTCATCTTCTTTGCCTGTTCCCGCATTGCCTTTTCGTGAGCCGAAACTGCCTGCAACCAACAAAATATTCATGAATCTAATTCAAATTCACCACCCCCACCCTAATACGCACCGCAATAATAAACCAATACGAGTAACATATCAGAAACAATGGTGTATAGTAGACGAATAAAGAATACGTGATGAGGTACGACCTAGGATTCCAATCTCTAGTCATGTAGTCAATACTGCATGCGGTTAGATTCCCTTCTGGGACATACCGACTCCAGCCGAGCAACGGTGTGACAGTCCATAGACCAGCAAACAGCCAAATGCCTAGAATTTTCATAAAAGCCAACTTGACAGTCATGGGTCGGCCAGATACACCTTTCACAATGACATTGTATCTGTCGAAGGCAATCATGCACATTGACCATATAGAAACACAACCGAAGATAGACCCACATAGAGCGTAGACATCACACATAAGGGGCCCCAGTATCCATGTCTCGAAGTAGAAATTGATTATCATAATAGGCGACTGCGTTAGCATCATGCAGAAATCGGAAAAGGCCAGATTGAGGACTAGCAGATTTGCAGGTGTTCGCAAGGACTTGGTTCCGCCGAAGATGTAGACGACAACTCCGTTACCACAACAGGAGATAACCATGATAGTGAATGTGAAGAAACCGAGAATTTTGCTCCACATTGGATCCATGGGAGGGAATCTGCTCCAGTATGGATTAACCAGGTGGGCCATATCAGGTGTCACCTGGAAGTTTGCAAAAAAAAAAAAAAAAAACGTTAAGTGTCAGTTGATCTGCCTAACCTAATCTAATCTAGAGGAGAGTTTTTTCGACATAGATTAGAAGTGAGTGAAAAAAGATGGTTAGATGCGGAAGACTACCAATAGTCAACGCGAAATACTGTGCTACTGTACTCTGAGTCTGATTTCCTGGAAACCACACTGTGATTTTATTTAAATGGCCATATTCCGGAGTAGAGTAAGGTGCGTTACTATTATACAGTATTATGCCCCAACGGAGCCTCATCTGAAGACATATATGCATAGAAACTACAAGCAGCTAGGTTAGGAAATTGGGTTTGATGAAGGGCAGAAAATCTCCTCTACGCCACACTAAGGTCAATGCAATATTGCAGTTGTGTTTAAATTCATCCTGAAGCTTTGATGAATCTGCAGATGTCATTTACGAGATAATTCTTCAATACCTTGGGAGAAATGATTCCGAGGAATCTATGTCTCTAGTGATAGCTAGGGGCCAACAATTGTGATGGGTGGCCTAAGTGGAAAGGTCAACATGGAAGCCCTCAGCCACGTTTTCGGGCAGTGCAATGAATGACAACGCCAATCATTTTGTTATAGTCGGGACCAAGTATAAGCATCAGCCCTGCCAGAAAGTCAGCGGGGTTATTGGCAACGGACAAAGGAATTTATCATTTGGCGATAGAAATTGTCTCCTGGACTCCTAAAACAGATGGGCAACTGATACGAAAATAGTACGTGATCACCAGTTTAAAGAATTCGCAATAACATTAGGAATCCTATGTACCTATAACATCGAGAGGCTCAATAATGCCCTAGTAGGTCAGCAATTAAGGGACGATGATGTGAACAGAATATAAACAATCAGCGGGTCATTTCCCATTGCAAGATACGAGAACAACAACCGAGCAGTAGGAAGAGGCGTGCTAGAGTCCCAGTATCGTTTGAAGATGAGAGAAATACAGTGTAGCGTGCGATGAGCTGACAAATAGTTGTAGCTCAAAACAATATTCGGTGAAGTATTCAGATGTAGCATTTTGCTATGATTTTGAGACCTATATTCGATGGCAACCATACTCGTATCAGATTGAGCTACCAGTGGCACTAATTTTCGGAATATGCACCGTAACTCCCAGTAAGGAGGGATCAGAGCGCACAAAAATAGCAATGCTATAACATCTTGATGGCATTGCCGCAGATATTTTGCATCCATTCGTGGAGAGACCTTGGGAGACCAAGATATGTTTCTCGATGATTGGAGCAAGGAAATGATCGTCAAGTTCTCTGAGAAAGAAAATATATTATAGTGTGAGAAGTGGAAATGCATTTGCATGCTCTCTGGAGTGGGCAAAGTAATAGAAAAAAAAAAAAAAAAAAAAAAAAAAAAATAGAGCAAGGGAGAGTTAAGGAAAATCTTGAGAACATACTCGATGCTGAGCAAACAGGTCACCTACAACAAATTATGTACCTATTTCAATTTGTGCCTACTTTACATAGCAGCTCCACCAAAAAACCATCAGGTTCTAGAGTTTTGTAGATCCTAAATTCTTTTTATGGTTAAAGTGGAAAAGGCGACCGCGTAGTTCCACTCGCAGTGAATGGAGGTATTGAGTTAATTTATAAAGTATAAAATGCTTGTTGTAAGTGTTAACTTTTTGTAGAAGTCCTTACTTTCTAAGAGCCTAGGATTATATGTATGTACATTTTCAGATTTGTGATGCATTTATCTTGAATGCTCATGCTCTTGTAATTATCTTTACATTTTTCCAGAGAAGTCGGTAAAACGTGGAACATCCAAATTGACTCACTCGTTCTCAAGTTTCGTGGTATGAAGGCGAACTACCTCTAAATCTTATAATCGGTTATATATTGATTTGTGATATACTATATATAATATATGTACATATATGCTTATGTACATATGTATATTCCTACTTCAAAAGACATTTTTGTAAGCAGATCTCTCTGAACTCTAAAAATCTTTCATATATAAATATGTATTCTTTTAACATAGATTCACTGGTCTTTCAAAAAATTCTGAGCCTCAAACTGAAGATGGCGTTACTCGTCAAATAGTCAGCCATTTTGGACGCTTAGTTACTGCTTGACGGTCGTTTGTATCAGTCTATGTCTGCGTTTTTGTAAAAATGGAAAAAAATCGAGTATCGCACGGTAATTAAATTCTTGCATTTAAAAGACAATACGCCTGCCCAAATTAAAGCCGAGTTGATGAATATATGAAAAAGGCAGTTGATTTTAAACGTCGTCGTACCAGCATGGTTGATGATGATCGTTCGGATCGTGTAACAATTGCGACACAATTGATAATATCGAAAAAGTTCAAGACTAGAGAGATGTGTATATCGAAGGAATGTAGTTTAGATGAAGATTTAGCGCGTTTGCTCACTTTGGACGAACTTAGTCTCATACTTCGGCGGTCGCCATATTAGTTAGTGAATGATCAACGTTTGGCTTGGAGGAAGGAGATTAAGACGTCGACTACTAATCGGATCAGTGCTACCAAATTATTTCCATGAAATCTGCTAAAACTAGGGTAGAAAACTGCTAAACCTATGATTTATTTTTAAGTTTTTTAACACGAGAATATTTCAAGACAATAGTTTTAGCATAGTTTTAGGATTTTCCTATGAAATTGTAAGGCCTGATAAATTGGGTTGAGAGAAAAAGAAATTGTATTGGAGAACGAGCGTATGGTCCAGTTGGACAAAAGAATACATATATTTATAAATTTTTTTACTCAATCAAATCACATGCTATTTTTCTTGCATTACACTTCGTATTTTTGAAGTAATTACAAAATTATTTTCCAATAAAAAAAAGCATTATTATATCCGGTTTTCCACGCGCCAGAGTGGCTCAATTTTTAGTACCTTTGTAAATGAATAAAACTATTATTTCATAATATGATATATTAAAACCATTTCTTTCTATCTTTTACCAACTATCCTTGGGTAGACGGGAAAAGTTTTGACGAATAATTCTATGTAAGTACAATTTACTAAAGATTGTTTATAAATGCAATCGAACTTTTAGAAAATTCAGTAAATATATGAAATCTAATTATTTTTCTATTGAGATACTATATAACACATGAACTATGAGTATACATGCACGAGTTTTGACTGTCTGCATACTCGTATTCATAAGTAGTCAAGTGGTTTTATTTCGTCACGGTGTATACGTTTTACTGCAGTTCAGGATACTAGTTGATGCGAAATTTTTTTCAATAAGTCCAAGACACTCAAGACCCAAGATAGTTAAAGTGAATAACAATTTCATAAGAAACAAAAATTTCATTTCACCACGATTTATAAGAAAATAAAAAAAATAATCCGTTGGCGCTTGACGGGTGACACACAAATGTTACAGACGTTTGCGAGAAGTGGGGCTGTGAAAGAGCTTTTTGGTGTTTCTGGAATTTGAACCTTTAGACTCTCGCTCAGGAAACCATCACTTAACCACTAACCAACAGCGTCCATAAAAACTCTACTTTTTTTATCCGGTTCGCTACGCTTTACAAAAAAACGAAGTGAGAGCTGAACTTGAATTACAATCACTGATATCAGATTTATATAGATGCGCGTAATATGTAGACTTGCAATATGTTTAGTAACATTGACCCCTAAATAGGTTTCATTGAAAGGTAAATAATGCATGTTTGTCTATCAATTCAATTACGCTTTAGCCTTTCCATAGTATTAATGCTGGTTGCCATACACAGTAGGAATAAAATGTTAATAAAACGTATTTTGGTGTGCCATTAGAAAATTGCTAAAAGAAAATGTCATGAAATCTGCTGCACATTGTTTTTGGCACCAAATCCTGCTAAAAAGCAAAACAAATTCTACATCTGGTAACGCTGAATCAGATGGGCTACAGAGGTTGGAGCATCACTGGATAAAGTGTATCAAATTAAAAGGAGATTAAGTTGAAAAATAAAACTAAATTTGATCGAAAACATTTCAGACGATCCTCGTACTATTTAGCCTTCTCTGTTCTCAAAATATCAAATGTGACAATTATAACCTTATAATTACCCTGAAATAAATTCCTACTAAATCATAAAAACCGCATTGAAATCTATGTATTTCGTGACGAGTAATAATAATTCAACGATGGAGTGGGACCGCGGCAGAAGTTTAAAATTCCTATATTCCCGTTTCAGACAGTCACTCACTTTCTTTGTTAAATTGATGACACTTTTGAGAGCGTTAAGTTATTTTGTCAGGGGCTATTATGTTGTGGGGTAATTTTGTCGCTTGGTTATACGAGTCACCTTAAAATAGGCCCATGTGTTTCGAGTTTACCGGGTTCTCATGCCCACAAACTGCCAGATATGTAGCTATATGGGCCAAAACACAATTTTACTCGGATAATAGCAGTGACGAGAAGAGGACAGAACAAAATAGTAGATACAAGGTACCATATTCTGTTTAAATAAGCTATGTAGGTATACCGATATAACTCACACGATCAAGTACAGATCCATTTGCATATTGTGCGGCAAAACGCGGTCCAGCATTAATAGCATCAGCCAAACTATTCACAAAAAAATTATAAATGCTGTACAATATCACGTTAGCATTCAATTACAGATTGAAAATATTACTTATCCATCCGGAGAAGATACACAAACTCTGTGATTCACAGTGCAGCACACATCTGTATTTATTTGTTTGTATGGCTTATATAGTTTTATTTTTTAAAAGTTTATTGAATAATTTTACTGAATTTCCGATAGCACTTGTTGTCAACCACTATCATCCGCTCTGGTGACCGTTTCGCTATGCATCGGAATCCATCCGAACCAAGTGTGCGCTTTTATGCATTTGTTTAATTGAATTATGTTTGCGCATATTTTGCATTTGACATGAGTATGATGCCTTTGTGAATTATTCATTTGGGATGTTTTCCTTTGCTTTTTCATTGGATTTTATTCGTTTGATATAAATTTATTATAATACTGAACAGAATTATAAATGCAACTTCGACAGCTTTGCCGAGGTTATTTTTATGCATTTTGTGTACTTTCGATAATTGTGACTTTCAATTGTTTTCTTTTGTTTAAATGTCGAATGAAATTGGTTGCATACAATGAAATGCACTTCGTCGCGGAAATTGATATACAATATTGAGCATGATGCTTATATTTTGGAAAATATTCATACATGGCTCTTATATTAAAGTCTTGACCAGTTTGCCACAACAAGGAATGTAAAGCTTTGTAGACTTTAGTTGAATTTTAAACTAGATTTATCTGCTGAATACCAAGGAACGGAAGAATTGTGTGAAGAGGAGAGACACATTCAACCGGTAACGGCGAAAGAAATAAAAAAATCGCATCAAAACAAAAAAAGCCCCGGGATTTGATTTAATAACAGGAGAAATCCTAAAACAATTCCAAAAAAAAGGTTTAAAGAAACTAGCGCAGATTATAAGTGCTGCATTCTGTATAAGATATATAGAAAGTGGCGGAGGTAATTATGATACCGAAACCGGGCAACCCACCTAGTTAAGTCTCTTCTTACCGCCCAATGTCGATACTGTCTATGCTGTCCAATGTCCTATTTGAAAAGATGTTAATTAAATGTCTGCATAAAATAATCGAAGAAAAATCGCTAATTCCTAACCATCAATTTGGTTTTAAAAATAAGCACTCCACGATTGATCAGGTGCATCGAATAACAGATAGAATCGAAAAACCTTTTAAAGAGACGAAAATATGCTCTTTATGCTATTACAACGATTTTTTCGAATTAAACAAGGAGATAAGTACTACACTTTGAGGGAAATAGGAGCTGGTGTACCACAAGGCTGTGTGCTTGGTCGAATGTTATATCTTTTATTTACCAGCGATCTGCCGGAAAGTGAAGGAATAACTGTGGTAATATTTGCAGATGATACAGCTGTACTTGTTGTACAGTGCAATATATCAAAATGGTATGCAAATTTAAAACAAATATGCACAAAATACAAACATTCCGAAACAAAATACTACGGAACATAGTAAATGCACCATAGTACATAAGAAACACTGATCTACATAGAGACCTAGAAGCAAATTTGATTAAAGACGAAATAAAGAAGTAGCTAATAGGCATAAACTTAGGATTCAAAACCACGTCAATTTAGAAATAACATAGGTACGCTAAAATAAAAATAAAACTGACAATGTGCAGTTTCTTAATTTAAGAACTTTCAAGTTTTAAAAATAAATTGCTAATTAGTTTGACGACTAGGTGCAATAATTGTAAGGAAGACCTAAATCATACCTTCCTCGGGTGTTCTTAGTGGATTAAAGTCCCACACTATCGTAAAGCTCGCACGCCGATGTCTTTTTACGATTTTCACCCGGCTAAACGCAAAAAATAAAAATAAAAATATAGTCTTCCTCCAAGAAGACACCAGCACCGGACCCCTAACTGGTTTTGGAGCCATCCGTGAAGATTCAGCTACAATTCCCTCCTGGTTCAGATTTCAGCCGAAGCCAGTCCTGAATACAAGGGAAGTTGACTTTAAATTTGGGCAACAAGCGAAGTTCTGATGTTATTGAGTTGGACGGCATATCCATACAACAGGGGTCGCAGGATAAATATCACGCAAGGTCATCACAACTCCAGTGTGGGTTGTACCAAAAGCCACCTCGTCTAAGACGATAGATTGCTTTGATAGTATTGCCTATGATATAAGTATCAAGAGGAGGTAGATTGAGCAGTGCATCTAGAGCAGAGCCAGTCGTACTCGGAAAAGCTCTTGTGCAGCCCAGATAAGCTGTTCTTTGGAGTTTAGTGCAAAAGGCAGTCACATACTTACGCGAAAGTTCCTTTCACCAAACAACCGACGCATATGCTAGGAAAGGTATTATCATAGCCGTATAGATCCAGGGAACCTTTTTTTCTATATATTTCAATTCTTTGAGAGTTCAAAATGCATATCATTATGCATATCATAGTTCTCCTTTGGTGTAGATTTTTCCTCCAAGAGGGACATCAACAAATTGTTATAATATTTTCGGTTCAACACGTACTCTTTGCGCAAAATTTCGGATCTCTAGGTCAAACGATTCAAAAGTTATAAGCGTTAAACTTATCACGTGGGTGATCCTACACAAGTAGTCAATTTTATATCTCAGCATCTGATTGTGTTTAAAAGCATTGCACCAAGGTTAAAGCAAATTTGCTGGTCACCGTGATGAAGCTCTTAAGAAAAAAAGTGAGGCATTTAGTACTCTAGATGAAGGTAGCTTCAGGCAAAGAACTGCACAAATGTTAGTTGCCAACGCCAAAAGTGAAGCCTGTGAAGTTATGTATGAAAAGCTGGGCATATCGGTAGACGAAAAAGTAATATAAATATAAACAAGGCCAACAAAATACCACAGACATCAAGGTCGTAAAGTATATTAAAGGCAAAAATGTGCTAATCCTATCATCAGAAAATGATATCCTCAACCGACGGGCGGAATACTACAGACAACTTTTGAACGAAGAATATTTCCGAAATAACAAAGATACATATACATATGTATATAAAAGTCCCATTATTGTAATATAGTATCAAGGGAAGTGACTTTGTTGCTAAAAAAGCCCATTATATTTAGTAGGATAAATTGAAAATGCTGTTTAGTTGTATCTGCAATGACACCTACGTCAGTGAAATGAGAACAACCTTTGACTACCTTTATTCAGGTTACACAGGGATGTCTGCCTTCAATCAAATTCTCAAAATTTAATTGAACACCAGTGCGGTTCTCTCTAAAAATAACCCGATTTTTAAACCAAAAAAGGTTCTACATTTCCGCCCGAAATAAATCCACGCCAACGCAACCTAAACTGATGAATCAAAAATCGAGAAACCAATAAGGATTTCCTCTGACATTCTCTTGTGTTTACTTCAGATAATATAAAACAAAATTGAAAATGCTCCCGGCGATACTCCTCTAATTGAGAATCTGAACTTTGTTCGCCCTTATTTGCCAATAACTTCAAATTGTTTCTCTCTTTCCGGAAAAAAAAAACGATCCCTCTAAGGCATCGGCAATGACGTCGCCAAATAGTGAAAGAAGACTGCCGAACCACGAATTACCATAATCAAAATATTACAATGCATCCTGAATTCGTGTACATCCTGCCAGACAACAAACAATGCACAGGAAGTTTTGTATCGAAATGGCAAAGTGAAATCGGAGGAAGAGAAAAGTCAAAATCCTTTCCTGAATAATGATTAGTTGTCTCACTGGCATAGCTGGTTGTGTTGCTCTACGTCAGACCGCCCCGGCTTGGAGCCACAAAGAAGGACAGTGCTCCTGACATGGAGTAATGTCAGAATGCCAGAATAGTGATAGTAGTTCGCAACAACCCAACAACTCCGCTGCCGCAGAATTTTCATATTTTTCATTCTTTTTTTTTTATCCGTCATAGCACAGTGTTCGCACCCTCGACTTCGGTACTCAGCAGCAAGACCCTCAACCTCAACCAGTCCTATGTTCGATTAGATTTCGATTTCAGAATTCGTGATTGTTAGTTTCATGTTTCATCTGCGTGAACATTTATTTTGCCTGTAAAATTTCATTCTGTAAGGACTTCTTTCCACAGAAAACTTTCTCTGCATAGTTCAGATCAGTACGGTTTCAATCCGAACTTGTCATAGAGTACGTGCCAGTTGATGGTATTGTTGAAGGGAAACGCATATGCATGCATCCGCAATCAGAAATCGCATTCGAAACTTTGCTGATGGGAGTTCAATATCTGGGATAACCGAGTTCCGCTGGTGAAGAGAAAATCATGGATAGGGGACATCTTGTCGGTAGGGATGTATCTTAAACTAATACCATACCGGAAAAAAAAACTTTTTTATTTTTTTTTATTTTCCTATGCTCACATTATATTTGATTGCGTTCGATTTTTGCATTGACTGTATTGGTCTTGAATGGATGTCATTGGAGTATGTCGTGGCAACTTGTCTGTATACACTTCAGTTTAGAGAACTTTGCGAACATATTAATTGAAAAAGTAACGTCTCAGTAGGTCCACCATTTTTGCAATTGTCCCTCAGCTATTAACAAGCTCCTTCAAGTTCTTTGGCAGAGCTTGTACTATTGCTTTATTACAGCAAAAACCAACAAAGCTGTGATGTAACAACTTACCGTCTGACATGTGGGACCAAAACATGGGTTGAATGACTTGGATGAGCATTCCTATCGATTCATTCATTATTCACAAAACAGAAACATATTTAAAAAAAAGAAGCTTTGTACGCAGAGTATCTTTTCGGGATATTCGTATTCAATAAAAGATTTTCGTAGGTGATTCCCATTAACTTAAGTGTAAAGGCTGGTATTTTGGAGGATTATTATTATTGGTACTCAAAAACGATTTTCACAATAAGCATAGAGATAAAGTTGGATATTTTTGGAGGACACTGGAGTCCAGAGTGATGAAGAGTCCCGATGACTGACAGCATTTTGGTTATAACTATAAAATATCTATCTAGTCCAGTACTTAGAGACATATTCAAGTCTTTCATCGATAAAGGCAATCTTAAGTTTTTAAGAAGACTCCCCCCTATATCACGCATTTATCCACCAGACTTATGTATTTATGAATATTTGATAATTTTTTACTTTAAAACGTAAATAACTCCACTGTGTATACCATGCCTGAGATAAATATCTGTGGTGCCAATTCAATTGGAGCCTGACCTTTAGTTATTCCAGAACTAAGGACAACAATATGCTATCAGAAAACTCGGAACAATAAAAAAACAGCAGAAAAGAGCAAATAAAGGCTATAATGACATCAGGATACAAAAAAGAAAGAAAAATCTCTATGCACATACGTACATATAGTATGTGTAATAACTATCCCATTCTGGCATTTTAATAGATTCCCTTGAATAATAAAAGGAGAAATTCCATTTCCTGCTACACCAGCGAACATCAATGGAATGCTTTTCCGATATACCGGTAGACAATGTGGGTTAACGGTCGATTAGGATCCTAAAATCAGGGAATGGGTCGTTCATGCCCAGCAAAACATATACTCAAATACATTCTGTCACCTTCGTCATTATGGTCGTGGAGCATACACTACGCGACACATGAACCATCGTGGAAAAATGGTCCTACATTTTTTGCCATTTATAACTCGTACGTATGATGATTTCTGATTTAGGAGATTTCATTAAGTCCGCATAGGCACCATTAAGTACGGTTTTGTCTTTGGGTGGCTAACGCTAATCCATCATGGGGTCGAAAAGTATGTAATGACCAATTTACTACCACTTTCGTCGGTAGAAACGGTGATGCCGATGCGGTAAAGACGCCTTACGTTCTAGAGTGTAAGGCAAACCTGTTGACACTGTACAAAGTCTTTTCAAAATTGAAGTACAACATATAAAGAACAAAGGACAGTGCAATGAAGATCAGAGAGAGGGACCTTACTACTCAGAGGAGCACTCCTCCTAAGGCAAAACAAGGATCTGTGACTGGAAATGAGTACAACTAACGACGTGCTTGGAAGATGACATCGCAGAAGTGCATATTATTACGATTGCTTTTTTTTTACTGAGAAATAAAAGCTGGCGCACTTACACAGCGAAAAAGGTCACTAAAATAGGCAGCTAAAACAAGAGTATGGGGACGTGCTACCATTGGAAATCGACTTTGAATGAATTTTGCCGGCCAACAACAAGAAGACTTCCTCGATTGGAAAACCTGCAATAAACAGCGGT
This sequence comes from Pocota personata, assembly GCA_963082735.1. Taxonomy (NCBI): domain Eukaryota; kingdom Metazoa; phylum Arthropoda; class Insecta; order Diptera; family Syrphidae; genus Pocota; species Pocota personata. Next base: position 209,674,228 of record OY720429.1, read on the forward strand.
TGTTCTGGACTATGGTAATCTTCCAATCGTTCGAATCTCTAGTTGTCGGTGGTATGTCAATGAACCATGTCCTGGTACATACGTGGATGTCCTTCAAGCCTTTCAGATTAACATCGTCTATATAAAAGGAAATAGACAAAAGATGAACTTGAACGCATCTACATCAGAGGAAAAGTGATAGACAGAGTAAGTCTAAACAGGGACTCTATACAGGATGCATCACAAGCCAACGAAACAACTGTCTGCGCAATCTTGCATATAGAAGGAGAATACACAAGCATTTGACAACACTTTACACAAAACACTATTCCAGAGAGAATATCATTAGGTTTAGCACTACTCTTTATGTGAGTTTTGCAGAGCATGAATTCTATCACTGGTTAAAAAGAGCCTAGTAGAAGTCCTGGTATTATAAGCTGCACGTGCTGTGATGATGGTGACAATGAGGCGGTGGCTAGAGCTTGGTTGGCGTTACTTTGATCAGGTCAGCTCCAATTTATACCGGATAATATATGTGGGGACTTAGCTGATAGGAGAGAGAGGCTTATAATTTCTGAAAGGTTCTGGATTCTTTGATCTGAGAATACCCTCGACTGACAACAAAAGTGAGATGAGTTTCATGTCTCCTATCCATTCATTTATTCAGAAATCGAAAACGATATTGTCTTCCTCAAAAACCTAGCAGTGCAAGGGTCTGATAAATAGGCTTCAATTTGCCGTATACCAATTTACAATCTCCACTACTGGTTTTAGAAGCTTGAAAATTGTAAATCAAATTAATTTTTTTAACATGCACTTTGTTTTCGTCGCTCAGTATGTGTGGGTATATGAATTCATATTTAGAGTTCTTTCATGGAATGAAAGTTCTTGGCAACAAAGGGATGCAGGCAAAAAAAGGGATGGAAAACAGTTAAGAGCAAGGTTCATGATATTTGCTTCTGTGATCCTTTTTTTTTTTTTTTTTTTTTTTTTTTTTCATTTTTTACGCTTTTATATTCTTAGTACTTGTTATGAAGAAAGCTGAAGGTATGTGCACCTAATGATGAGCTCATTCTGAAGGGGGATAGGTTCAGTCCGGCAAAGAAATCTTGGGGAGTGTAAATGAAAAGGACAAACGAAATGCTTTGTGAATGTGTACGAGTGATTTTTATTACCAGTTTGAACGATCTGTTAGCCAATATGGTGCTATTCACGTGGCAGAAATACCATTTCAAAGGACCCTTCAGTACGTGGTATACAAATATAATTCTACAGAAATAGAATGATTTTTTTTGGCTGTAATTCCTTTTAATGGCACAATGACGGTAGAGTCAATGATTTGCCATTCACATAAATTTAATGGAATTTAATTTTTAACTATGAAGTCACGTGAATGGCCATGTAAAGCCAATTCAGGATCAATAGGAGATTATGGGGAATGATTTAGACATTATGGGTTATAATAAATATTCTCTGAGATTACCATAAAGTGGACAAATAAATCATAACGAGCTAGGCTTTATTTTAGCCACAAAACAGGGATTGGTAGGTGTCTGAAGAAGAACTATGTATAACTGAATGCTACTATGTGATTCCAAATGAAGCCTGCATTAGTGTTGTCATGGACGTACAGCGGAAAAACTGAGATTTTTTTTAATAGAAAAACCTGATCCTATAACGGACGTCAATATCTGGTCCATAAATATTGCCAGTGGCTGACAGAATTGTGGGATCCATTTTTTTCTCTACATCAGACAGAATGTTCAAATTACATACATACATACGTATTCATGCATATACAACAAACGTTTTCAAAAAGCTCTTTCAGATATAACTTAGATAATTCAGCTAATATCCATGTCTGTTTATTTCACAAATACGAAGACAGTAAATGACAGAGCTAATTTGCAATTCTGCCATTATAATTGCTAAGCTTACGAGTAAACCATTTCTGTGAAACTCTACATTCGAGGCATTATTTTAGTGACTTTAATGTCAAACGTTTTATTTAAATTTAATTTTTTAAAACCAAAATTGAAGAAAGCATGCGGAAAAATTACAATGCGTCCAGAACGAAGAAAGACCCCCACAAAATTGGCGTGGCAACATATATATTGTATTGGCGAAACGTCTACATATTTTACCTAGGCAATATTTTTTAGTTTCTAGCAAATATAATGAAAAAATTAGTTCGGCAGAAATATCTTAAAATCCTCTGTTGCTTCGAATACTGCAATGACATTAACCCAATTCGGCTGTTCAATTCCAATGACATATGAACTTATTTACTAGTCGATCTGAAATGCTTCCTCTGTCTCTCTGTGTTGACCAACTGTGGCAACATTAATCTTCTTTCTACTGCCTATTGTTTTTTTTTTTATTATTATTGGGTCTTTTTTTGGATAGAAAGCTAAGCTGGAAACCTAATATACATGAAAGAGTTAAGAAAGCCACTATCGCACTCTTCTCTTGCAAAAATGCCATTGGGCACAAATGGGGCTTACAACCCATACTTACTCACTGGCTCTATATCTCAGTTATTAGACCGATCCTTATGTACGGGGTAGTTGTCTGGTGGATTGCCTTGGATAAGGCGATAAACCAGAAGTTGTTAAGCAAAGTGCAACGTTCAGCTTGTCTGTGCATTAGCGGAGCACTGCGGACGACACCTTTCGCACCTATGGACATTCTTTTCATTTAACACCCCTTGACATTTATGACAGAAAAATGGCAGCTAACTCAGCTATTCGCCTTAAAGCTACTTCATAGTGGTCCAAAAAAGTATATGGCCACGCCTCCATCTTAAACAAATTTAATAACATACCCAAGTTAAATTTTGACAAAAACTTCGAAGTCACCATCACTTCCAGAGCATTCTGGGAAGAAGGTTTTTTTACGGAAGATAAGTCGGTACATTTCTATACCGGCGATTCAAAAACAAACAACGGGGTGGGTGGTGGTGTCTTCTCTGATAGGCTTAATTTAAACCTCTCTTTTCGTCTCCCAAACCATTGTAGCGTGTTCCAAGCGAAGATAATGGCAATAAGGGAAGTCTTATCTTGGCTAAAGGAAAACGTGATATCGGCCATTGATATCCGCATCTTTTCAGACAGCCAAGCAGCAATCAAATCCTTGGAATCATCCTCAACAAATTCTTTAAAAGCTCTAGACTGCCGATCGTCTCTCATAGAGATGGCGGAGCAGTTTAATATTCACCTAATTTGGGTGCCGGGGCATAAGGATATTCCAGGGAATTGTAAGGCTGACGAACTTGCCAGGCATGGAACAATAATACCCATGCTTCCAGGCAAAAGTTTACTAGGTATACCAATCGCTACATGCAAACTTAAATTAGGTGGGCAAGGGGTACAACTTGTCTAGCAACAAAACAGATTTGGCCTATGCTGGATCTGAAACGCTCTATTTGATTTCTCTAAATAGAAAACATATTAGCGCTGTTATAGGTGTCATAACTGGACACTGTCTAATAGGCAAGCACGCAATAAGGCTTGGCTTCTTCTCTAACGATTTCTCCAGAAGCTGCATGGACGATGAAGAGGAAGAGAATATTCTTCACCTTCTTTGCACCTGCCCAGCTCTCTCCCAAAGAAGGAATTTCCACTTAGGAGCATTCTGTTTCAATGACCTAAGTGATGTGAATAATATTGACGTTAGGGACTTTCTACGCTTCATCAGAAGCTCCAAATGCTTCAACGAGTAGGCTAAAGGCCGCGTCCCAAACCCATGTGGTATCACAATGGACCTGTTATTGGTCTAAGTGTGTTGGCTTCTTTTTTTGCTGACAGCCACTTTAACATAACCTAACCTAACCTACTGGCTATTTCGACGATATTAACTTTGTTTACGAAATGTATTTACGATCTTGTCAAAAATGCCAGAAAAATGAAATGCTGAATAGGGAATCTTTCCTCTATAAACTTAAATTTGTTCCGACAACTGTCAAATAGAAACAGCTGATAGTGAAAAACAAAAATTGTCTGAAGTTAAGATGTGTCATTTTGTAAGAAAACAAATATTGACAAAGAGAGGAGAGGTAAGGAGCGATATTTAGACGAATGTTTGCTTCCCACCGGTAAGCATACACCATATGTTATGATTTGGGTATGCATGACAAATTGGGGTCTTGGCCGTATTTTACTTTTCGACGGTTTCGTAAATGCAGGGAAATACAAATATGTAAATCATTGCTGATGGTGTTGTTCCCACAATAGAGGTGTTATGGTGCTACACTCCAAATCCCATATTTCAGGATGATTCCGCTCCCTGTCATCGTGCTCATTCCGTAAGTAAAAACAAATCTTGACTTAAAATTTAAACTCAAAACCACTTCTAAATATTGTTTTCTTGCAACAGATAACCAAATGGACAGGAAATAGCCCTGCCCTTAATATAATAGGGAACTTGTGGTCAATTATGGGTCAGAAAGTACACAACAAGGCACCTAAAACAATTGAAGAGCTCAAAACAGTCATAGATGAAGTATGGACTAAAGATATAATAACAGAGGAAATCCAAAAACGTTATACCTATGACACGAAGGGTACAAGCGATTATAAGGCTAAAGGCGGTGCTATAAACTCTGAAACTACGCTATTAAAAATTAGATAGCACTATTCCTCATTCATAAATTGTTGGTGGCCCGATTGACCCGCCTAGCCCGATTTGTCCCACAATTGTTTAGCTTTGTAGGTCATCTGGTGGCTTACGGAGAATTTGAAAAGTAAAAATATGCAAAATGACGAAGTATGTGAAACTATCCTCGGAGCTAAAGCTTAGTTGCAATTTTCCCTACAAGGTGCGGTAAATCGAATAAATTCTCAATCCCTGCCTGGACATTTTTCTTATCAAGCGGATGGTTTTCTGGTAAAATGGCCAAAAAGTGTATTTTATCCGTCATTTTGAAAGATGGTGTCCTGAACCCAATTTTGTTTGGGGAAAGTAAACAAATTTCACAAGGCTAGCTAAATTTGGCATTTTCAGTGGTGAAACTAAAAAAAAAAAACCGAATGACAAGCAAAACAAACTGGCTAAAACCTGTGAATTTGACAACAATGGCCTGCGTAGAGGAAAAGTATCACAATAGTTTTGAAAGATAGTGATAGTGTCTGTTAACCAGGGCTGAACTTTTCCTTATAAGTTTTAGCGGTCTACTTCCAAATCAGAATATTTAAAAAAAAAAATGTGTCACCCACACAACTCCGTCAAAGAACTCTAAACCTGAATCAAATTTTCTCAGAATAGCCCAAAACACGCACCACCCTCGTAAAACACATTTTCACCCGCCCCATATTAAATAAAAAAGCCCTCGGCGAGGTAGGTACACGCAATATGAAAAGATATCTTCCTACTAGGAATGGATTTCGTTTTTATTTCTCACTGGGACGACAATGTAGCGGATGAAACATGCCGCCAAATGCCACACAACCCACATGTACGTGTTTACTGTTTGTTTGGTGTGTGCGTGCATCATGTAATAACTTCCGTTTTCAATAATGAGTACAGCCATAATAATTAAGGAGGACGTGACAAGGACATGAAATGAATTCAGTAAAACAGCGCGCACATGCCAAATGCGTCGCATACCATACACAAGCATACGCTTACTCCAGTGCTCCTATTTTTTCACATTCGTTCGTCCTGGTGTCAACGATAGAATTTTTATATAACAAATGACATAGATGCCATTGTGAATATGTACCGACTGACTGACTCGCTAAATGCGCGCAAATGGATGGGAAATTGGGTGAATCCTCTTGGCACCGGGATGTTTAACGAGAAAGAGAGAGGATTTTTTGTTTAAATAATTATTATTATCGACCGATTGCGTGTCCTGCTGTTTGATTTTAATGGGATCGCAAATATTGTGACACATATAAAAGCCGTGGAAGAAAGAAAAACTGGGTAGTTTGTACGAGTAAGTGCAGCAGTTACCATTATGGTTTTGAGCTGGATAAATTAAAACATACTAAGTTTATTTATATTAAAAAAATATTTTTATTATCGAGGAGAAGCCTCTTTATTTTATAAATCCTAAATTACAATTGACTTACAATTTTTGAACTTAAGTTAAAGAAACCTACAATCACTGCATCGTATCGATCATGTTACCCCATTCGAGTGTTTTCACCTGCTTGCATAATAACGGATGCTCGTGTGTTATTAGTTGCTGAGTCGCCAGAAATTGGTGGGAATATCATTTTTGATGATATCAATGTTGTTGTCGTTAACTCCTCCCTTCTTAAGATAATGCGTCCACGCATTTTTACATGATGTTAAAGAGGCTGGGATATTTTTGAAGGGATGATGGGTGATTAGGTTCACCTTGGTTCGTTATCATTATCATAGGTGATGCTGGTGGTGTTGGCATCGAGTTAATTTGAGATACTCTTAATTTCCGGTTGCATTGCATTACTATAATGATGAAGAATACAACTGCGAAAATCACGTACGTTATTACCTGGTGCATGTCTTTTTCTGTCTTTATTTTCGTAAGATGCTGCGTATTTCTGGTATGTAATTCCTTCATTAGTTCTAGGGAGAGTACTTCTTCAACTGCCAAATCTTCTGAAGTTGGATGCAATGTTGGTGGTAATGCTTGGATGTTTATGATTTCCTGGGCGACGTACCGTTGATTATTGATAAATATTGTGTCATTGTTGAATTTGACGACATAATTTCCGTTAAGTGAATGGGTCTTGTTATTGGCTTCTATGGTTCCGTTGAACTGGTTGAGGACGATGATTCCTGGTGATATTTCTTCCGTGTGGGGAACATGTTGACTATTTATTGATTTACACGATGCATTTTTGTTTTCTACTAAGCCTATTATACAGATATCATTACTTAGGTCTATTAAATCTGTTCGTTTACAAAGGGAAATATTTTCAATTTGCTTACAGTTATTCAACATTCCAAATGTATTTTTTTCGTTCCTTAATATATTTCTATAAGATATTTTGTTTACTAAACCATTACTTTTTTTTATTGGGATTAAAATAAGTTTTCTATAGATTTCTTCTTTCGTTTTTGGGATACTAACAATATATAATAAATCTTTCTGATTAGATGCAATTTTTACATCAGCGAATTTGATTACTTGTTCTAAATTCGTATAAGGCAAGATTTCTTTATCGATTTTACTTATAATTATATTTATTTCATTTTTCGACATAATATTAGAATTAACAATATTTTCTTTAGCAAGTTCGATTGCATATACAATATTCGTAAGTTCTTCTTTTATGAGTTTTAATTTAAATAGTAATATAACATTAGACTGATATTCAATTGTACTGTCCTTTTTTATGGTATTTATTATTACATTAGTTATGTTTGTGAGTTCATTTATTCTCTTCTTATATTCTTCATTAATTATTACTTGTTCGTTATTGTTTTCTATGACATTGTTTATATTACTTCTTAGAATATTAAAATCTTCGTGGTCGGGTGTTCCCGCTATCCACTTCCATCCCGTGCCTATAAAATCTAGGGATCGTTTAGTTTTGCTAATTTTTAAGTTTTTAATTATATCTTTAATGCGTTCTAATTCGTGATGAATGATGGGAAAGAAAGGATTGGTTTTCGGGACTTGTTTAAGGATAATCGAATCTGCTTCCGAAACGAAATTTTCGTATGGCGTTAACTCTATGGTGTGTATAAGTTTTAAATTTCCTTCTGAGATTTTGGCCATTCCATTATCTAGGATGATGATGGGGGAATTAGAATAGTCTAGAATGTCAACATTTCCTTGGGTTGGCTTTATTAGATACCTGTGGATAAAGGAAAGGAGAGGGGTAAGTGTGGGTTTTAGGATTAGTTTCTTATTTTTGATTTGTGAACAACTCTGCCTGATTCCGTTATAACGGTTGTTGACTTATTTTCCTTTGAAGTGTTTGATTAATCATATTTGCAATTAAGGCTTGAAGAGCAGCACTTGCGACAGGTTGTTCATTCTGATTAACAGGATTTTGATTAAGGGGTTGGTTATGGTTTAGGACTGGTGGACGAATTAGATTGTTTTGGTTTGCCATTGTTATAACAGATAAATATTTACTTCTCAAGTTTTTAAATAATTTGTACTTTCTATTAAAAATTTTCTTAGAAAAATATTCACTTCTTTCTTAAATTTGCTAAAATTATTACTTTCTATTAAAATTTCTCTTAAATAAATCTTGCACTAGCTTTGTTTCACTTCACTTAAATTTTTTGTGTGATAATAATATTGTTTTGTATGTTTTCTTAAATTAATCTTACATTAATAAAACCAGGATAGCTGTGTCCCACGCTGGTGTGAACGTCATTGGTCCTGTTTGCTTTATGCTACTAATGGTGTCGTTCCAACACTCCTTCGTGGTCTTCAGTTTGTCTACAGACTCCTGATACGCACTGGTTGCAGGTTCGTGTTGGCTGTTGCGTTGATTTTACTAACTCGCGGCGAGGTACTTAACGTCGACTAAGGCACAGTTAGTTCTTTTTCTAACACTTTTTAACACACGGCAAGGTAATTTTACGTTGACTTATGCACTGTTAAAACTGTTGAAAACGCGAAGCCCCACGTTGGGCGCCAATTAAAACATACTAAGTTTATTTATATTAAAAAAATATTTTTATTATCGAGGAGAAGCCTCTTTATTTTATAAATCCTAAATTACAACTGACTTACAATTTTTGAACTTAAGTTAAAGAAACCTACAATCACTGCATCGTATCGATCATGTTACCCCATTCGAGTGTTTTCACCTGCTTGCATTCAGTTGAATCCAGACGCTACGTTAGCATAACGGATGCTCGTGTGTTATTAGTTGCTGAGTCGCCAGAAATTGGTGGGAATATCATTTTTGATGATATCAATGTTGTTGTCGTTAACTGATATACAAGGTGGCACAAAAGTAATGACCCAATTTGATTTAGCTATAACTTTTTTTTCCAAATTAATAAGCGATGATTTTTTATCATTTTATTCGACCCTTGACTTTTATTCCACTAAGTACTGAAGATGATATTTTTAAAATGTTGGCTTCCAGGTTTTATGCAAATTTGAGCTCTTTTTATGGAATTTTCTATCACCTTCCTCAATACTTCCGCCGGTATGTTATCTATTTATTGTCTAATGTTGTCTTTCAGTCACGAGAGTCTGTGACTTTTCACAAATAGACCAATGACTTTAAATAACCCCAAAGAATGAAGTCTGGAATGGTCAGATAGGGTGATCTTGCGGGCCAATGCAAATCGCCAAAAACCGGAGGTAACACGGTCCGGAAAAGTGTCCTTTACTGAGTCCATTGTGTCGCCCGCTGTGATGCAGTGGCATCCCAATTCATCCTGCATGGGTAATGAAGGAATTTAAAAAAATGAGAATTCTCAAAAGTCACTTCTTTGATAAGCTTTGTATACCTGCGAAAGATAAGTAATTCGACCTATTGTACTCGTACATACATATCTATCTGTATTTTACGAAAGGCACGTTAGACCAGAATGCTGGACTATGTAAGCTAATGATTGATGTGCCAGGGTACCCATCTACCTACATACCTACAATTAAGTCTGAAACAAGTTCGCTTTCTTAGACATCACCTCCAACATCGTTGCTCATTCTTTCATTATACTAGTATGTGTTGAGAATAATAATTCAGTGTCTGACTACAAACGTGCTTTAAAATAACATCTCCCCTATTCCAGCCACGTCCTAACGATGCTCTACGAAATATTAGTTCAGTTATCGCATTCCCTTGTTTGACATAGAACTTCATCGATCTACATTTATCTGTAGAAAGAGTATCGCTGACTTTTGTGTGTATGTGTGTTTTTTCCCCTTTGTGGTATTGTTCTTCTTAATCAAATCCGTCACTTTGATTCAGGATTATTTTTTATCAATTTGTTTGTGCAAACATGTTGGGTCCTCTTCCAGACCAGCCCACAACGATACCACCAATCAGTTGTTTGTGCCCTTTATTTATCGGAAAAGATGAATTGGATTATGTGTCCCGTGGAGACGTATATAAGCCTATTTTGGCCATTAAATCGAAGGTTAAAATCTTTCTTTTCGATGTAACAAGCTGGCAGTACAATTTGTGTGTATACATACATATACGTATTGATTATGGCGGGATTGTATAGTTAAACGAAATATGAGATTCACATTTCACTTTTGATCTATGGCAATTGGCATGGTGGAATAGAATGCATCAATGTTAATCTAGTACTTTGATCTTTCCGAGAGATTGCGGTGTATTATGGTCGCGGTACAAAACCCGCCTTGTAATTACTGAGAACACGCAAATTAGTAATGAACTCGTATTACAGTATACATATACTGCATTTGTAGCTCCAGTGTGGGGCGTCTCTCCTCGAAGGACCTCAAGAAGTTAGATGTGGTGCATAAACTCAATTGACTGATGGATTTGCATGTATCAGAGAACTAAGATAGATATAGCAGCAGTAAAATATGAGCTGTCTTTCTTATTTTGATTTATTGCCAACAGTAATTGCAGAAATTGCATTTTATAGGCAACACTGATGCCTGTAACTTGCACGATAATGATTCAGTGTAGGGATGTTTGTTGTAACTGCTTGTATTTTTTTTTTCACGTGCTATGTTGTAATACTCAATTACCGAAGTAAATGGTTATCGGGCCACTTGAATCAAGTCCATCAATCACGAAACGCATTAGATAGAGCGAGGGTTGTAGTGACGAATTAATTACATTTTTAATGTAGGCATTTCTTGTAACCCCTGGATAATCGTGATGTTGATTACTTAGGTCCTTTATCCTAAGTGCTCAGATTTCTTTTCGAATGTTTTGTGTCTAGTTGTTTGTAATAGGTTTGGCCAGAATACCGGCAAAACCGAGACAATACTTCCAAAGTACTTGAAATCCTATATACTCTCGACCTGCTCTTCAACAATGTCTACTTGTAAGGTTGGTGGATTGTCCATAAGATTAGATATTCTGATTTTGCAGGAATTTATTCTCAACAATTCAAACGTTATAATTCTATGCGATAAAATGCAAATATTATCGGTGTATTCGAACTGTTTGAGATAGTGGTTCTAAACGTCTATTGATGGTGGAACGCTGAGTACCGATTAAGCAATTCGAAGAATATCACTGATCACCACCTGAAAAAAATATCGCGATAGTATAAAACATTGTCGGACACTGCTTCAAATCTCACATTCATCTGACAGCCTACTTCCATGCAGCATACGTACAGTGGTGGCCACATAATTAAGGACAATCAATTTTCACTTTTAAATTTCGTATAATTCTCATATTTAACATGTTTTTTTTTTTTTTGTTAAACAAATACAGTCTTCTTTTTCTCAGGAATTAATAACTTATAAGAAAAAATAAATGAAAAAAAAATATTTAAAAAAAAAAAAAACTATTCACAAAATAATATAAAAATAGCTGTTTCTACTTGGACACATAATTAAGGACACTTTCAAAAGTCAATACTTTTTAAACAAAAAAATTCAAAATAGGAAAATTCACATCAGGTGTTACTTCATAATTAGTACTTGGTATTAGTACCTTTTGCTTCAGGCAAAAGCTAAATGGCACGAAACAACTATTCGTAGACCATGCCAGATACTTTGGGGTCATTCTAGATAGGAAATATACAGGACCGTGCCAGGAGAGGCTCCATTTCCCTTCATACCTACCAAAGGGCTTTAGGCATTTAACCTAAAGGTGTCGACGGGATCTATGCGGCAATAGTGAGGACGAGTCCTGATGCATAGAGCACTAGTTTGATTGACTGCACTGGACAAAACAAGTAACACTGATCTATTAGGGAAGTTCCAAGGTTTTCTTGCGTCTGTATAAAGATTGCTTTAAAAACAACTCCGCTGGAGATAATGCTCCTCTTGTTTCCTGTCGATATCTATGAGAGCCAAGTGGCAGCAAAAGCAGTGTTGAAGCTTCGGAAATATTCTCACTTAGCTAACGCTAATTCGGACTACTTCAGGATCCTGACCGATAAAAAAAAGTATTCCTAACAAGGCGCACTATATTGTACCTCAAATCAATTTTAATGTCAAGCTCAAGACCAGAATTCCTAGCAGAAGCCTTTGGGAATTTTAAACGATTATGCGATACAGGTATATACCTTACATATGGATCAAGAAAGTATCGTAAGGAGTTTCGTAAGGAGTTTTCTCTAGTGCACTTGATATAAACATCACCAGATGACTGCCGAATCACTGCAGTGTATTTCAGGCAAAAATTACGGCAGTCCGGGAAGTTGTGGCTTGGCATTTAATTAACACGATAGATGGTAGCGCTATTGTACTATATACGTATATCAATCCCAAAACAACCAATTGGAAAGAATTGTACACCCAACTATAACCAAACTAAAGGGACTTAACGCTAAACCCTTCACAAATCAATTGGAGATTGAAACGCAGTTGAGAAACCTTACCACTGCTCAGGTAAACGGGTGCACAACTCTTCATTGAAGTGTCGACCCTACGACACAGAACCCAAGCGGGTCTACAATGTAGGACAAAGCATAAAGCCAGTACAAAAATAGAAGCACAAATTTCACGAAATGGTATGTTACAGAGCGGACTTGAGCAACCGACCCAGAGATGGGGATTTAAAATCGACCTTGGAGACTCCAACCCTGAAATCAATGGTAAGACGATCCATAATATTGTAGTGTGTAGCAGGGGTCAGGCAGCTGTAAAACAATTGGAATCACAGTAGGATGCAAGTTGGTAAAGCATTGCCGCAGGTCTCTGAAAGAGATCGCTGACAGATGCGGCGTTTCTCTGTCTCGGTTCCAAAACGAAGATACGTTCTGGACAACTGCAGAGCGGACGAGCTGTCAAAGGAAGGTAATAAAGTCTTCCTTTATACTTTAGCTAGAAGAATGGCAAACAGCAGGTGGAACAATATCAGCACTTGCGCTTTGTAGACGCTAATCTGGTCTAACCTAAATCCGAAGAGAACGAAAAGATTGTATGGACTGTCTGTCCATAAATAGAAAATTAATAAGCTCTATTATAGGAGCCCTTATGGGACACTTCTTGATAGGTAAGCATACTACTAGGCTCCTTGTTCCTTCCAACGATATCTGTAGAAGCTATAGAGACGAGAAGGAGGAAGACACAAAAACTCATCTATTGTGCAGCTGTCTTGCCCTATCAATGTTGAGAAGGAAAACCCTAGAGGAGTACTTCTACGAAATTCTCGGTAACTTAGCCAGGCTCGATATTTACAAAATAAAGAGCTCTGTCTCCGAATATAAGTGGTACTGCACATAAATGAGGAACAGGAAGGCTTAACATCGCTACGGTTACCGGAATTAACTACCTTAGGCGAAAATATATCATGTAAGGTTCTTGGTGCTGGTAATCTCGTACTCTTCGTGGAATCACAATGGACCTACCTTTTGGTCTAAATGTGTCTCTAACTATCGCGGACAGTGGCGTGATACAAAGCCAGTGTACAGCGATCGACCTACCTAATAATTATTTATCAAAGGGTCATCCATTCTGCTAAACAAACCTTTTCGATAATTTGAATTTAAATTCAAAATTAATTAATATTTGCTTCACAGGATTCTAATTACTCATTCGAATAAGCAAGATTGTTTCTTTCTTCTTCAATTGTCAATTTCTAGCAGTTGTAATGAGATCTTTTGCTACAGATGCTTCGGCCAATTAAGGATAATCATTTTGCAATTATGAAGGCAAAATACAAAGCGTCAATTAATTTAACGTGATTTTATCAGTAGCATCCATCTCCTTAAATAAATTCAAAAACTCATTTAACAGTCAGAAAACTGATGACATTCAAAAACTAAATCCTTAAAAGAAGGACGATTGAATATTTCATTCGTTTCAGTGCTGCCGTTGTGATTTAAGTTAAATTATTTATGAGAAGGAACAAACCAAGTGAATTAATGAAAAATAATTAAGTGTATCTTTTGTACCGGCCCTGTGTTCGCTTTCATTATGACTTTTTTTTTTAATTAAAATCCTTTGTTTCGCAGGCACAAAAGACGTACAAAAATATGGTAAAACTAAGCTAGAGATATTTTTTAATTAAAGTGTGAACATAAATTCAACATTGACATAGATGCTGATTTGTTGGCTTAGGAGCCGTAACACCGAAAGTGTAGAAAACTAAAAGGCACAACTGTTCAGATTTATTTATAATTCATGCAAAGTCGAAGAGGGGCGAAAATATTTGAATTTTCCAAAAATTAAGTAAAAGGCCAACAATTTTTTTGAACATACATACGTACATGTATGTCTCAAACTGTGACTCTATAGACTCCAGATATGAGGTTCGAAGAAAGTTTGATCAGCCGTTTAGTCCAATATAGGCGCATTGCGGGATAATATCGGTATATAGGTAGATAAGCGACCATCTCGTGCCGCGCTTTAGAATAGAATGAAAAAACTGGGGCAGCGTTGGATGTACAAAGACCAGCGCGTCGTTGTAGTGGCCGGTCACGCGAAAATATAGTGCGCATTTTAAAAAAAAGATCTGCAACTGCATGCCTACTCGTACAAGATCCAATTGATTCAGGAATTGAAGCCAGCAGACTATGGGCAGCGTATTAACTTGATGGCGGTTTTACAAAAAATCATATTCAGCTATCGCGCTGGTGCCACCTGCCACATAGCGCGAGAAATAATGCAGTTATTGCACACACAGTTTCCCAGACGCGCCATCTCTCGTTTCGGCGACCAAAATTGGATATCGTGCAATATCACGCCGTTGAATTTTTTTCTTTGGGATTATGTGAAGCAGAAGGTGTATGCCAATGACCCCGAAATGATTTCACAGACAAAGAACGAGATTCGAAGCGTAATTTATGAATTATAGCAGGATTTATGCCGAGCAATAATGTAAAATTTCATTAAAAGGGTAGGAGTTAGAAATGTCAGCCGTGGAACCCATTTGGCCGATATTAGGTTTCATGTTTAATGTCAAGGTGTGAACATTATATTGGCATAAAAATATCAGAAGTTTATCAAAAATAGTTACACCGGAACCAGCTCCCACAGAATCCGTTCCTAATATGCAGGCAGATACGGCTGGACTAGATAGCAGAGATTACTTGAGCTGGATCAAAAACTCGTTTGTTCTTGTTAAAATAGTTAACACACATCAACACATCAGCAAGTGTATTTACGGGACACTGCCTTGTTGGCCGGTATCCTAAAAGGATTGGTTTCTTCTCAAAAGACAGTTCTTCAACTTTTTTTTCCATTTACCCAGCCTTCTCAATTAGAAGAAAGCTTCGTTTATGAACATTTTTCTTTGGTAACTTTTGTCCCATATTACATTTCTTATCCTTCAGCTCGACAGACGAGGGGAACACAACGGGCAAGAGGTGGCATTAAGAAGGGTGTTTTGAAGTGATAATTTCCTTCCCTAAAAATCGAAGGAGCTTGTACCGTTGGCCGCAGCATTCTAGGTTCTATGGTTACTGTCATAGTTGGTGCGGTGAAAGTTAAGGCGAAAGAGTTGTAGAGATCTCAATTTGCGAGGGTTGGTGTTGAGGGATACTATTTGTAGCAGGGCAGAGCTATCGATGTTTCCTGCTAATAGCTGATGTACAAAGAGGATGTCGGCAAATTCACATCATTTTTCGAGTGATTGTACGTTTACTAATTTCAAACGATCCTCATAGGGGGGTATGTTATACACATATGTTGACCCAAGGAAGACCGCGTAGAGCAAAATGGATGAATCTGCGTTTAACAGCCTCAATTCGAAGAGAATGGGTATCGTGATCGGGCGACCATACTTGGCTATAGCATATTCAAGGATTGGTCCAACTAATGTGAAAAAGAAAGATTTTATGTCATAAGGGTTGGAGAATTTCTTCGACCAGCGTTTCACAAAACCAGGCGCGGAGTTAGCTCTGCTATTAAAGTTATCAATATGACAGTGAAAATTTAGTTCTCTGTCACACATTACACCCAAATCAAGAAATAGAGAGATGGAAGGTACATGTTCGTCCCAGATCAAATAGGAGCACCTAAAGAGGACTTTGCATTACCGTTCTTTAAGATAATAGGATTTGATCCACACAATTAAACCGGATTGAAAGCCAAGAGATTTGGTTTAGCAGTGGACGGTAGCAGCGGGTCTAACAAAGCAGGTGATGTGATGTTGGGATTAGTGACGCAGGCATTTGAACATGTGGGTAGGTTAGCACTAGTAGAGGCAGATCTAGGTGGTGCAGAGGTCAAATGACACGAGCTTGGAATTAGGCAATCTAGCAGCAGAATTAAAATTAGGAAATAAACCCATTTTGAAGTACCAATTATTACTATCGGATTTAGAGCTGTCGGGAAGGGAAGCGATTAGAAGTATTGGGTTTATGGTTGGGGTTACAATCAAAGAACATTTTTAGGCTTAGAGTTAGGTTTGAAGATGGGCTCAGAGCTAGTATCATCAGTGATACAAGTGATGATAATGTATTCAGCTTTTTTCTTCAATGACTGTTTGAAGGCGCTTCAATAGGAGTTTTTCAAATACCTTTGATATTACAGGCAGAAGCGATATTGGTCTGTACGATTTTTTGTCATTTGGAGATTTTTTCAGGATTGGAACTATTATAATTTCGGTGACTTTTCATTATCCTGGAACATATCATAAAATAGTTTTAGCGAAGCATTTATAAGATAAGGGAGTTTGATTAGTGCTTTTTTGGCAATTCGTTGCTGATCTGTTCCGTTATTAAATCATATCCAGGAGCCTTGCAATTTACACAATCTACCAATACTGCCTCTGCATGTGCATCCCGCTCAAATAAAGTATGTAGGTGGTATATTGAGCAAGAAAAACAAAGGGCAATAATTTGAATTTATACGCGTTAGTTCCATTTACAGAAAATGCACGGATTATGGCGAACGTGCCTAGAATTCAAAGTACGCATTCAAGTGCAATTTATTCGTATATAGTGGCCGGTATTAGTGACCTCATTTTATTTTTTTGTTCTTTGCTGAAACGAATATTCACTCATATCTTTGTTCTTTTTGTGTGAGTCCTTTTTTTAGCGTCGACATGCACATTTGATGGGTACTCAAATAGCACGCTCCCGGAATGCGGTCTTGTAAAACAACCCCATGATGATAATAATGTGGTCGTACTTGTTAAGGGCTTCTGTGAAACGAATCGAAATGAATTCTTAATGGAATTGCGTTTCGTAAAACCCTTCAGATTACCAAGCAGATAAGCGATTATAGCAATTCTAATGGGGCATTAGGGATTCGTTTGTTGGAGATAAATTCTCTTTGTGAAATGCACAATGTGTTTTGGCAGCATTTTAAAAGCAATTTCAGTAAATTCAGATTTACAGCGTAGTTCAGAAATTATGACGGTTCTATACTCCAGGCGAGACAGTTTTTCATTTCACTTTTTACTTGCACCCATAATGTCAAGTATTTTTTTCCTGAAAATTTATCTCGAGATATCATTTGCTTAATTAATCATACCATTGTGACAATAGTTAGTGACATTTTTATTTAGCAATAAAACTAATGATAAATTCCACTTCATAAATAAAATCCAAGAATTATGTGGGGTGAACAATATTTAGTTGTTTACTTTAAGTTAAACTATTACATAAAAAGATAAATGATAAAAAGAAAAGCAACAAGTAAAAAAATAACAACAGGTAAGTAATTTAGCAAATTAGTTTAATACTAAGCAATGTACTCGTATGTAGGACAGTAAAACTTCAATTTGATTTTGATAGAAATCATCAAGCCACCTTTTTTTATAGGTA
Organism: Pocota personata; assembly: GCA_963082735.1. Lineage (NCBI taxonomy): Eukaryota > Metazoa > Arthropoda > Insecta > Diptera > Syrphidae > Pocota > Pocota personata. The sequence goes on from OY720429.1 coordinate 209,691,991, forward strand.
CATATGTAGATACAGGAAATAAACAATAGAGTAGAAATTTCTAAAGTGGGTGATACGGAAAGTGGGACCGATTACATGTCTAGATTGCTTTATAGAGTACGGGCGTTAGAGATCGGACTCTGCATATAACCACCACTTATAAAGAATAACTTAGAAACATTAAAATAGTACAGGTGGCTAGCCGACAGAATGCGTAAAGATCTAAAGAGCACCATGGAGTGGGGCAAATGGTTGACACCGCAGATCTATCTTATAAAACACAAAAAACCAGAGGGTGAACTTTTGTTTTGTAGGCGCCTCCACAACAGCTTACGAGTATACCATACTAAAGTCTAGAATGGAATATGCCAATATAGACTGTTTTTAAAGTTCTGTTATCACACAATTTTAAAAATATTGCCTATGTCAATTTTGAAAGAATTTGTATTACAAGTTCCACCCTCATCGAATACCGCAAGAGAATCCTCTACAGTAGCAGTTTTGAGCATGCAAGCAGATTTCAGAATCAGGAAGCTCAGAATTTCAGACATCAAGGTTTATCTCAGCCATTACACTCAGAAGGCTACTTGAGTCTTATGCATTGAGATCATTAGCAAAAGCCGTTACTTTACCTGCTAATGGTAGGGGAGTTTACATAAACAAGGTACAAAATGGGACCAAGGAGAGACCTAAATTTAACACCCAGGTGTTGTTAAAATAGTCCCCAACTTTTACTCTTTGTATTCTGTATTTTAAGTAAGACATAAATCTACTGTATATAGAACCACGCTATTTTTAGAACGATGTTCTTTTAAGTGAGGTTGGAAATACCATCGTCACCACAAGCGTAAGAGTTGATTAACCCTAAAATCTCAGTCCCAGTAATTGGGTTAAAAAAGAAGCTTGATTTTTAAATTATATTTTCTTAACCGTTGTATACGGTTTATCCAGGGCTTCAAACTCTCTTCTCATTTTCTTATAACAAAACTATAGCTGAAAGTTTTTATACAAGATTGTAAGGTATTGTAACATAATGTAGCATAATAACTACACTCCAAAAGTATGCAACACATTCCGAAGTGTCTTTTCATTCCAGGTTCGTGTCCACGGTAAGAGACGGATTATGTCTAAGACGACGTCGCGGAATTAAGAGAGAATTATAACCACAAGAGATTATTGTCATCTTGGAATTATTACATCAGAATTTTCGCGTTCCAGTGGTCGAAGAATTTGCTAGAAGTTTCTGGCTATCGGAAATGCGGCATGGCAGTTGGTTTTCGAACCGCACGAAGAGATTGGAAAAGTGATAATCGGCGAAGTTGTAATTTTGTGATAAATTGAAAGTTAAGATTTAACAAGAAGAAGTAATTAGTTTGGATTTATGAATTAAGTAATTGGAATGAGATAAAGTGATTTGAGAAGAAAGAGACCTTGTAAGGAAAGAATTTGCGAAAAATAGTATAGTGTGAACTTGAATTATTCTATAGACATAATCTCACAGAATAACGTTTTATCTACTCGAGCCGTAGCTCGCATATTACAGTATCCTGAAATAAATCAATGAGCCTTGGAAGCATTATCTTCAGAAAAACTTGACAGTACTATAATAGAGAAACTCAATTTTCATTCTAACCCCAAACTAAATTCAACTTTTTAATGGCTGATTTAAAAAAAAAATAATGTTCTCAAAAATGGCTTTTACGAATTTCCTTTATAGCATTTTTAGGTCTTTATTGCAAGTAAGAGAAAAAATTTTCCAAAAGGGCTGTTACCATTTTTTTCAAATTTGAATATTTTATTCATGTTAGACATTTATATGTATTTTTTTGAAAATTGTATATTTTTCGGCTATGATTGTCAATTTTGGTTAGATTCAATGTCTAACATACCTATACCTAAGTAATATTTAATATCAATACCTATGCAGGGTCTAGGCATACCAAGTTTGGAAAATTGTCAAAATAAATAGGTTCTGGTTGACTGTTTAACTTCAGCCACTGAGGAATGTGTTAGACGCTATTAAAATTTGTTTTAAAAGGGTCCCCATAAAATATGTATAAATAATAGTTGATACAATGAAAATAAAGTGCTCGATTGAGTTGCACGTACATACTTGCATCTACATATATTATACATATGTAGGTTTATTTATAAATCACTCGTACTTGAAATTTAAATGAAAATATTCAAGCAAAAATAATTGGAAGGGCTTGTACGGCTAATATGTGAATATATTAATTTTGAATTGAATAAAAATTAATAAAAAGAATTTACAAAACATTCATTCCCTGGAAAGACCCGATCACAGACAAGTCGAACAAAAAATCGTTCATGCCTTTGGCACAGTTTGCTAGATACCTTGGCCACGGAGATGTTATCCTCGGATAGTTTAAAAGCACTGCTGCTACTTTGCTATAATTGTAGTAAATTCATTAATTTTGCTACGTTTTAGACTTTTCTTCGGTTAGACATATTTGTTTTACGTCACTATTCTCCCAATCATTATGTACTTAAGTAAAAAATTTCTATTATTATTATTATTACTAGCGGCGGTTTAGGGGTATCTGTTTTGGATTTAGAGATGGGTGGTCTTTCTCGTCTATCTGGTAGGCTTTCAGATAGGTTACTTTGTTGCGAGTCTATGCCCCTTAGTTTCGAAAGAATTTGTAACTTAAGCTGGAGTGACCCCTCATCCCACAGAAAGATTCTGGTCCTACGAACGGAGACGGCCTTCTCATTTCTATACACGGTCTGGAACACAGTAAGGGGTAATGTTGCTGATTTTGCTTATTCTGAGTTTATCCATGCATTCCCATACCATCAAACGAGTTGATTTTGAGCTCAATGCTTTCATGGCTTCGATTAATTGATTTTATATACATATATTGACTGTTTGATATAATCGCAATGTCTTGTTTGTAATAGTTTGTATTGAGTTTCTAGTCCCATGAATTTTTGCGTGAAAGACGCTGTAAAGTTTGGCTATGTGTATTTGATTTTTGGCCTAAACACGCTCACACCAATAACTTCAACAGTTCTCGATCCACTCGTATACCATTTTATGATGTGATCTTTGATTGTATATATCATGATTCATTCCCGTTTAGTTTCGCGGTGAAGTTTTAGGAAAACCTCTATTTCTTGATCATATCTGCGAATTTTCCATTTACACTGCAACCACCAGAGAAAATATTTTAAGAAGTGAGTGCCAGTTCGCCATACATGAAAACTATCGGATCAACCTGTGTGAACACTATTTTTGTCGATATGTCAGTAGGACTATTTAGACGGTAATCCCAGTTGGCTTGGACATACGTATCATACTTGAGACTCCGTCTAAACTGATGAGAAGATGATTACATACAGTCAGCCTAACATTTTTGAAACACCCGTATGTGCACAGAAAAATTGATTTTTGCTACGCTGTTCCGATGCCTCGAACTTTGACCCTACAAATCCCAGATATGAAGTGACAGAATTGCGAGATAAGAATGAAGAAATGAGTATTTTTGTACAAAAAAGGGTCCCAAAGTCGCTAATATTTTCAAAATGTATCCAAAATTCACTATTTTCGAAAAGTCGTCCGGTCACCCGGGTTCTGACAGTTAAATAAAACTATTGGTAACCTTGCATAGACAACTGGGGCAGTTGCAAATTATAATGGGGACAACTTTTTACCTGGTTTACGCAGGCAAAACGTTGTTTAAAAACAGAAGGAAACATTCGCCGTGTTTCGTTCACACCATAAATCTGGTTACCGAAAGTGGTTTCAGTGTGTTTATTCGTAAAATTAGAGATACCCAAACATTAGAAGAGCCAATGCTTTGAAAACATCTCAAAGAACTGCAAAAAGGTGATCACACATCGACGTAAAAATAAGATGGAATGCTTGATTCTATATGAATTATCATCTTCTATTTCTCCCATACTCCCAAGAGATTCGAATATCCCACAGAGTACTAACTGGTGAGCAGTACGTCACATAGTCATACCACTAGTTAATTGTCTAATGACACTGATGACTAAAGCTGATGATTAAAGCTGAAAGCAACAGTTTGTTTTGCTGCCAAGAATATACTTCAGTACCAATTCGGGTTGATTGAAAATATTCCTATAATCGCTCTCAGTACCCTTCCTTGACTTAGGCTCAAAAATATACATAAATGCGAATACATGCGGGAAAGCAGTAAACATACTTGGAAAAACAATCACAGAATGGTTGTAGAACACATCTTCGGGATCAGAAAGCAACTGTATAAGCCCTGGTTAACCGGATGAACTTTCTTTATCACTTGAAATATCCTGCGAAACCTTTGAAATCAAGCGTTTCGGAGGACATGGAAGAAATTTTTCCGGGACTCTCTCGACAATTTAAGCAGTATATTGGAATCTTCCACTTCCATCCCTTGCCAGAGGTTCTTCTCTAAGGCACGAGCCAACACCCAGAAGCTGCTCATCCTTGCAGTTTGACTTGAAGAAGAATGGTTTTGAAATTCGATTGAATGCGTTTATATCTTACATTTATTTTTTTAAAAACAAATTTGTTTAAAAAAAAAAAACACTTTCATTCTTGGTATTCATTACTTTTACAAGCTAAATAATTTGAAAGTTAATAGAAATGCCAACTACATTTTTAAAAAAATTAACAAATGTTCGAAATTGTACTCGATACTGAGTAGTATCGATACTTCCAGTTCAATACTTTCTGAGTATCGATATTAAATGCACGCTCTATCGCGTATATATGTAGGTTCTTGCGACTGAAAAGTAGAAACTTAGCTTCCAAGAGGGAGAGAGACTGGTAGTTTGAAGGTGGTACCTCAATGTAATGTGATGAGTGTGAGTTAGGGGCTCTGGTCTCCCATGAAATGCGTTTTGTGATGGTAATTTAAAAAGTATGACAGAAGTTGATAATTCTGGGCATGAAGTCCGTGATGTCTGACTCTGGTTTATCAAGTTTATTGATCAAAGTTAGAATCCGCAGGTGTACATTAAATGTAGTACTAAAGCACCTTCTGTTGACTAAACGGCTGGACTGATTTTTTTTTTTAAAAAAAGGTATTAAACGATTCGTCTTATTATAGCGAGTGAGGAAAAATATTCATTCGTCTGCTACGAAAAACAAGAGATGGCGGATAGTAGTTGTAAGTTTCAGAAACCGATGTATCAAACCGTCAAAATAAAAATACTTTTACTGTAAATTTCGGAAGGACATACCTACCTATGTATGTATGACAGATGGATAGGCAAATGAATCTCATTGGGTTCCGTAAGTAAAGGATATAGTACTGTATCTCATATTAAAAAAAGATCCGCAATGATGCAAGGGGTAGTCCATCAGAGGGTACTTGGCCATGATTAAAAAGTCCCCTCCTTTCTTTGGACAACAGTCTTCCAGCTCGATATGTTCTGCGAACATGTTCGGGACAGGAGTTCGACAATCAAGTCCGCTCATCTGTGGACTCAATTAACCTCTTTGGCCCCTCTTGGTCACCAGTTCGGTCCGCCGTAGCCAACGAGTATGGACTGAACCACAAGCAAATTCAAATGTGTCTGGCCACGACGCGAACGCCATAATAGTTTTTCAAATTGGATGGTTCACGCCATAAGGTGTTTGTGATGTTTTTTTTTCTACCAAAATGTCCGCCAATTTATTCCATAAACGTAAAACGACGAACATGCTAGGTCCGGTTCGGTTTAATTTCAGGTTCGCAGAACATGCCCGAGTGTGTGTGGTTACTTTTAGGCTAACTGATTTATATGGAATAAAGAAGCGCATTCCATGTAAAATTAGTTCCGTTATAATGTTAGCAGCGACATTTATATTGCACAGTTGATATTTAGAGTACTCGTAAATATCTGAACTGGCTGTTGATGGTGGCGAATTAATTTGTCTCTGATGCCTTAAGTATGTAGGATCACAGGTGTAAATAAGTATCATTCTGGGAATATCACCAGTTTGTACAAATATATACGCACATATGTAAGTACGTAGGTTTTCTTTTTAAATTGAATACGTACTAAATACATAACACCACGTATAATCCCCCAGGATATTTTCGAAAACATCACTTAGGTACATACAAATATTAGAACTCCCATCCCATTGTCAATTGTTCAGTAATACACCCAAACTGTGTTGCTATCCTGCCGACTATGACAGGGCAAAGATTTTGTTCGTTATTTGTCTGCAATTTGACAAAATTCACATCGTAATCTGTCGCTTTAAATTAAATCTAACGGACAAATTAAATTATTAATGAAGTAATGTCATCATAGCACCACGTCCAATGTCTGCTGCAAATACTCGTACAACACATACCGCACATATACTATCTGCTCTTTGACTCCCTTATATCTCAAACTCCTGCTCGCCTGCCTGGATACCAGACAAACAAGCAACAAGGGCGCCTGACTGCCATCCTGACAGCCTTGAGCCGGAGGATTTCTTTGGCAGTGAATTAAATTGTAATTCATATCACATTTCAAAGCGTATATGCGATATGACAGAGGATGTCTTGAGATTAGTGAATTTTCTTTCCTCATTCTTCATTTAGTTTTTTTTTTCTTCTTCCTTCGTCAAGAATTAATTTTACTTCTTCACTTTGTTCCATATGTGAGGAGGGTGGGTGGAGTGGGCTGGTAACGAAAATATTTCCTAGAGATCGGCTTGTCGTTATGGATGGAAAATCCTTCTCAATGATGAAGTTATCCTGCTACTGCTGATAAAGTGTGTGGTGTGTGGGAGCGTTCTGTTGGATCATCTCTTCGATGTTGATTATGATTTTCGAATGGAATGGAAAACTCATTAGACGAAGAACGAATCAAACCAACACAACAGCAAAAACCACAGACATTGTACGAGCAAATGGAATGTATCTTCTATTGAGATATTTTTCGTTTCGTTTTGGAATGCATTTTAATTAAAATTTATTATTTCTATTATTTTTTTTCGTAAAGGCAAATTCATAAATCCATGGTTTGGTTGACTTTCTTCTTTAACTTTTACCACTTTTGGTTTGAATGGAAACGGAAAGATACGTCATTGGCAGCTTTGAAACATCTCTATTAGTTTAATCTTTGAAACAACTATAGAGTTGAGAATTTTGTATAGACTGAGTCCATACTCAGTAACAATGTTAGATTTCCTCTTTGGCTGACGCATACTTGCATTTTGTTGCTCTTAATTTCTCTTCGCTATTCTTTCATAATTGGGGACACAAATGTGCTGATTGCTTCCCACTTTTCTTCTCCTCATAGCATGTATTGAATCAGAACTTCTGCGGATAGTATATCTCCTAAAATTTCTCCGTATAGTGGGCGGCGTGCCTCAGTGGTTAAGTTCGCAATCCCTGAGCGGTTAATTAAAAATTCGAATTTCAGAAAAAGAAAGGTTTTCTCACAGTCCCACCTCTCGCGAACGTCTGACAAACATCCGAGAGTAAAATTGTCATGAAAAGCTTCTCTCCTACCCTTCGGAAATGGCTTGATACTACAGGTCCCAACCATTCAAGGAGCGTACAGCACGAGTGGTTGCGAGAAGTTAGGCCAGGCTCTGTATGGTCTGTTGACCCCAAAATGTTTATTTTAGTATCTTCGAGCAACCTTCTTCCCATTGTGTGTCGTGGGCATTCGAAAATTACATGTTTTTAATGTCTTCCATTTTGTTTCTATTCCTAATGAGCACCGCTTTTGTTGTTTGCAACGCTGGTTTGAGGCCCATAGATATCAGTCGACGTTTTACAATTCGAACGGTTTCATTGCTGAATTGTTCTACCTCTTCGAGTAGTTTAGCAACCACAATCTTTGCCATCTCTGGGATTTGTAGTCCCAGCATTCTATAAAGCTTACGTAAGATCCATCATAAAAGTCTAAAGTCTTGTAGAAACTGTAGAAATTTTATTACTTCGCTTAAAAATAGTAAACATCTATAAACCATTGAAATTCTTTCTGTATACCAACACCCAGAAAATCTATGCTAGAATGCTTCATTAACTGATAGAATTTACACAGAACTGATTAAAAACCACCAAAAGAATTTAAAAAATTTAAGATCATTGCGATTCTGAAAACAGGAAAACCAGATGGGCGTGCTAGAAGAATAGCTCTTAAGCATTTGTTACAAGATTTTAGAGCGCTTTATGTATAACAGAATTCTAGGGGTCAAAACGAAGTAGTTTCCACCGATTAGCTGGCATTCGACATGGTCGGAGCGGACCAGATACTGTCCTTAGCAACACATATTGCAGATGATCTTGAAAACAAGCTTAAAACAGGTGCTATGTTCGTAGATCTCACAGACGCTGACGACACATTCTGGCGTACCGAGTGCCCTGGATCATAACATTTTTCTAGTCAGAAGATTTTCCGGCTATTTTTAAAAGATTTTATCAGCGAAAGTATTGCTGGAACCTTTTCTTCAAATCAAAACGAAGTTCAAGGGCTCTAATGAGATATTCACAATAATGCTTAACCATAACCGGAAATAGCTTTAAGAACATATAATATTGTTTTTTGAAGAAATCACCTCAAAAAGTGGGCGTGACCCTACACAATGTATAGACGAATTGTATTGAAAAAAATGAATTTTATTGAATAACGGGCGTGTTTGTGGGCGGATTTCTAAAGTCTTTACACTTGTACCTCATCGGATTCTGAAAAACTTATACCTTATTATGCCTTATACTTGAAATTTGATTTTCCTATCTCAAAACATAAGGCCCACAAACTAGTGACTTACGGGTGGACGGACAGACCGATGGACATGGCTAGGTCGACATAACTTTAGTTACTGATCACAAATACACATATATATGTAAGTAATTTATGGGATCTATAATTCCATCACAAATTTGCCCTCATCCTAAGGCCAACTCGAATTGACAACTATTTTTCGTCGCACATTGTTGGAGGGTGTGCAGGAGCATAAAATAGAGTCAAGAGATTTACATATTATGCAAATGAAATTACTGGTAAATGAGAGTCGAGTACAACCACGTATACAAGGAGACTGTAATAGAGATAGCGATAACGGCAATATAATCTGCTGGAATATTTGAAACCAGCGCGAAAATAATTTTTCGTGAAAATAAATAAATAAATAAATAAGTTTAATGCTCGTAGTAGAGATTGCTACTAAACTCAACTGTTTATTTTTTTTTCTTTTTAATCAAGCCGGCGACATGATTCTGTTGGTGGGCAGTGGCTAACTGTGAAGCATTTTGGATAAGATATGAATTTGAAATATCCACGTATATATCCGAGCATTTTATCTTTGCCGTCTGTTGCCGACTGTTAGATACACGGTGGAATATCAGACTGGTTATTCACAGGTCGAATTTGTTCATACAGAAACATTGTGCGCCGAACCAACCTGGGCCGGGACCATGAGGCACGAAATACAAATATATCAAGTGTGAGTCGGGTCCCGTGAAGTCCGTATTCTATATCATTAATTTAACTGTTTCCTTAAAAAAAAGGAGAAAACTGTGATGGTGCTGATCAAAAAAACTCTTTTTGTTCCAGATCTGTCTGTATGTTTGCTCTTCATATGACTCGCTCGAGAATCACTATAGAGATTTGAGATACTCGTATTTGGGAACTAAAAGCTATCTCTTCTTGTGTTTTGGTCCGCTGATATTTGTCATGATCCTTGCCAGGGCAGCCGTTGCCTTTGCTTCTTTCTAAGCTACATGCTGCAGATGTTGTTTAAAAGTTAGCCTATAGTAATGCCAAGGTACTTCAACTCCGGTTTGAAAATTACAACGTGATCATCCACGGTTACTCTTATAGTGTTCATGACTTGCCTGCTGCTGATGAGCACTACTTCTGCCTTTTCTTCTGTAAGTAGAATACGTACTAGCCAGTCCTGGACTATTCCGATAGCTTCACTGCAGTCATGCTCCAACTCTTCAAGAAGTTTGGTCATTACAACGATTGCTATATCGTCGGCGAAGTTAATTATTTTCGAAGATCTTGGGGTTATTAGTCTGAGACCACACATACATTAGATTCCGCTAGAGATGTCGCCATACGTTAGGTTTCATAGTAGCGGACCTAATATGGAGCCTTGGGGAACACCGTCTGTGACTACATCGTTTCATCGTCAGTGCCGTAGTGCAATATCCTATTTCTAAAAAAGTCCGTTATTATTAGGCTCTTGTCTGTAGTGTACTGTAAGTAAGTGTCCATTTTCAAATGTGTTTTCATGGTAAAGTTTTGTCCGAGGCATGCCAAATGTTGGCCATTGGTGGTCCATTTATGTCTTACGGCCCAAGTCAAATGCTGCATCCCTTACCGAATGTCCGGTCTCTGGGCTAGTTTCACTGTGGATGCAGTTGTCAATTTGTGGAAGAAATTTGTTGAGCAAATCCTTTACCTTATGTTTCCCGAAAAACTCTCTAAACATAGGTATTGGGTATACTCTTGACCTCAGTGAGGTTTGTTCTTCACATCTTTAACTACTAAAACCTATGTGTGACATTTTTCTTATTGCCAAGTGATGGCAAAGAACTTCTTCCGATTTTGACGATGTGAAACCACACGCAAATTTAGAAATCAAATTAAACAAAAAACTAATTCTTTAGCTAAACATATTACAAGGGCTACTTTTGAAGCTCAGGAATAAGGACGCCATACATACTCGTACAGCCTTGGACAAAAGTATTAGATAAAATACATAAGTATTGATTGTCTTAAAAATTAAATGGATTACAAAATAAATTCTTCCCACAAACTGTATTTTCCAAGCTTTTCTATAATTTTGTTGGTACTCCTTTGACTTCTACGACCATTTTTAGCATGCTCTGGACATGTATCTATGCCTGGGCATGTATTCTATGTATTTGCTAGGAACACAATGTTTATTTAATGCTATTTTCATTCCTTCACCCTTTGATGCTACGCTGTGGTTTCTAGCCCTTTGCTCAAAAAAATGGAGTTAAGATCTAGGGACTGAGCTGGTAATGCAAAAATTTGAATTTCATTGTTTTCAAGATAGTCCGTCGTTTTTTTCGAAGTGTGACAGGGAGCATTGTCCTATTGAAATGTAATGGATGCTGGTCTTTTTAATCTCAATCGTAGCTTCCAACACTGAAATGCTGCTATCGCTGTTAATCCTGATTTGGTATATGAAGAGTTCTCCAACATCGTTCGCCGCCATGCAGCTCTAAACCATGTCGAGTTCTGAAAATCTGCAACGAATTGTGAATAAATTGAGGTTCATTTAATATCCAGTTTACGTAAGGCCCGTGTCATTTTAAATTCATTGAATATTATCTAAGAAAGATAGTGACATTACGAAACTTACTTCAAAGTTTGATTCGGCTGACCCAGTCCCCGATTTTTCTTACTCTCTGTGAGTCAAAACTTTATTCTAGCCTTGCAACTCCGCTTTTCTCAATATTGTTCTCACTGTTCTTTAAGTAATATGGTGTACCCATGATTAGCGAGGTTTGCAGTTAATTCAAAAGATGTTAGCTTACCATTTTTAATGGTTCCCTAACAAGTGTTCTTTTATATATGCAATGAACAAAATAAGGTATCAGGTACACTGTAAAATCCACCTTCTTCGGAGGTCGGCTCTTTGGATTCTGAAGAGAACCAATTATTGCACCTATGCAACCTTTTAGTTAAAAGCTCAAGGGTATAGAGATCTCCACCACCGCTATCTCAAGCAAGTGCGGAAAAAGAAGTCCGACGACACCGGAAATGTACTTCGACGTTAAAATTTTCTTGAAATTCCTTTATCCCTTACACCATTTAAATTGCTCTGCATCACAGGTGCATTATCTGTGGCAAGTCCTATCATGTTACTAATAGGTATCCGAAGTTCTTGCATGTAAGACAATATTGAACTCGTTATTCTATTATAATAATACATTCTTTGCCCTTTCCATCAAAAAAGAACCTAGCAACTAACACCAAACACTTTGATGAGCTAACATCAGTTGATTCGTCTATAATCAAAGAAAATGTTCTAACCAGGAGCTGTGAAGCAATCTGCTCTCTATAATAGATATAAAGAATTTAACAATAGTGCGAAGTAGAGAGCCGATTTAATTTTTTTTTCAAAATTGAAGTAAATCTACTTCAATTGAAGTAAAGTGGTATCGCTGTTGAGGTATCGTTTCGTACCTACTCCCTACTCGCGGACAAACAGGAAAATGTGTTCTCTTTTATACTCGTAGTTGTAGTGATGGAGAAGAGAAGAGAAGAGAAGAGATAAACATTCATAATATTAATGCGTCGGAAATAGCACCTGAAATAGCACATGAAACTTAAGAAAGCTGCTAGTTACGATTATGATTTAATAACATTAGAAAACGTCCCGAGTCAATGGAAAGGAAATCAAGTACTAAAACCAGGAAAATCGCCGAACGCGAAATGTCTTTATTTCGTTGATAAAAAAAAGGTCTTAACATAGTTGCTGAAACAAACAACTTTATATCGAAGAGAGGTATTTTTGGTGATTAAGAATCAATCGCACACTACTATGATCACTTGTCTGCAGTCCTTTCAATCCGGAAAATCAAAAAATCAAAAAAACAAAAAAAAAAAAGGAAAAAAAGAACTACGTAAGGTAGAGTAATTATATACTCGTATATATGTAAGCACAAAACAAAAAATGTTTTTTCATATTATTTTCTTAGTAACAATCTTAAGATATAAAACAAAGTTGGGTTAGTTAAATCATTTATAACTCAAGAACGGCTGGACCGATTTTTATGATCTTTGATTTGTTGGATGTGTCTCCGCCCTGAATAGCAGAATAACTATTAAAACATCGGAAAAATTCAGGAAAAAAAAATTTATGAAGAAACAAATTATTTCCTCATACATTTTGTATGGCACGGCTTTTTTGATGATATTTCAAGAACGGATTGACTGATTTCGATGATTTTTTTTTGTTCGTCTCGGCCTCGAGAAGTTTCCTCGCGCATTGGAAAAGTAAGAAAATCACAAAAAAATCAAATCCGTATACAATGTCATCTCTGATACAAGACGGAAACAAAAATGATCATGGCATGACAAAAATTAAATTGGCGTTAAAATCATCATCTGGGATGAATGCACAATGATTCTACTGTCTGGCGATTTCCGCCAAACACTACCAATCATTCACATAAACGCTTGCCTCAAATCATCGGCCCTCATTGCTAACCACAAAAATCACAATTGGTTGAGTAAACTAGCAATTCTTGCTCTTGGATCACTTAAACTTCACAATTCAAAATCAAATCGTTGGTCCACTGCATTCCTTCAAATCTATCGACTGTGTAACAAACGAAGACGAAGCAACCAACTATCCAACTGAATTTTTGAACTCATTGGATCTGACTGGCTTGCCACTGCACAATTAACAACTGAAGGTTAGCTCGGAAGTCATCATGCTTCGAAATCTGAACCAACCAAAACTACACATGTAACGGAAAGTGTTTGGTGGTGAGAAAACTCATGGGCAATGTGATTCACCCGACGATACTCAAAGGAAAGTTTAAAGATGAGGAAGTTCTCATTCCAAGAATTCCGATGATCCCAACCGATATCGCGTTTCAACGAATTCAATTTCCGATTCGTCTTGCATTCGCCATGACGATCAACAAATCACAATCCTTGAGTGTTTGTGGCCTGAATCTAGAAAATTAATGTTTCTCTCACGGCCAATTGTACGTAGCATGTTTACGTGTCGGCAAGAACTTGGGCCAAGAGCGACAAAGAAAAGGCAGAACTTTTTGCTTTGCACTTAGAAGAAACGTCTAAGCCATTCGACGGCCCTTTGATAACGCCCGACTCCCCAATCACGACATCTGACAACTTTAAAGTAAGAAAAGTTGCATTAATTAAACTGAGGGAAGTGATTAAAAATCTAAAGACTAAAAAAGCACCGGCTTGATAACGGCGCAGGTGCTTAAGGAATTACCGAATAAAGCTCTTATCAAACTGCTATATTTGATTAACGCTTCATTCAGATTGCTCTACGTTCCGAGACAATGGAAAGTCGCAGAGATTATAATGGTCCCGAAACCAGGCAAACCTCTGAATGAGAAGAAATCATATCGGCCTATTTCCCTATTGCCGGTTGTCTCTAATATTTAGGGTGGCCGTGGTGTAGTGGTAACATCATCGCTTGTCACGCTACAGGTTCACAGTTCGAATCCTGATGTCAATAACCATCTATTTATTTCGCATGGAATAAATAAAAAGTCGATCAATTGCGAAAGCTTATGTCAACTCTACTGTGAAGGCATAACACTGGCAGTAGGGCGGTCATATGGCTAAAAGGCAACTTGATTGTGGTGATGACATCAGGAGGACGGAAAAAAATACTGTGAATCATGAGCAACGACAAAAGCAAAAACAAACAAACTCCCCAGTTATCTGGACAGCCACCCTTGGAGTTCACTGAAACTTAATACCAGCTGAGTTTCAAACCAACTGCACCAATCTGTCTTTCTCTCTGTCTCTTCCCCTTTCCTCAAAACGCCCGTGTCCTTAAAAGTAGTATAAGGGTATTCATAACCCCTTTCACACGTGCAAATTATAAAAAAAAAAAATAAAAAATATTCTAAAATATTCGAAAAACTACTTTCAAAACGACTACAACCCGTAATCAACGAAAGACGTCTCATCCCTGACCATCAGTTTGGATTTAGAGTCAAACATTCTACAATCGACCAAGTCCAGGAAATAACTGACGTGATTGAGAAAACTCTCAAAGAAAAAAAGATTTGTTGTGATGTATTTCTTGACGTCTCACAAGCTTTCGATAAGGTTTGGTACGAAGGCTTGGAGTATAAATTGCAACGACTACTGCCAGCAACTTTTTCTAATTTTACGATCGTACCTCACCGAAAGACTTTTTCGTGTTAAGCACGGAAATGATTACTCTGATTTCAACGAGATTGCGGCCGGAGTCCCACAAGGAAGTGTCCTTGGCCCACTTCTATATGTACTCTACATGCGTGATATCCCGCAGGAAAGAAACTGCGTCGTCGCCACGTTTGCGGACGATACAGCGATACAATTGAAGCTGCAACATGCTATTAATAAAGTCCACGCTTGGCGAATTCTTGGCGTATTGTGCTGAACGAAAGCAAATCTACTCACGTCCCGTATATTTAATCTCGGCTTAAATACCATACGTGAACGAAGCAAAATATCTAGGAATGACTCTAGATGTTAAGCTTAAATAGAAATCGCACGTAAAAAAGAAACGAGACGACCTCGAAAACAAATACCGACAAATGTACTGGCTACTAGGAAAACATTCGAAGTTGAGCCTACATAACAAACTGCTTATCTATAAGCAAGTACTAAAGCCGGTGTGGACGTATAGTCTACAACTATGGGGTTGTACCCGGAAGAGAGATAGCAAAATTTGCTCGTAAACACAAAGATCGTGTTCACGGCCATTGTAATCACCGTCATTCAACTACTTGGCGCGAACAATTCAATTCGTCGTCTGCAAAGGACAAAACCTTTTGACCTCGCGTCATATTATATACCTTTCGTGAAAACCGCAGAAACTTTCATTGGAATTTAACCTGCCTAAAGTGCAACATTATTTTTAAATTACATACGAACATCTTTTTCCAAAAATCACGAGTCTCGTAAGCGAAAATAAAACTGCTGGATAAGCGTCGGCTTAGTTTTTTTTTTTTTTTTTTTTTTATAATCTGCGCGCGCCAAAGGGAGTATTAATACCTTTTAATTGTTTCAGGGCACGGGCGTCAGGGAAAAGGGGGAAGAGTAACAGAGGAGGTACCTATGCACGTTGGCTTTGAATGTTTGAAGGTTATAGTGATGGGGAAATACAGAGCCTGGTAGATCGTTCCACATTCGTGTTGTTCGGCTTATAAATGAATCCCTATATTTGACAGTACGACCGAAGTTTGGCTTCAGGGTAAACTGATGTGCATTCGAAGCATGTCGCGTATTGCGGGTGAAATTTTGAAGGGGAGGAATGCAACTGGCTATTTCGCTGGAGCATTTTTTGTGGAAGAAACGATAAAACAGGGAGAGACAGGAGACATTTCTCCGATGTTCTAGTGAATGAATGGAATTCACAATGTCTCTATCACCTATAAGTTTTAACGCGCGATTTTGTACCCTATCAAGAATGTGCAAAACGGTCTTGGGTGCACCAGACCAGATATGGGCGTTATATTCCAGCTTAGGGCGGATGAATGCCTTATAAATTGAGGCCAGATCAGACGGGGTAAAATATTTCTTGCACCGTTTAAGGAATCCTATACATTTTGCAGCATTTTTGGCGTCCTCGAATATGTGATCATTCCATCGAAGATGGTTATTAATACACATACCGAGAATGGCAAGTCTTTCGGTTTCAATGATGCAAGTACCATACATGGATAATGGTTGAGGGTTTTGGTTTCGCTTGAGAGACAGAAGACAGCATTGTGTTTTGGAAGCATTAAATTCCACTCGGTTGGTTGAACCCCATTTAATTATGCTGTCCAGGTCGGAATTTAATGTGTTTAACATACGTTGCCGTTCCCCTTCTACGGCCGAAGAGCAAGGACGTGAGTTAGGAAACGAATATGAAAAACTGAGGGTATTTGGTTTTGCCGAAGTAATGGAGAGATTGGTTCCACTTCTCGGTGAGATATGCCATCAAATCACCAGTGGACCTGTTGCTACGAAAACCATACTGCTGGTCATTAAGGAGTTTTCGTGAATCGAGATATTTCATAAGCTGACGATTTATCAGCGTTTCCATGACCTTGGAAAGAAGGGACGTAAGTGCAATGGGTCGGTAGTTGGACGGGGAGGAAGATTCGCCTTTTTTGGGGACGGGCTGGACAAATGCTGTTTTCCATCTACTCGGAAAGAGCCCTGAAAAGTAGTGCAACAATGTAATTAAAATACATTTCAGTTTGATTTTTGTACATTTATGAACTTAATTCGTTTTGAGTATTCATTTTATCTTAATAAAAAACTGAATTTAATTCAGCTAATAAGTTAACACAACATTTGTTGATTCTGAGGCGGTACATAGTTCGCCGGGTCAGCTAGTTGATAATAAAATAATGAAATACTTGAAGAAATTAAGTTAAATTACGTCGAAAGACATAGTTTTCAGTATTAGGTTTAGCTTACAGCGCTTAGGGCCAGTAAGTTAGAATAAACATAGATTAGTTAGTTAAGCTAGTTTTAAGCGTTTTTTATCTAGCTAGTAAGTTATCATGAATTAATAAATAAAAATGCATTAAAAATTGATGAAAATGTGTCTGGGGTCCTCATGTTTTTTGTTTTTTAAAGTAAATTTGCAAATCCCGGAGCACTCAGATACAATTTTCGGTCCATTGTGCTACCAGGCAACATTTCAGTGGTTGGGGAAACTTGGATTGTATTCGTTTTTTTTTATGCTCTGGTATCTGTGGTCGCTGTTCCCCGTTCTGGCTTGAACTGCACTGCCGTCTTCACAGATTTTCACTTACCCTGGGGGGAAAGAAATAAAATAGAAGAATAGAAAATAGAGAAGGCTGTAAGTATTGTCGTTTGTATTTATTGTGATTCGACTTGCAAGCACCGCTATACACACTCGACTGTGCATAGGCATGAAAACGAATCGCCGCGCTGGTCTGCACCACGAAGAACTTAAAAAAAAAGAACATAAAATTTAATCATTCCTGCATTACTCATATTTTTTTCTATGCAAACCTTAACCGTCCTCCACAAGAAACTTTGAACAAAATATAATAAAAGTTTCAGTAACAAGTTTCCTTTCTATTTCCTTCTTAAGACGAAAAACCCCCTCTCCTTCAAATCATTTCCCAACTGATGGCATACTCTGATGAAGCTTGCCGCACTAAGAACGAGCGAAAAAAAAAGTTATGCCGATGAAACTTTCTTTCGCTTTCCAATTAGCGCGTACGGAATAAAATATTCGGCCCCGAGGAGTTCCGTGGCAATTATTAATCGCTGGGAATAGGATTGATTTGTAACTTTGTTCGGCCTGTGATGGTGGCCCATGTCTTGACATGGTTCATGTAATTTGTTTAATCTCCTGAATAACTGTCATTAAGGGCATTAGATGGAAAATTAGCCCTTTCCTTTCCACAGGCTTCATCCCCCCGGGGAGGGTCAATTAAAGCTGGCAAACTCTTTTCGACTTTCGAATTGTTAGGCCGAATAATTTGCCCAAAAGAAATACACACACACACACACACACAGAGGAAGAAAAGGATTCGTGCTGTTGCTATAATTGTACTTCTTTTGTTCTCCTGATGTTGACCTTCAGGAATCAAGTGAAAGGGCTCATGACGCCTTTACCCATTAAACTTGTATTCGAAAGTCGGTCGAACTTTTAGTTAGAGCAGTGGCAACCGAGAGGGTGTGACGATGGAAAGGATTCTGTTTCTAGGTAAAACTTTATCCGATAAAGGCATTGTGTTTTGCGATTCGTTAATGTTCGGCCAAATGTCCCTTTCGTAATCCTTTTTTCTATTCAAATGATTTTAGGCCGAATGGAGTGCTTAATAATGATGATTGTGAATAAAATGTGTACAGGAAAGCCCTTTGAATGGATTTGGATTGTATTAAGGAAAGGGGACGAAGTTGTTATCGTGCATTGGGTATTATGTAACCAATTCTTCTTTGAAGCAAAAAGTTTTTTGTAGTTATTTTATGAGCAAAAAGGAAGCTGTACCTTACCCAGCTGATTACAATGTCAAAATTGAGGATGAAAAGTACCGAAAAATATCAGCTGGGAACGTCCATGAATTACGTAACGTATGTAAATCGTGAGTTATAGCAATAATGTTTGCCAGGCATAGCAGCTCAGACCTTCGCTGAAATCAAAACAGATTACTAGTTCAATAATCCTGTAAGGGACCCGAGGAAAAATAACAGAGAAACCTTTGCAGGACTCCTAGAAATCAATCTGGAACACATTGACATCGGGAAAGCTCCTTCTCCTACAAATGCATATGAAACGAGCTACCCCGTAAGAAGAATTAGGGTTGGAAAAGATGTATCATGGTGGAGCAGTAACTTGTCAATTTGCGGCAAAACGTAACGGAGATTTGCAAAGCTAAAGAGTAGCACTTGCATAATATAATAAAACATAAGGAAAGCTAAAAAAAGACAGCTTTAGGAAATTTATTGAGATAATTGTAAACACACCTGCCGCGGCCAAACTGTAATAAAAGAAAAACACACACAGATGGCAGCTACACCGAGGATGAGAGACAATGGGTACTATTGCTTTTAGAAACACAATTCCCGGAAGCTCGTCCAGCACCTATAATGGAGGCAGGACATAATGAGACCTCAAGATTACAAAATATTAAATATATCACCCTTCATTATCGTCAACATGCATACAGAGCAGATCTGCGGAAAACATTCAAAGTACTCTTAAGGTCAGAGAAATTTTGTGCCTGCTTGGATATCGAAGAGGCCTTTAATAATACTTCACATGAAGCTATCAAACGAGCTAAGATTTGAAAAGGTATCTAAGCAGCTGCATCAAAGTGAGCACAAGAAGAGGATGCCCATAAGGGGGTATTATCTCCCTTAATGTGGAGTCTGGTTGTAGATGAACTTCTTGGCAAACTAAGCAACCTCGGCATTAACTGTCAAGCTTATGCTGACGACATAGTATTGATGTCCAGGGGAAAGTTTGTACAAACTCTTTCTGAAAGCATCGAAAGACGGCTTACAGTAACCCAAGAATGCTGTTGCAAGCAAGACCGGCCAAAACAACTATAATCAACGAAGATAAGCATCTAGGATTACATATAACTGACAGCAAACTCATCCGGAAAAAATACACAGAAGAAGTCTCCAGAAAGGCTACTCATGAGTTTATGATATGTAGGAGCCTAGCGGGTAATAAAAATGGATGTATTTTGCCATTGTGAGACCAATATGGAGCAATAGTATTGGTAAAGCGAACCCATCTAACTACAACGAGGGAGACATGCGAACATGCCCAAGCACAGCCATGGAGGTGTTTCTAGAACTAACTCGTCTTCACCTCATAGTTGAAGAGTTTGCAATGACGACAAAAGAAGGAATTGGAATTAAAAAAACACACCTTCTGGCAATTCTTAGGGAAGAAACTATCAGGAAATTCAACTTAGAACACAATTTCCTGAAGAAGCTCAATGTCGGATAGTCAAGTAGTCATCAACGTACTTGACGCCCACCTTATTAGGTCTTAGCTTATACGGGAGTGCCTACACGAAATTAACAAACTGAGCAGAACTAACAAAGTAATGGGGGATTACATTGTAAAATCCAAGAAGGAAAACAGGAACTTACCACCTTGAAAAAACCTTCAACATCTGAGGCAAGTTAAGAAACTCTTAGGGACCTATACCGATAAAAATTCAAAGAATGTACCAGCCTAAATAAAAATCACCTATGTATATATCCTAACAAGCTTCCTAACATGGCACTGCAAACTAAAGGAACAAAAGGTATAGCAGAGGAAGGTCTAAGGAGATTCTGCAATGAAGTAAGTGAAACTCCGGAACACATTCTGACCCACAAAAGAATGAAATATCAGATAAGAAAATATTTTTTTTTCTTCTCATTCTTAGATTCCTAAGAGAAACCAGAAAAGGGGTCAGAGTTCAAGACTCTTAAATATAAGAGGAATTGTAATGCAAGGGTACTCTAATGAGGGAACAAACCTCTCCAAGGTATTACTAGGGGGCATCGACATGTTCCTATATAAACTCCAGCTTGTGCAAGAATTGAAGCCGATAGACTACAAGCAATGGATTGATTATGCCATTTTGTTGCGGAAAAAAGCAGAACAATTTCATCCACAATTTAATAATGAACGATGAAGCCCAGGATATGGGCTACGGAGAATCCAAGAGCAGTTCACCACCATCTGTGTACTGTTTGGTGTGGTGTATCGTTCGAAGGGATCATTGGTTCATATTCCTTTTAAAATTAAGTCGTTGCTGCAGTCACTATCAATGCTGCTCAATATCGGACGATGTTAGTAAGCTTTTTGAGGCCAGCTGTGCCTGGCACCCTTTTTTGTGGTTCCAACAGTATGGAGCCACAGCGCATACTGCAAGGGACGAGTGCATAATTTCGCACAGTAGCGACTTCAATTGACCCGCGTTCATCGGGTTTAAATGCTCCCGACTGCCTTTTTTAGGCATATTTGAAACGAGTGTACGTCGATAAGCCTGCGACCATCACCCAACTGAAAACCGAAATTCGCAATGAAATCCGTGTCAAAACACCTATAATTTTGCGCAAGGTGATGGAAAATATATTGGAAAGAGCACGAAATTGCGAAGCAGAAATTGACCACCATTCACGAGTTATAATCTTTCACGCTTAAGTCAATAAAATTTCACATTTGTATACTGACTTTAAAAAAAAATATATATATATAATTTACTCTGAAATTAAAAAGTTATAACGAATTCAAACCATAAAGGTAAGTTTGCTCCACCCTGAACTTTATTAGTTCCTTCCCCTACGAAAGCTCATAACTGGTCTAGGTCTAGATTCTTCACATCTCTGTCCTACATAACTATTTAAAATTCCAGAATTTTCAGCAGACAGGAGGTCTACAACCCTAGTGGTAATTTGATTAGCTCCTTAAGCTTTGTTATGGGTAGAGTTCATCAAACTTATACATAAATAGATTGTTCTTACCTATACATGTACTTTATATTTGTAATACTGTAAGCACAGTCATTACTTTCAACTCAACCGTCACACAACCCACTTAAAAATAACCTAATTCAATACTTTTAAGTGTGCACTCGTATACCATTCTTGAATAAAAGAAAATCCCATCTGATTTATTTTCGACATCGAAGATTTAAA
The DNA here is from genome assembly GCA_963082735.1 of Pocota personata. NCBI lineage: Eukaryota > Metazoa > Arthropoda > Insecta > Diptera > Syrphidae > Pocota > Pocota personata. The sequence goes on from OY720429.1 coordinate 209,713,801, forward strand.
TGCCAAGAGCGACTCCTAATACCACTTAACATTTGAAATACTACCTCGCCAATTGTTCTCCCAAAGAGCAAAATACCATTCGCCCCAAAAAAAAAAACGAAAACCACCCATCGCTCACCACCCAGCATCTTACCCATTTACAACTAATTTTCCTTTGTTTTCTCACTTATTCCCAAGTAATTTTCAATAGCTACCGTTCCGAAGCCATTACGCACAGCTCAAGAGTTTTCACTGAATCAATTGAGTCGAGCGAGAAACAGTCTCCCTCAGGAAAACAGATGAAACATTCATACTCCAACACGAAAATACTCTTTTCTGCCTCTTGACTCCATGACTTTTCCGTGTGCGAAATCAAACAAAAGTCTAATAGAAAACAAAAACGACTCTTTTTTTCAAAAAAAAAAAAAAAAATACACCAAAAGAGGTGCTGAGGCAGGCCTGAAGCTGGTGAGTGGGTGGCGCACAGTACCTACTGTGCCGGAGCCAATTCCGTAGAAGTACCCAAGTACACAACTTGAAACTTGCCAATTTGGTGCTAACGAAGGGATAAAAACTCTTCGCTTTAATGAAATTCCGCTACGTGAAATGAATTGTTGTTCAAATTTGTGGAAAACAGAAAACAAAACTGAAAGAGAAGGTGAAAAATAGTACTCGAAAAAAAGCTCAAACAGCAACAATCTAAACATATACAATGAACGGGTGAGTGTTGAGGCAAGGAAGCGGACGAGGAGATGTTAGAAAAAAAAATCAACAAAGGTGTTAGCAATCGGTCGCACCACAATGTACAGAGAAAACTTCTCCATCAGCAAGTCGAAAATTCATTAAGAAGGCAATAGAAAATAAGCATGGGAGGGTGTCACGAAGAGGTCTGGAAGACCAACCACGCTCTTCGGCAATTCACTTCAGAGTGAGTTAAAAGTTAATGCTCATAAAAGTTAACTTTCATTCCATTAAGACAAACCACTTCGTAGTGTTTCTCGATTAGGACCTGATATGGTGTTGCCTTGAAATGAAAAGTGACACTTAAGTGTTGAATGCATGACGAACTTTTGCACCAAGCGTCTCATTTTGTTTTCATTTCTTTTTACCGAGAGTTTGTGTGTGCACTAGGAAGAGGGACAATGTGCGTCTGCACTTGAAGAGGAATAACACGATACAATTGTGTCGTGCAGAGGCAGACGTATTTTCACATTTTCTCGCTTCGCGGTTGGCTATTAAGGCAGATATTGACAAAGTAGCGGTCTGCGTGTTCGTCTGTTTGACTGAAAAAGATGCGAAAGGAAACCGCTCAGATGACTTCTAAGCCTCCATACGTCACAGGCAAAACTGTTCAAGCAATTATTCTTAAAAGATTCTGGAATTTCAATAAATATAAATAAATGTTTTGGCGTCCATACATGGTCAGATCAAGATCTCGCAGCGAATCGTTGGGACTTACAGTTTCATGCCGTTTCCGCCGTTTTTCGATTTTTTAAATTTTACTCTCGAATGTTTGTCAGACGTTCGCGAGAGGTGGGACCGCTGAGTAATCACACACTTAACTATTAGACAGTTTTACGAAAATGGCTCAACCATACACAGTTTAAAAGTAAAATAATAAAAGTAGAAGTTGAACTAATTTGTTGTTCCTTATACTAATGAACAAAATATCGTTTCTCTACCTGGTAACCGTTTAAATAAAGCGCGTTACTGGGTGTCCCGTTTTATCTGCAAAAACTCAGATATCAACTTTAGAAATTAAAATTCGAAAAAAAAGATATTTTGACTATTTCCTCGCTACTCCCACATACTCGCGTATCAAATATAGCTTATATATTAAATTCGAGAAAAATCGACTGAGCCGTAGCCAATTCTTAAGAACCAGTTAATAAGTAGCATTATGCGTATTTTTTGGGAAATGCCTGGTACGTCATCTGATTACAATTGTCCACCGTAACTCAAATATTAAATTTGATCAAAATCTTTTTTGATCTGTTTTCGAGGAAATTGTTTTTTTTTTCTTTCAAAGTTCGCCTTGCTAATGGCCGTTAGTTTTGGAGTCAGATTGGAAATTCCGACTTCACTTTGAATTGTTTTTTTTTTTTTTTAAGTTAGTTAGGCTTTATTGTCTACATTCCAGACTTATTTGGTAGCATAAAAAATATGAATTAAATTAAAATGAAATGCCTCCTTGAGCTATCTCTTTAATGCTGGATAAAACTTTGAAGCGGTAGAAGAAGAGAATCCGCGAGAGATGGTAGCAAGGCTAAAATTTTTTAAGCTATTATTATATGTTCGTATTTAAGAAAATTTAATTCTATACATATAAATAAACAATAAGACAATATGTTTCTGTGAAGCCTTAAAGTCTTATCTGCAGAAGGTTGGGTTTCAGAGATATTGAATTTGTAGTGCATAATTCTTATAATTTTTATAATTCCTGGAAGTACGAGTAGTACGTTTCATTTAATTTATCATGGTAAAGAGAAAAAGATTGCTATTTAAATTTAAGGAGTTTTTCACATAAGGATTACTTCATTTTGCTCTCAGAAGAATCTTGAAAATTCAGTTTTGAAGCTGCTGCAGGTCCATTATCATACATTACGATGTATTCTCCCATACAACTATTCATTTTGCAAAGTAGATTCAAGCAAGGATACATAAACTTGTTTGAAAACCGGAAATGGCTTATACTCGTAGTTGCTCAGATCGTATAGAGCATATGTATACTGTTACAGGCGTTTACATAGCTGTTTTATGGTGTGTATCCCATTTATAATAACAATCGACATCAAGGTATCGATATATGTACGTTTTTATTTTCAATAAAATCGTTGCACTTATCTGCTTGATTAATACATTGTAGGGTATTGTTTTTATGTAGGCATGTCTGATATGCATAAGTTTTTTTTTTTTGTTGAATTGTTTATAGGTCCGTTATCATGACTTCAACGAACTATTCCATCGAACTCTGATTGCATTGTTTGGACTTCACAGTTCACTTCTCGCATCAGAATATTACAAATTGATTCTATTTTGTAGTACTAGTAGCATACTTTACATTAATATAAAATAAAACTTCGAATTCCATATTTTCTTGTGGCAAAGGGTATCTTCTTGAAATCGATGATGATTACTAACGAATGGTGATTCTTATTTACGCTACTGCTTATTGTATTCGAAAATTCTAGTCGGTTGACCATTATCCATTGTTGAGTACAGTCGATTTCTATCCCGCATTGTAAATTGGACGAACTATGGGTACTTTAAGTGTGTTTCGAAAAGAACTTTGTTCATATGACATTAACAAACTTTGCTATGACAGACATCAGCACAGAAGAATTATATCTTATATCTCTAACTCTTATATTACCAATCCCCGCTGATTTATTTATTTTTAGTTTGAAAATAATATTCGTAAAATATGTATAATATTATAGTAGATTTTTTTTTTTTTTTTTCTTTCTATATATAGTAGATTTTATTTCTTCTGTGAATTGAGTGGCAAATTTATTAGCGATGTTTTGAGGATTTACAACAGATGAAAAGTTGAGCCGAATTATGTTTTACAAGTTGATTGCTATTTTGCCTAGAATATTATTCATCAACCTCCAGGTATATTTTTTCCCGTACTCGGCGAATTTGTTCCTGACTTAAGTTTTGAATTTTTTTATTAACATAATTTTGAAAGACTTTGTAAAATCATGTTCATATTTTCTGTTGTTTTTCCATTTATTATATAACTTGCCCATTTGCTTACATGTTGTGCAGATGACTTTTTCACGTCTCTTGACTTCTATTTTTTTCAGCTGATTTTTCATAGCATTCGTTGAAAATTTAATCAAGTTTATTATAAAAATCAGTTACGTTTGATATACTATAAATGTCACTCCCGTTTATGTTTAATAGATGTTCGGACACTTTTTTTACTTTTAGTATAATAATCTTAGATTGTTCAGATAAGTGTTTTTTATTCTCACTTACTCCACAAAATACGGTAAAATGATCTGCCACATTTGTTTTTAAGACAGTGATCAATTATTGTACTGGTTTCTCTCGATAAGTCTACTCGCGTGTCTGATAAAATAATATTTCGCCGACCCCTAGATGCAATCATATCTAAATACTTGATGATGTTAATATGTTCTTCATTTTTAACATTAATACTCTTTTTTATCGATAAGATCAATAAGCCTGTCCAGTTTATCAATGAAATTGTAAACGTTAAATTTCGGAGGACTGTACCCGAAATTATGAAAAAAAAAAAAACAGAATCGTTAAAAACTCTTTCTTCATTTATTCAAAAAATTAAAAATAGAAAAAAAATGTTTTTAAAATTTTGAAAAACTTGGTACGCCATAACTTTACATTTAAGTTTTGTCTAGACATCGAATTTGAACAAAATCGCCACAGTCATATCGAAGAATAAGTAAATTTTCAAGAATCGGTCATTGAGTATAATATCGTATTTTTCGTAAAAAATCTAGTACGCGATTCTATAGCATATGCCCACCCAAACTCAATAGAGAAAATCGATGTTTTTCCAAAATAGACCATTTGTAAAGTAATTTTGGGATCAAAATGGAAATTCCTATTTAGCTTCTAATTGTGACAACACAATCCCCAGATATGAAGTTTGAATAAATCCGTTCAGCCGTTAAGGCTGCAGTCGACAGTACATACACACAGTCAGACAGGCAGAATTGAGAGACCTACTTGTTTGAGTTTCGATTTATAGTAATGTAAGGTTTGATCAAAATCTTTAGTTCAAATTTTTTTCAGGAAACAAACACTTGCCCTTATAGATGTAGTTAAAAAACGGACAATGTTTCAAAAATATAAACATTTAAGGTCACGAAAATAAATACACCACTCATATTATTAAAATGTTTACAAAAAAAAAAAAAAAAGTAAAGTTCGAGACTGGGTCACACGAAACTTTCTCATTATTTGCGGGTCACACTAATTTGAATTTCTTTCTTCAAATTTTCCAAAGCGATGATCTGTTTTAGATTTTTACTCGTACTATACAGTAAATTTTAAAAATTGCCTGCCCTCGGTTTCGAACCCATATTGTTAAAATGGATATCTTCTTACCTGGAAAACCGTTCTTACAGAGTTCGCTTCAGATTCGTCTTATCGACTCCTTTCTGGTATTCCGCAAGGCAGCCATCTAGGTCCCCTTTTTTTCATTCTAACCATAAACGATGTCGAGACGGTTACTAAACACTCTTCCCTCTCTCTGTACGCTGATGATACCAAATTTTTCAAAGCCAGCTCTTCACCACATGACTACTATCTCCTTCAACAAGACCTTGATAGTTTTTCGTACTGGTGCCTACAAAACGTCAAACGATGGTCCAAAGAATTCTCCGACCCTTACGTGACCAGATCCCTCTACATTACCTTTGTTCGCCCCCTCCTTGAATACGCCAGTCAAGCGTGGTCACCCTTTCAGCAAATTCATGTTACCAGAATCGAGAATGTTCAACTTCGATTTCTTCGATTTGCCCTTCGAGGTCTTCTTTGGAACGATCCATTTATCTTGCCTCCCTATCAAAACCTCCACAACCTCATCAACCTGAGTACTCTAGAGAAACGCAGAGATGTTGCAGACATTCTTTTCATTCATCGATTTCTTTCCGGCTCTGTCGATTGCGCATCTTTTTATAATTCAATTTTCTTCAATACCAACCCACGAAATTTACGACTCCCTCGTCTTTTCTATCTACCGTCCCACCGCACTTCATATGGATCTAATGAACCAAATTCCCCTATGCTGAGAAAAATGAACTCAAACTTCACCCACTTTGATTCTAACCTCAGCACTCCCTGCCTCAAACCCAACTCCTTCACCATTTTCCTTAGCTTTAAGTCTTAGTTTTAAGTTTTAGTTTTAAGTTTTAGCCTTTAGTTAGTTGTAGCATGTAATAAGCCAAATAAAAGGGGGCTTTCGCCCCACCAAAATTGGTATGTCATGTTTAATAAAATCACAAATGTAAACGAATTCAACAAAAAATATGATTATGTTACGAATTCGTCGCACGTACTTGCTCCATATGTGTTGTTTGTTCGTGAATTGTTGGACTTCAAATGCAGTGCCGAAAAGAGGAAACTCAATTTTAATTTTCGAAAGATGCATTAAAAGGCTAAAAAACTTCCTCTTTCATATATTCAAAATGTCAACGCCACGTGTATCTAAAATTATTTAGATATCAATTTTGAATAAAATCTTCTAAGCCGTAACCGAGATATTTATGAAAATCAGCAAATAAGTAAAGTTACGTTTCTCAATTTTTTTTAATGAAAAACTGGGTACACAGTCTTATTGCAGACGTTCGTATTACCTCAGATATTAATTGTTGTTGAAATCGAAAAAGTCGTTTTGGAGAAAATCGTACTTTTCCAAAATTGACCTTAAGTAAAGTAAGTACCATTAATTTTGAGGTTAGAATGAAAATTCGAATTTTGCTTCTGGGAATTACCACACAACCCCCACCTGTGATACCCTCTGAACTAACATAGCTTCTTTTTTGAGTTCCTCTATTATAGTAGTGTCAAGATTAATCAAAATCTCGAGATCTAACATTTTCACGAAGGCAATACTTGTTGTATAGTAAAAATATTAATTAAAAAAAAAAAAAAAAAAAAAATAGGAATAAATTAAACTAAATTAACTGCACATATTTTTATAATATATGTACATATTTGTAAGCTCAGCAACAATCACCCGTATCTCTAAGTTATGTTAACTAAATTATATTGGTTAATTGTATATTTCTGCTATTCATGAAAACGTTACATAAATTACTGATCTATTAATTTTTTTCTACTGATCATATATTTCTTTTCCGCCTATAATGTTCTTTCAGCTTAATGTTTCATTATTCTTGCGGATCTGTTATCCTTTCAATTCAATTCAATTCAATTTAATTCAATAACCTTAATTTCATTTAACTTTTAAATGATTCAAAAATAATACAAATATAATTTATCTGACTAAAAATTGTTTGCCTTGTTGAAAATTTATTTATCTACTGATTAATTCGTAGGTACATACTTGTAAGCTACCACACTTTGGTGATTTTTCTACAATAATAGTTATTAGAAATTATTATCTCAAGGACATCACCATGGAACCCCTTGTTGCCGTAGTAAGAATAGCACCCACGAGTTCTACTATAGCAAATGTAACCTAATGATTATTATTGAATATACAGGCCTACATATGTCAATATTAACTTATGTCGCACAATAATAGTTACAGGATAAAGTCAAGCAGAGAGAGTGATTCGCTTCATAAGGAATTACACATGTACGAATACGAGTATTGATGTCCCTTTGTTCTGTACCTCGACTCATTTTAAATCAATGCAGGCCTACCTCACTATTTCTAAGAACTTGTACATCAAATGTCGGCAATGAAGCAATTAGCCCCTGCAGACTCAAAGTTGAAGATTTTAATTTAAATCCCATCATGAAGCATCACTACAAAGTCACTCATCCAACGAACTCAAGTTCATTATCAAAGGTTGACATCAGAATTAATGTCGGTCGCCTACCAAGAGCGAACAAACTAAATAAAATGTTGAATACTCGTAGAATATAGAATGTTGAACCGACAAAGCCAAGCAGGATACCATACACTCGTATGTATGTGATGTGTTCGCACACATATGTGGAACTTCTCTTTTCTAAATAAAGTATGACATCCTCCAGGCAGGGTCTGCGAACAAAATTCATCCTCTCGAACAAAGCCAATGGTTTTCGCTTGAGGCTCAACAGTATCATGTCCCTTCAACTTTCACCAGTAGGGACGTCGAAAAAGGATTTATCTTAGCTACTACACATACATCATGTCACCCCCTCGTGTTTACACAACTCATTTCGAAAGTGTGGAAAGTGTAGGATGCGCGACCTTAATGGAATTCCCTTCTCGACAAATAGGATTTTCATTCAGTGAAACAATCTGCCCCTCGGACTTTAACTTTAGCGGGAAAGCACGAGAGAGAGGTACACATTTTAATTGCACCATATCTTGGAGAATGGATACTTAGTCTTTGATTTTGTGTAAGAAAGGGAATTTAGTAGTAGCGTTTCTCCAGTGCATAAACATAATTGAAGGGCTTACGCTGAAAATGTTCTGAGCAGAAAGAGGGTTTAATGGAAATAAAGTGCACTAGATGCGGCGAGTAAAGCATGATAAGAGCAGCGCAGACATTTTAGAGTTCTTAAGAGTTTTCAGTATATAGCATTATCGTTCGCAGAAATAACCTCCCATTGTTGGGATTAAATTGATAGATGAACTTTTGAAATTTCTCGACATTACATAACTCGTAGAAGTGCACAGATACCCCAACATCCTCGGTGGACTTGAGGAAAAGCAAAATGGAGGGAATTATCCATGGACGTTGAAGCAAAGTTCTTTTGTTTCGGGAAAGTGCCCGACAGCATGCAATACATGTCAGTCATTTAAAACAAGAAGATTTGCTGATAGCATAGAGACCAAACAAAGCCTTTTGCTTTATCATCTGCGGGAAAGTGAAATCCACTACAAAAAATGATAATAGGTAGTTATAATAATTGCTTAACTGCTCAGGATATATTGGTGGATTTATGTACATACTTAGCTATTGGAAGGCAGGCAGGTTTATTGCTAAGTCCCAAGTTTGATTGCGAGTTAGATGATTGAATGTCATTTCGAATCTGAATTCGAGCTACATCTTCTACACATTTCTGTAGCTGCACGCTTGTTTGAAGGTCGACAAAATTGCTTCGAAATTGCACTCCTGTCCTCCATCTCATTTTTACCATTAGAGGCAGACATTATTAATACATAAACTAGTTTCTGCTACGCTATTCCTATGTGCTTTGGGATAAAATAACATGCTGTTCAGATAAGATAAGATAATTCAAGGTAAAATCTGTAAAAATTAGGCAAAATTTATGTATTCGAACTTTTGATAAATTCGTATTCTTTCCTTTTTATTTCTAAAAATAGTTTCAGCCACTAACAAATTTTATCGATTTGAAAAGAATGATGTAACGGCTTTTAAGAAATATAAAACAAAACTTACAGGAAAGTTATAATCCGTCTAGAGCCGATTGTATTATACTCCGTCCCCATTGTATAACTCACGCCTAATAAAGTGAGCGTTTCGTTGCGAAATTTTAAGATGCAGCGCTATCTTTTTATACGATACTCGTATCTTTCCACGATTTTTAAGAAACTTTATCACAAAACTATTGTTACAACTTTTTCTTTGCAGAAAGTGGACGTGACTCACAACATTTTTAACCGAAGTTCACGGATTCCTGATGTGATATTCATAATAATGCTTAGCCATCATCGTAAATAGTCGGTATAAATGGCAACAGAGAAATGGCAACAGAGTCGTGCTCCGCAACATAAAGCACACTTGAATCACCTGTGCAATTCGTTGAAGAAGACTATAAAGGATTTTAAGAAACGTGCGATAGGCTCTTGTCTTGACAGTTTAACAGCGAAAAAAGATTCCAATTATTCACTTTGGAAAGCTGTAAAAGGCACCAAAAGACCCAAGGTCCCCGCGCCGCCAATTAAATTAAATCACAATGAAGATAAAGAAAAAGCGGACGTTTTTGCGGCCCACCTGGAAGACATATTTAAACCGTACGATGGTCAAGTGTCTTATGACAATATCAGTAGGCCGGATTTACGATTTAGCACTTACAAGTGCAACGCTAAGGGAACTCAAACATGAGATCGTTAATCTAAAACCTAAGAAAGCTTCTTGATCACCGGAGAAATTCTCAAAGCTTTACCTAGAAAAGCATTGATTAAGCTTATTCATATTGTAAATGCTGCGCTCAGATCAGATCAGATTAAAACACGTGCCTAACCAATGGAAAGTTGCGGAAGTTATAATGATTTTAAAACCAGGAAAGCAACCAAATGAGGTAAAATCTTATAGACCAATTTAGCTACTTCCAATTATATCCAAAATTTTTGAGAGGATATTACTAAGGCGCCTCCAACCGGTTATAGAAGGAAATAATCTTATCCCTGACCACCAGTTTGGGTTCAGAAGTAAACATTCGACAATTGACCAGGTGCATTGAATTACTGAAGTAATCGAGAAAGCACTTGAAGAGAAAAAGATATGCTCAAGTGTATTTCTTGACGTCTCGCAAGCCTTTGATAAGGTGTGGTATGATGGCTTGAATTGCAAATTACGACAAGTTCTCCCTATATGCCTATACGACATTCTAAAATCATATCTCATGAATAGACTCTTCCGTGTCAGACATGGAAATGAATACTCGGAGCTCAAAGAAATTTAGGCCGGTGTACTACAAGGAAGCGTTCTGGGCCACTTCTCTATCTGTTATATACTCGAGATATACCGAAAGGAGATGGCACTATCCTGGCTACGTTTACCGATGACACCGCTATCCTAGCCGTAGGTAAAGCAATTGAAGAAACGACTGCAAAACTGCAAAACGCACTGAATAAAGTAAATGAATGGACGAGGGACTGGCGGATCGCCCTCAACGAATCTAAATCTGTTCACGTGAATTTCACTTATAAGAAAACTAATGACTAATGACTATTTTTCTAAACTTGGCCCGAATACCTTTTGCAAACGAGGCCAAATACCTTGGAATGACACTCGACGTTAAACTGAAATGGAATTCGCATGTGAAAATGACACGTAAAGAACTCGAAATCAAATATAGAGAAATAAACTGGTTGCTCGGAAAACACTCCCAGCTCACTACTGAGAACAAACTGCTTTTATACAAGCAAGTGTTAAAGCCGATGTGGACTTACGGTATACAACTTTGGGGCTGTACCAAGAAAACAAACGCCAATATTTTACAAATTTTTCAAAATAAAGTGCTAAGAGAAATTGTCCACGCACCGTGGTATACTAGAAACGATGATATCCACAGGGATCTCGGAATTCCGACAATCGAAGCTGAAATTAGAAACTTCGCGAGAAAGCATAGAAACCGACTAATCGGACATGTCAACAATACAATTCTACAAATTCTGGATGAAAGCAATTTATTGCGCCGACTACAAAGGACGAAACCTTTTGACTTGGCGAGATAGGAATCAACCGCGCCTAGATTGCGGAATATGCAGGATTTTTCAGTGGAAAGTAACCTGCCAAAAGAGTTTTTTTTCATGATAGAAAAATTGCTTGATAAGGTCCTTTTTAATTGCAATATATAACAAATTAAATCGCAGGGTGGTGTTTTTTTTAGTCAGTAAGAATCTGACACTACTATGAGCACGCCCTTGCTATCCTCATAGTGTCTATGGAAGATTTTTCACCAACCCTCGCAGGAAAAAAAAAAAGTTTTTACCTGGACAAAAACGAGCATGTCTATGAGCGGCTTTTAATAACTTTTGCCCCTGTTTTGCTTCGGAGCCTAGAAAGCTAATATACCAAAATTCATGTTCCAAGTTCATGACGGACAGCAATTACCGAATGTTCCTTTAGAAACCTATTTTTTCCAAATGTTCCGTTTCTGTTTTCAAAATATTTTTCGTAATCCGTACCTGATTGGTGTAAAATGGAACACTAATTAATTCAACGCGGTATCTGTCTACCTGTCGGCCTGTCCATCAGTAAGTCATACGCATATAATTTTTTTACTTATAGGTCTAAAGGGCTGTTATTTTAGCATGTAGTGAAGCAAGAATAGCTTGGAGGAAAAATTATAAAAAAAAATGTTTGGTGGGCTTTTTGGGGGCATAATATACCCCAGCAGAAAAAATATTGTTCCACCAGAATATGCAACATAATAAATTCTAGCCAGACTTCTAGAGATTCGAATATGTTAGATTTTTTTTTAATAAAATTAATTGAGCAAAAAGCTCAAAAACCAAGGCAAAATCAATCGTACTATCCCCGTATCAACGCGAAAAATCTGAAACAAGTTTAAAATTTGAAGATTCATATAAGGTTAGGCAAAAAATATAAAAGGTCTTCTGGCACAAGCCGTTTTTGAAAAAGGTTTGAATACAGGGGTTAAGAATCATCCCACTATATCTTACCCCTACTTTATTCAATTTGAGTTTTATTTGTTCAAGAAACTTTACCCATTTATTATAATATCTTTAGATTCCTTGGAAATTCAGCTTTAATTTGATATGTCACATAATGGCGTGTACAAATATTTATTTTTTCTTGGAGTAAAAAAAGCCCCTCCGAAAGCCCCCTCACAAACAATTTTTTTTTTTTAATTTTTTTCCTATATTGTCTTTGGTCCACCACGTACTATTTTTTTTTTTTTTTTGCAAAATTTCAGCTCTCTGGGTTAAACGGAAAGATTCAAGTGTGTGACAGACACACGGCCAGACAGAAACACTGTGTTGAATTCATTAGTGTTCCGCTTATACGAGTACCATTCTTACACTTATTGTATCAGAAGCGCCTTGGGCGGAAACCATATAAGCGGTCGTTGATTACGTTGTTCTGCTCGAAATAGGTAGTTAAGTTGGATAGCATATAAGTCAGTGCGATAGGTCCATAGTTAGAGGGGTTAGTGGTATCACCCTTTGTTAGTACAGGTAAAGTTGTTGTTTCATTATTTTAACATGGGCCCAAAATCTCTTACTGCCTCTGGGACATATAGTATTTGTTGCCTTACTTACTGCCCAAATGAAAATTTAGTACTTTGGATGGTCGATTTACAAGAGTTACGGCCCATCTGTGTCACGAATCCTAGGAGGTAAATCAGTCAGCTGCTCCAAGTTGCAGGAGTCAGTAAATAATTCGATACATCGACTAGAAAATGTTGTCGGTGGGGAGTATTTTAGACTTTCATTACGGTAAACGTTGAAGTCGTCAGCTATAGAAATTTCAGCTGAGTAAAATATTTGGAGCAGATGTTCGACATTTCCTGTCTGATAAAATGTATTGCAGTTTCCTGATCAAATTGGTTTGGACTAAGATCCATATGTAGGAGAATATACTATACACAACGTTATTTCCGATGTAAACTACTATACTCTGACGGACGGGAGAAGAGGGGAACAAGTTGATAGTCGGATAGACTCGTAAATACATATACTTTTGACATACTGAGACCATGTACCGAAGGTTTGTTATGTTTCTGTTGGCAACATATGGAAAATAAATTCATAAATTGAATATGAAAGCATAGCCCACAAATATGCTGTGCATTATTGCTGGGCTTAGCCCAAGCCTTTGACAAGGTGTGACATAAAGGCTATGAGACACTGAAATCTTATGTAACAGTCATATCTTTTCAAGTACGGTAAGATAAAGATTGAAGGAAATAATGCCAGGTGTTCCACAAGGCAATCTTCTCGGACCAACACTATATTTATTACAAACAAGGGATATATAGTCTTCAAAAATTCATTCAACTCGGTTATTGATTGTGGGCTATTCTTTGCTACCTGCACCTTATTATGTTCCAAAGGTTCTAAATCCGGTTCACGTCAGGGCTGTTTCTAGGCCACTTCAATGTCCAAATACCCCTTTCTGTTAGAAAGTCTTTTATCTGAAATGAAGAGGCTTAGTAAAATTTTCTGAAAGTTTTGGTAGCATCTCAGGCATGATAATATAACTGAAAGTTACCAATTTTCAGCGGTGATAAGGCTCAGAATCATCTTCGAAAATCACCTTATCTGAATTTGCATATTACAATATTAGAAAATGTTCTTCCAATATTTTTTTTGAATTTTTCTGCGTTCACCGTTCCATTTATTTGAGCCGGCCATCCAAAGTCATGATAGGAAAAGCAACACCAAATAATCCGTGAACCTCCTTGTTTCACGGTTGTTGTAATGCATTCATGACTAAATCGTTCTCAAGTCCTTCATCTCATGTACTGTGTTCCGTCGGATCCGAAGATGTTGAACTTTGACTCTTCCGAGAAGATTAGATTTTTTTAATCCGTTCTGGTCCAATTTCCACGATCTTTGACTGGAAAAGTTTTCGACGCATTTGTTTAGTTAAATGTATTTTTTCGCATGTCTTCTAGAGCACAAACTGAGCTTTCGTTTACTGTCCGTGAGCTTATTTCTTTTCCGAGAGTTTCTACGAAACTCTTTCCTTAAATCTTCGGCAGTTTTAAACCGATTCTGTAGGCTTATTCGTTTTAGCAAACAAACTGCAATGCTGGTGGTTTTTCTGCTGCGGTCTGTTCCTATTTTTCTTTCAAATAAGACTGTTGCATCGATTTTTTTAATGAATTCAGCTACTGACTTGCTGAATCGCATTTTTGCGCTATATTATGAACACTTAATTTTTCTTTTTTTAAAGACATTAGTTCGATTTTTGTTTCTTCACACATTTCCTTTTTATTTGCCGTAATTTATACTTTTCCACCCTAAACACTTTATTTTCTGCAATTGCCAGACACAAAGTTGAGCAAAATAACGTCATCAAGGCCTTTTTATGCAATATCTGTAGTTTTCCAAGATAATAAGAGTATAAGTTAACACAGAATAAGTTCCCACCCCTGGTTAACGAAACCCAAACCTCAGTACCACTTCCCATGATTTTGCCACTCAATTCCGCTGACATTGCGTCTGTGCGACAAGCAACATAATCCGTCGACATCACTGGAGCCATGGGAACACATCAGCGTTGTATGTTTGCCTCCGTTAGCATTAAGATAGTATTTAAGCTTTAGTTTTAAGAAATATTGTTCCGTTTCCAGAGGCAGAATCGAAAATTAGACTAATTTAAGCAGGGATCCGGTGAGAAGTGTACAATCGAGTTAACGTACAAAAAAAAGTCCCCAATGTGGTACAAGCATATAAATTTCCCGAGTGTTATGGAATTGTCTTGAATTCGAATGTCCCTAAGTGGTAAAAGAATCACAAGTGCGCCTAAAACCAGGTGCGGGAACTTGTCCTGTGTTAACTAATATAACGCATTAAAGGGTCCAACTGTATGTACGATTATTTTTATAATGTGCAATTCATACTCTCTTTCATTGTTGTCAGATCATAAGCAAATTTAATTCAACTGCATACGTAATTTCCATTTTAGAAAAGACAAGAGGCATACTCGTGCATACAACACATTCTTCCACATATTTGATTGTCTATTAATTCACTAACGAGTTGTCAATACAAGATGACTTATTAATAATAACTACGTATCCTTCAGGACAAAGAAAATAGAACTAAATTGATTTTTACGTCATGTTCAAGTGACGGGAATAATACATCATCATCTTTTCGCAGTTGTTGCTATCTCAGGGTTGATGTGTATCTGCAACGTTTGATTGTGTTGTATTGCATTGTTTTTTAATGACATCTGTCACCGTATCGATATGTAAGTCACGATGTAAGTGTACGTGTCATGCAAACTACCATAGGGCATTGACTATGCCACGAAGGACTTTATTTTCAAATGTTTGTATTATTTTAATATTTTTTTTTTTTTTTGTAAAGCCCCATAATTGAATGCCAAATGTCCAGACGGGCTTAAGTATTTGTTGATACAGTTTAGCTTTTTATGTTTGATATTTAATTTTCTTTTGCTGTGTTAGCAAAAGGAATTAGTTGGTTATTGATAAAAATGGGCAGAGAGTTTATTTTCCTGTTTATAAAGTTAACGTGGGTCGACTTGCCTCATTAAATTGAATACGCCGTTGTTGCATCCAATTCATTAATTTATTGACTGCATTCTGCAGCTTAACAGTAGCTTTGTCTACACATCTGCCAACTGCAAGTATTGCGGTGTCATCTGCAAAAGTGGCTACCATGACGTTGTTGTTTAATAGTATATCCCTCGAATACAATAAATATAGTGTTGGTCCGAGAAGACTGCCTTGTGGGGCACCTGACATTATTTCCTTCAATCTTCATCGTACCGTACTCGAAAAAATGTGACTGCTACATACGATTTCAGTATCTCGTAGCCTTTATGCCACACCTTATTAAAGGCTTGCGCTATGTCCAGCAATAATGTAGAGCATACCTGTTTACCTTCGAGTGCCCTCTATCATGTCGGTAATACGGTACACTATTCCTAAACCGAAATGGTTGGTTCGGGAAGTGTTCGTCTTTAAATAATAATATTGTCTAGTCTTCTTTTGTCTAGAGTAGTTTTTCAAAAATTGTTGATAATATCGGGAGTAACGATATTGGGCTATAAGAAGTAACTTCTCTAGGCGGCTTACCTTATTTCGGTATTACGACTACTTCAGCGATCTTCTTACGTTTTATTGTGACTACGCCTGGCGCTTTTTTATTTGATATTTTAAGCCTGCACATGTTTCTTATTTCTCTTGTAGTGACATAGACTATTTCTTCGTCATCTATTTTATCCACAAATTCTAAACTTTCATTCACTAAGTCATTTGGGAAATAAAATAAGTATAAACATGAAAATATTTTAATTTGTCTGTGCCAAGCTCTTTTTTTCGGGAATTGATTTATTGTTATTCAGATCTAAGAAGTATTTCAAATAAGAAACGAATCTTGACTGGAGTTTACTCCCAAAAAATATTCAACTTGGCCGTGGTGTAGTGGTAACATCATCGCTTGTCAAAATCTTCTATTTATTTCGCATGAAATAAATAAATAAGTCGATCACTTGCGAAAGCTAAGTCAACTCTGCTGTGAAGGCATAACACTGGCAG
This sequence comes from Pocota personata, assembly GCA_963082735.1. Classification (NCBI taxonomy): domain Eukaryota; kingdom Metazoa; phylum Arthropoda; class Insecta; order Diptera; family Syrphidae; genus Pocota; species Pocota personata. The sequence continues at coordinate 209,730,403 of OY720429.1, forward strand.
TAGGGTGGTTATATGGCTAAAATGCAACTTGATCGTGATGATGACATAAGGAGGATGGAAAAAAAATACTGTGAATCATAAGCAACGACAATAATAGCGAAAACAAACAAAATACTCCCCAGTTATCTGGACAGCCACCTTTGGAGTTTACAGAAACTTAATACCACCTGAGTTTCAAACTACACCACTCTGTCTTTCTCTCTGTCTCTTCCCCTTTCCACAAAAACACACATGTTCTAAAAAATTAGTATAAGGGTATTCATATCCCCTTTAATACGTGCAAATTATAAAAAAAAAAACTTAATGCATTTTTTTACCCTGTCTGGGTTTCCATGTCCGGATCTGTAAATTTACGAGGTTGTTGCCTATATAAAGATTTCATTCCTAATTCTAATATTTGTTTTTTAATATTTCTTCGGTCATTGTTGAAGTTATCTTCAACATTTCAGAATTCGAAAAAAAAAATTGTTTTCCCTTCAATCGTAAAATTTAATGAATTGATTAAAAATCAGCGTGAAATATTCGCAAACAATTCGCTTATCGCAATCCCAACAATATCCACCAGCCATTTGCCGTTCCATGAAAACACCTCAGTGTGTGCTCTGCTCCTCATGTAAAGTACCCGTAAATGCATTATTTATAAGACCGTTGCCGAAACTCGTAAATTTTACAAAATATGCTTGAATGTTTTTTATGGCCTCTTCACATATCCACATAATGCTATTGCTATCCGTAGAAAAGTGAATAAATGGACTCCCTTTGTAGCACTCCAGCATTTTAGAGCGTGCGTAGGTTCTCCCAGAATTTTTTACATGAAAATTTTGGTTTTTGAAACAAGAAAACAAGACACACGGAACTCATCAATCATTCGCATGCAGAAACAAAATGTCAGATCATCCCCTCCTTCCAGCGGATCACATGATAGAGGATGGGGATGGAAAATCTGTTTCATTCTCTTTTGTATCTAAGTCTTCATCTGGGAATCTGACTGGATACCATGGAGCGCATACAAATTGAAAGTAAATCCGAAAAAGTCTGTCGTGACTTTGGAAGTAATAAAAAAAAGACTAGAATATATTATATGAACGAGTATGTATATATGTTCCTAAATTTTATTGTACCGACTACGTGGTTAATTACATTTTCGTAGTTGATAGCAAAAACCAAGGAAAACTTGTGTAGTTAACGTGTGCAACAGTTTTACGAGCAGTAGTTATAGCCCCAACTTGGTCGTTCCCTGCGATGGAGAATTTTACATTTTTCAGCAATAAAAAGTAAGAGTATGTACTGCTACTGCAACTTGCTAACAAAGATTTTCATGAAATTTCCTTAGAGCTTTAAAACTATTGCGTACTAAAAATATATGGAAATTTTGACTTGGTAGTGTAATGTTAACCCTGCCTTTTCAAAGGAAAGAATATCTACAAGGCAACGTTAAACTCCAGTTGTTTCATATTCTCTAAGTTGGGATTGCCTAAGGTGATCTTCTAAAGTGCCCAGATATGTCTTCTTCCAATAGTATTCTGATGCACTTTTAAACTATTGACAACATATGCTAAGACCATGCCAGGCTTTGGTGTCCAGCAACTAACGTTATGCTGAAGTACTCAATTGCATCAAATGTAAATGGGTACATTTTAGCTCAACATTTCTTATCTACACTAATAAAATACATTTTATGAAAAAATCCGTGTAATCATAGATTTGAAATGAGAGCAGAAATCTACATCTGTATTCGGCTTACAATATAATCAGAGGAAAATAAAAGAAAATAGGTTATAACCGCAAACTTGAATTTAGCAACAAGAAACTGAGATTGAGACTAGATCTTCCATGTGTTGATGTTAGTCGCATCTACTCCCAAGTACATGTTCTTGCGCTCTAGTGGAAGGTGGCTATCTAACGAATATGGTCAATAGGAAAATGGAGTAGAATTATATTGATCACACTAATAGGTTCTTCAAACCCAAATCTGTTTTTGAATCAGCAGTATCCAGTAACAGATATCACCGGCATCCAAGAAGTGAGTGGGATGGGCCGGGCAAAAAGCGGATGAAAATCTGTGACATCTACTACGGTGAATGCTACATGGAGTAGAAGCAGCGTTTATTTGGATGCAGATTTGTCGTCAGGGGCAGATTTAGGCAAGAAGTTTTGAGCTTTAATCATTTGAGTGAACGCCGGATGCAATCCGCATTAACTCAAAATTCAAAACCATCAGCTTATATGCGCTCATACCCCCACATGATAAAGACGACGTGATCAAAGATTGCTTTTATGAGCACCTCGACTGGGCTTACGACCAATGTCCAACAATGTCGACCAATGTAGCAACATTGCGACGGTGCGAAACTTCACTGTAGCTAGCACACGATTCCCGTACCTCAATATTTATAAGGGGACCTGGACCGGATGAACCGGGATTGATTCAAGGCACTCCTAAAGTATTTTGGATGTTCGCACCTTCCGAGAACATAACATCGATTCGGATCCCTACCTTGTTCCTGCCAAGACACATATGCGAATATCCCAAACACCACGACAGCAATAAAGTAATGTGAAAAAATGTAACATCCAATGGCTACGTTCGCCGATCGAATGTCTCTGAATCTCTCAAGAAGTCCAATGCCGCCAACGTTAAGCGCAGATGAGCAATGGCATAATTGTCAGCAAGCCATCAAGAATGCCGCATCTGATGTACTGGGTTTCTCGCTTCTACCACAAAGAAACCCCTGGTTTGATGAAGAGTGCCTTCAAACGCACGCAGCAAAGCAAGAGGTTACAAGTGGAGTTTATGACGATCAATACTTCCCTATCAGACAGAATGCTCCATTCAACTCAGACGATGACGATCAACAATTCCGTTCATCCAACAAAATTGAATTGAAGATCCAACGGTCTAACTGCTGAGCTATTTAAAGCCGCTGGGGATGGTTTGGTAACATTCTGATTGGTCCGTATCAGTACGCTTTTAGGCCAGGAAAGTCCATCATAGATATTCACATTACGGCAGAGCTTGGAAAAACCTAGAAACTCTAAATCGATATTCACCACCTTTCATCGATTTTATAATCGCCTATGATTAGCGTCTATAGTGACCAGCAATATGGAGCCATGTTTAGTTTTGCCGAACTCGTCTGTCTTTGCAGTATGACGATGGGGATTGCACGCTGCTCCACCAATAACATCACCTATGCCTTTGATGTCAGAAGAGGACTACTACAAGATGACGCGCTGTCATGTGATTTCTTTAACATCATACTTGAAAGGGTTGTACAAAATTCTCAAACTTACATCAAGGGTACGATCTTTCAAAAGCCTTTCGCGTACGCCGACGATATTGGTGCTTTCGGGAGTATTGAAGCAGAAATGGCGAAAATGGGTTTAGCGGTTAACGAGGCAAAACAAAATATACGATCGAATATATATAGGTCGTCACAATAGACAGCTACAATTTTGAGGTAGTTAAGGACTTTGTCTAACTACCTTTACTTGCTTTACTGCAAATTCAAACAATGACACCAGCACAGGGATCAAGCGAAAAATCACTCTTACCAATCGGTGTTTCTTTATCTTAAGAAGGCAATTGAATAGTAAAGTATTCTCACGGACAACTAAAGTGACTTTATACCTATATAAGACCCTCATCATCCCGGTTCTGCTATACGGCGCAGAAGCATGAATGTTATCAAGGACACCATTGCTTAGTTTGAAAGAAAAATTCTTCGAGTGATTTTTGGTCCCGTTTTTATCGACGGGGAATGGAGACGAAGAGTGACTATGCAGTTTTATTATCGGTTTATAGGATTAAATCCAACTGCCGCTCAGTTGGTTTAGGTGAGATACTAATAGCCGATCAGTAAATAAGATTTCCTTTTCAGATGTGGCATTTATTGTGACAAAGTGAGTCTCATCTTCCGACTTAGTCCACCGCAGGCGATGTCGATTAAAATCACCCACAAGAAAAACATCGTCCGTTGGGTCAATGGCTTCAAACACAAAATCGACTGCATCAATAAGAGCCTAATATTCGCTAATTGGTTGTGAAGGATGGATGTAACAACAAAAGATGTAATCGCAACGCTTTGTGACGTTAATTTTAATGAATATAAGTTCCAAATTGGCAAAGTTAGGGATATTGAAGAGCGTTGCATTGTAACAAGTGTGTATTGCCAATAGGACGCCACGTTCAGAGGATTAGTTCAGAACACCAGGAAAGTCTTTGCGAAAGACTTCGAAGTTGGAAGTGAATGATTCTTTGTTGCAATAGTTAAAAGTTAAGTTAGTTTCAGTTAGGTGATAGATATCATAAGGTTGCTTTTGGGAGTTGAAATAGATCACTGATTTTGGGACGAAGACCTCTACTATTTTGATAATAGAGAGACAAATATTTAAGAGTATTGTTATTTAGATGGAGAAGCGGAGACTTGTTATTTGTTGGGAATAAGGCAGTAGGCATTGATTAGGGACGAAAACAAAATTGAAGTCAGTACGATTTGTTTGAAGCTGAGAAATACGCCTAGAACTTAGAATGAGGCAAACGTTGACGGTACCGTGAAATAAGACCAAATTCAAAAATGTGGCCTTATTTCGCTTTGTGAAAGTGAAGTAAGGCCAAATTTTAACGTTTGGTTTTATTTCACTTTGCGAAAGGGTTTAGAATAATCCAAAGTGAAATAAGGCCAAATATTTCACTTTGGATTAGTGAATTCGTTTGGCCTTATTTTACTTTCACAAAGTGAAATAAAGCCAAACTTTAAAATTTGGCCTTATTTCACTTTCACAAAGCGAAATGAAACCAAATTTTTGAATTTGGCCTTATTTCACGGCACCAACGTTGACTGAACGTCTGACCCCTTTTGGTGACAAGTCGAAAATTTCGTGAAAATGAATTGTTAGTTTGAGCGATTGTTCGTTGAGTACAACAAAATTAAACAAATTTATGATTTTGAACAGATGGAAATTTGCGAAGACGTTAGTATAATTAGTCTCCAGAAAATTATGTTCTAACCGCGTTAGAACTCTTAAGCAACTAGGATTTGTGAAAGACTTAAAAAAAAGTTAACTGTTTTTTGCGGCCTCTAGTTTCAGTAATTCCTCTTTACACACTCTACACACCGAAACGAGAAACTATAGTTTCTTCAATCCATCACATTTAACACCCATAGGACGCGCACACTGAGTTTCACTAAACTATGGTTTGATGATTTGACAAGCTGTAATATTATGAAACTGGCTTGGATGACGCAGTTTCGCAAATTATGCGAGTGAGTGTGGTCCTTCTCGAGTGATTCATTTTCGTTTTTAAAAAGCTACTGTCAGGTTTCCTGAAAACGTCAAGATCAGCTCAACACTTGCAATATCGAGATCGTACTGATACAGTTTCCCACAGAAATATTGCCAAGACAATGTCTTGACTGTTCTCACCTGCCTTCTTTCTGAGTCTCAGCAAGAAAAGTTCAGTCGGCAGATGTTCAGGATTTCATGACTCTGTTTAACAGCTTCCTCAATCTTTCTCGTTCTAAGATGGTTCAGTGTTTCACCAACTATAAATCTAGGTGATACCATTGGCAGTAACTCGAAATACTTTTGCCGCCGTCTATGGTCTACGGCTAGTAGCAAAAATTTTAAATCGCTCTTTGGATTAGGTTAGTTTCTTTTGTAGTTAACAAGACTATGACCGGAAATACAAATGTAACGAGAATTTTAGATGTTTACATATTTCCTTACAACTTCGTCGACCGTTTGTTAGTGTCCCCTTAAATGATTGCATATCATATCATTTCACAAATCGATATTTGCTGTTAAAAATCCGGACAAAAAAAGAGATTTTAAATTTATTAAACCGAAAACCCATATGCGACATAAACTCTTAGCACATCGTAGAGACAATAACATAAAAAGAACCTCTTTGCGACCATTAAATTTCCAAGCTAAGAAGTTCATAAGCCCAAAGACACGATGCAAATTAAAAATGTATAACATACGGCTCCATACACAAGGTGTCACTTCGATTCATTTCACTTGCCAAGACACTCGAAGGGGATGGCAGCGACAGGCAATGAAAAAGTGCTGATGAAAAAGTTGTTTTCGCCAACTTTATGATGAAGACAATTTCTTCGGAGCACTGACATCACTTTGGGAATATAAGTGTTGACTTTGGCAAGAGTAGGTACACCACCATCCCGCACGCAATTGGTGAAGTGTTTACGAATTTTCTATCGTTTTGCACGGGCTGTGCACGAGTACTTCTTTAGGGGGCAGGGTGTGAGTAAAATCGCTGGAGAATACATTATATATACAATACATTAAGAGAAGTTTTCATAGATTCATCCGACGCGACGATTTACGCAGTAATTACATAATTAAATAAGAAAACGAATAACAGATGTCGCATAAGATCAAAATAAGAAGGTATACTCGTGTATCTTAGGAATGGTATGGTCTGTTTAGTGCAAAAAGCTATGCCAGTCAGTACCAGGAGCTTTAGATCACTTCATTAGGAACTTGAGGCACTGGCTCGCAGTAGGTAAGCTGCCTGAGAATCTACCAGAAAGAGGAGAGACACCAATCACCCCTAGACCCAAGAGAATTTCTAAAATTCTTAAGGGATCCAAATTGAATGAGGTGCCTTATCCTTTGATGGGTTGACGTAGATGGTGCCTTAGCCTTAGAATAACCTCGCCCCACCAGGAGGGTCACAATAGATTTTATATAGCGACCAAGTCGAGATTACCAGGATAGCTCACGTTGTAGGGTTTTGCCCCGCCACACAATTTCAAGAACTGTGCAATCTATTAATATCTGCAGGTGCAAGGTCTCCAGTTGTTCATGGACGCATGCTCTCTTCATTAAGTACCACAGGATAGGCCAAAGTCAATTAACATTTAAAGCTATTATGAGGCTTTTGTAAGATGAATAGCGCATTTGAATGTTTCTAGAAAAATGTTGGTGAAGTTCGTTTTGTTTTGGCGTCCAATGTGTCTAGAGAAATGAAATGAAGCGCACTGGGTATATTTAGGCATACGGATTTCTAAACATGCTTGGCGCGGTATTGCTGTGAAAAGTAAATGTAAATCACGAAAGGTTGCGTACTCATATTTTTCATCCTCTTTCAGGTAGAGGCGTCATTCTGTCTCTGAAGATACAAGAAAAAGAACAGTCTTTATTGTGTTTAGTATCCTAGCATACATGACCAACTTGGAGTCGACTGAGTACAAACTTGCTTTCAGTGCTGCTTGACTAGCTGAAAATATGTGAATTCTGGAGCTCCTAATGCCCTTTTCAAGAATTATCCTGTCATAGATTTCAATGACGTTAATTATAGCCTGAAAACACTAGGACACGACCCAGAGGTGCCAATACTTTGATTTTGTGTCCACTAACACTAGCTCCAACTCCAATTTCCATCTTCGATCCGTCGATAAACCACACCAGACTTCATGGTCCCGTGACGATACAACATTAGACCAGTTAATAACATTTCTACCTCAAATAACCTACCAAAGAAGAGTTAGCTGATTATTAAGCCACGCATGGTGAAAAACATGTCCTTTTCGGGAATTAAGTTAAGTGTTTTCAGTTAATGTTAATAAAGGGTCTTCCATTTTAAATGTAGCGGTATTTTTAACCTTTCAAACATAATGCTGTAATTCCTTGACAGCGGTCAAGTAAAAACTATACGGTTCAAGAAAATGGAACGATATACATATGAGCAATGCACAGAAATTGTGAAAATGCACTACAAAAATGGTGAAAATTTCGCGGAGATATTTCGTAAAACATCAAGACTCCAAATCGTTCTCGTAAAGCCAGGTCAATCCAAAACATTGCTGCTGTGACTGAAAATGTCGCTGAAAACTCAGGTTTGTCCATTAAAAGACGGTTACAGCGGCATATCCCAAACCAGCCTACACCGTATTTTATATAAAGACCTTGGAATGCATACGAGTACTTACAAAGTTGACTTGATTGACTGAATCAAAAAATGAAGCCGGCGGACCATGGAAAACGCCGTGCGTTCACTGATTGGGTGTTAGAAATGTAGACAGGTGATGCTTATTTTTTCAAGAGAATCCTCACGTGGAGGCCCATTTCCATCTGCAAGGCTTCCTTAGTAAGCAGAGCTCTTTCATTTAGCATTTCATTTATTCATTCGGCTTAATACAAGCTAACAATTAACTTAAAAACTAAGACATATTTATATTTAGACTAAGGGAAGTTAATGGAAAGTAGGGATTGGGGATAGTTAACTTAAAGCTAATGTGGAACGTCAAGGAGGGGTAAATTAGTGAGAGGACAAGTTAAGTAGGAAATGTTCTAGAGTGGATTTGCTACAATGGAAATCAAAGATATTAGGAACCTTATTAGCTATACGTAGCATTCTGGTCAAAGGTTCGTGCTGGCCATAGTCGGTACGGTGGTGGAAGGCAAAGTAGAATAGGGGTACTGATCTTAGGTGGCGAGGATTAGTATTAACGGAGATCTGTTGTAGCAAATGAGGGCAATAAATGGTTCCAGTTAATAACTGATGTATAAACAGTATATCGGTGACATCACGACGTGTCTTAAATGTTTGGAGATTTAACAGTTTTAGTCGGTTTTCGTAGGGAGGTAAGTTGAATGGGTCATCCCATCCGTAATGCAAAACGGATAAATCTGTGCTGAACAGCTTCAATTCTCAGAATATGAACTTGATGGTATGGTGACCAGACCTGGATAGCATACTCAAGGAGTGGTCTGACGAAGGGGATTTGGTGACGTAAGGGTTCGAAAAGCCAAGTGCAGAGTTGGCTCTACTAATTATGTTATCAATATGAGAACGGAAGTTAAGTTCAGTGTCACAGATGATACCCAAATCACGAATTGAGGTTACTGTGGGGGCAAGCTCATTGTTAATAAAATATGTTCTTTGAGGCAGGGGAGGACACTTACGGGAGTAAGTAATAGATTGACATTTTTTCACGTTGAGTTCTAAGAGGTGTTGACAGCACCAGATGAAGAACATGTTTAGATCAGCCTGTAGTGAGTCAGAATCACCACTGCATGAAATTTGTCATGTCATCTGCGTAGATCTCTAAGTTAGATCCCGTAATGAAAAGCTCGACGTCGTTTATGGTTAGTACGAAGACCAGGGGCCCTAAATGGCTACCCTGTGGTACACCTGAGGTCGCTCTGATTGGATTTGAAACAGATGATCTGAAAAGGACGCTATACTGGCGATCTACTAGATAGGACTTAACCCATAAAATAAACATCAGCGGGAAACCAAGCGCTTTAAGTTTGAGGAGTACGTTTTGGTGAGAGATTTTGTCAAAAGCTTTACTGAAATTAGTAGCAATGACGTCTACTTCTATACCATTGTCCCAATGCACTTAATGTGTTGGAAACAAATTCAGTAAGGTTAGTGGTTGTGGATCTACCCTTAAGAAACCCATGTTACCTCGGAGAGAAGATTGATTTGCAGTGGAAGAAACATAGAATCATAAGCAATTCTCTCAAATAGCTTTGGAATGCATGAGAGCTTAGCAATGGGTCTATAGTTAGAAATAACACTCTTGCAGCCCTTATGAGTCTTTCAACAGTTTTGGGAAAACTCCACGTGCAATTGATAGCTGAAAAAGAGCAGTAAGGGGCTGGACTAATTTACAAGCACATTTTTCAGAACTATTCCTGGAAATCCATCTGGACCGAAAGAGTAGTCGTCCTTCAGACTAGACTTATCTTGTCAACCACTGTTGATATTATTATATTTACCGAAGTTAAGGAGGTTTGAGCGCAGCCGTTCATGTAACTAAAGTAGTTTAGATTTGGTTCAACGTTGTTATTCGAAACGCTTGGCTAAAGAAATCTGCAAAGAGATTGGTGATTACTTTTGGGTCATCAGATGAACAATTTGAAAATTTTAAAGTACAAGGATAACCGTCCGATTTTCTTTTAGAATTGATAAATTGGAAGAATTACCTTGGGTTAGAGATGAGATCCAACTGCATATGATCGAGGTAGTCGAAGTAAAGAGATTCACACAGTGCGGAAAAGTAATTATAAACTAAAACATAGTTTGAAAAGTCAGATGCAGATCTGGATATAAGAACTGTTTGCCACAATTTATTTCGTTTATTCCGAAGTGAGCGTAGTTCCTAGAGCCAAAAGAACACCATACCCAGGGGGATGATCACTAGTGGGATCAATGCTTGAGAAATCGTTGTTAGTGGGAATATTAACCACTAAGACGTCTTTACGGAAGACGTTAAAGTCAGAAGTAAAAAGTTCCTTATTATTAAAGTTAAGGCAAAAGAAGGGGCCGGATTAGTAGTGGTAGGGGGGGGAGTTTGGCTGAAAGACACACGATTATGTCGGGGAGTTATTGGGCAAGTAGTAGCTATTTTAGAAGGGAAGCAGGTAGGTTTACAATTCTGAGGGGAAAGAATGTTACTAGTATTAAAAAGACTAGGACAGTATGGTGAGAAATATAAATTTAATGTTGAGGGGTCCTTCCAGTGACGAAACACGATGCCATCACGTGAGAAGACTTCGGTGTCGGGTGTGAAGAAAAGCCAATCGTATTTCCTAGGCATGTAAGCAATGAAGGAGGAGTGAGATAACAACAACAAATGTTGGAGTGAATCTGCACGACGTCTGCTTCCGAAATACTGTATTTTGAGTAAAACCAACTGTACAACCATTGTTCATCGATAAGAGGGAGACTCTTTATGAGATAGATCACTGTATCATGTTCTTGCGGAGAAATACTTTTTTTCTTCAGGGTCCATTGTTGTCTCCACGTGTCAGAAGGTTCGTTTGGAGGTTTCAAAGCATTTGTTGGACGGGATTCCTTTCGCAGCTTGGTTTTCTTTGCAGGAGGAAGGGCAACCACGTTAGAAGTATTAGAAGTAGTAGACATATTGGCAGGGTTAGCATTGACGATTTATCAGAAACAGTAGCGACATCGATTTCGGGGGAAGCGAAGGCTGTGCGAAACTCTTCGAGTAGAGATTTGTTATTCGAAAAATGACTCTCGAATGGTAAAAGATCAAATTTGTTTGAAACTAACTTAAGTTGTTCCGAAAATTCTTGGATCGATGTTTTAGTCAAGGCCGTCTCAAGATATAGGGAGTCCAAAGTGGCCTGAAAATTTTCTATCCGTTTAGCGTGATCAGCCAGATTATCAGCAACAGAAACAAGTGCACCAGATTGCACTGAGAGTGACCCGGTTACATTTGACATGACGATGTGAATTTCGTCCAATTTAGTTGCGTCAACAGTGAATTTCGATGTAGCCGACAAATAATTAAGGTTCCCTCCGGCTTTAGTGACAGTCAATTTATCCAAAACAGCGGTTAATGAACTTATGGATGAGTTCAAGTTGTCACAGATTGTTGGCCTCAAAGCTTGAGGAGCGATTTGTGCCCGCTTTGAAACTTGTCCAGAGAGCTATTGATGGACTCCCAGTTCATCGCCAGAAACTCACAAGTTTTTGTGTTGTTGATACGAACCACATTGTTGAAACCCGTTATAGTATAGCTAGCATTATATGCGAAAGGGAAATGGTTTTACATTCGTCACAAAAGTACCAAAATATACTAGTGCATTCTTGTAGATGATTCTTGATGGCATTTTTAGAGAGGCCAGTGCAAATTGGATGAAACACCCTCCCACAAATCCCCTTGCACAAGATCCACTCAGAGGTGTTACTTACGATGACGGAGTATCCACAGAGAGCCATAGTATTATTCAAGTTCATTGGTTAGTGTACAAGATCACTACACAGCGACAGTTAATTGGGCGAAGAAGGTCACGAACGAAAGATACGAGTAGCGGGTCAGCAGAAAAAACAGAGAAACGGTCGACACTTGTGGTAATGCACTCGGTATTTACGAAAGAGTTATTGCCTAGCAACCCCTCCATCCACAACGAGTGATAGTTTGGTGTGGTTTTTGGGCTCGCCGCGTCATCGAACCTTATTTCTTCAAAACTTATGCCTGTATCACCCTCACGGTCAATGGATTGTACTACCGAACAATGCTATATGATTTTTTTTTTGGCTTTAAACTGAAGAACTAGAATTGAATGGAGTTTATTTCCACATTATTGTATGAGAAATTTCCTGGACGCGTTTGAGAGACTTCAATTGACTGCCTAGATCTTACGATTTAACGCCGCTAGACTTTTTTCTTTAAAGATAGGGTCTACGTCTATGATCGCTCAAACGATTCAAGCACTCAAAGATAATATCAGAGTTGTTATTCGCGAAATCGAGTCGCAATTGTGCAAAAATTTCCTCAAAAGGATGACCATTTACAAGAGAACATATAATGGTAGAATCTGTACTTTAAAATTAAATTAAAATATCCGCACTTAAAAAAAAAAAAAAACCTTTTTTACTAGTTTAAAATGAAAGACCTTTTACTTATGTTCTAGCTTCAGTTAAATAGCCCTCTTCTTTATGAAGACTTGTTAGGGCGGAAGCCCAACAACAGCTTCTAATGATGTCATAGAGTATGTACATACGTAGCTGTGATACCAAGGCACGCAATTCCTTAAAACTACTTAAGCTTTGCCGGATCGAGTACTTTCGGTCGGGTACATAATCATAATGTATAACCAGTGTATCATTTTTGGATTAAACACAAATTGTGATTTACTTGGAACTGTAGGTGCCTTCTAGGTGGTGAAGATGAGATAGATAGGTAAATTTGCCTTTACTGTAGGCATACTGATATGAATGCAGAGGAGTAGACAGTTCCATTGATTTTAAAATTATGAGTAGAGCGAATTTCACCTTGAATATAAAGGGTGATCTAACAGACTAGTGTTCTATTGATTTTCACTACTCTACCCGCAACAGATTTATTTATTTGTGAAAAAATATGGTGGGTTAGTTTTGCTCCACTCTGTCCTACGAGAAATTTGTAATGGTTTAAAGGAGTATACAATTTTTAAAGATAGAAGTCAGATGAAAGGAATAATGTACTCTTTAAGTGAGTACAACTGGTCGCTACGTAAAGTACAACATCTCTTAATTTTGTACATTAACAACTATTTTAAAGTGGATTGTAGTAACTGGTAATAAGAATTGACGACTGGAATATATGTGTGAACTCCACGGCTCAGTGCTTCAGTGCGCTATTACTGAGCGGGAGACTCAAATTTCAAGTCCCGAAAAATACCAAAAAGTCTATTAATGGTCTCACCTCTCGCGAACCTCTGACCAACATCCTAGAGTAAAATATGTCTTGCTAAGCTTCTCTAAACCGGCAAAATTAACTTTCGAAAACGGTACAAAACTATTGGCCGCTCTCATTCGTGTGTCGCATAGTACGAATGGTAGCGAGAAGCTAGGCTAGGTTAGGGGAGAAGTATTGTATAAAATGTCAATGGGAAGACTAGGGAGAATGAATTATTTGTTTGTATGAATTATTTTTGAAAAATATATTTTTCTGGGTATTTGGGACTTACTGTAATAAGGTCTAGTCATGTTATATGACTAGACCTTATTACAGCAAGTCGAATGTTTTTTAAGGAAGCTTCTGTACCAGTCCAATAGCCCGTGGAAAAACTTGTAACGCGGACGTGTCACGTGTTCACTTCAGAAACATAGGACAGTACCCTTAGTTACTAAAATGGTAGTGTTATTCATTTCGAGGTTGAGATATCACATCCCTGTATATGGCATCTGTCATCCATACTCGTAGTGACAGGTATTTAGTTCTTGCCTTGTCATTTTACAATATGGATCTTTTAACCACCGCTCAATGCATTTAAAATAATTGAATCTAACTACAAAAACAAAGTTTTGTAATATCTGTGTATCGCGATTTAAGGACAAATTATGGTCGTCATAATCGCCCAACTGTCGGCAAACAATTCGTAGTTTTTATGATGTTGAAAGGCTTGTGCCTCGAAGCCGTAATGCTCGATCAACTGAAAGCATAGCCGATATGAGTGCCTCAGTGGCCGAAAACCCGAATTGCTCAATAACACACAGCGCTCAGCAATTGGACATTTCCTCCATTTGGCGTATTTTGCGCTTAAATTTGCATCTTCATCCTATAAGGTCCAGCTTACACAACAATTAAAGCCTGCTGACCATAGAATGCGCCGATTGCGTGATGGAAAATTAAAAAGTTAAAATTTTGGTGCGTGCTATGAACCAACGGCGTGATCGGAACGTATTTTTTTCAAAACGACGAATGAGCCACGGTTACGGTGAGTTATTTGCGCTATTATATGAGAACCAAGTTTTTTTAGCCTGCGATTGAAGACAATGATGTGAGCAACATGTGGTTCCAACAGGACCGGGCTACGTGCTACACAACACACGAATATTTGTATCTATTACACGAAAACTTCCTCGGCTGTTTAATTTCGAAATTGGGCGACATCAATTGGCCGCCAAGATCGTGTGATCTGAACCTGTTGGATTTCTTTTTTGATGCTACAATCCTCAAACTTTGGAGCACTTAAAAACCAACATCCGTGAAGTTATGGCCGCAATACAACCAGAAATATGTCATCGAAAATTACCTCACAAGAATCGGAGTTTGCAAAAATTCCCGTGGCGGCCATTTAACCAATGTTATATTCGATTCATAATGGCATAGGACAGTAAATAAATTTCAATCTCTAATACCTTTTATTTTATTTAAATTAAAATCCTAAAGTACAAAGTGAATAACCTTGTATAATGCTGCCGATCAGAGCATTAACTTTTATAGCTTGCAGCTACAGATGGGTAAAGCAAGTACGGTGATGCGAAAATGGTTGTTACGCCACTGACAGAAGACAGAAGTCATACTCTGTTTTGAATAGTCATTAGTATTCCTAACAATTGTTTCCAGGTATCATAGTTTTAGTGTTCTATGATATATTCTTTAATTTTCTATAGACTTTCATGACTGATATTTTCATTTACCAAGGCACGTGAATGACCTTATATCCATTCCATTTTCGAAAGGCGAATACATACTAGGTAGTACCAGTAATCCTCATATTTCTTGGCTCCTAACTAAACCGAAGAGAAAACATTCATCCCTTTCACCTGTGTCCTTGCAAGCCGACACGACGAAACCTCAAATTGAAATCTTCCGTATTGTAAATATTTACATGTGCTCTCAAGGACAAAGGGATTACGGTTTCTTCATAGGATATGAAGAGGGTCTTGTATTGAACGGCAGCATCTTCTAATTATACTCTCACCAGATGGTTTCAAACATGAAAAAAGTGAAAAAATCGAAAGTTCTTTCTGTTGATGTATGTACATAATATGTAAGGATGTATACCTATGGGAAACGACATTATTCCAAGATAAACGTGTAGGGATGATTGTACCGGAGAAATGTCAGAAGGTTACCATTTACCTTGACGTCTGTCGTTCGAAGTGTATCTTTTGAGAAAGTTGGCATCCAAAATTCAGATCCAATGTTCTAACACTTTCCACTGACGTGTATTTTAATTAAATACGGATTAAAGGATTCCCCTTCTATATGATTTTAATTTTTCCAGTCGATGTTTATGTTTACCAAAAAATTAAAACCCAGCTGTGAAGGATTGTGTGTTAGAGGATGAACGAACACGTTCTTGATTGGTTAGTGGAGGAATTTCCAACCTTCCTTATTCTGTGTATGTATTTGTGTGAAGATGAAGAGATAAGGATTACGAAAGATAATCACTTTACTGCCGCGAAGAATAACTTAAAAGGTGTAATTAAATCACATTAAAATTTTATTAAAGGTGATGCGAAGTAGATGGATTGAGTTTTGTTATTCATAGTTTAATATAAAGTAGCTATGTATTTTGGTACTATTGGGGCTTTAGTTGCTAGACGGACAGAAGTGTATAGGTACGCTTTATACTTCATTTGAGAAGTTAATAATTTAAACACGAACAATTGCAAAAGCCTTAAAAAAGATGAAAGTTGGCAAAGCTGCGGGACCAGGTAAGATACCAATCGAACTGTGGAAAGCACTGGTAGTGGTTAGTCAACTACTGTTATGTTGAACAAAATTCTCTCCAATGGGGAAATTACAGAAGGGTGAAGATTTAGCTTCTTGGTTCCAATATTTAAAAATAGGCTATATTCAGCAGTTCTCAAATTACCGGAGTATACAAGTGTCAGCATACATACTGAGGCTCTGGGAGAGGGTCACGTGTAACCGGCTATTCAAAATATTCATTATAACGACAGATCAATGTGGCTTCGTATCAGGTAGCACTACTACCGATGCTGTGCAATCCCTAAGAATCATAGCAGAAAATTTCCAAGTAAGGAAAATTTCCAATCAGGAAGGACCTACATATGATTTTTATTGATTTAGGAAAAGCATTCGACCGGGTACGAAGAGAATTAGTGCTGCAATCGCTAAGAATACGTTAAAGTTATTAGAGAAATGTACGAGTATACCAATTGCCATATGAAAATCAGAAGAACATCAAGAATATCGGCATCTTTCTCAGTCAATGTTGGTGTAGATCAAGGTTCTACACTAAGTCCTTTGATATTTAATACGGTTATGAACTTCATAACAGAATGTATCCAGCAACCAATACATGGCTTGTGAATCAAAAACCGAGCATTTGTAGCAACCTCATTGTCTTTAGGTATCTCCGTTCGGTCATCGGATTAATATCGGATGGAATAAATGTAGTTCGGTATAGGGTGGAGCGACAGACGAATTCCACTGAAACTGAAGGGGAACATCTACAAGATGGTAGTGCGGCCAGCTATGTTGTATGGGTCAGAATGTCGCGCGTCACTAAAAATACTCGAAAATAATATCTCAACCGAATAAATGAGAATGCTGTGATGGTCAGCAGGCGTAATCCTTGGAGATAAAGTCAGCAAAGATTACAATTATGAGAAGCAGCGACCAAATTTGTGAGGACAGCAATGGATTTCGACGATGGACACAAAATAAATGTACGATCGACATGGATCAGCTTCGTTAACAAAGATATTAGGAGTGAGAATTTGTCCACTGTGACAACTCAGAACAGAGGATCTAGAAGACTCAGGATAAGAAGAGCCGACCCCAACTAATTTGGAGTTAAGGCCAGGAAAAAGGAGATGTTGGTTGCATTGATGAGACATATTTTAATATAGATGCTGGTAATAAATAGTCGGTTGTATATGTGACGTACATAGGTACATAAAATAATCGAATTCACACAAGAACTTGTGGCCAGGCATGGGTCACAATTTTGTTTACAATGTTGTTTTTGTAATTCAATTTCGTTCCTGTGAATACGAGTATGTATGAGCAAAACAACAACACTCCGTCAAAAATATGCCGCAATTTTCAAGTGGTGAAACGAGTATTTCAAAAGTGGAGTGTGTTCAAAATGTGGAAAGTTACACTGGAAAACAATGCGAAATAATATATCTATATTTTATTTTATTTTATTTACTAAATTTTTAAGTTGCGGTGTATAATTTTTGATAAATTGCTGATCTACTGTATTGCTGGCTTTTGGAAAGGGTTTTCTGTGACTATATTATAACTCAAAAAAAAACCTGAGCAAATATTGGATTTGTGCCGCTCCATTAATGACTCAGACACGACTCAGTTTTCATTTATAAAGGTTTTAAGCGCTGAACGTAATGCTTCCGATCCGATCTAGTGTGGTGAGTATATCCGAAAATTTGAAATTTTAGTACCAGATGTCTCACGTATCCACCGAAGAGCAATGAACGGATGGGATTCGATGTTCATCTTTTTCAGGTACATACCGTAGTTCAGATATTTTTTGGAAAAAGAATCAAACGATTTTAATAAATATGAATTTTCGAGGTAATAGTGGTGTTCGCCATAAAACTGGATATCTAGTTCTTTGCTGATGACCTAGTACCTTAATTACGTATAGCATTTCACGGCCGATATGCTTGGTATATACTTATTCAGCTTACAGAAATAAAATAAAATTTTGAGGCTTCCAAAAAGTGGGCG
This sequence comes from Pocota personata, assembly GCA_963082735.1. NCBI lineage: Eukaryota > Metazoa > Arthropoda > Insecta > Diptera > Syrphidae > Pocota > Pocota personata. The sequence goes on from OY720429.1 coordinate 209,748,348, forward strand.
TGGCTATATATAATGTATGGACGAAATGTAGAAAAGGTCAACGTCTACATTATATTATGAATGCCATATTTTTTAGTTTCTAGAAAAAATATCGAGTTAAAAGATATTTTTCAAAAAGTGGACGGGCCTGTGGGCATAGTTTCACTGCTTCGGAATCTAGAACGCCTAAATACCAAATCATGATCCTAGCTCCAAATTTAAAGCCCAAAAGGAATGACATACGGACGGACGGATGGACGATCATCGCTAGATCGATATATGTAACTTTTGGTGCTGTTCACAAATATATATTACAAACTTAATAACCCTGGATAGGACATAAAAAAACAATATAATGACGTTTTGTTTCCTAGATTACTCGTAATTATTAATAATTAATTATTTAAATATTTTTATTAACTTTTATTAATTATTAATAAATAATAATTATAAAATATAATCATGTACATAACATAATACCTAAATTATAATTTTTTATATTTTAGATACTTTCACCACTAGCACTAAAAAGGATGGGCAATCATAAATGTAATCGTGTGCCGAGGGTTCCAGACCAGTTATTCAAACATATGTATATGTATATAAAGAAACATGTCCTGACTGATTCATCATCGCCGAGCCGAATTCGCTGAAGCTAGAATTATGCAATTTGAATTATGACGTAGGCACCTACTAAGAAAGGACTTTTCGACATCCTAATATTCTGGGTAAAATAGGGTATAAAAGTTATAGCATAACTACTCTACAACACTAACAATGAACCACATATTTCAGAATTTTCCAAAATTCAACCCCCCCCATTTCCAAGAAGAAAATATAAAAAATAAAGACAGTTTTTTTTGTCAGTAGTATCAAATTTAAATTTGAGGAGTTCCGAAAATTTCTCAAATTCTCTAAGATAAGGTTTGATAAAGTCGAATTTTTCACAGCAATTCTATCGCGTTGTAGTCATTAGAAAATTCACGATATGAAATAACACCGAATGGGCCTTCATCCGTTTTCAAAGGGAAAATAAAGCCAAATACTAGATTCTCCCTAATTTGGCTTTATTCCAGTTTCAAAACCGAAATTTCTACTATCTTGACTTTACTTCATTGGGCCTTATTTCACCGGTTTTTGTACTGTGCTCACCAAATGGCTCATCGTTTTAAATTATTTCTATTTTTTTCTAATTGCTGGTCTTAAGAAAACTATGTGTTCTTGTAATTCTACATGCACGTCATCACTTTCTACATTACAGAGCCTAAGGGGCTGGGCTGATTTTCATGAAAAAAGGTATTAAATGATTTTTCTTACTATCGAAAGTGAAAATTCGCACGCGGCTATTCCAATTGAAATAAAGTGTACGACTGGTTTGCACGTACTTACACCTACATATATATTACACCAAGTCAGCTAAAGCTGGTTACAAAATGATCGTACCTTAGGAGAAACAAACACATGTAGAGCCAAAATAACATCAACTTTGTGACAGGCGATACCTGGACAGCGTTATCTCCTCAGGATAGAGAGAAAGCTAAAAGAGACTGCTTCTAAATATCTGGAGGTCATAAGGACCTTCAAGTACTATACAGCCTCGAAAGTTCACATTACCACATTGTAGTGTTCCGTTCCGTTATTTTAACTACAATATATCTCATTAATTCGCAGAAAAAGATAAAGCTATGGTCATACTTAAAAGGGTCAGGTCAAGCAAACACTTTTTGTTGCATGTCGGCCCCTATATTTGTCCTTACACCGCTCACCTAAGAACCACTAAACATATTTGGATGAAATTTATTCCGTATTCATGTACAAGTATATCCTGATACGTATGTAGGTCATTTCAACGAAAAACTGTCAAAATCAGGTTTTGATATGTCAGATATGTATATCAGATATGTAAATACGTCTGTCTGAAAATCATTAAATTTGAATGAAGATGGGGTTAGATATGATGGAGTGACTTTTTACCCCACGTTTTCCAATACATTTCAAAAACCATTTGTTTATGTAATATACCAATAATATATATTTTTTTTTTAATTTTTAGCATTGAGAGTACAAAATTTCACCACTCTAGTTCAAAACGGTTCAAAAGTTATAAGCGTGTGACAGACATACGGACAGATGGACAGACAGATACCGTGTTAAATTCGTTAGTGTTCCGCTTATACTCGTACTATTCTGATACAGAAAATTCTGGTACAAAAAAAATGCTCAGCTACGCTTTTCGAAAACCATCTGTCTTTGTAGAGAATTTGAAAACCTAAAATTTCGATTGTGGTCTTGTAGAAAATTTCAAAGCGTAAAATTTCGACTGTAAACATTTTTTTTGTACTGCTCACAGTCAGTGATATATGTATTGCACAGAAAATATTTTTTTCATTAACTTTCGGGGAAAGCCGGACATTTTGGAAGATTTTCGAACACTTTGAACAATTATTATCATTAAGCGAATTTTACTACGATTACGAAAAAACTATGCTATGTAGCGAAATGCTGCAATTTCTCACTGTTCAATCGAATTGCATTGCTGGAGTTATGCTTTAGGTATAAGCTTTTTATGCACAATTCGTTTCCATAGAAGCAACGTAACAATATGCCATTGTAGCGTTTGCTTAAAACTGTTTAACTTAGAAAATATAAATTATTTCAGTTTGAAAAATACATACATATTTCGTACATGCATCGAATAGCTTTAGTCATAACCACCTAAATGCGGCCTATTTAACCGAGGATTTTTTTTTTGCACAGTCAAAATGAGATACGTATATAAGGCCATGTATAGATCTTTTTCTTGATAGCGGTGGAACGTGAAAGCGTTTTTTTTTTTTTTTTTTATAATTTGCGCGCGCCAAAGGGCATATGAATACTCTTATACTATTACAGGGCACGGGCGTTGTATAGACAGACAGAGAGAGAGAAAGAAAGAAAGTAAACTCAGGTGGTATTAAGTTTCTGTAAACTCCAAGGGTAGCGTCCAGATAACTGGGGAGCTTATTTGTTTTGTTTTTATCGTTGCTCATGGTTCACAGTATCTTTTCCGTCCTCCTGATGTCATCATCACGATCAAGTTGAATTTTCAGCCATATGATCACTCTACTACCAGTGTTATGCCTTCGTAGTAGAGTTGACTTAGCTTTCGCAATTGATCGACTTTTTTATTTATTTCATGCGAAATAAATAGATGATTCTTGACATCAGAATTTGAACCGTGAACCAACAGCGTGACAAGCGATGGTCTTACCATTACGTTAATGAAATAATTGCATATTGCACGTAGTAGCTATAAAAGAGAAAACCTACGCTTGTAGATTAATTCTGAGCTCAAGGCAAGAGGTGAAATTTATATTATTTCCAAGTGCATATATAGTATGTATATGTAGAACTTTTCGAAAAATTGTAAATCGCAGCGCTTCTCGTGCTCGGTATTGCCTACGGCTTTACATATATTAAGTAAACGCATTGTAACATTGATTTACGGAAGTGCTTTCTTTATTGTGATCATAAATTGGATTAGCCCGAAAAATTCATGAATTTGAAAATCTTTCACCTTTCGGATGACAGAAAGATCTGCCCGCCATTGTTCAACCATACCGCAGACTGAAGTCGCAGTAGCAACTTCATTATCTGCTCGCAAATCTACCTGCAGTAGCCTTCATCTATGTATAAAAACTTATCAAACCACAGCCGAAACTGCTACTTTATTAACCACCAGGCAGTAATCTTCACGCCTCAGATAACAGTTGTGTCTGCATAACCCTTCATCTCTATCCAAAACCTACCTACATTTACCAATTGTATTCATACCAGCCAACCCAAATCGATAAGTTGAATTTTGTACAATAGGTACCTACTGCAAATCGTATTTCAAACTTTGTTAAGAAAAAAAAAACATCTAGGCTATCAAGATAGGATCAAACTATTAGCTATACGAATATATGCGCCATGCATTTCCCTCAAACACTGTATATTTGATACATAAACAAATTGCCAAGGTTATTGCAAACTAAGAGACTATAAATATTAATAATCCTCATAAACTTCTTGGCACGTCAGAACTTTAGGGAATCCGGGTATATAATCAATGGAACCTTTCAAGTGTAAACACAATGGGGAGATCTCTGTAGGTAGACAGATGGGTTTTTTTTTTGCTTGGGTATCGCATTGCAGAGATTTTTGATGATACTATTGAACTTAATTGAAATTAATGCTGAAATCTGGTTTTATAACTTTAATCCCTCCACCGAAGGGACACTTTGTAGGGTCATAAAAAAAGGGGAAGCATTATTCTAAAGTTATCGTTCTTTGGAAGGTGCAAAAGGTAGGACAAAGTTTATTTTACGGAATTTTCGGGTCAATATCGAAAAGGAAGTTTACTGGGCAGAGAATGTCTGCGAGTTTTTTTTTGTACCCTTTCCATTGAAACTTGTGCCAGAGCAGATACTTGCTTTCGCTGTAAGTAAAATTACCCCATTGAAGAGCAAGTGACCTAAATTGTACATCTATTCGAATAGATATCAAATTCAAGCGATGACTGTTTGAACATTAGGTGAATTGAAAATAATGAAATTTTGATTGTGATTTTATTTATTTCAATGTTACTCGATTATCTTACTTACGAGTACCTTCACAGGGAATACTGATATAATGGTCAACAAAACTTTTATATTATATATTCAATATGAAAAATCAGCATGTCTTCTTCATTAAGAAATATAAGGTTCCTCCTATAGATCCCCCAACTGTTAATGGTAGCAGTTTCATCTTTACTGAAAAGGCAAAATTTGTAGATTCTATTTTGGATAGTAAACTAAACTGGAAAACCAATTTACTAGAAGGCGTTAAAAAAGCTAGACTAGCTCCTTACTCCTGCGAAAAATCGATTGGTAGGGTCTGGAGTATGCAACACTGTACCACACTTCGGGAATACGTGTCTGTTATAAGGGCTATACCTATATGGCGTGATTGTCTGGTAGACAGCTCTGGATAAAGCGGTATACTTCAATCTTTTAAGGAAAATGCAGAAATCCGAGTGCATGCTCATTAGCGGTGCACTAAGAACCACTCAATTCGCGGTTCTTTGTAGTCGGCGCACAAGGTTTGTCTCGGCCAGAATTTGAAGTACAACGTTGTTGCAATGACCATGAAGACGAATACTCGTACTGAGTTTTCGAGCAAAGTTCGTTATTTCGTCATCGACAGTAATTGCTCCTGTGGATATCATTGTTTCTGATATACCATGGGGCATTTACTTTGACTCTTAGCACTTTGTTTTGAAAAGATTGTAGGATATCTCTATTGCCTAGTTTGGTAAAACCCCAAAGTTGTATACCATACGTCCAAACGGGTTTAAGCACTCGCTTGTATAAAATCAATTTGTTATATATGCTTAATTTGGAATGTCTTCCAAGTAGCCAATATATTTGTCTGAATCCATTTTCAAACTCTTCGCGTTTCTTTTTAACGTGCGACTTCCATTTGAGTTACGCGTCTACTGTCATTCCTACAGACTTTGCCTTGTTTGCATACGGTATTTGTAGCGAGTTAATGAAAATGGATAGGTTGTTAATTTGTTTGTAAGTAAAGTTAACATGAGTTGATTTGGTCTCGTTGAGAGCAATGCGCCAAATCTTTGTCCACTCGTAAATTGTGTCCAAAGCTCGTTGGAGCTTTACAGTTGCTGACTAGACTTATTTGTCTGTTGTTAATATAGCCGTATCGTCCGCGAACGTAGCAACGACAGTGCCTTCTTCTTGCGGTATATCTCGAGTGTACAATGAAAACAATACCGGACCAAGAACACTTCCTTGTGATACTCCGGCAACGATTTCGGAGTATTCTGATCCGTATTTAATACGGAATAGTCTGTTCGCAAGGTAGAATTCTATAATCTCATATAATTGTTCTGGAAGAACATGTCTTAACTTAAACTTTTAGCCTTCATGCCACACCTTGTCGAAGACTTGAGAGACGTCCAGAAAAGCACTAGAACACATCTTTTTCTCCTCTAAGGTTTTTTCTATTTTATTTGTTATTCTATAAACCTGAATAATTATGGAATGCTTTGTTCTGAAGCCTAATTGATGGTCAGGAATCAAACGCCTTTCTTCAATGACCAGTTGTAGGTGCTTTAACAAAAGCTTTGCAAATACCGTAGATAATATCGGCAGGAGCGATATCAGTCTGCAATTCTTCCGTCTCTTTCAACAAAACGGATATGTCTTTTATTTTATTATTTTGATTGTAACTCGAATATTGAAAAAATATTTTTGTTCATAAAGTTTGTTGAACAAAAAACCTCAAAAACAAAGCCAATGGCGACGCCCTCCCTCCCTCTATCTCCAATAGTATTAAACTTGAACAAAATTGAACATTTTTAGTCATGAGAAGGTTAAGAAATCAATATAAAAAATCTCCTGGTGAAAGCCGTTTGGAAAAGTTGGAAGACGTGGGAATAAAAATCACAATCAAAAATCAGGCTTAGAAATGGATGGTAGAGTCTTAAAAAATGTTTGAAATAGTGCTTATAACACGACTAACTCAACAACCACTTGATTAATATTTATCAAATATTGCTTAGTTGGTTTGGTTCTTAGGCATTCCTACATGAATATCATACAAATAGAGTGGGGATATGATATTGGGGATTGGATTTTTTCCAATTCAAAAATAAACAAATTGGGATATTCAAAATAAAGAGTAGAGTACAGTAAGTAAAGCTCACATGGAAGCCCAGGGCCATCACTTGGCGGATATTTTTTAATTGTATCATATCATTTCTAGGTCTTGGCTAAAAACTTGTCAATTCTCATTATACTACTAGAAAAACCTTGAAGTTACCTAGTTTAGTTCCGGAATTAAAAGATTACCAGTTCTGTTTCTAGACCCCCCAGCTACCAGCAACCAACTCGGGCACGTTGTTGCAAATTGACAAAGGAGAACTTAATTATAATAAAGTTCCGCTCTAATCGAAATACGCCATATTAAAATATACCCATATTTTTTTTTTTTTTTTGAAAGCTAAATTTGGCTGTTTTTTGCAAGGAAAAACAACGCCAAAATGTTCAAGTTTTTTCCAACATTTTGGGCATTTTTTTCTAAAATTTTCTGGCTTCTTTTCCTTTTTGTAAAAATTATTAGGAAAAAAAAAACCAAATGTGTTTCTGGCTTTTTTCCAAACTTTAAAAGAAAAATACGCCAGAAGATATGCCTGGGAGGTGCCTATGTCTTAACAGTACTTGAGTGGCACGCTTCGCGGCTTAAAGGATTTTCAGGTGCTCAGGGAGTCGCTATGCTGCATGTAACCAAATATGTCCATATATGGAGATGTACTTTTCTGGTATTTTTCCCAAAACACAAATTAGAAATTAAGTCCGAAAATAATATTTTCTTGCCTAATTTCCATTTTATTTTAGGGCTTTTTTCCACCTTAGTCTGGCGTAATTTCAATAGCTTAACTTTTTGCTTAAAAAAGGTAATTATTTCTTCATATTTAAAAAGACCGAACATCTTTTCAGCTGATATCTTCAGGGGTACAATATGCAAGACTCTTGGGAAAAAAAAATTTTTTTTGTTAAACACTTCACGTTAGGAGCTACAGAAACTGTGTTATTAAACGTTATGAAATTGAACAGAAATGTCTTTATTTCCACAGAAGGACATAAAATTTGACCATCACGAACGCTCATAAATACATATGTATGTACAGTACATGCCAGCATTGCATCATTATCACACTAACCCAATGACAACTTCCAAGGATAACTTTCATGAATGATTGTCTTTTGTTCCGTGCTACAATATATCATTTCAAAATGTCCGCAATTGGCAAATGCATAAATTGTCAAGTGAATTGTATGACATATTCACTCACTTCTTCTCTGAAATCCTGTTGCACGTCACCGGTTCGAGAATGCGCTTCACTGAAAGAAAATTTAAAAATTGATAGAGATGCATCCTTAGATAGAATTCTTATTTTCATTTCAGCATATATGTATATGCACATATATATATCGACCGGTATTCATCATTAAGAATCTGGAAAACAAAACAATAAGGTATATTAAAGGTACTATAATCCATTAGCCTAGTTAAAGAAATCGAATTTATCTTAAGAATTCGCCTTACTTTAATATAAATGCAAGGATCAACGAATACCTACATAAAACGAAGAAGCATTCGCATTTCCAATTTGTGGAACTCATTTGTGCGCATGAATTCTCCTTGGTATTCCAGGCGAGCAAATTTTCGAATTTCGAAAATTAAAAATCGCTCTCTTAATATTATAGATGTTATATGCGTTACCTATGTACATATGCTTCTGTGTTTTTCTTTTTAGGAGGCGCGACATTCAGTGACGACGTACACAGAAATTAGTTAATCCCTAGCAAGATGAAAAGATGCACTTATGCAGAAGAATTCTACACACTTTTTAAGAGATTCATTTTTTTAAATTCACCTGGAGTATGTACCCATGATAGTTAGTTCTATGAAAATTTCGTACGTAAACGAAGCGCAATACCTGGGAATGACATTCAACGCGATATGCAAATGGAAGACACAAAAAAAAAAAAAGAATTCATCAAGCACAACTCCGTTCACCCATACAGAGTTCCATGAGATAGAAGAAGCTTTAAAATTGTAACTATTATTCCATGAACGTTCAGTCGGACATTTTCGTCTATAACTTCTAAATTATTGGACCGATTTTATTGAAGGCTCAAGATGAAATCTTTTTCGGGTGCTCCTTCAGGACGCGTGGGGAAGCGATATGAAATAAACTACCCATTACTTTCATGAAAAATGTGATATCTCGCAAATTAATAAGAATATCGAAATAGGACTTAATTGTCGCTATAGACGCGGAAATGCTCCATGTTTTTTTTTTTTTTTTTCAAGTATTGAGTCATGTACTTTGGAAACGCGAGGGGGATGACTGATTTAAAAATGCATATGCATATAGCTTTTATAATTTAGGGGTTAGGAGATAGCGACGGACGAACGGACGGACGCGCTAGCGAGAGCAATAGGGTTCCGTGGTCTATTCCCGGAACCCTGAAAAGAAAAAAATAAAACTAGAGATCAAGTACAGAGAAATGTATTACTTGCTCGGGCGATATTCCAAACTCGATATCTGGAACAAGCTGCTTCTATACAAACATGTAATAAAATCCGTGTGGACATACGAGGGCCTGACGCAGAGATGGCGTTCCAAACAGCAAAAATTTATGTTTCCTGTCTGGGTGCACTTTTCATCACTTTTCATTAGTTCGTATGACAAGTTTCAACTTGTTCTCTCAAGTAGTTCCTTTACACGAATTTTTGCAGTAGACGTCTTGCGTGTTTTTCGTTAAAATGGATAAACTTGAATATCGTGCTATGATAAAATTCTTCGTTTTGGATGGGTTAACCCCTAAGGAAATTCATCCAACGTTGACAAAAGTTTACGGGGACTCTGCTCCTTCCATGTCAACCGTTAAAAAGTGGGCAGCTGAATTTAAACGTGGTCACACGTCCCTCGAAGATGACCCACGTGAACGACGACCAAAAACCGCGAAAGGGATCCTGTTAATTGATTACCTTGAGAAGAGATTTGGGGTACGATTTGCTTGGCCATCCCCCCTATTCACCTGATTTTGCACCCTCAGACTTCCATCTGTTCCCAAACTTGAAGAAATTTGTTTCTGGGAAGCGCTTTGCATCCAATGCAGAAATTGAGTGGGCCGTAGATGAATATTTTCAAAAACTTCCAGAATCTCACTTCCGAGAAGGAATACTGATGTTGGAGAAACGCTGGAACAAGTGTGTTGAAGTCGAGGGAGATTATGTAGAAAAATAAAATCATTTTTTAACTGAAAGTCGCAGTCTTTCATTGTCAGCCCGATAACTTTTCACCTTGCCCTCGTATGGTATACAACTACGGTTCTTAATACCAAGAAAAGTAATAGAAACCTCCTATAAACTTTTGAAAATAAAGTGTTAAAGGGAATCGTGAACGCACCATGGTATGTTCGAGAATAGTTTCCACCGAAGACGAAATTTACAATTTCGCACAAAACCACCAATGTCGACTCTATGTTCCCCAGATTTTGGACAGCAGGCACTTGAAAAGTCATCTGAAAAACGTGGAAAATGTGTAAAATGTAGTTTTACTTAGTTGTAGTACTAATTACGGTTGACGGAAGATGATTTTAGTGAGTAAGAATCTCACACTACTATAATCCTACAGATCCCAGATACAAAGTTTACAAAAATCTGTTCAGCAAAATTGAGGCCAAATTTTTACTTATAAGATTTTCATAGCCTCAATTCGAGACATTTTATTATTTTCCTGTTTTCCGTGTAGGAAAGGGATGTTTACCATAATTTTACAATTTACCATAAGGAAAAAAACGTAAGCAGTTTTTTGCATTTTAAATCTATTTTTTTAAATAAATGATTTTTCAACAAATCAGAAACGGCTAAGTTTACTTCTAACTGCTCTCATCTAGAGCCTTTCAGGTTTTTCAGAACTTAGTCTCTCATTTTTCTAGTTGGGCGACGGTATGAGATGAGAATATACTACTCTAAGCCTTCGAAGCCATCGACGTCGATTATTTTGTACTATTTTTGCGAAATCACCATCAAGATACAATCTTACTGCCTATTGTAATGAATACGAGTATTATTCATCTGATTTTGTCAGCCTAATTGTTAGTAGTACTCGGAACTACTGTAATCGCCGATAGCGATCGAATTACCAGTCGGTGTCGTTGGGATGGCCAATTACTGCTAATAATGTTCCTTGTATTACCCTTATTCACCAATAATTGACTCCCTTTCTTAGCAGTAATAAATAGTTGAATACATTTTATGAAGATAGTTCAAGATTTACGTGTACATGCTTGGTAGCAGCGCAAGTTATCAAAAGTCGCACGAGAGTATATGATTTTTTCTAAATTTTTTAATTCTGATGTTGCACCTCTTCCTATTCTAAAAGAGCAGTCAGTATCCTCCATAGGGTCCCATAAATAAGCGCTAAATTTTCTGATCTAATCAAATTTGCTTTTCCATCCATCATATTTCAAGCAGCGTCTCTGTCTTTAGATATGCGTCTAAAGTAATCTCAGTTGAAGAACGTAGCTTTGACGCGAAATGAAATGATTTTTTTTTTCATTTATTAATCCACACCCGAATGAGTATCCCTTTGCATGCCAGCGTTCGATTTGATTGTGAAATTCCTGTCCAAGATGTCGTATTTCTTAATTCACGAGAACGTACGACATCTGTTCAATTCTCAAAAATCGCCCGGGAAAACACCTAAAAACAGTGATGGATATCCGCTGGTCCGTCCGTTCATCTGTCCAGTCTGTCTGTACCACGGGCTGGCACCTAAACGACTGTACGGATTTCCTTCAAACTTCAGTGAGCCAATGTCTAGAAGCCAGATCGCGATTTTCATTTTAGCCTCAAAATTAATGGTAATTTACCTAATACTATCATGTAAACTATAATGATAATGACTGTACAAATTAGAAATCTAAACATTTTACGAACGAACAGCGTATATGTAGCAAGTATGTGCAAGTCGTGCATTTTATTTTAGTTTCCCTGTACAGTTCGGGTTACAAACAAACACAATGCGAAGTTTGATCAAAGTTTCGAGATCGAAAAGTTCTACAAAATCAATACGTGCAAGTACGAGTAATATTTGCACATTGAGTATTTAACAAGACGACTTGAGATACAAAATAAATTTAAGTGAAGAAAATAACTTCCAGTGAAGCTTTCTTACAAATTTCAAATAATAGCTTGCGAGGTTTTAAAACCAAACCAGTATCAAGGAAAGTATTTAAGATAGGCAATTGAAAATTCCGGGAGACAAAAGCGCATCATCATATTCTCGTGCTTTCTGTTGGATAGCTAATATATAATGAGCTTAAGCTGAGCATCGGGTTCAAGTGACCTACTAGATGATGCACCTGAGTTCTCCTACGGGGAATTAGAAAACTGTACAAAGAAACGGCTTGCGGAGTCGAATAGAGATCCCTTACATGTTGCGCACTAGTACCACTTGCTGACAGATAAAGGGGAAATTATGAGCGATGAAGAGATACTAACAAACCTCGGATAAAACAGCTAATTCACGCAGTACGACTGACTGATGACAATGACTTTTGGATCTGGGTACGTTCATACTCAGAGTGTTGCCAGCCGATTCCACCGCTGCTCAAAGTGGAGTGGGCTTAAGAAGTACAGAGACATGCAGTACTTACTACAGAGATTTGCAGGTTTTGGAAATATGGTGTTGCATTATAGTCAGGCAAACTTAGCACTGGTCTAAATTTACTCTGACAGATGCACGGGCCATTAGTATAAGTGTTCCCTTCTTACATTAGCATCGTCTTCCTGAAAATTTCAATCCCGAGATTTTGATCACAAGCCTAAACAGCTGAACGGATTTGCTTTAGGCTTTATGTCTGCGTGTCCTTTAGAGTGGTCCAAATTTGCATGAAAATTTTGATTTTCAAAATTTCCTCCCATCTCACCCATAAATTTGGTTTTACCATAAAAAAAAAAGATTCTCTAAAAATTTTACAAAAGCGAAAAATATTTAGAGGACGCGCAAGAAGCTGTAAGTAAAAAATATGTCAAATATTAATACAGTCATGCCCTTCGCGTAGGCACGTAACCAGGGGGTGGTTGTCATGCGTTTCATCCAATCCCTTTTCAAGCCGCTGGGTCCATCACTTTTATGTACACCCGATAGCCGCGGAAACTAGAATTAGTAAACTTTTTTTCAGCTGATATATTCATAGATTTTAATATACTTGTACAGCTAATAAATCGCATAATCAACAGGCAATCAACAAGCACTCCAGAGCGCGTTCCCAGTGTTATAGGTTCTCCTCTTCTGAGAGAAGATTATAAATAAAGTGCACGACTGGGTCACAGAATGAATCGCTTCGTGGAGTGGCGACCATAATATGGAACCATGGATTCATCAATGGGATACTTTCGCTCCACTGAATCTAACTCCAAATTCCTTTGGTGAGATATATTGCCATTTCATAGAATCCATCTTCAAAAAACTGGTCAATTATCTCTATTGGCGTTTGATTATTGAACACATTGCTAAATATCGTCTCACCTGTAATAATCTGCAAACCTTTTTTGGTACAAGTTAGTTCCTTTATTGCACTTATTTTCTTTATCTTGGGGACCATAGCAGATAATGGGATGTCGTCGACAAAATCGAAACCATCATCATATTCAATTTCATCGCCCGCAAGTAGTAGACTGCGTGGTAAGTTGGATATGGCCACTTCATTTTCTTCCCCTGAATCTTCATCCGTCAATTCTCCACACGCATTACTTGGTGGTAGCAAGGCTATTGTGGCTTATACTGAATTAGGTTCTTCTTCTTCCAATATAGCTAGGATTTCATCCAAATTTACGTACCTACAAAAAAGGTAGACATGAACTCTAATCTCCTACTGTCCCATATATGGGACACCAATAAGTAAACCTTGATTTTGCAGAACTCATGGAGAATCTCATAAATCTTGTATAGTCAATCAAGAACATGGCATTCTAACATTGAATTGTTCAAAAAATAAATATATTACTTTTGTTAAGTTTATGTTAAACTTACCTTTTTGAAGACATTGTTTCATCAGTTAACTTCACTTCACTCAAAAGCAGCAAATGCGAAAAAAATGCGCGAAATTTTTTGTTCGTTACTAGGCAACATATTCAAAGGAATTAAATAAATTTCAGATAATTTTTGAATTCGGCTTGCTAGGGTAAAATAAAATTAAAAATACGTGGGTGGTCATGGTGTAGTGGTAACATCATCGCTTGTCACGCTGCGGGTTCACGGTTCGAATTCTGATGTGAAGAATCATCTATTTATTTCGCATGAAATAAATAAAAAAGTCGATCAATTGCGAAAGCTTAGTCAACTCTACTGCGAAGGCATAACATTGGCGTAGGGTGGTAATATGGCTAAAATGCAACTTGATTGTGGTGATGACATTAGATTGATGGAAAAAAAATACTGTGAATCATAAGCAAGGACAATACAAAAATGCTCCCCAGTTATCTAGACGCCACCCTTGGAGTTCACTGAAACTTAATAATACCTGAGTTTCAAACCAACTACACCAATCTATCTTCTCTCTGTCTCTTTCCCTTTCTACAAAAACGCCCGTGTCCTAAAATTAGTATAAAGTGCAAATTATAAAAAAGACCTATTTTGAAAAAGTGTAATTTTCTCGAAAACAACTCTAATGATTTCCATAACATTTCATACCTAAGGTGATACTGATGTTTGAAATTTGACTGTGTACTCAGTTTTTCGTTAAAAAGTTCTAATAACGGTACTTTCCTTATTAGAGGATTTTCGAAAATTGGTCATTTCTCGGATATGGCTCTGACGACTTTATTCCAAAATGATATCTTAGTCATCTGCGACATATGTAATGGCATGGCATTAACATTGTTGACATATAATCAACAATTTTTTTAGCCTTTTCACTTATTTTTCGGAAATTAAAATTTGTTCGTCTCTTTTCAACATTGCATAAATTTTAAATCTGAATAACATACGAATGAACAACACATATGGAGCAAGTACGTGTTACCCAGTTTTCCCCTTTGTTTATTTGTATATTCTATAAAATTATTTTGGCAATGTTCTCAATACGCACATGAAAGTTATAATCCATCTAGAACGGGTCGTATCGTACCCTCTCCCCCATCTTTTAATTCACCCCTAATAAAGTGAGCGTGGCGTTGGGAATTTTTTGAAACAGATGCAATGACATCTTTCTATTCAGAGGATATTTCCGCGAATTTTAAGAAATTGTATTCCAAAACTGTTGCTACAACTTTTCTTTAGCAGGAAATGGGCGTGACTCCCAAAATTTGTAATCGAAGTTCACGGATTCTGATGAGATGTTCACAATAAGAATTAACCATCACCGTAAATAATTTTGAAAAGCAACATATGGTTTTTTGACGAAACACTCTCCTTCTGTCTGGTGGTACAATGGATCCAACAGCGAGTTTGAGCGCCCTGTGATCTGGAAATTTCCTTATTTAAGAAACAAAAAAAAAAAGAATGAATCCCCTGGAGAGGGTATAACTAGGTACAATACCATGAGCCTGCATTTCATACGTATATGTCAAATATTGTTTACATATTAGTTCATATATTAGTTTCGTACAAACTTGGCTGAGTCACAGTCGATAAATAGGCAATTTGTTTCCAAAATTCTGGTACACCATCTGACAGCATTGGATATACATGGATACATTCTGTCTGAATATGAGATTTTAAATAAATTTTTTATTTTTATTTTTTTATGCCGAGAGAGTGAAAATCTTCAATCTTCTAAAGACACCATAAGGCCCGGCCGTGCGTGCTTATGGTAGTGTGAGATTTTTAGTCACTAAAAACACCACTCTTCAATATTAATACTACAACTAAGCCGACGCTTATCCAGAAGTTTTTCGCTTACGAGACTCGTGATATTTGGAAAAAGATGTTCGTATGTAATTTAAAAATAATGTTGCACTTTAGGCAGGTTAAATTCCAATGGAAGTTCCTGCGGTTTCCACGACCGGGATATACTATGACGCCAGGTCAAAAGGTTTTGTCCTTTGCAGACGATGAATTGTATTGTTCGCATCAAGTATTGAGTGACGGTAGGTCTGTATCATATTGCTTTTAAATTCCCGAATACTATCTCTAAAGCGATTGCATAGGCGGTTAAGGACCTTTTTATGCTGCGGTGCAAGAGTGATTTGCCATTTCTTTCGTGCTTTTCTTTTCTCCCTCACCAGTTCAATGATTTCTCTGGAATACTTTTCATTGCGGTTAATCTTATAGCTTCTAGAAGGAGTGTTTCTCCATACCGCTCTTTGGATTGCTTCCACGAAATGATCAACTTCGTCCTCGAGTTCACAAGGTGTTTTAAGTGATACATTTAGGGCGATATTTGTTTCTCAATCATTTCTAAAGCCCTCCTAGTTTGTTCTATTGCTAGTATGTCTTGGAGGTCCTTCTTTCTTGATCAACGCTTTACCAAGTAATAAAATTACCGGAGAGTGGTCAGAAGAGAGATCAAAACTTTCGTCGACTGTAATAAATTTCTCATAAATGCATTTTGAAACGAAAAAATTGATAAGATCGGGAATTTTTTCTGGGTCATTTGGCCAATAGGTGGTTTTTCCTGTTGAATAAAAACAACAACCGAATTCATTTGCCACTTCGTAGAGAATTTTCCCTTTAGAAGATGTACATCTTGAACCCCAGAAGGTGTGCTTCGCGTTGAAATCTCCACCAATAAGGAAACTTGAACCAAGGGCATTGAAGACACGAAAGTAGCCGTCTTTTTGGAGCGAGCATCGCGGCGGACAGTAAACAGACGCTATATTGTAGCTCAAGTATTTATATTTAACCCTTATCGCACACAACTGAAGTTTTTCCAGCTCTATGTTTATATCGACCGAGTGTTCGATGTTAGTTTTAATGAATAAGGATCAGAAGGATGATAGGCGCGATGACCAGAGTAGCCCCTTATCTTTATTTGCGATTCCATTGTTCTCTCATTAGAAAAATGTCTAATTCGCTAGATTTATGTAAGAGTCCGTTTGCATTCCATATTATAATTTTAAGCAAAGAGTCCATATCTACTTAGATTTAGATATAAGGTTAGCCCTACAAAAGCTTTCGACGTTACTGAGTCGTTCGAGAATTCGTTTGTTCGTTTCACATTGTACCTTGAACTTAGCGTAAATGCAGTTCAGAATTTCTTTCAACGGGTCAGAGGGTGGCCCGTCGTTTCGTTTGGTTGCTTTGACTGGGATTCGTTGGCTTTTCTGAGGTTATTTTTCGTTCAGTCTTTTTAGTGGACGGCTTCGACGTACATTTAATCGGCTTAGAAGGCTGATTGAGTGGTTCAATAGTCTGCACTGCTGATTCGAGCGTCCTTTCAGTCCGCTCAGGAGCCAGTACAACTGGCTTACAAGCCCGCCCAGTCTGCTTAGCATCACGCTTTACTGACTTAGGAACTCGATCGACTGATTTCATTCCGCCCACTTCGGCGTTGTAGATTTTCTCCGTCGCATCTGCAATTCCTTTTCGACCTCGCAACCGCGATAATTTGCTTGGTGCCTTCCTTTGCAGTTAACGCAAGTTGCTTTTTCATTTTTGCTCAAATTGCTATTTTCAGAAGAGTGTTTTCTACCGCACTTAACACATCGCGACTCTTCCCTGCAGTTCGCCTGCGTATGATTAAACTCCTGGCAATGCTTGCATTGAGGGATTGCCTTCGTGCTGACACGTAGTGGCTGGATTTTAACGACCATACTCATTGCACGAATATTGTATATCTTTTCTTGGCTTTCCATTTTATCGAACTATAGCACAAAAAGCGGAAGTTTACGTTTCATTATAGCTTCTCTCCACGGTCGGGTCATTTTCCCTTTTTTTAAGAGGTTCACAGCGTCAAGAATGTTATAACCTCTATCTCGCTTAAATCACGTATAACGTCTTCTTTAGCGCTTGAAGGATGAAGTCCTCTAGCTACGACAGCCCTAGAGATACAGCCCGATAGCCGTCATTAACCATGAATTTCCATGTATCGTTTCGCAAGGAAGTTACTTTAAAATCAGTAGCGACAGTTGTTTTTAAAATTTTTCGCAGAGAATTATAGTCTGCAACGCCCAACAAGGGGCGTGTTTGCTTTCAATTTGCTTGTCTGCTTTTCGCTGCGCTTTGCGATTAGGTTCATGTTGCGGGACAACCTCAGGCTATGAGCCAGCCTTACGTTTTTTAGATGGTCTTCGTTTAAGTATCCAAGCCGTTTCGCTCGCGAGTTCTTCTTCGTCCGTACTGTAGTGATGGCTACCCGGAGAAGGCCCACTATGAATAACCGTCTGCGTTTATGAATACTCGTTTTAAAGCAAAGATACTTTATTCTCTGATTCAAGTTCCTCAACTTTGCTATTGAGCTCCCGACACAAGAGCTCCATTTCGTCGAGCCTCTTTCGGAGCTCGGTGTTTTCTTTTTCTAGAGTGCTCTGGTTTTGCGTTTCCCGAATTAACACATCCGGGTTCGCGAAACTCTTATTTTGCGCTTTAGGAGAAGTCTTTTGAGGCGGAGATCTTTGTAGCCTTGCGCTTTTCCTAAATGGATTAATTAAATTTTGATGCAATAAATAGCTCTGCCCAGAATTCGTAGTGCATGCCTCTTGTAAGGGTTGCCACCTGGGGTATCAATACCGTTAGTTTTGTTCATTGCATAATTTTTATTATCGTTATCTAAGTAAAGACGGCAGGTTGGCATTTTAGTCGCCTTTTACTACAGGCATGCCTACCATGGGTATATTCTGTCCCCTAACCCACAGGGGGGATTTTAAATAAATGTAACCTTTTCCGAGAACGTTGGTCATTATTAGAATATCGTTAATTTTTAGGCTAGTATGGGAAAATAACACTGAGTATTTTGCTTTAGAATGTGTGGTGTTATTATTTGGCCTTTTAATTATTTTTCACACTGCTAAACACAAAGGACTAATTAGTTTCTATCAAAAACGTTTGTTAAAGTGGAAAATACTAGTATAGTGAAAAATATTCGACTTACTTGGATAAATTTCTGCGAATCGAAGCAAGCCATACGTTTTAAAAATAGTCTAGAATTTTATGCACCGTATATTTCGTGTACGATTAAAAGTACAATTATTGAAAGTTAAGAAGACGAAAACAAATTGTAAAACTGGTATAACTCCGCAATGGTAATAATCGAATTCATTCTTCTAAAATATTTCTGTGCTCTAAAATCAATAATTTAGCAGACCCATTTAGAAATCGCCATATGCAAAAGCAGTTTACTCTATTTTGAAGACCTATAACATTTTGATGGCTGATTTAAATGAACAAGAGCGACATTCTACAACTAGGATTTTTTTCTTAAAATTAAAAAAAAAAAAAAAAAAAAATCAATACGGAGTCATAAAGTTTTTTTTTTTGTCAAATAAATTTCCTACTCTTTTTTTTTGGGTACAAATGAAATATTTCTCAGAGATAAACCATATTCCCCAGCAATGTAATATTTTCCATTTGCCAAGTCCCAGCTCAATACCAAAACCCACGCAACTTCTAAGCCTACAACCCAATTAAAACTGCGGTTGTCTACCGCAAACCGGGTCCAATCCCAAAGGCTATTCCCATCACAGCCATCTCCAGATAAATCTGTTAACATCAACTAATACGTGAGTAGCAAATGTATCCAACACAAGAACAAATCCGACCGCATATGCTATTATCAAATCTCTAAAATCCTCAAAAGATACTCCTAGTCGAAAGTAACTTTTTGTGTAACAGAACATCACTGGAGTAGCTATGATTTGGGATTTCCTCAAGCTCATTCCCCCATACTCACCCAAAAAGCCGACAATTATTCATCTGTGTCTCTTCGGGAATACACAAGGCAAATAATGTGCAAATCTACTTCTACACGAACTTGTTCTACCTTACTGCTCTATTGACGTGAAATATTGTAAGTATCTGCGCAATATTTTCATAAAATATTTCTCAGAACATAGATTAATGGTTACGGCAAAGTGCTTTGGCCAGAAATTTAAAGGGCCAAGGCAGTAGGCGAGAACCACACTTCCACCTTCTGGAATGTGAGCTTGACCAGGCGGGTCTTTAGATTTGCCTTGCGGCGAGGTACCTAGCGGAGTAGGTACCTAGCATTTAAATTTATGATCGAACATTTGTTGTTTGTTGTTTATTATATCTACATATACACATTTTTTTAAACCAAACATGAGACTAAAAGTCGTACAAAAATTTGCTGATACAACCGAGTACCCTGTCCAAGGATACACAAAGATATTGCGTGGAAAACTGAGGGAAATGGAAAAAAAGCATCCTTAAAAGTAAGTTAAGGCGGATTATCTGCGTGTAACGTTTATCTCTGTGTGTAGGTCTGTGAATGTGCGGCATTTTGTTTATAATAAACTCAGAGGCAAAAAAATAAGGTAAAGCTGTTTGATTTTGGGATAGAATACGATAAGCTTTGATTTCATTTTTGTTTCCAAGGGAATTGTTTTTTTTTTCTTTTTTGTCTCAGATGGGACTATTTGATGAAAATGGAGGCGTACAAGGAAGGAGCTGAACAGATAAAATAATTGCAGGTAATATTGTAAACAAAAATGACAAACAACCGGTGAGCTGCGTTGTTTCAAAAACGTAATGGAAAATACAGGGTAATTAGAAATGAATTAGGATCTCGTTTTTCAAGCTCATTTAATAACACCAATTTAAAATTTAAGCAAGAGAAATATGAAAGATCTGCGAAGGGAATTTGCGGTCGGATGATGGTAATGGATTGCATTGTTCAGGGCAACAGAAGGAGATAATTTTCATTGACTTTGTTTTGTTGTTCTGTCTTCATGACTCAGAGCCTCAGGATCTATATTATAATAAATTTTTTTTATTTTTTTTTAAATGAGGTGTCGTTCTTCATTGAATGATTTTTCTTGCGAAATTTCAAGAATTTAAAAATTGGTATCATTTCCAACAACGTATATGTTTTAATTCAATCTATGAAATGCAGCACTTGAGCGGTAGGTATCCAATTATTAACCAAATTATTTAATTGAAAAAAAAAGTAAAACAAAAACTGCCAACAATATGGCTTAGTGAATGTTGCCCTGTAAAGCCATTAGTAATCAGGCATCATTATATATACCTAACCTAATTTTCTACAATCAACCTGGACGATGGCTATCAACAACTTCGTCCAATTGATCAAAATAAAGAGAGCATAGGAATATCTAATCTTAAATTTGTCATAAAAGAGGACCAGACAGCAATGATAGTTTTTCCAATTGTTATGTTTCAGCAGCTGTCGAAGTTAAAAATGACATCCAGCTGTCAAAATATTTAGTAAGGTCTGTCATTTCATCATGCATCGTTTGACACTTCCCGAATGTGTGGGAATTATTAAAGAATATTATCTAAATTACGGGTCAGTTGTAAATACGCAAAGTGAATTTCGTCGTAAGGTCGGTCGTCATCATGGTTTCAGTGCGCAGACAATTCGTCGCACAGCAGAAAAGTTTGAGCATGAGTACACTCTTTTGAATCTTAAGCCACCAACCAGACAGAGATCGGTGCGAAGTGAAGAAAACATAGACCCAGAAATGTCGATTGGGCGCCGATCAGCTGAATTAGGCACCACCAGGCTTATTTTGATGTTGGATTTGGGCCTACATCCTTATAAGAATTGAAGCCGTGAGTTCGCTAATTGGGCGCTGGAAATGTTGGCCGGAGATCCGGATTTTGGCCAAAAAATCATCTTCTCGGACGAGGCCCATTTTTGGATCAGCGGCTATGTCAACAAGCAAATTTGCCATTATTGGACCGACCACAATCCACAAGTGTACGACCAAGCATCAATGCATCCACAAAGATTGACTGTTTGGTGCGGTTTATGGCACGGCGGCATCATCGGACCTTATTTCTTTCGACAACATCGATATATCCGAGCTGTGGTTCTAACAAGATGGCGCTACATGCCATACAAGCAACGCAATGCTCGAAGTGGTGAAGGAGAAATTTGGCGACTGGGTCATCTCACGGCGAGCGTTCATCAATTGGCCGCTGCGATCATGCGACTTGACACACCTCTATTATTTTCTCTGGGGCTACGTTTCTAATAGTCAGATTCCAAACTATGGTTTTTGGCTATCTTACCCAGTTGAACTGGCAGGTGTAGATCTCAATAAACCGATCGATTATCGATCACTATTTTTTTTTTTTATTGAGATCTGCACTTGTCATTGTGGTGCACTGTTCGGAAATCTGGTTCCACCCATCTACCCACCGATTTTGCCAAACGGTCGCCTCTCCAGAGAACACACGCAGCGGACTTGGATACATACATTGACCAAGTTCATACTCGAGTTTTTTTTGTTGTTAAAGCTGATCAGCCCATACAGCTTAATACATAGAGCTGATCAGGCGATAGATCCGCAAAATCATTCGACCCTTGGTCAATTGTTTTCCAAACCTGATGCTGTGGACTCTGAAAAGGGGAATCACGCAACGGGCCCGAGAGGGACCAGCAGATCGCCGTTCCTTTCCTCTGATCAGGCGAGAAATCCGCAAGCGACACTCGCTATTTGGGATAACTAGCTGGTCAGTAAGGAAAATAGGAGAGAGCGTGCGAATACGGGTTTTTTGGACAGTGTGCTATACTGGGAGGATAGTCGAAGGGCAAAGCGTCGACAGTCAGTCAACGCGGAGCAGTGCTCGCGGCCAGTGGCGCAACTTATCAACACCCTAGTACACGGTCGCAGACGGCAAAAGTTTCAATTCATAGTTTTGTCAAATAAAAATTTTTTTTTTTTTGCCCGAGAGTAGTAAAAAACAAAAAAAAAACACAAATTGTGAAACTATTTCGCGAATTTACAAATAAAGACACGAATTTTATTTTGTGAAGGGTGAGAGTGAACAAGGAGCAGTGCCAGCGGGCGGTGGCGCAACTCAGACCAGTGAAAAAAAAATAAAAAATAAAAAAGAAAAAAAAAAGAAAAGATCGGGAAATAGTGTCGGTGCTCCTTAAAAACAAAACAAAAAGAAACTCGTTCCGGAGCAGTGCTCGCTTTCGGTGGCCTTCGTGTGTCTGTGCCGCAGGTGACCCCCCCCCCCCCCCACATTCTTTCATTTGCGCGAACGTAAGACCAACCCACGGTTCCGCTTTATGACGTGATTAGTTAATGGTCTTAATGGTCTAAAAACCTCAGCATCGGTGGCTAAACAAGTGCTAGAAGTGTTCCCGGGTGTGGTATAGTTGCCTACCCCAAGAAAAAAAAAAAAAAAACGTTGACCGTGAAATTTCCGTTAATGAATTGGTTTAGGTCCTTCGTTCGTGCCCGATCGACATCCAATTCGAGTGCAAAGACTATTTGAATGTACCCCCTACCGTTCGAACAGCATATATTATAGTGTGTCATCGTGTCATCAGTGAGTCTATATGATGAAAGTCCAAGACTCAATTTTCAACCCCGAACTATACAAGTTACCTTAAAAGATCCAGCGGTGATGAAGCTGATATCTGGGAATGCCAAGCCGTGTGAGGAGAAATGCATAGATCCAGGCAAGGATGTTGTAGATGTAGATAAAATAGGCTCTTATACTAACTAAATGAAAAATCCTTTTAATAAGTAAAAAAAAAAAGAAAAAAAAAAGTTACTTATACTCTATCATACGCGAATATGGTTATCTCCACTTTTAATTTTTTTTGTTTACCCTTATCATTACAATTATTATTAGTTTGGTTACTTTTTTTTATTGAATGGAAAACAAAGGTTTCAATGGTTGTCGCAGTTTTTTTTCGTTTTCTTTGCTTATCTTCGAGTTCAATATTATCCTTTTGTTGATTTTTTTTTTTGAATATTATTAGTTCGTTTATTTTTAATTGAATATTATTATTTGGCTTATGTTAGATTATTAATTGGTTAATTTTTATGGAATACTATTATTATTTTGCTTCTTTTAAATTACATACTATTAATATATGAAAAGTCTAATAATACCCGTGGGAGATCTCTCATTTTTTTTTTTTAATACTATGGTCCCGAAGATATTATCCGCGCCCGTAGATAATATTAATAGTAGTAGCATATATATGTATGTATGTATATATAAAAAAAAAACTTATAACGGTAATCTTTTCCTATTCACATTATAAATCTAATTCAGTAATAGGATAACGTAAGATCTAAGACAAAAGATATATATTTGAAAAAGAAAATATTCTGTACAACAAATGTATTCAATTCCCCTATTTGAGTTAAAAAGGCAAACTTGTTATGTTAGTTTAAAAATTGAATAGTGCGTCTCATTTCGATGGCAAGGTTGGTTGGTCCGCGCGGTAAGTAAAGGACTGTACCAGTTCCTTTTAGGGTGCCAGACTAAAATCAGCGGTCGCTGGCACATGGCAGGGTGGGTGTAGACCCGCTAGGAGGACGAACACCAGTTCCTCCCAAGGTAGTGTTAGGATGTTAGGTACCTTATTTTTCTTTTTTTTGATTCATGCATGCATATTTTTTTATGTAGTGGTAATCGTGGGGATGCGTAGGTGCAAGAACCCACCCTCCGACGAGCGAAGCTGAGACCAGCAAGGCATGCGCCCGCACCGAGCAACCCACAGTTCTTTTTCCCTTCCTTTCCTTCAATCCATACCCATTTCCTCTTTCCCCCAAGTTTTTTTCAGTCTCCTGTAGACTGTCACCTTTCCGCACCTCAACTCAATCACCCTCCATTACACGTCAAGTCCTTAGTCTACGCTAACAAGCCAACCACTTTGGATGAGCTCGAGGCCAACATTCGAGACGCTATTGCCGGAATAACGCCGCACATATTCGCCCAAGTCATCAAACATTGGAATGACCGCTTGAAGCACTGCCAGAGAATCCGAGGCGGTCATTTAAATGATGTGCTATTCCATACATAATGGCATGAATGTAGCTTCAAAATAAAGTCAGAATCAATTTGACATCTCACACCGCTGTTGTTTCATTTAAATTTCTTTTCCTATCGTTCTTATTTGGTCATCCTATAGAATGTGAACGCCCTAGACATATGGTTTTATTGTAGGAAAGTCCACCACAGATCAGATATTCATACTGAGGTAGATCTGAAAAAAAAAAAATTCAGGAGCACCAAATTGATTCTCACGACCTTTTCGTTGATTTTTAAGTCCTTGCATACCATTATTAAGTAAAGTATCAAATCCATTATTAAGTAAAGTATCATTGTTCGATCTTTTATCGAAAGGCTGAGCACACAGTCTAAATGCAAACGTCCACATTACTTATGATATGACTATCATGGAAATCATCGTAGCCGTTTTCGAGAAAATTGCAATTTTTCAGAACTTGACTCAATTAAAGTACCACCAAATTTGATGTTATAATAAAAATTCCGATTTCCCGGTGGTCCACAGACTCCTGACATGAAGTTTTCGTCTAGGCTGCAATGTGATATACAACGGACAGAACTGCGAGACACACTTTTTGAGTTCCTCTATGATACCCAGATCGAACAGAATCTTCAGATCGAAAATTTTAACGAAAACGTTACATGTTTCCTTTTTATTCGAGCAAGTAATAACAAGTTACATCAACTTGCCTCACTGTTTACTCAGCTATCATTTTGTCGCCGTAATGTTTCATAATATTGTCCGAATATTTGGTTATTCTGCAAATAATTTTATATATTCTAATATTCAGTAGTCGTTATTCTGCAAAATTACTATTCCCGAGATCGCTACTAAGAAATGAAGAAAATAATGCCAGGTGTCCGGTGTCCCACAAGGCAGTGTTCTCGAACCAACTCTATATTTATACTACACAACAAAGTCATGGTAGTCACTATTGCAGATACTTGCAATCGACAAATGCGCAGACTGTTAAGCTACAGAATGCTGTCAATAAAATAATAGATGGGACACAACAATGGCGCATTAAACTTAATGAAACAAAGTCTAGTCACGTCAACTTTACAAACAAGAGAATACGCTCTCTGCCTATTCTTATCAACAACCAAATAATTCCTTATGCTAACACAGCAAAGTATTTAGGAATGACCTCAGATGCCAAATTAAAGTGGAAGGAACCAGTTAAAAAGAAAACAGAATAATTAAATATAAGATATACATAGAAAGCTAAACTGGCTAATAGGATGTAATTCGGAGCTTTCTATTCAGAACAAAATTATGTTATATCAGCAAATACTTAAGCCCGTCTGGACACGCGGCATTCAATTATGGTGCCGTACAAATATTAAAATAATACAAACATTTGAAAATAAAGTCCTTCGTGGAATAATCAACGCCCGATGGTACGTAAGAAGCAAAGACTAACATACATCGTGACTTGTGTGTCGATCCGGTGACAGATGTCATTAAAAATAATGCAATACGACACAATCAAAGTTTGCAGATACACATCAACTCTGAGAAAGAAGTCGTCCTAGATGTACACACTAAGCCACACGAGGTTATGATTTAACTGTTAATAGAAATTAATCAAAAAGATAATATTTTCTCTAAAGCGATTACGAGTACATACATAAAAGAAATAAAAATCGTGTGTCGATCTTCCTTATATTAGTTATGATCGAAGGTATTTTTAGTGTCACACTACTATGGGTTGAGATCCCCATAGTGTCTTTCTAGATTTTCATTTTCTTTAAAAAAAACAAAACCTACCGCTATTACCTAAAACTTTAAATTCAATTTTAATATTTTTCCCAGTAAAATAAATTTAAATCTTTGCGTGGAAATAAATCAAAAGCACCTTACAACAAAAAAAGAATTTACAATATAACCACTCACCCCTCCTGAAAATGCATTCCTCTTCAAACCGCTTTAAGTTTACGTTTTGTTTGCAACAATTTCAGTTTCTTCATTCACACACGCACGCGAACGCGACCGATGGGCAATACTTATGCATATTGCAATTGCACTGGCCCCAACAGATTACAGGGGTAAGATAAAAAGAACACCAAGCCTGGCCATAACCATAAAGAAATAGAAACACACATACATACACTGCACTTGCCAGCATTAATTTACACAAGAACACTTTCTGAGAGAACTACATTAACTAAAAAGGGGAGGGAGGGAGACACATAAACTAACTCTTTGAGCAAACGAACGATTTCGGACACTCGATTTAAGCCGCGCACTAGTTAACTAATGAAGAGGAAGACTACTCACCTTGACTGCTAGAATTACACTGTGCCGGCTGCTTAGCGAGAGGTAGGTCAAGGTTGGAGAAAAGTTTTCTCCAAAAAAAGTCTACCATCAATTTGTGGAAGTTGGTATGAGAGCCAATTGAGCTGTTCTTCCTTTCTTTCACCTGTTGCTGATTACGAATGCAGATTTTGGCGATCTGTCTATGAAAGTGAGAATGTAGTGCTTGTCCTAGCCTAATATTTGGAGAGACATTATTTAAGCGTAATCGTATTAAGGGTAGAGAAGGTAGGATGATTGCGAGTGACGAGTGTAAAACGAAACGTTCTGTCTGTGTTGAATGTTTGTAGTTCAATTGCAGGTCGGAGTTTGATGAACAATCGATATTTCTCGATATTTTGTTCGATTTGCTGGCCGCAAAATAGGAGATTTTTAAATGGCTATAAATCAAAGAAAAATATTTTTGAAATAGGCAATACAACGAGTTTCTTTTAATTGGACGAGTTGATGTGCTGTATTGGCATGACTTGAGGATTAATAAAAGTTTTGTTTTTACAGAGCTCTTCTCCACCAAAACCTAGACTCTACATTTCTATCACATTCCTTTGTCGAACGGTTTCATTCGAAAATTAAACAAACAAGAGTTCTGGGGCTTTATTCATTCTTTGTTTTTGTTGTCAGTCTTCTCTTCGTTTAGTAAGCAAACATCATATGATTTTTATATGATATGCCACATGATATGGACCAATAAGTCCTCCAAACAAATCATAGTTTTCACGACATACTACTTTTAAGAAGAATTTCAACTCACGTCTAAGGGTATTCATAGCCCAGCGAACTGCGACAAAACCATTTACACAAAATTTCAAATTCTACATTTCAAAAAGATCTGAGTTCAATTTACTTATTTTGAAATGCAGACAAAAAACTGCATTTAAAAAAGTTTCTTCGAAGAAATCAATAATTAACTCAAAATTTATCCACAATCAACAAATGTAGAATGTATTCCACATTCTCGCGAATAAGATATTCGTTCGACTTTAAGTTCAGAATTAATTTGTTTTGATTGGTCAGCCTTCACAAATATTTTCATTACCAATTATGGTTAAATTTATTGGTAAGACGGTAAGACATAAGTATAAATGTATTTTTTACGTTGACTTATTGCCTATTTCTTGTTTGTACATGAATGATTTGTTTTTTTCTTTTTAAATTTGTCGAACCATAAATATGAATCGGTCCCATTGTACAACTTTATTGTTTACAATTACAACTGAAATTCGCAGATTCCTGCTTTTATTAACAAAAATGATTTTGAGTGACATGTCAAAATTGGCGACTATAAGCTCGTTCGTAGTTCGCCAGCTGTAAATCCTACTTAACGATTCAAATGCAACATACGTGTAACATACTGCGGACAGCCTCTGTCACTCAAAAAAGCTAGCTTTTGAGCAAAAAAATAAGTGCAATTAGTTGTGCCAAATCTTCTACAGACTTCTGGAAAGCAGTAAAATAAATTAATAAGACGAGAAATATTGCACCAAACCTACATGCCCAACAATTAGCAGACCATTTTAGGAACCTTCTTAATATCACGCAAACATCTCTTCGCCACCAACACGCAGCCCCTCTTTGTAGATGAATTTCTAGATGCACCATTCACTTTAGACGAGGTTCAGCGAACTATTGCGAATGCAAGAGCGAACAATGCTCCAGGCTAGGACTGCATCCCGTTCGAGTACTACAAAAAAGTGTACAACTGAATTTGCATCAACTCTTACAGAGGAATATAATCAAATATTTGAAACGGCAAATAGGCTTTAGAAAAGTAATCACATTTCACCTGCACAAGAAAGGAGAATATGATAATCCAGAAAACTACAGAGGAATATATTTCCTAAACACTTCAGCAAAATTGTTTAGTGTGTTACTGTATAACCGACTTACGAAATGGGTTGAAGAAAATAAAGTATTACATGATTTCCAAGCAAGGTTTAGAGCAAATCATTCAACGGTAGGCCAAATATTCACGGTTCTTAATATTGCTGAAATTTACATTCTATTCTATTCTATTCGTAAACACTCTTTTATAAGTTGCACAGAATTGGAATTTCAAGCAAAATTATTAAGATTCAGTTTTCTTCAATCTTGATAGATATTGCTAGTAGATATAGAATCTCAAAAAGTGCATCTCTCAATTGGGGCTTTCTCCCTGTTTGTATGTTTGAATGCACAGCTGACTGCAATCTAAATGGCTACATTTTTTTTTAAACCTTGTATCTGGAATATGGAAACATGATGGATCGCTGACAATCAATAATGAAATTTATATTTATTATTCAAGTTCCAAGTCGAGACTTGAAGGGGGGAGTACGTACACAGGTCACTTTTTTGTCATATAATACTTAATTACATGCAGTCCTCCACATGCTGCGGGATAGAAATAGTCTAAATATAAGATATAAATAAATAAGAAATCGATACAAGTTATACAAAGGAAGTGGCAGACAGACAGACATAGTTTGGTAGCCATAAATGTCCCGTTTTACCGGTTCGGTACATAAAACAAAGATGAAGCGATTTCATCGTAAGTACCTATGCATTGTCCAAAAGTCAGTATGCACATACATATATCAAAATAAAGTGCATTACTGTTCACTCACAAATCATTCAAATCTTCTTTAAAATAGTTGAAAACAAAAATGCAACTTTTTGAAAGGCTGTTGTAAAGCAAACAAGTTTTTTTTTTAATCACTTTTTCTAAACTTACTCTCACATATTTCTATATACATATGTATGTCAAATATTGCTTAGATATCAACAACCTGTCAATAATTAAAGTACTGTTATAAGAATTTTTCATCAAGAACCGAGTATGCCATCTAATACATACATATAATGATGTCGACCATAGAGACGGGTTCATACGTGCATTGAGTTTCTGGTACCAGTGATTATTTTCGCGCAAGTGAAACTAAAACACTTGTGCACACTTTCACTGGTGCGCTATTTGTAATTCGGCAGGAAATAAACAAGCCAGTAAAACAGAAATTGAAATTTTAATAATCAATACATTTGTCGAGCGGAGCTTAGTTCTATTTCTGTTTGTTAACTTTTACTGGTCCAAAAGTTCAATTGGCTCCATGCTGGCGGCAGCAAATCTTGCAAATCTAACTCAAATATATTATGTGATTAAGATCGAGAAAAACGAATTTTACAAAATTGCCGTCCATTTAGTCGCACACACTGTTGGAAGCGGACCACCGTATTTCGTGCGGATATTTTCCTTCAACTCCATAACAGACCGCAGACTATTAGCGTGAACTTCACATTTGATGTATCCCCATAGTGGATTTCGCCCACATCTTCTACATAAAAAATGATGTTTGAAGGAAGTCCATCCAGCCGCAAAGGCTGTAGTCAGCAGAAAGAAAATGATTCACGAAACTCTAAAATAGGAATCCTTTAATCCCCTGAAGAGTATCATTCTCACTCCGACGGATCATTCATTCCCTTTCGGTTCAACTTGGTATTTATGTATATGGAGAATGTACTTACACAAGTATGTATGACAAATTTTTTTTTAAGATAAACTTTTACAACATTGCCTGTTTTTTTTTGAAAATGTTCTGGCAAAACTGGCTTTAAGACCAATTTGAATTGTTGGTATCGTATACCTAGGTACATATCTACCAAAATTCAGCTGGTTGATAGTTAATTTTAATGCTGTTGTCTTACAGCCTATAATTAATTTCACTATGGTTGTGGATAACTAATTCTGGGCCATTGCCTTAAAAATCATATGATGTTTGCTTACTAAACGAAGACGAAGACTGACAACTAAAACAAAGAATGATTGAAGCCCCAGAACTCTTGTTTTTTTAATTTTCGAGTGAAACAGTCCGACACAGGAATGTGATAGAAATGTAGAGTCGAGGTTTTGGTGGAGAAGAGCTCTGTAAAAACAAAACTTTTATTAATCCTCAAGTCATGCCAATACAGCACATCAACTCGTCCAATTAAAAGAAACTCGTTGTATTGCCTATTTCAAAAATATTTTTCTTTGATTTATAGCCATTTAAAAATCTCCTATTTTGCGGCCAGCAAATCGAACAAAATATCGAGAAATATCGATTGTTCATCAAACTCCGACCTGCAATTGAACTACAAACATTCAACACAGACAGAACGTTTCGTTTTACACTCGTCACTCGCAATCATCCTACCTTCTCTACCCTTAATACGATTACGCTTAAATAATGTCTCTCCAAATATTAGGCTAGGACAAGCACTACATTCTCACTTTCATAGACAGATCGCCAAAATCTGCATTCGTAATCAGCAACAGGTGAAAGAAAGGAAGAACAGCTCAATTGGCTCTCATACCAACTTCCACAAATTGATGGTAGACTTTTTTTGGAGAAAACTTTTCTCCAACCTTGACCTACCTCTCGCTAAGCAGCCGGCACAGTGTAATTCTAGCAGTCAAGGTGAGTAGTCTTCCTCTTCATTAGTTAACTAGTGCGCGGCTTAAATCGAGTGTCCGAAATCGTTCGTTTGCTCAAAGAGTTAGTTTATGTGTCTCCCTCCCTCCCCTTTTTAGTTAATGTAGTTCTCTCAGAAAGTGTTCTTGTGTAAATTAATGCTGGCAAGTGCAGTGTATGTATGTGTGTTTCTATTTCTTTATGGTTATGGCCAGGCTTGGTGTTCTTTTTATCTTACCCCTGTAATCTGTTGGGGCCAGTGCAATTGCAATATGCATAAGTATTGCCCATCGGTCGCGTTCGCGTGCGTGTGTGAATGAAGAAACTGAAATTGTTGCAAACAAAACGTAAACTTAAAGCGGTTTGAAGAGGAATGCATTTTCAGGAGGGGTGAGTGGTTATATTGTAAATTCTTTTTTTGTTGTAAGGTGCTTTTGATTTATTTCCACGCAAAGATTTAAATTTATTTTACTGGGAAAAATATTAAAATTGAATTTAAAGTTTTAGGTAATAGCGGTAGGTTTTGTTTTTTTTAAAGAAGATGAAAATCTAGAAAGACGCTACCATCGGGCGTTGATTATTCCACGAAGGACTTTATTTTCAAATGTTTGTATTATTTTAATATTTGTACGGCACCATAATTGAATGCCGCATGTCCAGACGGGCTTAAGTATTTGCTGTTATATTGTAGCATAATTTTGTTCTGAATAGAGAGCTCGGAATTACATCCTATTAGCTAGTATAGCTTTCTATGTATATCTTATATTTAATTATTCTTTTTTCTTTTTAACTGGTTCCTTCCACTTTAATTTGGCATCTGAGGTCATTCCTAAATACTTTGCTGTGTTAGCATAAGGAATTATTTGGTTGTTGATAAGAATAGGCAGAGAGCGTATTCTCTTGTTTGTAAAGTTGACGTGACTAGACTTTGTTTCATTAAGTTTAATGCGCCATTGTTGTGTCCCATCTATTATTTTATTGACAGCATTCTGTAGCTTAACAGTCTGCGCATTTGTCGATTGCAAGTATCTGCAATAGTGACTACCATGACTTTGTTGTGTAGTATAAACACAGAGTTGGTTCGAGAACACTGCCTTGTGGGACACCGGACACCTGCCATTATTTTCTTCATTTGTTAGTAGCGGTGTCGCGAATAGTAATTTTGCAAAACACCGAATACCGAATATTAAGCGAAATCATTTGCAGAATAACCGAATAACATTTCAAAATGTTTTGTTGTTTAATTTTTTATAATGTTTTGCTCTTATAACTTATAATAATTTGTGGCAGGACTAGGTTTAATTTGCACTCTTTCTTAAAAAAAACGTTAAAGACTGGCTGTTAACAGTTGATTTTATTGGTATTGAAACTTATCACTTAAATATCTAATTTGGAGTACTGTTAGAATTGGGACTTTTATTTTATTTACTAATTTATTTATTTTGCTGATTTTTACCTCACATCAGCACATTTTTTTAATACTTAATATTAATAATTCTTTGCAATACAACGGGTGGCCGTGGTGTAGTGGTAACATCAACGCTTGTCACGATCTTGGTTCACGGTTCAAATCCTGATCTCAACAATCATCTATTTATTTCGTCTGAAATAAATAAAAAAGTCGATCAATTGCGAAAGCTTAATCGACTCTATTGCGAAGGCATAACACTGGCAGTAGGGTGTCATATGGCTTAAATGCAACTTGATTGTGATGATGACATCAGGTGGAGGGAAAAAAATACTGTGAATCATGAGCAACGACAAAAAGCAAAACAAACAAGCTCCCCAGTTATCTGGACGCCATCCTTGGAGTTTACTGAAACTTAATACCACCTAAGTTTCAAACCAACTACACCAATCTTTCTTTCTCTCTCTCTCTCTCGAAGTAGCTTTTTCATATAAGCATATTCATTCTATCTCGGCCATAAGATCTGACCTTCTGTTGTAAGATCTCACAAAATAAGGCATATCCATGGCCGTCTGCCTTGCGCTTCTATGTCCCACGAAGTTACAATCGTGCTACCATGCTTGCACCTCTGGCAGTGCTTCTATGGTAATTTACTACAGTTGGAAGTAGCAGAGTGACCCTCGATGAGGTACAGTTAGACCAAAAGCATGCCCATTGTGTTGCCACTGAGTAAAGATGGGTGGTTCACACCGCCTACCCTTGGAACCAATTACTTTGTTGAGATCGTTATGATCATTGAAAAGGTATTCACCTAGTGTAGCCTCTCTAATGTTGGCAAGTGCGGGGCATGTTCACAGGAAGAGTGTTACAGTTTCTTCTATGTCCTCATATCGGCAGCTTCTGCAATAGTCATTGTAAGGGATTCCTAACTTTTAGCCTACCTATCCATCGTACTATTATTACATTGGTTGGTTTTGAGAAGGTCTCTCTTTTATGCTTCAGAAGTCCGTTAGACTTCTTTTGATTTAGTACTGACCACAGCATACTGGTTGCCTTACAATGATCTAAATGATTGGATAAGCCACATAGCAAAAGAGATTGGTGGCTTGAACATTGTCGGGCTAGTTTATCAACTTCGCAATTCACCGGAATGTTACAGTGATCCGGTATCCCGTAAATGGTGAGGTTGTACCGTCCAGGCATATCCTTGAGAAATAAGCGGCAGTCTTTCGCAGCATTAGATCTTATAGTGCTGAATGTTAGAGATTTAATGGCTGCCTGACTATCGATACAAATAACGATATCGCAGATTGCCATATAGTATTAACCGTCAACCAGTCAGCGGCTTAGCGAACAGTGGTGACTTCGGCTTGGAGAATGCTACAATGGCTCGGAAGGTAAAGGAGGGTTGAATGTCCAAGTCCTGCTAGAAGACTTTAGCACCGACTCCATCCTTCGTTTGACAGCGATTCGGTGTGGAGGACAGTGCGATACGTTCACTTTGATTTGTCCGGTATTGAGTGTTTGGTGGGCAGGTAATTGCTGACTCCGGGAGATGGCGGTACATTTATTGGATACTGGCATAGCCAGTGTGTTGTTCTCTCCATTGCTGGGAATCTCTCAGTCTTAATTCTGAGCTCACAGTCGATTGGAATAAGGTGCAGCATGGTTAGAAGTGCCGGTGTTGGAGAGGTTGATGTTATTAGTGCACTGATGATACTGGGACATGCTACTCGTTTAGTTTTTTCCAATAACTTTTGATTAGAATTCCTTTTCAGGGCTCTCCACTACAGTAGTATACCATATGTGAGAATCGCAGTGATTACCGAACTAATGCATTTTATTTGGCTGCAAGCCTTATGTGGAGCCTGCCAAATTTTTTCATGAGTATACTCGTAGAGTAACCATGGATTTTCTGGCATGTTCAGCGATATTTTCTCTCCAGTAAACCTTACGGTCAAGATTTAGTCCGAAATATAGCGTAATAGTAGATCGTTTAAGAGGGGTGAAGCAAGGAATTTTATGTGGCTTAGTGGTTAAGTGGGCGATCAAAGTTTGAAGCCAGGAAAAAGAAGAACGTTTTCTCAGGTCCCACCTCTCGCGAACGTCTGACAAATATCCGAGAGTAATATTGTTATGAGAAGTATTTCTCAATCGAAAAGAATTGCCCTTTGGAAACGGTATAAAACTGTAGGCCTGAAAAATATGAACACCTTCTTTAAGAAAATTAAAACGAATTAAGAAATATAACGACAAAGTTATATATTTTATTTATGTAACAAAAAAAAAAATTATACTTCATAAAAACAAAACAAATATGTGCTTATATTGTATTGAAATTCATGCGGATAGTAAAGTTATAGAAAGTTATACAAAATTATACATAATATCCCAAACAAATTAAATTACATATACATACATAGATATCATTAAATGAGTAATATCACAGGACTAGGACGGAAAATATCAGTCATTCAGTTGATGTATGTATCTATTTACTAATTCAGTACATAGAGTTCCTGTATTCACAGTATGTTTATCATTAAACGCAAATGACTTTCATTAATTTTGAATGTTGTACAATTTAAATCCTCGTTTTTCATATGAGATCTTACGGCAGCATTTACATTGAGAGTTTCATTGCCTAAACAGTTACGTTTTTTAGTTGTTACGACTGCAACAATGCTGCAAATGTGTTCACATTCCGCATTTGAATGTGGAAGACATAACACAATCTCAGTCATTTTAGCAAGATTTTGAAAAACAAATTCATCCTTATAATCTTTGATACTTGCAATCATATTCCAAAACTCCTTAATGGTTACCTTTTTCAATTTTTGTCGGTCTTCTTCTTTAAAATGTATGGGTAAAGTATGCCACTCATTTACAAAGTCACACAGATTGATGAATTTTGAAAAAGTATTACACAGTATCTCCAAAGAATTCCTGCTCCATTCAAAAGCATGTTATCTATTGGAAATCGTTTTTTTATTTCACTGCGTCCCGAAATGTAAAAATTTTGAGCATTTTCCCGAATATTTTTAGTATCTTCTGCAGAAAGATCTGATTGTCTTAAAAATTCTTCACATACGTCACCCAAATAAATCTGAGACAATGTTTTATAATTATCAGCATCCGAAATATTGACAAGTATTCACTTGAAGCTTTGAACTGAAAGAATTTTTTTTCCTACCATGACATTGGCGTTATCGAAGGCACACCCAATTATTTTTTTTTATATTTAAGCCATGTTTTGTAATGTAGTCTTTAAAGCATTTGTAAATAGCCTCAGCAGTACAATCTCTGAAATCCAGGCTCTATCAGTTCTAGCAGTTCCGTCTTGACCTTGCCCCCAATATAGTAGCGGACGAGCATTGCTAAATTTTTGCGATAGCTTACGGCAGTACTCGTACTTTCATCCACTAAAATGCTAAAATATTTTTGTTCCAGATTCACGAGAGTTTTACGAATCTCTTCGGAATCGCGCTGATATCTAAGGTTTTTAAAAGGACTACCAGGTGATCAATGGATTGTAGCGCAACGTTGTGATCGGCCATAAAAAATGATAGTTTTATTTCTGCTTCCTTGACAAAACGTTTTTTTTTTTTTTTTTTTTTTTTTTCTTATTGCCATCTGTTGCCGAAGAAGAACACTTGCTTGAACACTTACTTGTTGCTGTGTGCTTTGATATTTTTGAATATGTTTTGGTCATTTGGAGTGTCTTTCCAATGTCGATTTGTCCGTTTTATCAAAAACGACATTGCAAGGAACGTATTTGCATTTGTAGCTTTCACCTGGAATTTCCCTCAGCCAATTCTTGAATTATGGTTCATCCAGCCATTCTCTCTTAAATTTTAGTATTTTCTTCAGGAACTTGCCCTATTAAAAAAACATGAATGAACAACAAGCAAATTACATTTTGATTTTTGAAGAACAACCACTAAGCTGAATTCACAAATTACTAAAAAAAAAAAAAGAAATATCAGCTGCGAACTGCAATACAATCGTCAAATGTAAACTACAAAACAGGGATGAACTTGAACAAGGATGTTACATGGTAGACCGCTGATCATGCATAATGCGTTAAGGGGATACTTACACTTTATGTAGTGTTAATAATTAATTTTTTTTTAAGAAAAAAAAAATTGTTGAACAATAAAGAATTAAAAAAAATAATAAGTAAATATGAAAAAAAAAAAAGAAAATGTAACAGGAGAATTTGGGAAAATATCTTGTGGTAACAAGAGACAGTAGATTGAATTTTTTTCAATCAATATAACAGTAGTCTTCTGTCAGGACATTAGAAACGGAAGCACTGCCCCTAGTGTATTCTATTTCTAGGAGAGAGTTCTCCCTTTACCCGTGGCCACCACCATTTTCATTTTTTTTACTAATCTCCTCACTAAGTACATACGAGGGTGGGTCAATAAGTCCCTGAAAAATAAGGAAAAATAAGAAAAAATAAGGAACACTCTTTTCGGCATAAAAACATTTTATTTTTCAACATTTTCAAATTGAGTAAACCAGTGATGAATGGTTCCAACGAATAGTGAAGAGTCCCCATAATATTTGTCAAGCTTTTGTTTGGTTTGCGTGACAGTTTTTTCTCGCAAAAAATAGTGTTTAATGAGCACTCGAAATTCACTTTTTCCCATTTTAACGAAAATGCTAGTAACCGTTTATATAAAATGGCTGCCACAAGATAACTATTTGACAGATCTGTCTGAAAATTTGGGTGCGTTCTTTTGAAAAATGATTCTTGTCAAAGAAAATTTAATTTAAGGTGACGACACAATTTGTGTTAATTTCAGGGACTTATTGACCCACCCTCGTACATACATATACTCGTAGTATATCTCTTCAAATCGAATTTCGCGGTGTTCATAAAACGCATCTTACCAGGGGTTTTGTTGTAATTTGAAATCACATTATATTCATTGTACTGGTAGTATTAAAATGGAACACCTAACATTTAATATTTAATATTTCAATTTAATAAAAAAAAATCAATAAATTCATCATCACTTTTTTTAACATGTTGAATTGTTATAAGGTGAAAGGTCCAAATCCCATTGCTTAAAGTAAGTCTCTGTTAAAATTTCACCATACATCCTGTGTTCCTGGTAAAATTGGTTCAATCCAAGTACCTGCCCAACAAATTTCCATATAATAACCCATTTGATACGCTTTCAACTCTACAGTTAATTTAATAACGTTACCTACCATTTAAATAAATTACATGGTAAATCTTCTCCTTCCTTCTATAATGTTATTTCATCCATTACCACTTCATTTCAAGTGACTTTCCCAGAACAACCACGGCAATTTAAATATGTACGCCATTTAATTTACATTTTCGTGGAAATACTTTTCATTACAAACTATGGTAGAACTTTTAAAAGTGTATA
This sequence comes from Pocota personata, assembly GCA_963082735.1. NCBI lineage: Eukaryota > Metazoa > Arthropoda > Insecta > Diptera > Syrphidae > Pocota > Pocota personata. Next base: position 209,786,395 of record OY720429.1, read on the forward strand.
CAACTTTTTTATGAATAACCCACGTCCACACATCCCTAATCCATTTAGCTCGGAGCTAAAAATGGCATCGCATATTAAATGCAACCGCTGTTGTTGGAAGTCCTACGATAGCTGTTGCTCCTGGGTGTATCACTCGCTCAGGCTACAGTTGCACTCCATCAAAAGTGTTACACAATTTAATCGAATAACAAATGAGTTCTCCTCAGTTCTGGAGAAAAGGTCATCGTTGCTCCTGGTACGTCTGGTTTTCCATCATGGGCACATGGCAGCCCCCATATCTTCATCTCGATTTTGTTGTTTTTCTCCTTTGCAAAAGGATATTTTCGAATGTGCAAAATTAAAATCAAACTTTTCACAGCAATGAAAACCACCCGGAGTTATTTTAGTGGAAACAATTTATGTTTATAACCAAGTATATAAGTTTTCAGATTTCTGCACCATCATGAGAGAACGTTGTTGTTGTTGTTGTTAGCCCAACTACTATGATTCCCCCATTTGGGTCATATAGTGACTGTGTGTGACCTATAGACGACTGTGGATTACAACCCTCGATCCAATTTGGTTCCAAACTTCGTCTTGTTTTCATTTTTGGAATTATTAACCAAGTGTGCAGTTGTGAAAGTTGCTTAAGCGATTTATTTTGCTCCTTGGTGGGCCCGCCTTAATAGAGGATAATTTTAATCCTCCCCCGATTGCTGTGGGGTTGTAGTGAGACTGGCGGACAATCTTGAGGGAGACTAGCAAAGAGGATAAGAATTGGTCATTACAGTGTGCTGTGTCCCCCTCCAATTGAAACGTTGTCCGGGCTTTCGGTTTAATTCAATTAATATCGCCAGTTGATATAATTGCAATGAGAATTGCTAGTGTTGTGCTTGTCGGAATGGCGAAATGGAGTTAATGAGCTTTGTCACACTGCTCAATGGGGGATAGAAGTTGCAGATGTAATTAACCGATTCGAGGGATTATGTGATTCGGTAGGGGATGTTCTACTAGTAGGGTAAGTGGACTTGTGATTAAAGCGAACACAGTTGGATAAAGTTTTATTAGTCGTTTCGAGATATTGCATCGTATATTCATAGCTTTGGAAGCTAAGGTGCTTAAATTTCATAACAATTGTGAGGCTTGAATACAGCATTAGATTGAAGCGGGCAAGATAGTCGGTATGAGAATATGAATTAATGTGAAAAGTGGATGGCAAGGGAGGTATTCATTAGACGCATTTTATTACTTTAGATATTAAATACTGAAAAGTTATTCCCAGAATAACATATTTTCTGGTGTTACTACGAGTATAAGCTCAATTCATTCAGATATTTTGTATATGGAAGGTATAGGCGATGTAATTATTATCTTTTGAGCGATGTTCTTACTTATCCATTTATGTACCTATCACACTGTCAATTATTATATTAGTTTCTGCCTAAAATTCCGAGGAATTTTATTCTCGTTGATCTTGCACACAGTACATAAAGTCGATTGTTAAACTCTCTGGATATGGGCGTTCAGTTTTTTTTTTTCATCATTAACCCTCAGACTGAGACTTTTGTGAATGTTGAGCTTGATGCATTTGTATGGTCTTATGTTGGGCTTGTAAACCAAAGAGCGATGGGAGGCATCCCAAATATTCCCAAGAGAACATGAATTTCTGCAGAAATCGATGGGTTGTATGGAGAGACATCCAGTAAGCGATCTAATCGACTAGATAGTGAACATGCTAAGGGAGAGACATATCAAAACTGAAGTAGGAGAAACATATTTAGAAGTATAAGCCGCTAGAGGTACAACTCACGGCGGATTTATGTCCCCATTGCTATAGGCTATTGTTCTCCAAAAATGGTGGAATCAAAACCACAGCGTATGCGGATAATGAAGGGACTTTAAAGACCTTAGATATCTGAAATTGTAGACTAGCAGTCAATCCACAAAAAACTGAGTTGGTGCTGTTTACGAACATAAGTAAGATACCGCCAATCGAAACACCTTTTGTAGGAAGTATTCCTCTCCGAATTTTTGAAAGCGCCAAATATTTATTATAGAATTAGGAAAGTCCGATAGCCTTCTACTCGTAGAGTAGAATTTCTGAAAAAACATGGGGACCAAGTCCCACAATCATTCTGTGTATGTAAACGGTTTTCGTGAGATCTATACTTGCTTATGGCAGCCTACTATGGTGGCATACCGCCAGCGAAACCACAAAAGTCCACCACAAAAGTACAAAGGCTAGCGTGCATTGGAACCACAAGTGCGATGAGAGCTACCTCAAACAGCAGAACTCGAGGGCATCCTCAGTCTGCTAAGAAGAAGAAAAATCCACCGCTATGAACTCCTTAAGAAAAAGTAGCAACTACTAACTACATAACAACCTGAACTTTACAAGTTTTTTTTCAAGCTTTTATCCGAGTAGAGAAGAATGAATAGCGGGAGGATACCAAGTACACAATCCATAGGCCCGGGTATCTTCCCTCATTCGCTGAACGTATCCAAATGATCAGACTTCCAAACCACAGTAGCATTTTCGATTCGAAGGTCCTAGCAGTGATAATAGCCGCCCGTTAGACTGTGATAAGGATAATACCGCTAAATGATATCACCTTTTTCATTTACAGTCAGGCAGCAATAAAAGCGATACCTGCTATAAAAGTTAAACCGAAGCTTGTAAAGTGATGTATACGTATTTTCTTTTTGGCGAAAATGTGGTAATTCATCTGATAAGCTATACACACCATAACTCAAATAACAAATTTGATTAGATTTGTAAGAGGAAAATTCAGATTTAGTCTCGAATTCTGAACCTAGATATGAAGTTTGAAGAAAATTCGTCTAGGGACATACAGATATATGGTCAAAATTGAGAGACCTACTTTTTTGAGATTATCTATCATAGTAATCTCAAGTCTGATCAAAATTTAGAGATCGATAGATCTATCTATTTCGAGGAAACCAACACTTGCCCTTATATGCGCAAATGAAAAAGTAAATACGGAATCCTTGTAGTGAGAGCCAGTCTGTTCATGTATCTGTCACAACCTCATAACTTTTGAACCAGTTTTGAAGGCTAGAGGAAAAGTAATTACTTTTGTTTATGAATAAAATGTGGAATCCTTTAATTCCATCAAGTTTGGTTTATGTCGAACGAACCGAACATGTTTCAAAAATTACAGCAAAACTATTTTGAGTTAATGCATTTGTCGGTTTACCACCCAAACCAAAACAATTTTATTCATGTAAATTTTACCTATAAAAAAGTAAATAATTTACCTAGCTTTGTGTGTTTTCGCACAAAGTTTTCATAGTGACAATTCGACTTTGAAATTTTTTTTCACGTGCGGTTTCCACTTCAATTTTGCGTCAAGTGTCATCCCGAGGTATTTAGTCTCGTTTGAAAAAGGAATTCGAACGGACACGTGAACGATGAAGTTCTACAAATTTTAGATGAGAGCAATTTATTGCGCCCTCTATAAAGAACGAAGCCATTCGACCTAACACAACTGCGTTAAAATTGCGGAACAAGCAGGAACTTCCGATGGAAAGATACCCGCCAAACGTTTTAATTTCGTTATATGAAAACTGCTTGTTAAGTTAATACTTTTTTTTGTCGGGGCGGGCACACCTTATTGGAGAACTCAAACTCAAAACAGATCCATTGTACTACCAGGCAGACAACCTTATTTTAATGTGTTTTTCCGTCTTTTATAAAAAGAAAAGCTTCAGTGGTGAAGAGCTTAGGTCATCAGCACACACCACATCAGCACCGAAGATCCGCCACCTGATCCGAACAAAGGCAGCAAAATAACATAGAAAGTGTTTCGCCTTCTTCACAAGAGGGGTAGAGCTCAAACGTAACAGTTTGTCTGCAATCTTTTATGCTAAGAAATAGCAAGAATGCCGCGGATTTCTTACAGATGACGGGGACCATTCATTTAGACTGCCAGCATCCTTTAGAGTTCGATTCCACCTTCGATTGTGTTAATTGAAAACCCAATCGTCAATGGCCCTAACCGAGGACGCTGGCAAACCCAACGCGGGTTCAGGTCCTGAGAAATTCTCTTCTGAACCTTGTCTAACAAGCTCGTTAGAGATCTCATTACCTGTTGTCTCGTTGTGTCCTGGGATCCAAACAAGATTCAGTGAGTTCAGCCTTCAGACCGAATTCAAGGATGTTTTGCATTCTATTTTGGAAGTGGTTAAAGGATTGAGCAAGGCCTTGAGCGCAGCGCAGCCTGCCTTTCACTACAGGCGCAGATACTTCGCCCTATCCACCTGTTCTTCACAATATAGTCCGCAGCCATTAGGATATTTCTGCCTGGAAGACAAATGTATGTTTCGTCAATAAGAAGTGAAGCCCAATGTAGTCGCATTCCACGAATACACCACCACCAGATCCCTGTCCATTTTTGGAGCCATCCGTGAAAATACGACTACATTCCTTTCCTGACTCAAACTCTGGCCAAAGCCAATCCTGAACACGAGAAATGTCGACTTTAAATGTGCACCGCCGTAATTCGGGTGTCATTGCATCAGGCGGCATATCTCATGGACAGGGGTCAAAACTCCAGTGCGAGTCGTGCAGAAACCACTTATTTTTAAACGGGAGATGGCTTTGAGTGTACACACCCCATGATAAAGGTATTAAATTGGGGAAGGGGGGGTTCATCAAAGCGCCCAGGGCACAGCCAGGCGTACTAAGCTCCCGAGCAGCCGAGACAGATCGTTTTTTGGAGTTTGGCGATAGCAGCAGTAACGTATTTACGTGAAAACTTATTCAACCAAACAACTGACGCTTATGAGAGGAAGGGTCTTTTGATTATCGTGTACATCCAAAAGACTTTCCTTGGCGAAAAGCCCCATGTCTTGCTGAAAACACGCATTGCCAGAAGAATGACAGAGCTTTGAAAGTCTTCAGCTCGACATGTTTCGTCCATAGAAGTCTCTAAGATTACTCCTAAATATTTAGATTCCTTGGAGAGTTGGAGAGTGACGCTTTTTAGCACTGGCTGACACAGACTAGTCAGTTTCCTCCTTCGCGTAAACAGAACCACCTCAGTTTTAAGAGGATTAACTGAAATCCCATTCCTAGCGCACCAATCGTCGATTGCGTCTGGGGCCATCTTCACCTTATAACAGACAGTCACTAGGCACGATCCGACAGACAGAACGGCGACATCATCTGAATATGCTTGAGGGTAGACGTTAGAACTATTGAGTGTGTCTAAGAGAGAGTCAACCAGCATGCACCAGAGCAGTGGAGACAGAACACCACCTTGCGGGCAGCCACTGCCATAACACACCGACTACAATCTGCATCTACAATCAATGTTCTGTTCACCAGCACTGCTTTGATCCACAACACTAGTGATTCTTCTACGCGGTGATTTCTGGCGGAGCTGCATATGCTGTCAAAAGTCGCATTGTCAAAGGCACCCTCAATGTCTATCAAAATGCCTATCGCATACTCTTACCTGTCAAGCGCATATTCTATTCTGCTGACCAGATTTGGAAGGGTAGGATGGCAAGATTTTCCGCGTTGATAGGCATGTTGCATCTATTTTTTTATTCACTATAACTACGTTATACTGGTTTACTACGAAGGGAGGTTTCCTTATTAAATAGTTTTAGTTTCAAAAATATTTGCGTTGGGCAGGTAGCTTTCCAGCAAAAGCACCTGCTAAAACCCGCCATTAAATGCGACTGGTCCTTATTGCGCTTTTTATTTTAGAAATCTTTGATTGCTTTCTTGAATTCATTACACAGATGGTTTAAAAGCATTTTGTGCTGGGGAGCTCAGGATTGTTGCCATCTCTTGCGTGCTCTTCTCTTTTGGCGTACTAGTTCTTTTATTCCCGGCGGATATTAACCTTAGCTATTTGCGACTTCTTTCCTCCAATAGGGAGTGTTGTTCCTCGCGGCGTTCTGCATGACTTCAATAAATCTGTCGACTTTGTCTTCTACTTCATAAGGTGTTTTAAGCGACAGATTAGGTATTAACTAATACTTTGTTTCAGCATAGCTGAGTATATTCCGTCAGTGGCAGGTGACTTGAAGCTTTCAAAAGATGCGACAGCATATTTGATAGCTTCATCCGTCGCTACGACCGATGCAGTATATCAGCTGCGCCGAGTTTTTTGGCTCAGCCCGCTAACAGCGTCACTAGTTGAACCTGGTTGCGAGTCGATGGTGACCTGACTTCCTGGGAAGTGAGTTCCAGGAAAAGACTGAAAGCATCCGCTTTCGACTCAGTGAAAGTACCATCAGGTTTCCTGTATGATTCCGGATTGATTGGTTTTCCATTTTTAAGAACTTTGAACTTTTACTGGTTTCACCGAGAGTTTCGATCTTGCCACAAAAATTTCTATACCAGGTACGTTTCAAAGTTGGAATTAACGTCCTATATTCTCTTTGCTTCGATCGGTAAAGGTTCCAGTCCACCTCCGAATTTGTCTTGAGTGACCTATTTAGAAGTTTTCTGGTTTCCTTACGAATTCGCTGCAGTTCTGAGTTCCACTACGGATTTGGCCTTCTTCAGGGGTTTTTTGTCAGCGGACACGTTAGTTCAAAACATGTGGTAAGGGTGCTATTCAGGTTTTGAACGGCTTTCTCTACCCTTTGTCTCGATCTAAGTTTGGGTAGAGCTTTGACAGATTTGCTTAACTCCTCTTTAAACCGTATCCAGTTGGTTTTCATCGGATTCCTCTTCTCCTGCAAAGGTGTAGCTTCGCATTCGATTTGGAATTCGATATATCTATGTTCTGAGAGGAAAATTTCTGGCGAAACTTTCCAGTTCTTAATGGACTTAACGTACCTGTTAGACAGGGTCAAGTCAATCACTTCCTGTCTTTGGAGCCAATATTGTTGATGGTAAGATAGTATGAAGTCCAGAAGACGATCTCCCCGTGCATTGCGTTTTCTGCTGCTCCAAACAGAGTCTTGAGCATTAGCATCGCAACATATGACTAGACCTATCGTTCAGGTATTACAATATTCTATGCGCTCGGCCACTGCTCTTGGTGGTCGGGGTAGTACCGAGTCAAAGCGGAGGTAAGCAGACGCAACAATGTAGGTTTCTCATTTACCGTCCGGTTTGTAGCTTATAGCTGCAGCGACTAAGTCCTGGCTACAAAACTGTCCAAGCTTAGTTGCTGAGAGGGAATTTGGTACAATAAGACAAGTTCTGCACCTTTCGGACCGCTCATCATAAAGTACCGTGATATCACGCATACCTCCAAGGCCACAAATGCGCTTGTTCCACACCCATGGCTCCTGGATAGATATTATGTGGGGTTTTGTTCTACTAGCTGCAAGTCTGCTACTGATAGGAGCGGTGGCAGCCTTGCAGTGTTGTAGGTTGATCTGTGTAAATATCATAAATAACAGGGTTTTTTTCGACCATTGTTCGCACTACTTGGTATCGAAGCGGAACTAAATCCTACCAAGATGCAAATATGGTCGCATTTAGGACCTCGACTTAATGGCATCTGCAGGACCCTCGTCCAAACTCACAACCAGAGTAGAACCATCTTTATTTTGACGATTCGTTCTTTCCCTGTGTAAATGAACTATGAACATAGTCGTCTCAAGTCCGAGATTCTGGGCACGCAGGCGCGCTAGCACATCCGACGTTTTCCCAAGTTTCCCCGGGACCCAGCAGACGGCGCGCGTCTGTTTTGTTTTGTTTTGAAGACCTTAAAAATACCGGTCTCCAGGGTGGGATTTTTGGCACCGACATGCTAATCCATTCAGAGGTTTGCTGTGAGGAACACTTCACCATAAAGATTCCGCCGGTTCGAGCTATTAGAAGAAGAGGCAGTATCGAGTCCAATTGACTTGCCGGTTTAGGTTGGGTAACTTCCACCGACCTGTTTCTTTTTGCCGTCGCCGCCAAAGGACTGCTATCAGCGATGATTGAACTAACTGCGGGTTAGTTCAATCATCGAGCATACCGACGTCGTCTTTGAAGGTCAAAGCGGCGATATCTTGACGATGGGGAGCATCATTGTCCCGTCTGAAGTCTTTAAAGTTACGACCCGAACTCTGCTATCAGTTCCCGGGTGAACTTCTGCTACCCTTCCCATCCTCCATTTGTTAGGTGGGACGTTGTCCTCCCTAAGAACAACAAGATCTACCACGCTGATATTCGGTAATGGCTTGGTCCACTTGGCACGCTGCTGGAGTTGATCCGGATATTCGCCGTGCCACCTTTTCCAGAAGTGCTGACGCAGTTGACTAATTAAGCTCCTCTGGTTTACATAATTGATTTTGACATCTTTCATCTCAAGTTCCGGAATGGATTTAAGTGGCTCCCCTACCAGGAAATGTTCGGGTGTCAGAACTTGAAGAACGTTGATGTCAGCTGATACAGAGCACGGAGGTCTAGAATTGACGCAGGCTTCTATTTCCGTCCATAGGGCTGAAAACACCTCGAATGTAAGAAGGCGGTCTCCAAGGGTCCGCCGTAGATGGAACTTCACGCGTTTAACGGCAGCTTCCCAGTACCCGCCCATATGAGGCGCTGCTGGCGTGTTGAAATGCCAAATCATGGAATCGTCTCTCAGGTATTTTGCCAATTGTTCATCTCCAGTTGCTTCAACGAAGAGTTTCCTGGGGCACCGACAAAATTTGTCTTGTTGTCGCTGAACAACTCTCTGCAATGGGGTGCAACGGTGCATTCTTAAGTCTTCCACCCACACGAAGAAGTCGATTTTCATCCAAAACGGATTTAGTTTCACCAACTTGCTTTGCCTTCTAAGAGAGGTCTTTGCCTGGAGCCGCTGAATATCATCATCAAAAAAGCATGTTTGTGTGGCACTTATCCAAAAGTAAAGGTATTCGTTGAGTTCCTTCAGGCTGAGAAACTTATTGGAAAGGCAGGAAATCCTTTTACGCCCTTTACGATTTGCGATACGAGAACGTATATTATTGATTAACCTGAAGATAAATGCGGTAACATGCTTTAGTTTTGATACAGAAGAATACTTATCCATGAGATCCCAAATTTGATGCCGCTGTGCAATAGTTACTAGGCTGATATTATCAGTGTTTGACTTCTGATCAATAATGGTGGTAAAGAGTTGTTGCGAAGGTCAAGTGTCAGCAGGCTGCCTCAGCCACGATGGTCCATCCCACCATAGATTGAAATACCTTAGCTCCTGGGGTAACAAGCCTCGAGATGCGCAGTCGGAAGAAGTTTGCAGCGATGGAACATGCAACCAGTGCTCTGGTGGTATAACCCCTTGTGCTTGCGTCACACGGTTAGCAACAAACGTGGACCACCTTCTAGGATACTGATGAAGCCAGACTATTGTTACAGATGAGTCAGTCTACGTTGCGAACATGCTGCTTTAATGCTTTCTTTATATGCATCATTAGTTGCGCCAACAGAGCAGCAGCACATAACTCCAGACGAGGTAACGATATTGGTTTTATGGGAGCCACTGTCGTTTTTGCGGTGAAGAGACGAACGACGACACCATTAGCGTTTGAAGTTCTCGCATAGACAACAGCAGCGTATGCGGACTGCGATGCATCGATGCATGGAGATCTGTGACTGCATTTGGGCCACCAACTCCTATCCACCTCGGTATTCGTATAGCTGCCAAACAAAGAAGGTTTGTGCGATAGTCTAACCATTTTTTCTTCAGTGATGATGGTACCTCTTCGTCCCAGTCGACCTTTGATTTCCAAAGGCGTTGAAACATTATTTTGGGAATAACTGTGGTGGGGGCGAGTTATCCCAGCGGGTCAAATAACTTTGCGGCGTCTGAAAGTAATAGACGTTTAGTAAAACTAAGGGTATCTAAATCATGAACCTTAACCCCGGGTCGATGAATTCTTCCATAAAATCCACATATAGGGATTGTAGTTGTCGTTCCTTGGCGAATATTTTCTCCATGCGGTTTAAAACTCGACCAACTTGACGTGAGTGAGTTCAGGAAAACATTTCTTCGCACAGGCGCTCTTCGTCAGTAAGGTATTTGGATTCTGGGAGCTCCTCCAGATGCCAGAACTTTGCCACTGCCTTGGTTAGAGTGGAATCCGAGCGAGTAGAGATGACTGTTGAAAACGCGTATTTGGTATCCAATGCGACCACTCTACCGAACAATACCCACCCGAGTGTTGATTGCTGCGCAATTGGGGTGTCCTTTGGGCCTCGAATTAACCCATCGAGAAGAAACCTTCCTAGGTGGTCACAGCCTAGTAGAATGTCGACTCCTGCGGGTACGATGAAATTGGTGTCGGCTAAGGTTAGACCATCAATGTATTGCCATGATCCTTTACGAATACGAGCAGGCGGTAAAGCGTTGGTTATCTTCGGCAGAATGTTCGCTTGAATGGTTTCAATGTAGCTGTCATCGAGCGAAGATAACACAAATTGGACAATTCCTTTGGAGCGGCCAGTGACGTGGCGCCTATGCCTTCGACCGTAGTTGTTGCGGGTAAAGCTTTAAGCTGGAGTCTTTCGACGCATGCCTTCGTGATAAAACTTAGATGTGAAGCGTTGTCGAACAAAATCCTCACTGGTTGAAACCGTCCGAAACTATCCCCGACTTTGGCGAGGGCGGTGCCTAGTAGAATTTGGTGGTCTGTGTTAGCCACGTTGGACGAAGATGTATTTGATACAGACGGCGAGGGCTTTTCCGTACGCAGCAGCGTATGGTGATTAGCCTGACAGAAGCGATACGTGCTTGTACTACGACAAGCTGTCTCGACGTGTACATTTGAGAGGCAATTGCTGCATAATGACTTTTCCTTAGCGATGGAAACCCTGCGTGGAACTGGCAGAGCTCGAAACTGCTCGCAACCGTAAATCCTGTGTTTTCCACCACAAAAATAACATATTATTCCATTCTTCTTGGAAAGGGTGTAAACAGTTGTAGACTTGAATTTGGACTTGGGCGACGAGACTGGTTGCGCATTGATTGTGTTGTGGGACTTGATTGCATCCAGAGAACGACATCTAGCTTCTAGAAAATCGACCAGCTCTTTGAAAGTGGATACTTTATCGTTCGTTTGCGAGAGCTCCCATTGTCGATGAGTTTCCAGATCCAGTTTAGTGACTGTCAGGTGCACAAGCCAATCATCCCAGTTGGTAACAAGTCTGCCCAGTGTCTTCAGCGAACGATATGGAGCTAAGTAATGGAGCTTTTGTGAACCCGTCAAGGATGATTCTCTATGTATGGGCGACGAAAATGCATCATAAAACTGCTTCCACTCCAACGGGTTTCCAGCAAATTGTGGCAAGTCCATACGTGGCAGCTTTACGTCCGCGTGGTTATGGGATTCTATCGGCTTACTGCTATTGGAGTCAGCTTTGTGCTTATATTGTGCCCTCGTGAAGTTAGAGAATGCCAGTCTGTACCATTCTTCGCTCTGCATGCGTTGAGCTTCCTCTGTTGCCAAACCAGTATCATCACCGCAAGTGCATTCCACAGCACTCTGTGCTTCGTCGAATTTCTCCCAATGGTCACACAAGAGTTTTAAAAATGATTTAATGTCTATTTCATCGTACGATTCCGCTTTTTTGCTTTGGTTCATAAGACGTTTAAGTGAGTTTCTGAGAACGTCTCGTTTGATGATAGACATTTTCCAAGAGACAAAGGAAATATGTAGTAGCAGCAAATACTTTTAAGGACACGTTGTAAAATTTATTGTACAAAGTGTACGTAACGTAGGTTATTTAATATAATAAATAACGATCCGACTCGGAGGGACCAAAAATGTTGCGAAATAAAACTACGCTGGTTCGAGTACGCAACTAAACTGTCTACATATTTCATTTCCGAAACTAAATTAACACATAAGCGGAAAAAAGCGGGAAAAATCTAATGTCAAAAAAAGACAGAAAAGAAACGAAGAGAAAAATGTGTGCTGCCAAATCATATCATCTTGCTAAGCTGCAAGTTGATGGTTTGGCGTTAACAAATATTGTTATGCCTTAATAGCTTTACACACGAAAAAAAATAAGTTTTCAAAGGATGAGTTAACTTCAGGCTAGGTTATTGTCGTGGTTCCTCCACCCTGGTTTTTTCTTCAGTCAATGCGTATCGAACTTCCTCGATGTTGGAGTGAAATACTTTTTATCGCAAAATTGCCAGCTGAAACAGGCCACAATTGTCTGTTTAATCGAACACTTCTACTTTAGCGTCACAAGTGTTATTTGAAACAATCACTTGAATATCTAGTAAAACAAACACTTTTATTTTTTAACTAAAATAATTCACTTTATTAAAATGATAATAAACTAAAACAATTAAAAATGATCAAAGATTTTTACAGTTCGTCTTTATTTTCTAGTCTCCATCCAACAATTCCAAATTTACTTTTAATGATATCCCTATAAATAGCTTCAACCTGTTGACACCTCGATTTTCTTGATTTCCGTTTGAATTTTCCCATCGCTCGATTTTATGCTGGATGGTCGCATGTTGGGTCGATGATAATATAATAATAATCCATAACAATATTTCCTAGACTTAGACTAAGGGTATTCCTCAATTGTCTTCGGATCCTTTTGAATCGATATCAATATGTCAACTAAAATATATTTTGAAAACTATGAAAAATATTAAGACCCCTATCGATAGTCATAAGAGTAGTCCCTAGCCCCGATACTATAGCAAATTGAAAAATGTAATTTTTTGGCTTTTAGTCTCAACTACGAGTAGTTACATATCCTGCTACTAAATACGAAGTGACAGCAAAATCTAATTGATTTTACATTTTGCTTCGCGCATTTATCTATTCTTATACAATGAATATGCGAGATTCAGATGCTGTATCAAGGACATATGTACATTTACCTATAACCCTACAACGAATTTATGAAAAAAACGTAAAAATGTAATTTAAAGTGTGTTAACTTTGTCTCTTAATCTAAACAATTGACAGGTATACCCAATAAATACACATGAACCCAAGGGGCTGTTCCTCAAATTGAAAAATATCCCCAGTAATACCTTCGGCTTTTTATATCCCGACAATGATGATGATGATTGCAATTTTGTTCTCCTTCTGCTCTTCCATTTGAAATGAAACAAGGAATCTGTCCGCTTTAATAGTAGAATGAGTTTTGAAATTCCCTTTCGATTTTCAAAATAGAAAGGAAAAAAATTCATCGTGGGTGAGTGATGAGGCTGCAGAGGTTTTCTCTTCCATATTCGATATCCCTTTGTATTTTTTTTTTTTTTTTTTTTTGTTGGCTTCGTTTCGAGGACGTTTCAGTAATTGCCAATACTCGTATAGCACATGAGTACGAGTAGTCAGTCGTCAGAGAAAAGAGCGAGAAGACCTCAACAACGGGAAGTGTATATTATATTTTCAATTCTTTTCGCTGTGACAAGGGTTAAAGATGTCAAGTAGCAAAGTGTGGGAAAAAAGGGTGAACTTTCGGGATTTTCATTCGAAAATAAAGGATTTAACTTAAATCACATTCCTTTGTTTCGAGCTGCTATTATAGTTTCACTTCTTTTTCTCTTTTTTTTTTTTTTTTTTTGTTTTTTGTTCCCTCACTGTGGCGCATTTTATTTTTTGCTGAAACTCTCTGATCTCGAGATGGAAGAGTGAGTTCATTTATTGTTGTTAAATAATGATAGTGGCATGTGGAATTTAGTTAATCTCCATAAAAAAGGGAGAGTTCGCTTAATGGCCCGTAAGAGACGATAGTGTAGTAGAGGGTGAATTAGAATCATTTTTTGTTCAGTAAAGGATGCCAGAGAAACTTAAAACTTTCGACGCTTGAGTAATATTTAAAATCTTTTAGTTATGGGCAATCGATGGCAGTTTGGAAAAAATAAGAAATAAATTTAATAAATGGAAAGGAAAAGATATCCATATAAGTCGTTAGATTTTATGGTTATAGTGTATAAAAGTCATGATTTTTATTTTCATGCGGGATTGACAGTACGTATCTTTCGGGGTTCAAGAGAATCTCATAAAACGCTTATAAATTTACACTGTCAACTATATCGTAGCAGAAGCAGCAGTTTTCTCAGATTGAAATTTTTATTGATCGGATTACTTTTTCATATTTGCGGATACATGTGGGCCGATTTTTATTTTTTTTTATTCTTTTACCATGTTTTTCTGACAGGTCGGTAAGACTTTGGTGATAATATAGTTTAACTAAATTATTGCAAAAGACTTTGGCGATTTCGTGTTATCATGGGAGCTATGAATGTTAGAAATTAGCTTAAAAAATGTTTTATGTTGCTTCCGGTATACATTAAGTTATAATTAAGAACATATGTACACACTTCAGTATGAATCAAAATTTAAAGATATTTCAAGACATCTGTAGGGTCTTACATCGAGGTGGTTTAAAAAAGGATCCCGGAGACGACCGAGTCTCGTATGAATTCGTTAAATTCTCTACAGAAGAGTTTCCAGGCAAATGACATGGCACTGAAGTAGAATAAAGCTGTGGAACTTAACGGTATTCCAGCAGAGCTTTTTCAAGCAGCACCGAACATATCAAACAGTAGAGTGGGGTGAAGGATTATTTTCAAGCTCCCAACGAAAGGTAAACTAATGGAATGCAGAAACTGGAGAGGAATTTGTCTTCTCTCTGCAGTTGCCGAAATAATGACTCAAATAGTGTTAGAAGATTTCGTCCACGATTTTCCTGTTTTGATTCCATAAATATCCTCAGAAATTCATCTGGCGGACATTGCGAAGCAGAGGACTACCTATGAGTACGCAAAGTATAGCGTTTTGCACAATGATAAAGTGTCTGAGGATCCTTGTGTCCAAAGCGGTGTACGGTAAGGCTGTATACTTTCACTACTGTTATTCATAGTCGTAATTAGAGATGCTCTTCGCCCTGCATTGGCTGGGAAAAATTGTGGAATACGATGGACTATGACATCTTTCCTCAAACCCTTGATTTACGCTGACAATGTGTGCTTGCTTTCGCATATATCATATTCAGCAAATGGCGTTAAATTTGGAGAATGAAGTAAGCATTGTGAGGCTGAAGATTAATGCGCTGAAAACAAAAGCTCTTGGGCTCTCACAGTCCACCAATTATGTTAACAGTGCTAGTCAACAGATAGGAAATATCAAGAGCTCTATCTATTCAAAATACGTTGTAGGCAGCCGAATCGAAAAGCAAACCTTGCATTTGACAAGCTGTCAAAAATATGCAATGTTTTCAGCACAAAAATTAAGCTGTGATTGTTCCGCTAAAATGTAGAGTCAGTACAGTAGTACTGACGGGTGCAGACTTTCGTCAAGGAAAATGGCAATGGATAGGTCACACCTTACGGCGAGATGGCACCTCCATTGCAAAATATGCCTTGCAATGGAATCCACTTACACAATTTGGTAGGAAATTTGATAGCCTTAAGAAAACATGGTGCAGAACCGCCGAGGAGGAAACGGGAGAAGGAAAGAGTTGGAGAGAGTTAAAACGCATTGCAAAACCCCGAACACGATGGCGAGCAGGCGTGACAAGACGTAATCTACTCAATAGAAGATAATATCTTCACCCTAACTACTTATATTGTACTTTTGTAGATAAAGCACATACAAGTGAAACCAGAACTACACGTATATGTATATCGTATTCTCACGACCACTTCAATGTAGATATGGCTTTCGCTATATTTAAGAATAGAGAATCCCACTAAGCTCATGCCGTACTGGAACGAGCTGGTTAACTTTCGACTAAGAGAGGTTATTTAGCACTTTGTGCGAATTTGTCGAATGTAGTCAGACGAGCTTATTTGGGAAAAGAGACGCTATATGCTGTGGAGATAGTAGAAATTTGATATGGAGAAAATAAGAATACATACATCATTATAAAGATAGATAAATAAAGAATTTTAATTTTAGAGAAAATATTAACTAATCCAAGTTTTTACCAATTTTTCAAAATTAAAGTTAACCAATTTATATACCTAATAAGCAATGAACAAGACAATGGTCCACGCTCTCAGGTGCTTTCCTGAGACAGCTACAGCAAGGTCTCTTACATAAGCGATTACCCTCCAGTCTAGGATATATAGCAGCTCGTTCATCGGAAGATTCCACTGCACAGCTGAACAGTGTAGGTGGAATTGGCTCAAGTATAATATACCTACATACATATACATATACATATGTATATGGTAAACTTCTTTCGCTCTAATGATTTTTAAATTTCCCGCTTTACGTGTGGAGATTACTATTACTTCTGTCTGTAACTTGAAAATATGGACTATATCCGGCGAGGGACTACATCCGGCCTGTAGATTTTCAGAGGTCTTAAATCACTAGGTCCTTCGGACTTAAAAGTTTTCACGTTATGTATTGCATAAAGAAATAAAATCAACAACAGTTCAAGAGATCCTTTACATGAACTATTTGATTTCTTCAAGTATCTAGGGATAGTGGGACTTGGAAATAGTATTCTACGAAGCCTTGGTGTCACAGATAACTCATCGATTTGATTACGAAAGTGGCTAAAATATTTGTATTGGGAGAC
The DNA here is from genome assembly GCA_963082735.1 of Pocota personata. NCBI lineage: Eukaryota > Metazoa > Arthropoda > Insecta > Diptera > Syrphidae > Pocota > Pocota personata. Next base: position 209,802,851 of record OY720429.1, read on the forward strand.
ATCCCTGGATGAATTCCCCTTGATTCCGCACACCAATGTGGTGGTTGTTGCCTGCCACGTATATTAGGCGTGTGAGTCAAAATTCCATTTTTTTTTGCATTGACTGTACGACAATTTTCCAGTGGCATCACGATTCGTAAGAATGAAGCCACCATATTCATGAGAGTATTTAGTGCATGCTTCGCTTTACTGCTCTGTCATCTGTTAGGATATCGAATACTGTTTTTGACTGCCAGCGGTACAAATTCTGGAAAATGTTCTTGCACCAACCCACTCTCGACTTTTTTGGGCTTCAACTGTACACTATCCACCAAGCTCACAACTTCCCAACAGTCAGATCATAGTGCAGAATTGATTTGCGCAAGTATGACGCGGTATTTCAATAAGTGCAGTGATTGTGCTGCTTTGAAATGTTTCAAATAGCGTCGATGGTTTCCGTAGTGACTGTAGAGGTAGAAAATCCTTCATTATGCTCGTCCTTGAGTGAAATATGCGCACGTTGGAACACGTTAAACCATGGTTCTTCAGTGGCAAAGGATGCTGCTCCATCGCCAAACAATGGTTTCAGTTTTCAGTATCTTAAAACATTTTCAGATTATCTCTCTTTTCAAGTTTCGTCACAGACTAAACAAGTTGTACCACTCTCCATTGTCGTTCAAGTTAACAATTACCAACCAAAATACCATTCCATTTTCAATCCCTTAATCCCATTCATAAATTTTCACAAAACCTCTTAAGAAGATTTACATAGACAACAATAGAAATTAAATTCCCTTGTCCGCAAGGACAATGCACAGTTTTGCCTGAAACAATAATACACTTCACAACGCAACGTCTTTAATATGTCTTAAGCGAGTTTCGCTAAGAATTCTGTCACAACTTAAGCATTGCAAATAATACAGCAAACTATTTGTCTATTAACTCGTACCAGAGAATTCGCAACCCTTCAAGAAAACTTAAAAAATTCTGAGCAGCACATTCGAAGGAAGCTTCAGCGCCGCTGAGACAATGGCTCCCACACTGCATCCCTTAGACCAGTGCGTTTCGCTTTTATTCTCGTAACAATGGGATAGTACACACTGAAGAAAAATAATTCAACAATTATAGCAATAAAAAAAATAAATAAACATTTTTATAGCCAACAACATAAAGCAAACATTGACAGTCGTGAAGGACAAATATATTGAAGGCTCTCTTACTGTGAAGTGCTTTTTCTAGTACATTAAGGCGGTCATCCTCATGCACTCTTCGTAAAGGAACACGACAACATTCCTATTTTTTTTTTTTTTTTTTGAGAATTCCAACAAACTTAGGCCATAGCGAAAAAATAAAATAAAATAAAAAAACAGAACCCCAAGTGGACTCTCAGAAAGCAGTTAGAGTGAGGAAATTTATTGTATAAAGTTAGTATAACTGACAAAGAGACGACGCGTCTGTTATCGGCTGTCCTTTGTCCTTCGATGTATCGAACTCTAATAACGCTGTGTGGGACGAAGTTTTTTGATTGAAGTATTTCCTGATAATAAATTATATCATTGTGTGATTAAGTTAAACAGCAACAAAAGAAAATATCATGAACAACAATTTAGATGCGTTGAAAATAACTATGGATTTTATTAAGAACGAAATAGAAATAAATTTTGATGTCTTTTCTACCCAGTGCTGCCAGTTCTTTGAAGTAAAAATTTCCTCAGGGATGACTAAAAGTTCAAGTTTTCCCACATATTACGAGTAACTGACAAAATTCGACCCAAATAAAATTATTAAATAAAACCATAAAATCAATGAAATTTAAATTGAATATATTGTCATATAATTAATGTTGTTGGCAAATAACTGATCATAAAAGTTGACATATTTGGCTTGAAGTGATTGATTGTTTTTTTTATTTTAATTTTAATACAATTCCTTTTCTGTCATTAATAAAAGATGATACACAAAAGGTCACAATAACTGTCATAACTGTTATTTTTATTCGCACCATCAGCTTTGCCACTGTACTACGATCGTAGTCATGTCATAATTGCCTAGTCATATCATGAATACTGGTACAGGTTTAAACGAACTCATCATGAAACTAGTATTGAACACACACATTCTAAATTGACAGGTATTCAATGAGTGACATTTATACTAAGTTATCGCAAAAAAGATTTACACAAAAGTCATTTCTAAATATGAAGTGGGCCGATATCGAAAACCGTATTCTGGTAATTGCCCTTCACAAGTGTAATATGGAAATTTTTATTAGGACCTTTCGACCACTTGGAATTACCCGGAATTTAGTGTATCGAACTGTTAAATTGTTTGAGGATGCTGGTGGATTATCCGACCGTCAAAGATCAAGTCGCGCTAGCACTGTCAAAACCGCACAGGCGTTCAGAGCTGTTAAAGCCAACAAAAAAAAAAAAAATCGTTTTTTGTGAAGTCCATATATGTTAGGGAGTAAAGCAAATCTACTCCCCTTTTATGATTTTAATTTCTTTTCCTCGAAGGCTTGCTGTGTCTCCACTTTAGACACTGATCTATATATCAGAAAACTAACACCAGCATTTCCTTTAATTTTGATAAAAAAACAATGTGTTTTTTTTTATGTTCTTAAGAAATAAAAGTCGGCATGGTGATGCGTTTAAAAAAGTCGTGTTCGAGATAAGGTTAGGTGCTACAATCAAGGTTTGTAAAAAAAAGTCAGGCATGCTAATTGATAACACAAGTTATCATCATATTCGTCCTGTGCGTTCAGCCTGCATCGTCAGAGTGTGACTGTTTGGTTTGGTATGTGGAATGCCGGAATTTTTCTTCGGAAATGAAGTTAACAACAACGTTGCGGTCAAAGAAGAGCATTACAGAGGCATGATCAACTGAGAAAGTGATCTCTGGTTCCAGCAAAATGGCGCAGTAAGTTCACTAACCGTGTAATCAGCCATTTTGGTTACTTGGACTCAGCGGTACATTTAAATTAAATTATTTTCCACAAATTATCGGAAGGTATCTTTTCAGTAAAGCAATCAACTTTGAAAAATATTGAATTAATTTTTTTATAGCAATTTTAAAAAGTAACCAAAACCCCGTCCACCCTTTACAGGATATGTACATACATATACATATGTATATCCTGAAAGTGCACCAGATATAGGGTAACCAGATAAGAACGATAGTAAAATAAATTTAAATAAAATAACAACGGTGTGAGATATCAAATTGATTCTAGCTTTATTTTGTAGCTACATTCATGCCATTATGGAATAGCACATCATTTAATTGGCCACCTCGGCTTCGCTGGCAGTGCTTCAAGCGGTCGGTCCAATTTTTTATGACTCGGTCCAATATGTAGGGCGTTATTCCGGCAATAGCGTCTCGAATGTTGGCCTTGAGCTCATCCAAAGTAGTTGGCTTGTTAGCGTAGACTAAGGACTTGACGTAGCCTCAGAGAAAATAATAGAGGGGTGTCAAGTCGCATGATCGCGGCGCCCAATTGATGAACGCTCGCCGTGAGATTATCCAGTCGTCAAATTTCTCCTTCACCACTTCGAGCGTTGCATCACTTGTATGGCATGTAGCGCCGTCTTGTTGGAAGCACAGATAACATATATCGATGTTGTCGAGCTCTGGCCACAGAAAGTCGGTTAACATCGCTCTATACTGAGGACTATTGACGGTAACGGTGTGTCCTTCCTCATTTCGAAAGAAATAAGGTCCGATGATGCCGCCATGCCATAAACCGCATCAAACAGTCAATCTTTGTAGATGTATTGATGCTTGGTCGAACACTTGTGGATTGTGGTCGCTAACGGCAATTTTGCTTGTTGACATAGTCGCTGAGCCAAAAATGGACCTTGTCCGAGAAGATGATTTTTTGGCCAAAATCCGGATCTCCTGCCAACACTTCCAGTGCCCAATTAGCGAACTCACGGCGTTGTCTATGATCAGCCAGCTTCAATTCTTGCATCAGCACAATCTTATACGGATGTAGGCCCAAATCCAATAAGCCTGGTTGACTCTCTGGCGATGTCCAATTCAGCTAATCGGCGCCGGATCGACATTTCGGGGTCTTTTTCAATAATGGCCGCTACGGCGGCTATGTTTTCTTTACTTCGCACCGATGTCTGTCTGGTTGGTGGCTTAAAGTCCAAAATGGTGTATTCACGCTCAAACTTTTTCACGGTGCGACGAAGAAATTCGTCATTTGTTAAAGAGAGGATTTATAATTGTCATTATTTTTTTGGAGGATTGCTGGAAGGAGAAATCATCAAAAGACATTGCAGAGGTACGCGAGGGACCCTTCTGGAATAGTAAGGGACTTTAACCCAATCTAAAAAAAGCTCCCGAAAACTGACTTACATCTGGCTTCAAAAAATCGCACCTAGTTGTTTAACCAATCAAAAATTTATTTTTCGAAAATGTGTTATTATATATGTACTTGCGCGTATGTATTGATTAAGAAATCGCCATTTTTTGGTTACTTTTCCCTTGTTTTTGTTTTTTACTTTCGTTAGTAAGATCAAAAGGTCTCACTATTTTTAATCTCCTAGTTAGATTGTCATTATTAAGCAAATATATTAGGTGCGCAACTAAATTCTCTTTTTGATGAAAATGCAACTTTATTGTGAAAAAATGGTTACAAATGAATCATTTAAAGTATTGTCCATCGCTAGCTACAACTTTTTCCTCTCTTTCTGGCAGAGCTCGAATACCGTTAAGTGTTCATCTTCTAAGGCTGTCCACGAATCAAGCCATTTTTTGATGTCTTCATATGAGCGGAACTGCTGATCAGTCAGAACATGTGCCATAGAACGGAACAAGTAATAATCGGATGGCGCAATATATGGGGAATATGGCGGTGGGGTGGGACTTTCCATTTGAGCATTTCCAGGTAGGTTTTAACGGGTTTGACACCGTGAGGCCGAGCGTTGTCATGCTGTAGAATCACTTTTTCGTGCCTCTGCTCGTATTGTGGCCGTTTTTCGCGCAGTGCTCGGCTCAATCGTATCAATTGAAGTTGATACCGTTCCCCAATGATGGTTTCGTTGGGTTCATAATAAATGACACCGACCTGGTCCCACCAAATACACAGCATAATCTTCGCACCGTGAATATTCGGCCGAGCCGACGACGTAGAAGCATGACCATGACTTTCTTTTCCTTGGGTTGCTGTAATGAATCCATTTTTCATCACCAGTCACGATGCGATGAAGAAAACCCTTCCTTTCTTTGCCGCTGGAGCTGTTGTTCACAGGCGAAAAAACGACGCTCAACGTCCCTTGGGTTCAAATTATAAGGAACCCAAGTTCCTTGTTTTTGAATCATTCCAAATGCATGCATCGCTTCAAAATAGCTTGACGGGTAACTCCTAATGTTGAAGTAAGCTGTTCTTGCGTTTGGCACGGATCCTCATCGAGCAATGCCTCCAATTCAGCGTCTTCGAAGGATTTTGGCCTTCCTTCACGCGGACGGTCGTCAACATCGAAATCACCGTCTTTGAAGCGACGGAACCAATCACGGCGCGTTGTTTCAATTAGAGCAGCATCTCCGTAAACTTTTTGGACCTCTCGGTGCGCTTCAGCCGCCGTTTTCTTCGAATGAAAGAAGAAAATCAACACTTCCCGCAAATGACGATTATTTGGCACAAAATGAGACATTTTCACACAACCAACAGTATAGACGCCAAAACAAAAGCACTAATGTGTCAAAACAGTTTGTTTACCATATCTCTAAGCTCGGTTCATGACGTTTTGGATATATCAAAATCGACCAGCACTTACTGCTGGACATCTATCTCTAACTTAGCTGCGCATATTATTTCCAAATTCACATGGTTGAGAGAGCCTAAGTTTGGGTCTCCTAGCTACTTTTTGGCTTCATCTTCAACCATTTCGAGTTCTAGATCTCTGTGTATTTATATCGAAGTTTCTTATGTACCATGGTGCATTTACTATGTTACGCAGTACTTTATTTTGGAAGGTGTCTTGTCTATGCTTTGTAAGTTTGCTTTTCTTGTACATGCCCACGGATGGAGTCTGTAAGTCTAAACTGGTTATGTAACGTGTTTATATAGCAGCGGTTTGTTGTAGTTGGACAATGAGGAGAATCTCCTAATTAACCAATATATTTTATTGTAACGCATGTTCAATTCGTCTCTTTTTTTTCCAGCGCAGAAAAATTGATATGGACACACTTCAGGTTCTATCATTTTGTTTTCCATTTTTTAGTCCATTTTGACATATTATTATTTCGTTGCTTCTTCGATAGTGTCTCCCACAGCATATACAGCAGAATCATTTGCATAAGCTGCCACAATTATTTTGTTTTTTCTGCTTTTTGGCAGATCGCTGGTAAATAGAAAATACAATACAGGGCCTAGAACACTGCCTTATGGTACACCAGCAGCTTTAATTTCTTTTTTTCATTTTCTTGTTTGATTCGAAAAAATCGCCCAGCTTTATACGACTCTAGAATTCCTGAATAATACTTTGGCAGATGCTCTTGCTATTTATGGATCAGTCCTTTATGATATATTTTATCGAAAACTTGTGCTATATCCAGAAATATTGTGGAGCATTTCTTTTTCACTTCAATTGCTATTTCGATTTTGTCAATAATTCTATGTACTTGATCAATCGTAGGGTGGTTATTTCTAAAAACCAAATTGATGGATTGGAAATTAAGTATTTTACTTCAATTATTTTATTTAGGTATTTTACCAAAAATTTGCAAATAATTTGGATTTGTATCTATATTGGGAGATGATGCTATGATGCTACTTCGCTAGATGGTTGCCGGGTTTCAGTATCATGATTCCTTCTGCCACTTTCCACATGCTAGGTACATACCTTAACCTGAATGCAGTATTTATTATCTGCGCTAGCTTTTGTAAACTTAAGATCAAATTCCGGAGCTTTTTTGTTTTTTATATGATAGTAGATACCTTCCTTTATTTCTCTGAAAATTTCTTTAGCTGTGACCGGTCTGATACGTTTCTCCTCTTCGTACATTTCTTCCATTCCTTGGTATTCATCATCTTCATAAGGTTGGAACACATCTTCAAGATATTCAGCATATATGCATTCTTTGTATTGGTTGCTTTTTACCCAGTTACTTGTACCTTCTCTATTTTTCACTGGTGTAATGTATGTTATTGGCCTTCTCACTTTCTTTGTCGCCTTCCAGAGAGAGTATTCACTACTAGCAACATTTGTCAGATTATAAAGGTATGCTTTAAAAGCCTCATTTTTAAAGTCTCTTATCGGTCTACTAAGCTTATAATTTACAGTACTCAGTACGGTTTTGTTGCTTAGCGCCCTTGATTGTTGCCAACATTTCCTAGCTTTCCTCTTTTTTTCAATAATTTCCAATAGAATCCGATAGCTGATTACTTTCTTCCAAATACTGTCTGAAGTAGTTCCTGTCAGTCAGGTTATTAACTAATTTAAGACTGCTTTCTTTTATAGTTACCAAAAAGAGTAAAAAGTACTGTACAGTGAGATAAATCAAGATCTGGACCTTCTTCTTTTATATTATTTGACGAAATATTATTTGTTATGAAAAGTCGACAAGGTCGGGACTTTAATTTCTATCTGTAGGCCAGTAAGTATGGTTTCTTTTATTATTTCGTACAGTTCTCTTCCTCTCGTACTTGTTAATATTGATCCCCAATACTTTTTACCATATTGTATGAGAAACAAAAACTTTTAATTACTGTTACCAGTAACAGTATTACAAAATTATAACATATTCACAAAGTTTCGATTTAATTAAAATCTCTTTCATCAATAATCCCACACATACTCATATTATTTAATCAATAATATTATGCAGGTTCCCATGCAAATCAAGGCAGAAATTAATTACGCTTGTAGAAAAGTTCCCAAACTAGTTTGTTATTATAACCCGCTCCCCCATTACTCTTCGTCAAGTTCTAGGAAACAATGAACTAGATAAACAGTTCATAGATTTTCATTATAAATGCTTGCTTAGGCTCTATTATTTCATAATTCCCCCCCCAAAAGAGGGAATTTCGAACTTTTTTCTAAAAAACAACGAAAGCGAAAAAAAATATGGAAAAGTTATGGTGGCAACTTTTTATCCGTCTCGATCAAATCCATCTTTTTCGCTCGCATACCCAACCATTCGTTGTGTCGTTATCAAAACATTTAAACCCTTAACAGATGAAACGGTAGATGGATACAAAATGTTGATGGTAAATTAAGTTGGCACTGATTCGGAAACGCATTCATTATTCCCAACTTTTGTGTTTGGGTACGGGCTTGTGTGTCGATTGTTTTTTTTTTTTTTTCGAGTAACCCGTTTAATTTGTCAAAGGGAAAGTTTATCCTTCGACCCAATTCGATTCACTTTGCAATCAGCAGCGACTTCGAGGACCACTGAAACCTGGGGACATAGCAATCTGATTGTAAATATACATTGCTGGATGTTTATTCAATTTTTTTTTTTTGTTTGCTTTAGCTTTTTGCAAACGGGAAAGGATTAAGACCATCCTCCGGACTCAGTCTCATTTTTTGACGTTGATTATTGGAGAAAGTTTTGTCATAAAATTCCTAATTGATTGCCGTTTAATTGCTTTGTGTTTGTTCACGAAGAAGGCATAGTGAGCCAGTGGAGGAGCGAAGCACTGTTTAAATTACAGAATTTAGTCTGAAGCGGAGAGCCGGGAAAAGTTTCTCTCGAGAAGGTCGTGATTGTGTTGAATTTTGTAAACTCGGCAGTTTGCGACAACTGTATAAAATGGAAATCAGATTGAGTTTAGCTTTTTTTTCGTTTTTGTTTGTTTGTTGAACTTAGAGCGGAGAATGAAATGGGAATAACTGTTCTATACCGATAAGGTAGGACTAACTTCGGGCCGATGAAGTTGAAACAAGGCCCGGGTAGAAATGTAAATTCTGAAAATACTTGATTAGGTTTGTAGTGATTGTAGAAGTTGTTGGTAGGTACTCGTATTTGAGATACTATGGCATCTCATTCAGTGTCAGTTCCTGTTGACATTTATTACAAATTGTTGGATGCCCTAAAGACTGGTTAATTTGGTTGGTTTCTTTCGAAAAGATTGCGTTTATTTGCGTTCCATTTAGATAGAAACAGAAAATACAATTAATCTAAAGCTGAAATAAGTTCTCTATGTATTCATGGGGTAGGTGCCAAGTCTCGATCATGAAAACAGTGGCGCTAAACTTTGAAAGCGGTTTCTGGAATAATTTTTAAAGAGAAATATTGGAAAATAATTAAAAAGTTTTCAGCACCCTAAAAGAAGTTTAATCACCCCACAAAGTGTTAAAGAGGCTGCATCAAGTGGTAGCAATATAAAAAAATGACCACCTCATATTATTTTCTTATTTTGTCTCTGCTTACTTAAAATCATCCTTCAAGAAAAAAATCATCAAAATCGGTCACTTATATGCGAAAAATAAAAATCCCTGTTCAACAGTCACTACGAGTAACAGAAACAGCGGATCGACTGTCGCATCATCATTAAACAAACAGGGACAGAAAAAAAAAAAAAAAACATGCAGGAAAGTTCCATCTATCATATAACGGATCGTATGATACCCTACCCCCATCTTCTAACTCTCCCCTAATGAAGTGAGCGTGGCGTTGCGAAATATTTAAACAGGTGCAATTATATCTTTCGGTGGGGAGGATATTTTCGTGATTTTTAAGAAATTTGTTTACAAAATTGTTGTTAAAATTTTTTCTTAGCAGAAAGTCGGCGTGGCTACTAAATTTTGTAACCAAAGTTCATGGATTCTGATGAGATATTCACAATATATGTTTGTTTTTTTTAAGTGGGCATGTCTGTGGGCGGATTTTAACAATTTGTACAGTTTGTACTGCTTCGGATTCTAGAAAGCTAACATACTAAATTTCATATTCCTAAGGTTAAAACTTGAAGGCAATAAGAGCGTGCTTTAGGGATTACTCCGCGAGCAAAGGATGCAGCCTCTAGAGAGATCATCCTCACTTAACCTTACTTTTTTCATATTCTGGTCTTGTTGTGCATTGGCCACAGTATTCTCGTTGTTTTACAGGTGCTCAAAGAGCTCCATCTATTGTTCGCTTCCACGAGAGACCTCTTCCCTGCTTTACGTTTAAGCTTACATGGTGTACTTTTTACTGAGTGATCACTTTGCTCTAGGTCTAGCGCAGAGCCTATCCTTGCCAGTTCATCAGCTTTCTCATTTAATTGTACACCCTCATGTCCAGGGACCCAGAATAGTTTTACCTCATGCTGTGTGCCATAAACTCTAAGTTCTTCACGACAGTACTTCACAAGATCTCACCTCTATAGCAGAAATGGTTTGTGTTGCCGCCTGGCTGTCGATGAAAAAGGTGATATCGTGGCGTAATATTCCGCCTGGAAAACGCTGCTACGGTCTGGGAGTCTGACTAATTTAAATAGGCTCAGTTTGTCAGAAAACATGCCGGCACCTATGCCAATGCCCATCATGGACCCATCAATATAGTTGGATTTGGTTTGCTTGTTTGGAGTTCAACTTTTTGTCAATCACAAATCGTAGGTGGCATAGTACATATGTTATGCTCGCTGAGGCATAGTGTGTTATGCGATAAAAGGATTAATGGTGAAATAAATTTTGAAACTTCAGGAACTTCATCCTGGAGCTCCAATTTTCGACCACTTTTTCGAACATTTGAGGCCGTATCTCACGATGTTGGCTTCCAAGGCTGGAATCGTTGTTGGCTTGTCTGCATAGACCAACGACTTCAAATACTCCCACAGAAAATAGTCCAGCGGCGTCATATCGCATGATCTTGGAGGCCAGGCTACAGGTCCATTTCTAGATATAATGTTGACATCGAACACTTCCTTAAATAATTCGATGGCTTCGCCGGCAGTATGGCATGTGGCACCATCCTGGTGAAACCAAAAATCCTGCAGACCATGTTCACGCACTTTTGAAAAGAAAAAATCGTTTATCAAGGCTTTGTGACATTTCGATTTTCTTCTTTTTGGAAGATGTAGGGCCCAATGATGTCGCCAGTCCATAAACCGAACCAAATAGTACATTTTTGGAGTGCATCGATAGCTGATGGATCACATTTGGATTTTCCTTGCTTCAAATCTGACAATTTTGCTTAGTAATAAAGCCACTGAGACAGAAGTGAGCCTCATCACTGAACAAAATTTGACGGTATAATAGTGGATCGACTTCCAACTATTCAGGCGCCCAATCATTGAACTCACGCAAACGATGATCATTCGACTTCAGTTCGTGCATCAATTGAATATTATAAGCGTGTAAACCAAGAGCCTTGTGCAATAACTTCCATAAAGGCGGTGGACACAGGCCAAGTTCTTGCGTACGATAACTAATCGATGAATTAGGATATTCCTCAGCACTCTGTGCATTCTTGTCGGTGGCTTGGAGTCCAAAAGAGTAAATGTAGTGCGAAATTTTTCAATTGTTTTGCGAATAGCCCACTTAGTTCGTCCATTATGTTTTTTTTTTATTATTATTTTTTTATCCGATGGAAATCTTCAAACGACACTTGGTAAGAATCGGTACTTGGTGTGGGACTCTTACCGCACTAAAACCACCGGTGAATCAGGACCAATCTATGAAAGATCGACAAATGATTTTTCTTTCTTAATTTATAAATCGCATTGGGGGAAGTTTAAAGTCATAACACTTTCTCATAGCTTTTAGACCATCAGTTCATGAGGCTTGGTTCTTCTTAATCTCCGAACATTGTTTCGTACATTTAAGACGGTCTCCATTTCGGAGTTGGTATGACTTTGCAGTCGCTGATTGTGTAATACAGCGTGTTTTTTAACCACTTCTGAAACCATTTCAATTTGAAGGTCACGATGTAGATCGGTATTTCTTATATACCAAGGGGCATTAATTATTCCATTTTTTGGATGGGTTCAGCATTTGTTTCCTTTGTACAGCCCCATAGTTGGATACCATAGGTCCAAACGGGTCTCAGTACTTGCTTATATAACATTAGTTTGTTCTGGATAGATAGGTCAGAGTTCTTTCCTAGTAACCAGTTCAATTTTCTGTACTTCAAGTTAAGTTCTTCTCTTTTCTTTTTGATGTGCTCTTTCCATTTAAGCTTTGCATCCAAGGTCATTCCTAAATATTTGGCGGTATTGGAGTAAGGTACCGCTGTACTGTTTATAAAAATTGGAACATTGTTTATGTTTTTGTTTGTAAAGTTTATATGCGTTGATTTTGTTTCGTTTAATTTGATACGCCATTTTTGCATCCAATCACTAACTTTATCGACTGCATTTTGCAATTTTTGAGTAGCCTTCGTAACGGATTTATCTGGCACCAATATTGCAGTATCATCAGCATAGCGTTGATGTCCACTGAAATATCCCTTGTATATAACAGATACAGGGTTGGTCCTAGGACACTTCCTTGTGGTACACCGGCTTTGATTTTCTTTAGTTCCGAATAATTTTGGTCGTACTGTACTCTAAAGAGTCGGTTCGTAATGTAGGATTTCAGTATTTCGTAGTACTGCCTGGGGAGGTCCCTATGCAGTTTGTACTCAAGTCCCAAGTGCCAAACCTTGTCAAAGACTTGAGCAACATCTAAGAATATAGCCGAGCAATCTTGTTTTTCCTCAAGTGTCTTTTCCACAACATCCGTAATTCGATGCACTTGGTCTACCGTGGAATGTTTATTTCTAAATCCAAACTGATGGCTCGGAATTAGTCTTCTTTCTTCTATTATTTTGCTAAGCCTTTTCAAGATCAGTTTTTCGAAAACTAAAATTCCATTATGTTGACCGTAAAATTGTCTCGGCGTTCTTTAACATTTTTTTACTGAACACTGATTTTTGAAATAAATAAATAAAATTTCCACAATTTGTAAATGCCAAACAATACTGAATAAAAATATAGTGTCTGAGTGTTGCTATATTTAAAAAAAAAATCCTAAAATAACACCCTTTATAATGTTCAAGTTGTTGTCTAATAACTTTAATACATTGGTCGCGCGCAAAGTTTTATAACGCGTGTTAGCTCCTGTTTTCATTGGTAAACTACATCATGTAAATCTTTGCTATAGGGGAAGCCGGGGCATAACGGATCGCTTAAGGATTTTTTTTATATAATAACTGAAAAAATGTTTTTATTAACTCCAAAACAATTTTATTAGAAAGAAAATTGATTAATACATAAATATGGAAAAGAAAAATAAATAATTCAGTAATTTAAAAAAAAGGATTGAATTTGCCCATTATACCCCGGTGCTGGTGTACAATGGACATGGGTGGGACATGATGGGCACAAAGCTAAGCTGAGTTTCAGCGAGAGCAAATGTGGCTGGATTCATCGTCAACATCATCCTCTCCAGCACAAGAACAATGCGCCCACTCTTACCACATTATCTGCAGGAAACACATCTTTCTGTAGACTGGGAGTATAAGTACCTACAATATAGACACTCCTCGCTTTCTGATTAAGATTCTTCCTTTCTGGTCATTTTCTTTTTTGTGTTGGTTTTCTTCTTTTTCAAAGTGAGGCGAAAAGGAGAAAACTTTTGGAAATAAGTTGATTTTGGGGAAACATTGTGGAATGATTCGTTTTGGAAACAGGGTTTGAAGATAACATCAGTGGATCGGTGGTTGTTGATGAACTTGGTGAAACCGAATATGGGTCGACAAGAGTGGTTTCATCTAAAAGCGGCATGTCCGTGGTTTGGCATGGCAAAAAGTCATGGTCTTCGAATACATTTGGATTAATAGGCCATATTCCAGTCTTTTGAAAGCCTTTTATGGCGATTGACATTGTGGCAGCTCTTAAATAGGCTTCCTACCTGATATTGGGTAACTGTTCTTCCAGGGTGTTGTCTGAGCCATTTTAGTTACTTCATCTCCATAATATGAACTTAGGGGCTTCATAAAAGTAACATCCAAGGGTTTCAACCGATGAGTGCAAAGTGGTGGTGAACACAGCATGACCACACCACTGGCCCTTGCTATATCTATGACTTCAATGCTTTTAACGTGATTTGGATGTCCATCTAAAAGTAACAAAACCGGTTTATCTTTTGTTGCTCGCGACCATTCAATAAACCTTTTGCACCACTTAAAAAACAAGTCTTTGGTAATCCATCCATTTTGGTTACACTCGGTCTACGAATTGGGGGGTGTTCGATCCATGAGCTCGGCTTTTATTCTTTTCCTAGGGAAAATAAACATTGGTGGCATGTACGAACCATCAGCGCTCACGCAAATTTCCACGGTAAGAAGCTGTCCTCGCTCTTCCTTTCTTCCCTTTGTTGCCAACATTTTCCCGAGACTTTTCGCGACTGTTGTGATGCCCGTTTCGTCAACGTTGAATACCCTATTTGACAAAAAACCTTCGATACACTCTTCCAGTAGTTGACAACATTTTCCGACAGTGACGCGGTTAAATCCAATAGCCCGAGCTGCAGATGTTCCGGTTTTCTTAATGAAATCGTTGCGTTCCGTTTTAGAAAGTCGTGTGCCCAATCTTCTCCAGCTGTGCGTGTTTGAACGTCAAAATTATTGGCTTATTCTTTTATTTCGGCTAGTTCATATGCTAGTTCTCGCCAAACAGGCGCCCATCCATATTCTTAATATTCGACTTATTCCTTTTCTTGATCCACCGAAAAAACAGATTTAAAATATCTCACTTTTGTTTCAACAAGTGGAAGATCGGGGTTTAAATTTGCTTTTTTTATGAACCTTTGTAAGATAGTTCGAGGAATTTTGTAGCTCTCGGCAGCTGCCTTACAACTATTTTTTTTGTTGGTTTTCCCCCAATAGCCACGGACAAATTAAAGCAGACAGATTTACTTTCACTTTGCTCAACAGAGAAATACGGAGGGGGCCCATTATGCCTCGGGTTCCCCTACGAGGGTTCCAGATTTTCATAGAGAAACAAAAAATAAATTTGAAACGCGTTAGAAAATTTGTCCGTTACCGAGCCTGGTCATATGAAACATTTTGTAGTGCTAAAACTGTTTTGTGAAAGAAGAGCTTTTCCACTAAGCTGCTCTTTTTTGAATACCTAAAGTAGGCAGCGGAAAAATTCTCAAAATGGAATCAAGATCGGCGTCTGCAATTCAAGTCAAGTAGATGTTGAACTCTTTAGCCAACACCTTACTTGCATATGGGCTATTTTGACACCTTTAAAACTTAGTTCATATAATAATTTTCAAGACCAGTCTAAGGTTCTTGAAGTAAACGATTATGGCAAGTAGACTCATAACGGGCCGACAGCTGTGTTTTCACCCTTCTAAAGGGGTGAAAAGAAACTTGCCCTTTAGGTTGGATAAATGATTTACCATATAAAAAATGCTGGTTAAGAAGAAGCAATCACAAACTTTGGCTAAGAATTACTTAACTGTCGACGACTCCAATAAACGAAATGAAAATAATGACCTTTGAATGTGTACGAATCTGTCGGACTCTTAATGGGGTGACAAACTGACTGTTAGAGAAACAGCGGATTTGTCAAAAAGCAGAATTAGACATTAGGCGCCTATATGCCTTGAGTTTCAGGCATATAGGCGCCAAGTGTCAATTTAGATTAAGGCTAATTTACTGTTATCAGCTCAATATGCGCTATCGAACCCCACAGAAAATATAAATGGCGTCTCCAGAGATTACTTCTCTGAACTCCTCGATAGGATTTACGAGCAATTTCCTAAATATGTTGCAACAGTAGGAAACTTTGGTCCAAATGTATGGTCTTCACAATACAAACTCCGTGAACATACTTAAGCTAATCGACTTTGTAGTATTATTATCATCCTGGTTTGCACGTGATTTCTACACTTTAACATTCTTAAGGGACCTGGCAGTGACCTAGAGCTCCTTCAACATTTTAAATGCTCATACTTTTCCACCGCGAGCAGATTACACTTACGAGTATATGTGGATATTCCCAATACCACTCAAAGCACATCCAGTTCTTTTTATTTATTTATTTATTTATTTATTTATTTATTTATTTATTTATTTATTTATTTCATCAATGGATTACAATCTGCTGATTACAAAAAGAAAAATTCTTACTTAAGATGGCTATAGCTTGCTCAACTTAAGAATTAAATAAATTTTGTACAATGTTTTTAAAGGTATCCCTTCTCATTGAAAGGTCGACTTCACTACAAATAGAATTATACAACGATAAAGAACGAGTTAATGTATTATTAAGACCATAATTAGTTCTATGAGTAGGAACATAGAAAATATCATTTTTATTTTTAAGATTTCATTCGGGAACGTAAAAAGAAACTAGCGCGAGTAGCTCCTCAGATTTGATATTATTATTTAAAATATCTTTTATAAAAATAACGCATTGGGCTTGTCTGCGACTTTCTAGAGTTTTTAAATCTATTAGCGCACATCTTGAAAAATAATCAGGCATTTCGTCAGACCATCTCAGATGTCTTAATGCGAAACACGTGAATCTTTTTGTATTTTTTCTGATAACAGAATTTTCATAAAATGGAGACAAAATGACACCGTAATATTCTAGGATAGGTAGTACCAAGGACAGAAAGATTTTCTTTAATGTATACACGTCCTTAAAAACCCCTGAAGTTCGTTTAAGGAAACCTAACAAAGAATTTGCTTTCGATATAATAAAATCGATATGCGCCGAAAAAGTTAGTTTGATGTCAAATATAACCCCTAAATCCTTAACCTCACTCACTTTCTAAAGTGGTAGATTTCCAAACCTATAAACAAAAGCCACGGGCGACAACGTTCTGTAGGCACTGAAGATTTTACATTTCGAAACATTTAGTTCGAGATGATTGTATTCACACCAATTTAAAAATAAATCAACATTGTTTTGAAATTTGAGACAGTCGCTGTATGAAGATATTGAGCTAAATAATTTAACCACGTCTGCGAACATAAGACAATCTGAAAATTTTAAAACGTCAGGAATATCATTCACGAACAATATGAACAAAAATGACTACCTTGTGGGAGACCTGACTCCACCTCAATGAAAAAAGATTGAAAACCATCAATCTGAACAATTTGTTTCCGGTTAGTTAAATAAGACCTCAAACATTCAAAAAAATTTGAATTAAGTCCTAACTTATGAAGTTTTTGTAATAAGAGGCCATGGTGTACTCTGCCAAAGGCCTTAACAAAATCTGTGTAAAGGACATCGACTTGCATTCTGGTTTCTATAGAATTTAAGCAGAAATGTGAAAAGAGGCACAAATTGGTGGCAGTTGAACGGCCGCTAACAAATCCATGTTGTTTTGGGGTTATGGATTCTTTGAGTTACTAATTTTTCAAATAGCTTTGGTACTGCAGAGAGTTTCGATATTGGTCTGTAATTTTTAACTAGGTGCTTTAGACCACTTTTATAAATTGGATTCACAAAGGATATTTTCCAATCATCGATAAAATCACCATTTAATAAAGATTTATTGAAAATGATTTTTAATGTGCTACAAAGTGACGAGGCACACTTCGAAAGTAAGAGCGGGGGAATTTTATCCACTCCAGCCTTTTTAGTTGAATCGAGTTCAATTAGACCCTCATGAACATCTTGGTCTGAAAAGCAATTTAAATTAAATTCTATATTGGGGACTATGTTTGAATACCAATCGTTTATATTAGAAATAACATTTCTGTTATAATTCGATTGAAAGTGCTTTGCAAAGAGATTGCAGGACGATTTGATGTCATTAGATTTTTCACCGTCGAGTTCCATTGCAATTGGAAGAAAAGAACTTAGTCGTTTAGAATTTAAGAACACCCAAAAAGATTTGCTGTTCTTTTTAATATTTCTTTCGGCAAGACTTATGTGCTGATGATAAAGAAATTCGTTTAAAAAATCAAATTCTCTCCGGAGTTGAAGAAAACGAGTTCGATCCTCTGATTTGCCTGATTTTTTCGATTTTTTCAATGCCTTATTTTTAACGTTTTCTAAGTTTTTTAATCTTTTATTAAACCATGGGAGCTTAAAAGAAGATCGTTTTGTTAAAAACGGGGACAAACTGATCAACGCCGTTAAAAATAAAATTTTTAAAAGTGGTATACATGTCACTAAGGTTTATTGCAAAATCTATGTTCCCAGTCAATTGAAATAAAGAAATTATTTAATGCTATGAAGTCGGCCTTCCTGAAGTTAAAGTTAAAACAATTTTCAGTTAAGCATTCAGAACTAAATTCATAAAATTCAAAAATTACATAAACTGCTTTATGATGTTGTTGATTAATGACTTAAGGAAAATCAGATTCATATAAATAGTATTTCATATCATTATTACAAAATATAAGATCTAATTTTCGACCTAAACAATTTGTAGAATAATTTATTTGAAATAAACCTAACGAGGCCAGAGAGTCGACAACTTCAGTCTCTATGTCCGTCGTTACATTAAATGGGACAAGAATTTTTTCTTCATTCAAGAAACACCAGTCTACGTTACCAATGTTGAAGTCACCTAACACACATGAAAACTGATCAATTTTCAAACCTTTCATCACTTCTATTATATTAGATATAAGTTGAGCATATAAATGAAAACTACTATGCGGCCTAATATAACTCACAATAAAACAAATTTCATTTTTACTAGAGCTGACGTGCACACAGAGCTGATCAAAAGGTACAACATAGATAGGTTACCATTGCAGGAGACTGCTAGAGTATTTGCCTATCGATCGAGTGTAATCTCTTAAAAAGTCGTATGCCACCAACATCAAGAGCAGAGGACAAATGTCAACACTACCAGAAGACATCAATAATGCATTCCCTAAGGTTGCAGATACGTGAATCGCTTTCTAATGGGGGTTTTTTTTTGTTTGTTGTTTCTCTATGAATATTTTGAACCAAAAAACCTAAATATCACATGAAATCAATAGCCAAAAATCGACAGTTACCTTCCTTCTGTTGGGATCGAACAATGTCCACTTTAGCACTCAGACTAGATACGAGTACCGCTCGATTCAACTAACGTCTATCTCTTTGCTGTAACAAGTGTCGGCTGAGAGCCTATGCTATACGATAGAATGAAATTACGGATATGGTTTCCTCATGTGTTGCATTTGCTGGTGCCTCAGAACGTGTTCCTGAGCATTAGCATCACCACAAATAACTATTTCCATATTTAGCGTCACAATACTCTATAAGTACAGTCACTGCCTTTGGTGGTGGAGGTGTTGAATCGAAAGGAAATAAGCTGGCGCAACGACGAGGGGTTCCACTCTCCATTCATTCCATAGTTTATAGCTAAACATAGTTACTGAGAGGATATTCCGAACAATAAGACAAGTTCTACGCCTTTTGAACCGTTCGTTATAGAGTACAGTGATGCAATGAATACTCCCAAAACCATAGACGCGCTTATTCCACCTCCATAGCTCCCCTTTGGATGTTATGTGAGGTTTTGTATGCTCCACGGAAAGCCTGCTGTTGATGAGTGCAGCAGCAGCCTTAGAGAGGTGCGAATTGATTTGAGTAAATATCATTGAATAAGACTGGAATTTTCCATCCGTTATTCTCATTCACCTGGAAAGTAGGCGGAAGTAGTACAATCTATTGGTTGTTCCGATATATTATTTTTTTAACCTTTTTACCGCCAAAATTAAGACGCCTTCAGCACTTAATTCGAAGTCTCACCTGGGATCTTTTCAGACCCTTAAGATCTGTGACTCTTAGGCCTTCCGGTCACGACAAGGTAGCTAACATTACCTGGAGCGAAAAAATAATTTGACCATCAGTTGTCGCAATTCACTGTAGCCAATTCCAGCCAATTCTACATCACAATCATGACGGTAGCTTCAAAAGAGTGCTTCTTCGCCTTCTTTAGTAATTTATAGTGGAACATAAAGCTCTTCAATGCTCCTTGTGGAAATACTCCTTCAAAAGAAACCTCTCAATTGTTATTCCTCTAACTAATACGTGTATACTCGTTTCTTTGGTCAGAAGAAAAATTACTTTACTACTACTACACAAGTACCCGCTGTCTCCACAAACATCGCAAAGCTTTCTTTAGATTCACATTATCGACTAAACCAACCGCAACAGTTTTTCCCCACTAATGACTTCAATAATATACTTAAGCCTTTTCGCCTCTCACTAACTTTTGTGTTAGTCCAAGACGAAGTAATAATTTCATATTTACTTCCCGCCTATTTGCCATATTCTCTGCACTTAAGTCCGCCCTTCTAAATTACTTCAATAATAGCCCAACAATGGACTTACATAAACCTAAAGTCGCACGAAATACAGATACATGTTACTTTGGTGTCCATAACCTAAAGTTGCTAAATTGCAGTATTTTATTCCCGATGTCACAGCTAATTGTTATGGCCACACCATAAAGACCTAGCTAATTGCCGCACCATATTTCAGGTCGGTTGCTCGCTCTCTTTGTGTAGGTTGGACACAAAGTTTTCGGCATAGGAAGAACCGAAACGAAGGACCAGGCGACAGGACACAGGCGGCTGAAATTATTATTAAGCTTCACAACAGAGCATTCTATAGCTATTGGCACAAAGCCAACATTAACGGACCAGAGACCGTGTTGAATGTGTAACTTTTGATGCAATTAGCAAAGTGGTGATACAAGTTAAAGCGTTAGCACAATGTATGTGAGTCTTTGTCTTCTTTGGAGGATGATGCTATGTGTACACCTACCTAAAACCGCGGCATTTGACCTTGTGCCGCCTCGAAATGCTATAGTAATTTTGCATGTTTATCACGAAAGTTTTTCACGGAACTGGCTTTTGCAATATTAAAGCTTCTGCATTAGGGGTACTCACAGCATTTTGTATTTTTCTTTGACACTGAAAGCAAAATAAGGCGCCCTTTTGCCATCTCCGACAACCACAAATTGATAGATAATTGAATGTAAATTGGGAAATTAAACGTTGACATTAGTTGACATTTCAATCAGGTCCTTCGTATTAATTATGCATGGGGGATTAATTATTGGACCGCTGTCTCACTATGATTAACCGCAATTAGTTAATCTATTCAAGGAAGTCCAGGTAGTAAGATTAATTTGCAAATTTGAGGCAATTATAAATTTGGAGTTAACAGTAAAGTTAATGGGCTTATTTAGGACCATAAAATATCCATACTATCCAGAGGCGTATTATTGATTATCGGGGGCCTTAGGCGAAATCAATTTTGGAGGCACCCCCAAGAATTTTTTTCGAGTAGGAAATGTTCTGGATTTTGATTGGAAAGGATTAGAATGGATTGTTATGCTAAGAAAACTACACTTCATAAGAAGTAGCGTGGGGTACGTCGTGATAAAGCTACAACAAGACATTCCGGCCGGCAGATACCAAGAAAATACCCTATCTAATCGATTTCATCATTGTTCATTCCTTCTCCAGTTATGTTGAAATATTATATGTATATTACTTTTGCATGCAACTTTCTCATTATTATTATGCAATAGTATATTGCCAAACATCATCAAAGTTAAGCTGTCAATTATACAACCTCATGTTAACTCTGAATGCAATTCATCTTAACCTTTTTGTTCACTTAATAAACTGAAGTCATTGGAGTAGTTGGCCGTACTTTATTTTTTGGTAGTCTCGTAATTTTCTACAGGTTATGGGCCCAGTCCTATAAGAATTTAAAGTAGTACCAAATCATTTAAATAGAATGACTACCTGCACTGGAAAAATCCCACTTTTAAATATTATTCTACATGGAAGGCTCAAATGGAGGCTGTACTGCACAAAAATCGGTTGTTGCAAATTGTGCAAGGACTGGAGGAAAAGCCAACAGATGCTGCGAAACTTGAGCAGTGGAATATGAAGGACATGGATGCTAGATGTGAACTTATCATCTCATTGGAACCTGCACAAGTTGAACTAGTAAAATCGCTGAAGACATCGAGGGAACTTTGACTATTTTTAGAGAAAACATATGATCGAAAAGGTACTCGTCAGAAGGTATTCAATTCAATTTAATTCAATTATAAATCGACAGCGAGAAATGAGAGGAGCTGTTAGCTGTGCTGTTGTTGGATGGTTTACCCAAGAGCTACAAGGACATTCAAGCTGCTTTTGATGCGTCAACAGATTTTCCCAAGATGAATGTACTACGAGCGAGACTTCTGGAAGTAGTACTCTCGTACATTTGAGCGTAAAGATGATGCTTTGAAGGTGAGGATTCATAATTGCAGTAAAGGAAGTACTCATTTGAAGTACTTTGAAGTACTTCATTGCCCTCACCGTAGTCTCATGGGAGGCTATTGTCACTGCTAGACCCTCCGCCTGGAAAATACTGTTGCGGTTCGGAAGTATGTCAAATAATAGTTCTATTTTTCACCACAACTGTCATCGTTGTGGTCATAAAGGCTACATTAAGAAGGATTGCCGTGTTAAGCTGCACAAAGAAAAATCTAGATTAGTCGAGAATTCTGCATCTGATTTTGAGGAAGGATTTATAGCTACCGAACTGCATGATTGTACTCTACAAAATCAAATGCTAGTATGGAAACCTTCATGCAATAAATTCTAAATAGAATGGAAAGCATGGTAAAAAACAACAGAGCTATACTAGGAAGAATCTCGTTCCTTGAGAGAAAAAGCAGCAAAAAGCTGCATGAGCTGCAACACCTATAACTAAAACTAAAATCCAACAAAACTCATATCCGAAAGAAATATGTGATATAATTGCGAAAAAGAAAAGAGCTAGAAAACATTGGCAACAACCAAGAGCGCCCAGCGACAAAACAACACTGAATAATCTAAACAGTAAGCTTAAAAGAACGATAAGAGAATTTAAAAATGAGTTTGTTAAAAAATACGAGTACCTTACTAATCTTATGAATGATGCTAGTACCGAATATTCACTCTGCAAGGCAACAAAGAAAATGAAAAGGCCAATTGCACACATTCCACCAGTTAAAAACAGAGAAGGTAACTGGGTAAGAAACAACCAAGAAAAAGTGAATTTATTAGCTGAGTATCTCGAAGGCGTCTTCCAACCATATGAAGATAAAGACTGTCAAGAAACGGAAGAATTGTGCGAAGAGGAGAGACATATTCAACCGGTAACGGTGAAAGAAATTGCCAAAAATATACAAAAAGGCATCAATACTAAGAAAGCTCCAGGATTTGACTTGATATCAGGGGAAATCCTAAAACAACTCCCAAAAAACGCTTAAAAAAACTAGCACTGATTATGAATGCTGCATTCAGGATAAATACTGCACCTAGCATGTGGAAAGTCGCGGAGGTAATTATGATATCAAAACCAGGGAAACCACCTAATGAAGTCACCTCCTACCGCCCCATATCGATTCTGCCTATGTTGACCAAACTATTTGAAAAGATGTTGATTAAACGTCTGCATAAAGTGATTCGCTAATCCCAAACCATTTAGTTTTAGAAATAAGCACTCCACGATTGATTAGGTGCATAGAATAACTGATAAAATCGAAAAAGCCAGTTCGTTTGCTTTCTCATTGCCAGTTCGTTTACTTTCTCATTCCCTGGTATGCCTTCGTGTTCAGGGATCCAGCAGAGTTTTGCCTTGTGCTGTGTTAGAAGAACCTTCAGCTCTTCTAGACAGCATTTCACAAGCTTCGATTTTTTGGCTTTCGATGAAAGGGTTATATCGTCTTGTGGAATTGCCCTCACCGTAGTCTCATGGGAGGCTATTGTCACTGCTAGACCCTCCGCCTGGAAAATACTGTTGCGGTTCGGAAGTCTTACTGACTTGATATATCCAGCGGCTCGGAGTAGATACCCGCACCTACGCCTGTTTTCATTTTGGATCCACCGGTGTATACCGCTGTAGATTGTGTATTGGGTAATATACCGCTTTTGCATTCATTCTTATTCGGGTAGGTGCTTGAGAAAGGTCATTTAAAGTCTAGGTATGGCCTGTAGCCAGCAGCACTAAGTCGTCTGCATACACAGTCGCTTTGATACCGCTGTTTCTGAGTTGTAGAAATACTTCGTTTAGAACAATTATCCACAGAAGTAGGGATATGAATCTACCTTAAAGTGTACCTCTGGTGTATGCTTCTAACCAAGTTCAACTATAATATGTCTTTTCTCCAGTATATTAACTATCCAATTAATTAGGGTGTTATTGAATATTGAGATTTATTGAGGTTCTGCTAAAGGCTCCTTCCATGCCTAACAATGCGGCTAATGTACTCGTATGTATACTCTTTATCTTTCAGCGATTTCTCTATTGAGCCGACAACACATTGTATCTACACTTTTACCTTTAGTATAAGCGTTTTGAGCTGGAGTTAAGTCTCCAGGGTTTATTTTGCTACGAATGTACATATATGTTTGCTAGACTTTCGAAAGTTTTCAGAACAAAGGCGGTAAGACTAATTGATCTGAAATATTTTGCAGAAATGTGACTTGCTTTACCGGCCTTAGATATAAAGAACACTTTAACTCGTCTCCATGTTCTTGGAATATAGACCCAAATAATAAAGTTTATAAAACAATGCTTCACGAGGTATATAATTGAATGTTCTAATCTCAAAGCTCATTCAAGTTGTCAGAGTTGGTGAAGAATTCGACTATATACTTGACTGAGCTACCAGATATGTCTTCTGCTTCCAGATAGAATTCACTTATGTAACGATGACGTGTTCTAATTAGACAGTCACAGTGACATAAGATATGTTCTTCTGATTCTGCGTTTCGTTGCACATTCTGCCAAAGTTATCTTGCGCTATCCTCATAGCAATGAGAGGTTTTTTGACTCGACAGAGACCTGTGAGAAATGCTGTGACTATTAGAATCTGACTCTTGGTTAGCTGTAGAAGTTGTTTCGTTTTTTTGTGTTTGGTATTTGCCAAACAGATTTTGGTTTGTCTGTTATCTTCAGTTTCCATCCAGTAATGATAAGCTTTTTCTTTTAGCCAGTTCTTTGTACAGCTTTTGCCGTACTGACTGATCTTGTAATCATAAAGCTTGATTCAGCAGGTCAGCCATTTCTTTTCCCTTATTTCCGCTGTGTGCTGGCCAATTGAGATGTTTGTGCTGTCTAGCGTTATAAGTAGTTGAAGGCAGACCCATATCTAGTTTGTATGTTATTTTGTG
This sequence comes from Pocota personata, assembly GCA_963082735.1. Lineage (NCBI taxonomy): Eukaryota > Metazoa > Arthropoda > Insecta > Diptera > Syrphidae > Pocota > Pocota personata. The sequence goes on from OY720429.1 coordinate 209,827,889, forward strand.
AGCCTTAATTACTAATAGAGCGGCCTTGCTAAGATATAAATATTCTTGTTGAGTATAGATCTGTTTATATTTTTTCTACCATACTTCTATGCCAAATATCTCGGCTTGGAATACGTAGTTATATTTTTCCATCCAGCTTCAACTTCTTCATCTGTCTTTTAGCCATCCATGTACCATACATGAGAATCGTTAGCAAATGCAGGTTTGTTCTGTCCGAGTCTACTAGTTTGGATTTTGAGTCATCTTCAGCGATGAACATGAACCAAAGCTTTTCTCTCTTTATATGAAGATGGAGTGGAGGTAGGTTTGGAATAACTTCCAGTCCTGTAGTAGGAGTAATTTTGACTACACCTGTTGTGCATACACAAGCTAGTCTTTGAAATTTATTGAGCCTATCTTGTGTAGACCTCTGTTTCGTTTTACGTGACTATACTGGTGCTGCGTATATGACAATCAGTCCTGCTATCTCTGTGTAGACCCATATCATCATTTTGAGGTTTAAGCCATAATTTTTACCAATGAGTCTTTTGCTGATCCATATTGAGATCCTGGCTTTGTCTATAGCTTTTGTGAGGTGAAAATTCCAAGCAAGTTTTTCATCAAGTGTAAGGTCAAGGTATTTGACCTCCTTAGAGAATTGTATCGTTTCACCAAAAAGTGTGAATGTTAAAACTTTTCGTTTTCTTTTTTTTTTTGTAAATACAACTATGGTGTTCTTTTTTGGGTTAACGTTAAGACCGAATTTTTGGCACCAGTCAGCAACTAATGTAGAGATCCGAGATTGTTTTTTCGAATTGACCTCTGATTAGTATCGCAATATCATCTGCGTAATGGGAGAAAAGAGTTCATGACCCACATTATTTTTCCTCTGCCAATCCTCTCTGGTTGGTCTATCGATCCTTCTGTGGAGATTATGTCTCTTTCTAACAATTGCTTCCTAAAACCTGCTTGGAATTCATGCAGGATGTTCGCGTTTTTGACCCAGTGAATATGCCTTTTCAAGACTCCAAATAACTTAGCCGATGTGTTTAGAAAGGATACTTACTTAGGTGGCGCTACAGTCCGGGGTGGACCTGGACCTCAACCAACAAACCTCTCCTGCCAGCCCGGTTATGAGCCAGCTGCTTCCAGTTGCGCACGCCAAGTTGGTTAAAGTCTCTCTCTAGTTATACAGACTTGTAAAAGATTGTACCTTCGGTGTTGGCTTGTGAGTTTCGTACAATGCTTTCAAGTATAATGTTAAAGAGATCACATGATAGCGCGTCACCTTGTCTAAGACCTTTCCTGACATTGAACGACTTCGATGGAGCAACGAGAGTTCTCCATCGTCATCCTGCATAAACGGACAAGTTTGGCAGGGAAACCAAGACTCGACATGGCTCTATATAACTCGTCTCTATACACTCTATCATAGGCAACTTTGAAATCAATGAAAAGGTGGTGCGTATCGATTTCATATTCATGGGTTTTTTCCAAGATCTGCCGTAGTGTGAATATTTGGTGAATGGTGGACTTACCGGGCCTGAAACCGCACTGGTAAGGACCTATCAGGTTGTTGACGATCGGTTTAAGACGTTCACATAATACGGCAGATAAGATCTTATATGCGATGTTGAGAAGACTTATACCTCTGTAGTTGGCGCAGTTCAGATGGTCTCCTTTCTTCAGGATCGGGGAAACGATGCTGAGGTTCTATTCGTCGGGCATGCATTCTTCCGACCAGATTTTACAGATGAGCTGGTGCATGCTCCTTACTAGCTCATCACCTCCTGCCTTAAAAAGTTCGGCGGCAAGGCCGTTGGCTCTATCAGCTTTGTTGGATTTAAGTTTAGTTGGATTTAAGTTTAGAATATTGGACATCATCGCCGTTTAGCAGTCTGCTGAAGTGTTCCTTCCATATCCTCAGCACCGACTGCGATTCTACTATTATGTTACCATTTTCGTCCCTGCTGGCTTCTGTTCTGGCTTTGAAACCCTGGAATGTTCTTTTTACCTTCTGGTAGAATTTTCGAACATCATTCCTGCAATAAAGCCTCTCAATCTCCTCGACCAAACGCTTCTCATGCTCCTTTTTCTTCTTTCTTAGAAGTCGATGTTCCTCTTTTCTCCTGTGCTCGTAGAGCTCGTGAGCAGCTCTGGTCCTTCTACGCAGCGCCGCTTTGTACGCCTCTTGTTTTGTTGCATGTACTTGCCGGCATTCGTCATCAAACCAGGGATTTCTTTGTGGTGGCCGAGAGAAACCCAGTACATCGGAGGAGGCATCTCTAATGGCTTTCTGGAAACGCTGCCACTGGTCTTCTGCGTTTGCTGCAGGCGGCATAGGACTCAGATTGAGATTGAGGGAAACTCGATCGGCAAAGGCTCTGGCGCTCTCTTGCGATTGTAGCCATTCGACGTCAAACTTCCTCACAGTATTTCGTTGATTTCACCCCGTTCTAGATATTCGCATCCGTACCTTGGCTACAAATAGGTAGTGATCCGAGTCCACGTTAGCTCCTCGGAAAGTCCGGACACCCAGAATACTGGAAGAGTGCCTTGCGTCGATCGCAATGTGATCGATTTGGTTGACGGTTTTTCGATCAAAAGAGAGCCATGTCCCCTTGTGAATATCAAGACGCGGGAACCGCGAACTAGCTACGACAACGATGTGGTGTCTGCCTCTAATAACAAATAGACGCTGTAGCAATCGCCGTAATAGATATCACAGTTTTTCATCCTTCTTTTGCTCGGCCCATCCCATCGCACTTCTTGCATGGCGGTAATGTCTGCTTTACAGAAGCCTAGGGCCTCCGCAAGTTGTTCGGCTGCACGTGGTTTGTTGAGGGTCCGAACATTCCACGTGCAGACACGAAGATCGTTGTCCTTTTTACGTTTGCAAGCGTCGTCAACAGTAAAATCATCCGTATCCGAGGCTGTTGGTTGCTTCATAACCATATTTTTTTTACGTGGTAGGGAAGTTAACCCGACGGCACAACCCCCAACTTGGAGGACCAGATCTCTTTTTTTGTTTAACCCCTAGGACGAGGGGCCGGTTACACCGGTGTCAATAACCCACTTCGGGGATATGAGAACTGCCGTTGACCCATTAAGGGCTCCTCCGCCTCCATCTCTTTTCCAATACCCTGACCCAGTATTGAAAATCCTTACAGACCTCAGCTCCAAATACGTCGAAGTAGCTCAAGTAACGTGTTCGCTGGCCTGTAGACGTCACCGTTGATTCCATCGAGAGAATTCTTCTGCCGCACGTCCTCCTTCTAAGGTCCTCTTGCTAGACTCCTGAGACGCATATTTCAGCCGATCAGATCAACAAGAGATGCCTCGTCCGGTTGAATATATGTATGTGCGCTGAAGTTCACCCAGATGTGCTTGCGCAGGTCCGAGTGTTCAGCTGCACACAATTCGCCCGACTCAGCATACGCTCATCGTTAGTTCACTATCAAAAGATAGCTATCCAGCGGGCACCACAGGGAGGTGATGATGCGATTTTGCCCGCTGTTTAGGAAGATATGCCTCTATTATAACTTGGGTCACCTTCTTTGTGAAGCGGAAAGATAATTGATTTCTCAAAACAATTTGGTACATTGCCTCCTGGTGCCTCACCACTTTTAGAATCCTCAGTTTATTCGGAAGCCAAATAAGGACAAAACAAAAGAATACCTAAGAATGTATGTAAGTTCCTAAGTACTTAAGTCAATTTCACCAAAAATATAGTAAACAATAACCTATACTATACAGTGCATACTCGTATATATAATTTTTTCAAAGGAAATGCATTAAGCTATCATTAAATTGTCTACAGCTTTGAATGAATGTGATCCCATTGGTTGCCCAGAAACTCGAAATGTAATACATTTTCCAATTACAATCAGTCAATTTAAAATACGCTTGCTACTTCAAATCCTTGCTCAAAAGATAGAAATCCGACATCATCAACTCCTGAGATACATAAAATTGCTATTCTCCTTAGATGTACATACGGACAAAAACAAGTCAAAGTAATGTACCTACTTCCTTCAACGTAATTAAATCTATGAGAAAATCTACATCCTACGAACATACTTTTGAAAATCAGGCTCTGTTGTTCGTAATACATACAATTCATTTTACCAACGAAGTACAGTCATTCTAGTAAATACATCTGACGAGAGCCAGGAAATGTCGACGCATTGTACAAGTAGAAGTGCGATGCTACAGTTGTACAGTATTACATTACTTTCTACTGAACCATTCTACTGAGCATTTCCTCTGTTCGTCTTTTAATTGTGGAGATACTTTGGCCCACGCCACATGCCAAGCGCCATGTTGCAAAGGACTGTTTGTAGGATGGGCTTATGCTATCACACATATCTATTCAAAATATCAAATAATAATTTCTCTAGATTGTGCTCCTTGCACAGTTCTATGCAGGCATAAGACGGCTTAATTAATTTTTTAGCACTACTATCCAATTTGTGTTAATTAATTTAGAGGAGTATTAGTTGAAGGACTACTTGTATAGAGAGGATTTCATAATAAAAAAGGTTCCTATGAAAACTAGGTTTGTTAAACGCACATCAAATCAGGGTTTGTTTGGTGCGTGCATTCACTCACAAGTACAAACAAAAATAAACCATTTAAGGAGGATCGCACTCACTTGAACGATTTGCGAAGCATCGTTACTTCAAACTATCAAAGTAAGTTTAAAAAAACTGCAGGTTGTCAAATCAGACAAACTATACCTAGTCAAATCATAAATACTGGTACACGCATTTTTGTTGATAACAGAAAAACGAACAAGTATTTTTTGGATTTCATTTGAAAATTGTCCATTGCGCGGATAAGTGTGCACTTCAAGGACTCAATATTTGGGTATCGAGTAGAACAAGTCATCGCATCTAAAATAGACCATAGCTAATAATCCAAATCATTGAGGTTTGGATTGTTTGACGGCCTGGCAGCACTTAAAATGATGAGAAAACGAAGTTAGTAACGATTGGTTTGAGTGATAAATAAACAATCACTGTGGTCTAGGAGATAAGCGAAGTGGACGTCTTTTTTTATTTTTGTGCCCTTTTCATTTAACTTTTATGGTAAGCAAGTCTTCATGGGTTTAAAAAAGCACCGATAGAACTTTTTTTCCAACATCTCAAGCGGCTGTTTGAGAAATACCAGTTTGGCCAAAACAAAATTTACAATTTGGATGAGACCGGTGTAACAACCGTACTCGAATCTCCAAGGGTAATCGCATTTTTATTTCTCTTAAGAATTTTACTATAACACTCATAGTTCTTGTAGGTAATTGCTGAAAAGGGAAAAAGAACTGTTTCCCAAGTTGCGTCCGCAGAAAGAGGCAGCTTGGTCACAATGGTTGGTATTGTCAATGCCACAGCGAATCACGTTCTGCCTGCCTATGTGTTTCCGTGAAAACGCATGAACCCCAATTTCATGACTGGTTCTGTAACCGGATCAATTAGTCTGCTCTCAGACGGCTGTTGGATGAAAAGTGAAATATTTCCAGAAGTATTGGCTCATTTAAAACAATATAGTAACTGTTCTAAGTAAAAATCAATACTATTATTACTTGATAATCATAAATCTCATATCAGTCTTGAATCGATCATATTTTGTCGAGAAAATGGAATTGTTATGATGTCTTTCCCTCCACATACAGCATAAGCTACAACCTTCAGATGTATCCATTTATGCAGGTTTTAAAGCGCTATGCAAGAAGTCATTCAACAATTTCTTGGTTAACAACCCTGGCAAAGTTATTAACATCAGTGATATGACATATCTCACAAACCAACCGTTTAAGCGGTCATTTAACCCAGAAAACATCATATCCGGATTTCTTTCAACCGGTATATTTCCGTTCAATGACATTATATTTTCCGAAGAGGATTATTTAGAAGAACACGCTACAACTTTTACTCAAGAGCCGGTAGCAGCGGTATTTGAAATGGAAACTATAACCGAATTAAATATTCCAATGACATAATCAAATAAAGACACCGTTGTTATGCCTGAAGATATATACAAAAGCCCTGAAAATTCCCCATCAGGTAGAGTAGTTGACCAGATACATATAACACCGGAAGCACTTCGCCCTTATCCGAAACTGTCTAAAAAGAAGAGTCGCGTTAATGCTGGAACTTCCAAAGTCTATACAGACACACCTGAAAAAATAAATTGGAATCAAGGATATAAAAACTAAAAGCAACAGCAAATTGCCAAAACCTGTTTTTGGAAGACGAGTTCTTGACAGTGAATCATCTTCTGACGATAGTGAAATTAGTCTTGAGGACAATTCTGATACCTTTCAAGTGTCTACCGATGAAAAAGAGCCTCCATCTGTCCAATGTAACCTATTGAAACTCCAATTAAAGTTTAATCCGACAATTAATGACTTCGTACTTTTGAAATTCGCGACCAAGAGCAAGAAGATATTTTACTACGTAGGTTTCCTTCAGAGTGTGGATGAGACAAGTTCCTTGCCTTACACAATTAAATATTATTGCCGCCAAAGGTTCCAAAACTGCTTCTTCGAACCAATTGTAGAAGACATAGGGTTGGCTTTAAGGGCTGATATTGCAGCAAAACTGTCGTTGCCCTCTGATCTCCCTAGTAGCTCCAAATCAAGGCCAAAAATTTATTTTAATGTGGACTTTGAAGAATTTGATGTTCGTTAGTATTGTAATATGCGAGCTACGGCTCGAGTAGATAAAACAATATTCTGTGAAATTATTTCTTTATTTTCTAGTCTATAGAACAATTCAGGTTCACACTATACTATTTTTCGCAATTCTTTTCTTACAATGTCTCTTTCCTCTCAAATCACTTTATCTCCTTTCAATTACTTAATTCACTAATCCAAACTAATTACTTCTTCTTGTTAACTCTCAACTTTAATTTTATCACAAAATTACAACTTCGCCCATTATCACTTTTCTAATCTCTTCGCCACAGTTTAGAAACTACTGCTCCTTTTTGATCGCCATCTGTCCTTATATAGCAGAAGTTTCTGATAGCCAGAAACTTCTAGCAAATTCTTCGACCACTGGAACAAGAAAAATTCTTATGTAATAATTCCAAGATGACAATCATTTCGTGCAGTTATAATTCTCTCTTGTTCTCTTTTATCCGCGATATTATCCGAGCTGTGGTGACTAATTTCAGACACGAACCTCAAACGAAAAGACACTTCGGAATTTGTTGCCTGTTCGAGGGCGTAGTTATTATGCTACATTATGTTACAGTATTATTTATTGTTATTACGTATTATTATTTGTTACTTACTAAATATTTATGAAGTATCTTTTTTGTTTTGTTTATTTGTTTTTTCTTTCTGTTGGTAAATTTATTTTGTTATTTAAATTCTACGTCCTTAAACTTAAATAAAAGTAGACTGAACTAATAAACAAAGATTGCTGTGCGTTGAAAATAAAAAAATAATTATTTGTTGAACAAAAAAGCAATATAAGTTGTTTTATTATTTTAAAAATGTTGTCAAATAATCGTGTGTCAAATCTTCCTCCCTCTGTCAAAACCTCCTTAGGCAGATGGCAAATCCTCCTTCATGGTAGGAGGTATTGACACTTTGTAAGGTTTTAGAAAAAAACCTTAAAAACTCTGTTAAAAATATTTATATCGATTAATCATTAATGCTTTTATATTGCTAAAATGATATTGTAACTTATGTAAATTTTGAAAATTTGAAATTGTATTTGGATTTTAAGATATTTCCAAATGTTCGTTAACGTGTCGAAACCTCCCGACCTTACCCTACCACAACATGGTTTACAATATCGCCCCACTCCATATTTACAAACAACTTTTGTGTAAATCTTTTCGTGTTATAACTTAGTATGCATGTCACTCATTGAATTCAGTACCAGTTTCATGATGAGTGTGTTTAAACATTTTGCAGTATTTACGACATGACTAGGTAGTTTAATGAACCTCAGTGTGCGTGTCCTATGCGTTTTAAATATGATAGTTTGAAGAGATTATAGTTTCTCTTTGAGCAGCGTTCCTAAGATCATTTAGATTTATTTTGTTGGTACATCTAAATGAATTTGAGATTATATAAGAGTAAGAGTTCAAAAGATTTTGCAAAACATAAAACTTACTCTATATACCTATATGTACGAGTATGTACCTATATGTACATGACCGAAATTTTTGAGCCTAACCCTTAATTTGTTGTTTGTATTGGTACATATCATATTTACATACATATGTTCAAATCCAAACAATTCTTAGAAAATCTGCAAACTGTTTATTTAAATTTTCGGATTTCTTGAGCGCTAAACAAGGATTTTTTGTGTACATCCTTCATCTGTCCCTAAAGAAAACTCGCACTACTCGTACAGTCCCTTTGGTCTTTTTCGACTCGAAGTGGATTTGTTTCTTTAAAATTATTAGACAAATGAGTTGATAGCTTTTTTTCTAAAACTAATAAACTTGCATTTTGAGATTTTAACCACACGATGTAGGTACCAAGAAGACTTGGTATTCTCAAATTAGTTAAATCAAATGTCGTGAAATAATGAAAAAACACAGATATGTAATTTTTCATCGGACATGTACATGTATGCTCATATAAAAAGAAAAATATAACCAACAAAAATCGTGTACATAATTAAAAAAATACCTCCTTGGTTTACTTTAAACCCAAGGGACGGTTGTATCACTTTTTTTAACCCAATCGGAATATTTTTTTTCTTTTACATTACACTTGACTAAAGAGATATAAAAAATATATGAACGGAAAGATTGGTTTGGATCAAAAAAGACCCAAGGGATGACTGAAGGATATGCATCGATTCAAAAAAAAAAAAAACTTTAGCCACTATTTTTTCCAGTCTAGATACGAAATCAAATACATTTTACAAAACAAACAAAATCGCATTGCTCAATTAAATAAGATTTCCTTAGAAGTTTCATTTTGACTGCCTTTCATAGTCATTGAAGAGCTCAGAAAGCCGATCTCTCCACCAATTCAGTACAGTGTTATTAATTTTGTGCTTTATTATTTTAACTCAAATGAAATAAAAAGTATTAAAAATTTAAATGAAATTTGTTTACTGTTTTAAGTATTGGACTATGAATATATATAACAGAATATATCGGTTAAATACCCCCCACTGGAGTTTTTGCAAACTTCGATTCTTGTGAGGTTATTTTCGATGACCTTTTCCAAGTCTGGGGATTGTCTGCATAGCCACGATCTTTAGCATAGTCCCACAAAAATAAATCCAACGGGGTCAGATTACATCTTTTGATGTCGCCAAATCCCGAAAATAAACGGTCGGGCAACTTTCGTGCCAAATTTGCCTGTGTACTCGTATCATAGCGCAGAGAAGTCATCGGCGTCAACTTGTTGATTTTCCACCACCCAGTCGGCTCATGTTCTGTACATTCCTATTGTCTGCAGGTTTTAGTTGTTGTATAATGTAGACCTTATAGGGATGAAGATGTAAATTCAAGTGCAAAATACACCAAACGGAGCTGTATGAACTGACAATTCCTCACAATGCTTTCAGTAGATCGAGCATTACGTACAGGCCTTACGATATCACAAACACTACCGATTTGATTTTGGTGATTATGTTTGGCGACTATAACCACCATTTCAAATCATGATACACATATATAACACTGTAATTTTTGTAGTTAGATGCAACAATTTTAGTGCGTTGAACAGCGGATTTTGAGAAATCTATTTTCTCGAAAACGGCTTCAACGAATTTGTCAAAATTTGATACTTGAGTTACAGTGGACATATGCCAACAGATACAAGGTTTTTGCCAAAAAATTCTCATAACGATAATTTACTTATTGATCGGTTTTTGAAAATTAACTCATCCTCAAATATTACTCAGGCGATTTTATTCAAAATCGGTATCTATAAAATATTTGAGACATGTACATATGCAAGGTCATGGCATACCAAGTTTTCCAAAATTATCAATATTTATTTAACCGAAATTTAAAAGACGTTTTTTTTGAGAAAAAAAAAATAATTTTAACGATTGTGTTATTTTTGTGTGGATCACTCTGTAATTTTTGAACCGTTTAACTTACAGAACTGTTGTACAAAAATAGTAGGTGGTGGATCAAAAGTAAGCAAGGGAACAAATTTTAAGAAAATATTTGTGTGCGCGGGTCTTTGGGGGCACAAGAAACAAAAAAATATTTGTATACCCCAACAAGTGAGATATCAAATTAAAGCTGAACTTCCAAGGAGTTTCTTGAACAGAAAAACTCAAAAATTTGATCATTGGCTGTATGTCCCTGCCTATAATGCCGAAATTATTAGTGCGACGTGAAAAGTCTATAAACAACTAGCTGACCCGGCGAACTTCGTTCCTAAATTTCATTAAATTATAAATGTCCCTTTCGAAAGTCGAGCCTCTCTTTTGGAATTAAATTGAATTCAATGCATTTTATTTACACGAAAAATGGATTTCACATATTTCAGTTCACTGCAACACTTTGTGATAAATAACGTTGTTGTCCGGTGAGTAAACAAAGAATGCAGACGGCTTTCCGATACGCGAACATGCCACGTACAATTATCCGCGCCAAAACCAAGGAAATTCGAGATTAAGCCCACACACTTGCATCGATTGGCCTTGCGATTTGTTTATTGTTATGGCGAATGCGAGTCGAAAGGGAAACTGAATGCGCTTAAACTCGGAATTCTTGGAATGAGAACTTACTCGCCTTTGAACTTGCCTTTGATTATGGTGGCTAGGATGAGGTTGTTCATGAGTTTCTTCACCGTCAACCTGGTTCCATTGCACAGTTTCGGTTGGTTCAGACTGCGCAGCATTATGATGACAGACCCGACTTTGAGTTGCAAATTGTGCGGCGGGAGACTGGGCACATCCAACGAATTAAAAATTCAATTGATTAGTCATTTGTTACGCAATCAACCGATTTGAACGATTGCAGTGTGGCCGCGATTTGATTTTGAATAATGAAATTCAAATGATCGACGTCCTTATTCTTCGCAGCTAATATCGCGCGTTCACTCAGCCAATCGTGGTTCAAATAATTGCGACCGATGTTTGGGATCACTTTGCTGATGAGTTCTTCCTTCGATGATGTGAATTCACAAAAATTCGCCGGGATCGAAATCAGGCCAGTTGCAACATCAATCAAGACTCGGCCATTCGCAATTGAAAACAGTTGTTTTGAGAAATCAGCGTTCTGCAACGCAACTCGCATGTTCGTCATCAACTGTAGCTTCTTTACGTATCGCGAGAATTACGATAATTTCAGGCAAGCGTTGAGTTCATCGCCGGCCAGTGCCTCCAAAGCATCTTGCATTGTTCCGCAAATCTTTCATTGTTCGATCAAGCGCCTCCAATGCTCACTTATGTGCCATTGTGCATTCATCTCAGATGATAATTTCGCAAGTTTTCAAGACCTGTGCCATTGCAGAGTTTCTTGAAATGTTGCATGTTGGTTCGTCATTCATCTGAAGATTCAATGGCAATTTTAACGCTGAATGAGCCATCCGACCACCGTCCAACAACGTGGCTGCTATTCCAGAAGAGGCTACTGCTAGCGTGATGTCGGATCTTGACCGAATTGAAGCCAAAATCAACGAAATGAGGAACGTTTTGCCAGTTCCACCGTTTCCGTCGTCAACCGCCTTAATCAATGTGTCGTACACGTTCTTTTGCTGGGGATTCAACAGTGAGACATTTGTGTGAACTGTTTCTGTCAAAGCCTTTCGATCGAAATCTCGTTCGCGCTGCAAGTCTCGTTTAAATGCATCGTGCATCGAGCGATTGGCGGCTGGCATTCCCAATTTACTCAACAGACTGCCGCACATGAGCAGTCACATGTCTTCGATCAATATCAGCACCTCGTTGCGGATCTCATCGTTCATTTGAAGTGCGGGATTCGATGTCGTTCTTCGAACTCGATGCAAAATATCGTCAGCCATGTCGTCCTTGTATTTGTCCCACAAATTGAGTGCGCTCGATGGAAAGTATGTCGAGATGATGATGGCGAACAATGTACGAATTTGAGTCGCAGGCGCAGAAACTGTAGAATCGGCGAGAGTTGCGTCCCAATGGTTGTCATTGTCAAGCAAATTCATCCGCTGACAGGCTTCTCGAAATGTGGCGCCACCACACCGTCAACAGTCCGCAGGTTCTAGAATGAAGTTAGACCACGTACATTGACTAAAAGCAATCGCAAATAGAAGCAGTCATCATTTTTCGGATGTACAGTATAGATGCGACCAAGTGCATCAGTTGAATACACATCCGCGTATGAGGCAACAGCTTGCCCTTGTTTTTGGCGTTGGAATTTTTTGGACGACGCATTCCAAGTGTAATAGCGAGGCATTTCCGAGTAGAGCAGCGTTATGGCGAACGAGTCACTTGCGCAGGTGAAGAAGAAACTGGTTAACGTTGTTGCTGGTGACCGCTCGGTTTGCTGAGCTGCATTCTCTTCCGTGAAATATACGCATTAACCATTCTCCAAATGAACCACCAAATATAGAACAGTCGGATGACGTTCGTGCATCGGGAAGGAAAAGATTCTCCAAATCGCCTCATTGCAACTCCCAAAAATCGCTATGTCGCTTCATTTGTTGAAGTCAAGGGTCTTTCATTAAGTGCTTCCTACCTTTAAATTTAAAAAAAAAAGTTGTGTGAGATATCATCGGATTTTTTTTTTTCGTTTGAAAGGCCTATCGATGCCATTATGTATGGAATATAACATCGTTCAAATGTCCACCGCGGCTTCTCTGGGTGGAGCGCATCCGAAATGTCCAATTTTCCATGACTCTGGCGCATAAATCAGGCTGAATTTGACCGATGGCATGGGAATTTGACTGATCGAATGTTGGCTTTGAGGGTGCTGTGGTTTGTGGCCAGTTCACATCACCTCCACCTGAGATGACCATGCCCTCGAATCGCTCGTGCAGAATTTCCAATGTGGCGTGAGCTGTGTGGCACGTAGCGCCGTCCTGTTGAAACCACATGTCGTTGGTGTCCATATGATCCAATTCAGGCCAAAAGAAGTTGGGAATCATCGACCTATAGCGCTCGCCGTTGACGGTGCTGGCCTGGCCAACGTCGTTCTCAAAGAAATATGGACCGATGACGCCGCCAGCCCAAAATCCACACCAAACAGTGACTTTTTCGGGATGCATTGGACGCTTTTGGATCTCATGTGTTCAACCATTTTGTTTGTTCACGTACCCATTCATACAAAAATGGGCCTCATCGCTGAAGATGATTTTTCGATGAAAATTAGGATCAGTTTCCAACTGCTCCAGAGCCCATTTAGCGAACACACGTCGTTGTCTATGGTCGTTTACTTTCAGCTCCTGGGTCAGTTAAATTTTGTATGGGTGCAGGCCCAAGTCACGATGCAAAATTCGCCAAGTTGTGGTCTGCGAAAAGCCGAGTTCTTGCGAGCGACGCGAAATCGACTGCCTCGGATTTTTCTGCACACTCTCACGGACAACGGCGATGTTTTTGGCAGATCTTGCCTTTCGTCTACGTACGGGTGTTGGTTGATCATTTACTGAAACAGTGGACTCAAATCTATCCTCTCGGAAGGACGATTATGGCGACTGTAAAATGGGCGAAGCGCGCGGAACGTTGCTGAACAGAACACCAATTTTGATAAAACAATTTTATTATTTGCACGTGTAGTTGAACGCTATATACGTCCACGGCGATTTGACACAACACTGAATAAATGACAGCCAATTTGACAGACGTAGCTTCAACAATATGGCCGCTATCAACTGTCAAAGTTCGGAAGTCCCTATTGGAAGACCCTGTACTTGCAAACGTATTTGATGAACTTCACCGAATTTCTGTATTCAACATAGATGTGCGTTTTGAATACTTTGGAGAGAAGAGGACAATATGGAACAATTCAAGTGTTGTCCACCAAGACATCTTTCCCTTTCACTTTCATTGCGACTGTTCTGCTATTGTCATCTGGTTATCGCCGCCGATACAATGGGTATCCGTCGTTGCGAGTGATTGTCTCTGCTGGAGTGAATGTGGATATCGCTTGGAATATTTAGTTCCGACCATGCATGGCGAATCTGGATTGTAATTTCTGCGGGACACATGAAACATCTGCGTAGTTACGACTTCGTACAATTTCGGGTCGGCTTCTTGATCGGGTATTTCGACGCTAATGATTGAATCGACATTCGGACATTTTTCCAGACATTCGGACATTCTCAATCAACCAAAGCAGAATGTGGGCGTGCGGCAATCCTCGCTTCTGCCATTCGACCGAGTACACCCAGCAACGCGGTTGTGCAAAAACATTGTGCTTAACGATGAAGTCCATCATCGTTTTGATTTTTTATTTGAAAACTCGTGCAATGATGTCGTGGCGGTCGCTCGAAGTTTGCCCGGGAAGTAAGACCTGCATAATTTTTGGCCATTTCGGATTGCAGGTGAACATATGTCATTGCGGCCTGCGTATATTCCTGAATATGCCTCGGGCTTCCAACACATGTCGCTGGAAGAATTGTCAACCGGCCGATTTTTGCTGCTACTGCATCTCCACCCAAATTGATGGCATATCTCAAGTGGATGTACTATTCCGAACGCAATTCAGTTTAATTGAATCGGATGAAATTGAGGCGTTCTGTTTCTATCTTGACGTATGTATGAACATGTCGGCGCAATACTGTTGAAACAATGGGCTATATCTTAACAGATGATTGTCGATATCCTGGCGAATCATCAAGCGATGTTCGCATAGATGAATGCATAGATGTTCATGCTGCTGACCTTCTTATTTATTTCATGGCCTGAAAGATAATCTTATTGTTAGTTACAAACGGCAAATTTTTCTTTTATTCAAAAATGAATTGCTGATTAGTCGAACGACTAGGTGCAATCCCATTCGGGATGACGAAAGTCAGTCCCCCTGGGATGCTTTTTTTTAGAACGGGTTAAAGTCCCTCACTATTACAGAAGCATACCTCGCGTACTAGCTCTGCAATGTCGTTCGATGATGATTCCTTCCAGAGAACCCCCACTTCCAAAAAAAAAAAAAAACAACATGTCAGTGACGCTACTCCGCGATAAATTTAGATTTTTTGATTAGTGACGGTCCGTCGATATTTTCTAAGGAAGATTGATCAGTCCATTCTTAAGATGGTAGATATTTCAATCAATTTCCTAAAAGTACCACACAATTATAAATAAAGTTTAACAGAACTCATCGATTTTATTCCTGTGTAATCAGTGGTGTCTATTTCGTTGTATTAATTTAGTCTCGATATCGATGAAATCGATATGTGCTTGCTTGGCAAGCTTTGGTTTCGGATTACCTTCGCAAATAATCGTTTAACTGCTAATTCATCAAATCAATAACGCGAAACACGAACTAGTAATCCAATCGTTTATTTAATTAGTTTCACAGTCATTGGACATGGAAGGAAAATGTAGTTCCTGATTACCTTATTCAAATTTCATGTAACTTGCTGCTAACATAAAGGACAGAACTGTCTAGCATAAGAAAGATGACTTGCATAAATACTACGACGTCATATCTTAAAGCTAATTAGATAAAAAATGCTTTCATCATATTTCTAAATATACGTACTCGTAACTTCTAAATCATGTCAATCATCGCGGTCACAAAATGCCATATCCATTGGATTCACCCTTTGACAGGCAAAATGTCAACAAAAATCAACCAGCTATCTTATTCCGATTACAATTTCCTTCGCCTTTTTTTTCCTAAATAAATTATTCACCATCCGTCATCAGTCAGAAATAATGTGTGTGTAAATTCTTGCCACCCATATGGGCCCATCCTGCCGCCTATTACTCGGTCGATGCGTCCCATTATTTATACATCAAAATATTATGTCACTTGGTCTTGGATCTGCTCGTCGCCAGTCATTTGGAAACACTTGTGCACTACGATACACGGAATACCCATCAGCCCAGCAACCAGTGCACTTATGTAAACGTTATAGGATAACTTCACAGCATCAATATACATATGTATATGTGTATGTATCCCTATTTCCATCTCGAGTTGTATTGCCTACCAAACGATGTGATGATGATCATATACTCGTAATATTCATCTTTTTGCACTTATACAAGCCAAGAAGAGGATGTTGAACATCCTCCTCGGCATAACCAAAGTTTGCCATAGTAGGAGGGTGGTAGCTTGTAAGCTATCTTTGTCACATTATGTGCACATTCAGTGTTATTGGCATTCGAACCTGAGGACCAGTATTCGGATTGACACGTAAGTACAACATAATTGATGACCGTAGACATGCACTTCCTATCTGTTCATGACGGGGTCACTGAATAGCAATAGTTTGGGTATGTTTGTGATTCTTTCAAAATTGCCTTTTGGTCAAATTCGGGTAATAAGAATGGAAATTTAGACTGAGTTAAGAATTTGAGAGTAGTTGTTGCTATTGTAAAAAAAAAGTAAGTAAGGACCATACATAGTAACTTATGTTTGATGATTGTTGGAACAGTTTGAGCTGTCAGATCGCATACACCTAGGAGGCGATGGGCAATGGTGACTTGTCTAGTAGAACACTCAAATGTCGCTTTGAGGTTTTCGGAACATCTGTAGAACACCACCAGCTACAACTTCAAATGAACCAACGGTTGGAGATTCGGTATTAGTGCGCAGTTATCAATTAAGCGAACTGCTCGTCTCGGTATGTTATCAAGTAGATGATAATAATATTTAGGGGCCGAGCTACACCCATGGGAACAATACCTAAGCTGCGGTCTAACTTGTGCCTTGTATAAGAGAAGGAGCTACTTCGCTGTATAGTATCTCTTTGGTCGCCGAATCTGCCATTTTGTGATGTTGGATATGTGAGTATACTATGTTACACTCAAGTTGCCTTGACATTCAAAAGACGCATGTCACAACAGCTTAGATAGAGAGGGTACTCCACCATTGGGATGACCTGCAGCCATACAGATAAGGTACCTTCGCTCGAGAAAACCTCCTGTCTAACGTCCATCTGGTAGAAACAACGTCCATCTCCGAAAACAATATTTTCACAATCAGCACCAAAGTGGCAGGACTTATTGTTGTAAAGATATATTTATAAGCCACCAATCTCATTATGGATAAAAAAAAATACTTCCCCTGTACAGTCAGCCCATTCTGCACGTTGGAGATTTCTGCAGTCATCATAGCCTATGGAGGTAAGTAGCGAGCGATGTAAACGGCGAAGTACTGGCTGACTGCATCGATTGCAATAAAATGCATTTAGTTTTCGTTTCTAAAGATCAAGGCATATTCCATTCGAGAGGATGGCCCCGGGAGTACAATGCTGGTTTGTGTTAAACAATCTTGGAAATGAACCCCTCCTAGAATCCAGAATAATTCTATCGTACTTTCCTCATAGTCAGCTCCGGTCCGTTGTAATAGCAATTTTCATCCAAGTTCCGCTTATCAACTCTGCACTCAACTTCACTGGAATTTTACCTGTCGACAGTTCAGTAAAGACTTGAATAGCTGCATCCGTTTCATCCCCGCAAAAGAATCCAACTTCCAACGATAACGACACAAAGCAAAGTTTGGTAATAGCTATAGCTTAAAAGCACATACCTCGTGGATATAGGGAAGAATATATCCCTGGATAGGGTGTCGAGAGCACATTTTATGTAAGGAGTTCGAGGGAAGTGATAATCCTGAAATTGCTGATTACCTGCTCAGATCTCTTGATCAAAGTCGCATTGATAAGTGGAAAACTGCGATGCAAGGCCTGGACTTTACCCCCTTAAGTCCCAAGGCATGGAGCCTAATGAGAAATGGGAAGGTGGAAACATTGTTAGTTAGCGATGGAAATCTACCTATCAGCCCCAATGATATTGGCAACCGCATACTTAAGATGTCGCATGCACGTTTATTCAAACAGCAGAGAGTCACAATATGGAAGAATCTCAAGAGGAGAAACATGGAATACCCAGAAATGTCATCACATTCAAGCACTAGAAGAAAAGAGTAGCAGTTACCTTTTCCTCCTCATATTAAAGCAGATGGCATTTTTGAAGCACGCTGACCGAACACTTAACTTTGGTTGGCGTCGATCTACTTACGAATTATGGAAGCAGGTGAGCTCCTTAAACCTGGAAAATAAATTGAAAATTGGGAATATCGGCTAAACGCTCTACTCAATTCCTATTACAATGTATTGAAACGTATTATTTTCAACAGAATCAACCCCATAAGATACAAATAGAATCATAACGCCCAAGCTCGTTTCCGAAGCGATGGCAGTTGCATGGACCAGGTACTGGCACTAACGACACAAATCAAAGCAGGGTACTAACAAATTCGAAAGATAGATTAGGCCATATGACACGGTATGAAGACATGGCCTAATCTACAAGCTCATGAAGATTATATCCTGCATAAGAGAGCTCACCTCCACAACAATTTTGCCTAATTGGATACTCGTATATATATAAAGTCTTTATAAATGATAATAAGAATGACAGGAAAAGCTGAACAACGGATTACCGCAAGTATCAGTATTAGCACCACTTCTATTCAATTTATGCATTCACGACCTCCCTCCGACCGTTTCCAAAAAGTTCGCTTACGCAGATGGTATCGCTATAACCACCCAACACCAAAATTTAGCAGCAACCAAGCTTATCTTGACTTTGAGACTTTGAATGTGTACTTTAGAGAGAAACGAGTATACCCCAGTATGTATGAGGTTTGCTGCTTTCAATTCAATTTCAAACGCCCGCCAAACAAACTGAGAGTGGTCTTCAATTGCAAGATTTCCTGTAAGTTCTGTAGGGTGCTATCAGGCCCAAAACTAAAGATCTTGTTTTCCGTTAACACTAGTAGGTCATCGAATTCGAGTAGAAATAGAGTTGCTGAAAGTATAGATCCTTGTGGTACTCCAAGGTATCGGCGAATATACCATCCACCACAGCTTGAATTGATCTATCCTGAAGAATATTTTTCACCCATCCACGAACCTGTTCTGGTAGTCTGTAGTACACCAGTTTGCCTACTAGGGCTATGTGCCAAACTGGATCGAGCAGTTTTGAGATGTCTAGGGTAACAAATCTTGATTCTTCGTCAGATCTACAGTTGAACTGCTCCTGCAAAAACCATACTTCCCGTCGCTTATTACCTCGAGTCCCTGCAGACATTTAATTATTTCCGCTTTATTTTATTTTTTTTATATTGTTTTTTTTTTTTTTATTAAAATAGGTCTAAATTTAGAATGCACTCGCAGGGAGAATTGATGGCTCTGCGAATACCGAATCTAGATCCAAATTGCGTGGAAACATTACTCGTACAAAGAGATCGGTTTTTTCTTTGGGCATTGCGGCTAATGATCCTTCCTCTTTCACTAGAGACTGATTGAAGTTATTGGTTATCACTTTTGCCATTGATCGGAAAGGCCGCGTGCCAGTGGGGCAAACTAGTAGTAGTAATTGGTGTAATTGTCGGGTGTACTGCTGATATGAAGACATGGTCTAATTTTCCCAGAGGGGCAGACATTTAGGTGGTATACGAGTAAATGTATGTGTTTCCTAATTTGTTGGGGTTGTCGGGGATTCGTGTGGGCGCTTTTATAAATTGAGTGACATTCCTGCTGATGGACATGAACGATGAGTTTCAGCTATATAATATCGAGTTCCATCGATTCCTCCCTTTGACTTCACGGAACCTGTAGCAAGATGTGGCGGATCTAACTTAACTAATTTCAATTTTCCGAAGGAAGAATTACAACAACGATATCTACTTAGGCCTGTACATTAATATTAACAGCGGAATTCGTATCCCGTATCTACTCCAGGGAGTGTATGATGGCTATAATTTCAGCTTGAATGAAACAGGCGGTGCTTTTCTACAGCCATTGGCTGTGAACACTTCTACACCCTTGCCGATTTTCATCCTATAACTACTTTATACTCATACTATGCTCGTTAATTATTTTAGATTCCTCCTGTGCCCTACTATAGATCATATCGGACGCATTAACTCAAAGCATTACCTATCGTTTCGTTAAGATATGAACAAGACTCTGTGCAGTTATTGGTTTTCATCCGAGATGCAGGTGCACTCGTGATCACACAAAGTAGCATACATCCCTAGATACATACTCGTATGTATGCATGTGCCTTGAATTTTCATTTCTCTTTGACAATTGCAACTCTTGAACCAAACATCCCTATGACTGCTGGTAGTCAACTCAATCCGGTAAACAGACATTTGACTGTCATGTATGAATAATGTATGCATCTACGAGCAATTGCTGGCAACGGAATCCTTTCTAGCAACAAGTGAGCGAAAGTGCTGTTCACCTATGATAAAACGGAAGGACATTTAAGTGGAAGGTCATTAAGGACATTACTGCTTTTTAAGAAGTCAATTTCTTTCAGAATCTCCTTCATCTCAATCAGTCATGACAGATTCTTTTACCATCAGTCAACGTTAGAAACTTTAAGTACCATGCCTCCCCCCACCCTCCTTCAGCAAAAAAATAAATTAATTAAACTGCACTGCATGTACAATATGTTATTTGAAAGGAAGGTCGACATTTCGCTTAAATCCACGTCACATCCTCAAAAGATATTGCCAAGCTCAAGGTGCGATTCCACCAAGGACGCTGTTCCAGTAAATCTCATCCATCTCTTATATCTTTTCTTATTTATAATTTCCCCACGCTTCGTCCGCGCCCCGAACAAGGTCGTTTGAATGGAAACCATTTTCATTCATTTTTCCTTCACATTTTCGCATTCGGAATTGAATTGAGAGAGGACGACGAACAAAATAAATGAAAAACATTTCTCTTTTTGTTTTATGTAATTAACATTTCAGAATTCACATGGAATTGAGGACTTTGCCAGAACTGCCACAACACCGTAGTGCGGCTCCATTATGTGCATTGCAAACAGGAGGAGAGTGAGTGCATTTGTAAGATGAGCATTTTTTTACGTTCATTTGAAATGTGTTTTGCGGCAGGGAATGAAGGCGAAAGGAATTTTCTGAATTTTTTATTTCTCTCTCTTTTTTTTCATCCTTTCAGGCTAAGCGAAGAGGAATTTACTTCAGTGCCGCTGAAGCTGATGCACACGATTACTGGAGCTGAGGGGTGACTGGAAAATTAATAAAGTTAACAAAAAACTAAAATGATTCTGAAAGGAAGTTGTACCTATTTCCTGTTTCTGTTGCCATTCTATCTGTTTGTTGTTTTAAAACGCACAAATGTTGGAAGTGTAGCAAATATTACAGTTGAGAATTTATAGTTTATTACAGAGAAATGCACGAGCCTTGAAAAAAATCCAATTTTCCACAATCTGCGCCTCAATGGAATAAGCGCAGATAAATTAAAGTTGACGCCGTTTTAACAGTTTGCCTTTGCAGGAGCAACCGAATCCTGTGGTTGCGGTGTGTGGGTGTACAGATTTGCGGATTGTGTGGAATGGAAACTATTAAAAAAATGTTAAAGGCTTTTCAATTCAACGACAGAATAGAGAAAAGAAAGAGGACATTTTATCATGTGTGGTGTAGGGATGCGTGTACTCGTACCTACCTCTGCGTTTGAAAATATATGAAAATTTAATTTCAAAGATGTTTAGGTAAAACGATTTGAATGTTTGGAGCAATACATACATATGTACATAGGTATGTTAATTGTTATTAGTGACAGAATTAAAACTTTGAGAGCTGATAACGCTATTGGGAGAAGACGGAATAGGTATGAATCAATGGCGTGAATAGTTCTTAGTAGCTGTTATCCTATTTAAAATAACTTCTACAGAAATAGCTTACTTTTAGTTTGCAGAATATTACAAGAATTTTATGAATGGCATACATACATATGTAGCTTTTTTACTGGGAATGTAAGAAACACATCAGTGGGTGTATCCACTCCAACTAATCGATGAGTAAAATTGATGAGTGAAATTTTTTTCTGATAATTCTCATCAAAATGCGAGCATTGGAGGCATTTTGTACTCATCTTACTTATCATATTTGTATACTCGCTAAGTGTTTAATAAAGAAGGTGTTAAAATAAAGTCCCAAAAACCAAAGTGTACGCAACGAATGAACTATTTACGGATATACAATGGTGTTCAGAGAAATAGCACACCCCATCCTTTTTATACTAAAGGCGTCCGTTCTTATGCAAACGTGATTTAATATTCATTTTTCATTTATTTCAAATGTGTTTATTGAGTTCTCAGAACATAAAATAATATTTATATGTATGTACAGTAAAAAATAATATATAATAATACATAAATTAATTGTTCACAGAAATAGAACATAATGTTTTAATACCTAAAAACCAATTTACAATTTTACCATTCCAAAAGCTAGTATTTGGTTGGAAAACCAATACTAATTTGCATCTTGATGGCATACAATCAACCAGTTTATGACATCGTTCAGTGGGGGTGCAGTACCAGGCCCGTTGTGGGCTTTCCCATAAGAGACTCAAACTTGATGGTTTTTCGCCCTGAATCTATTTCACTATATCGTTCTATAGGGTTAAGATCAGGACTTTGTGGCGGCTATTCTAAAACGTTTATTTTTTGGTCTGCAAGCCATTGAATTGCTGATCTTGCTTCGGGTCATTATCTTGCACGAATTTCCATGCAAGGGGGAGAAACTCGTCGCAGTAGGGCTCCATATGGTTCTCAAGGATTTCTTTGTATTTGTATTGATCCAAACGGCTCTCTATTTTCACAATTGAACCAACGTCGTGCCAAGTCATGCATCCCCAAATCATTATGCTGCCACCTCCGTGTTAAATGGTTTTGATCGTGTACAGCGGGTTAATTCATCGCTGTACAGAACGTGGTGGTTTGTTAACATGAACCCTTGCAAATCTTAATCTTTTCATTTTTTTTTTCTCCAATACAGGTGGTTTCTTTCTTACGATTCGTCCATGTATTGTAGATTAGCCTCTATAACTGCCGATATTTCAATATTATATCGATCCTTAATTTGGTTTATGATTTCACCAGGTGTTAAAAACAATACTTTTTACTGAAAAAAAAATAAACCAAGTCTCAGTAGACGCTGCATTATTGTGTCCATATGCCCAGTGACTAACCTTTGTAGGAAAATGTCTGAGATTTAAAGAAATGTAGGTATCAAAGAAATCAACAAAGAACAAGAAGAAGAAATCAGAAAAGAAAACGAATTTTTCTGTCTATTCTCGAACCCGAATGTCAGTACATTTGAATTTAATACCTTTAATCAGTACAAATCGGTGCATTATATACATAGGTATATACACATGGCCCTATAAAAAGCAAGTGTAGGTTTCGTGAACTTGTACATTCATATCCTCGATTGCAGCCTGAACAGATGGGCAACATTTTTCAAATAAACTGGAGTTTGTGGGTCGCAGTTCGAGTCGAAATCGGAACTTACATGTAATACACTTTTATGGGCTGACTTTCAATTACAGTAGAGCCCCGATTATCCGGGTTGATCGTGACCGGGTTAAACTTCCATAAAACTCAGTTATACATATACCCTTTTTCAAAATAAGTTTTATTTGGTGATATATTTGGACTTAAATTTGTTATTTAGTCGATTATTATTATTATCTATAAATTCACAAAGTGAACAATTCAATATTAAATGACTAAAGATTTATGAAATGAGTGCTCTGTGGACTCATTCTCCGAATAGCGATGATGTAAAATAACAAAATTTAAATATCAGATCTTACAAACTATATATGCTTACAATCCGTCTGAAGCGGAACCATACGATATCATAATAGCCCATACTCCATCTTCAAACCCACCCGTAATAAAGTGGGCGTGGTGTCTACTCAGAAGACAATCCATTGGTTACCGAAGATCAAAGATCCTGGTGAAATATTTACAATACGACTTAATTATCACCGTAAACAGCTTTGAGAAAGCAAAAGTTTTTTTTTAAGAAAAGGCCCCCCAAACGTGGGCTTGAAGTTATATAACGTACGGCATGTGACTATGTATATATTTCGTTATTTTTTAGAAAAGGCATTTTTTTTAAAAAGTGTGGGCGAATTTCAGAAATTTTAACTCCTATATTGCTTCAGGTCGTGAGAAGGTTACCAAATTTCATTTTCCAAGCTCAAAATTGAAGGCCCAAAAATTGGTTACAAATATTGATTTCGAACAAAATCGATAGGCTGCTCCCGAGAAACACCCAATATTTAAGGACCAGATAATAAGTAAAATAACGGAAAAAACCTGGTACTCCAACCGATAGCTTATACCCTCCATAATTTGATTTTGGAATTTGATCAAAATCGTTGGAGCCATTTCTGAGAAAGTCGATTTTTTTTTTGTTTCAAAATCCTTCATTTGTAAAGTTTTTGGTTTTAGAATGGGTTTAGAATGAAAATTTCGATTTTGCCTCGAATGGTGACCCCAAAGACATCAGACATGAAGTTTGAAGTAAATCCATATGGCCTTTTAGGCTGCAGTCGTTCATACAGACAGCAGACAGACAGACAAACAGAATTGAGGGAACCACTTTTTTTTAGTTTCCTTAGTATAATAAGGTCAAGTTTGATCAAAATCTCGGAATCCAGAAAAAATACTTGCCCTTATACGGAAAAATGTGATGTGATTTCTAATTGTATTTGGACGTGTTCCGCAATTGTGTCTAGTTTTTCTTCAATATCAACTGGCAAATAACTTTTTATAACACATTACAAATATTTCATAAATAAAAGATATAAGACGATATTCAATATTTTATAAAAATTCCAGTTTAAATAAAGTCCACGACTGGGCTGAACGTACTTGCATCTATGATACATACATGTAAGTTGTTCATTTACAAATCATTAGTAGATTTTTATTTATTTTTTTTTTTTTTCAGAAAATACATCAAACAGTGAAAAAAAAATGCTGTATAATTTTTCAAAACTTTTTATTCCATGACTTTGTATGTGCCAAATATTGGTTGGGTATAGAATTTGAACAAAATCACCCGAGTCATAACCGAGAATGAGCTAATTTTTAAACACCGGTCAATAAGTAAAGCACTGTTGTATGTTTTGACAAAATCCTTATACGTCATTCTATAGTACATGGATATATGAAATTTGATTAAAATCGTTACAGCCGTTTTCGAAAAAAAGGCCTAGAATAAAAATTCTGATTTCGTCTCGAATTGTGACCCCGCGGAACCCAGATAATGACGATGAAAAAGAATTAGTCCAATCGTTGAGGCTGCAGTCGGCCATAGATAAAGGCAAACTTACAGACAGACAGACTTACATACAGAGAGGCAGTCGGAATTGAGAGACTCACTAGTCGCCCTTATAGGAGCAAGACAAAGTGTATCCATTAGAATACTACTGTATCCATGTGGTAAAGTTGGTGCCAAGGGCAAGCAGTGGAAGAAGGGAGAGAGGAAAAATAAATTCACAGAACATATGTAGGTCAGTGGATAGGCAATGCCTACAATCGACAGTATCTTGTGCCGACGGATGAAGCAAGCGATTTATTGCAGAAGGACACTTAAACAAGTGTTTATATTTTTTTGGCTGTAGGGCGACTAGATGTTTTTAATCAATATCGGCGGTACTAAGTGAATTAACGAACTGAGGTGGGAAGTTTCGTAGCAGTGGCTGCCAAATTTGTTTCAATTTTCTAAAATTCTATGTTCATAACTCTATTGTTTTGAATGCGAAAATCTCGAAAACGATGCCTTCTATGATGCGTTATTACGATCGAAACTTAAATCCTCAAAATTCTGTACAAGATTGATGCCGAATATTTCCAAATTTTCGGAAACCCAGGCAATCGCTTTCGAGTGCAAAAACCTCAAAACAAAATTATTGCAATAAAAAGTTTAGATTTCGAAATTGTTTACAAGATCGATGCCGAGTTTTTAATAAATTTCCAAAATTGTAGGTACGCAATTTGTTCAAAGGTTCAACTTTACCAATTAGTTAATGGAAGGCGTGCGGTAAACGAACAAAATTGTGCGTTCGAAATTTTCTTTGAAATCATCTACAAGATCGATACCGAATTTTTCAAAATAAAATTAAAAAGTGAAGGTACGAACATTTTCATAATGTCTTTCCTTACTCCGTAGTTAATAGAAGCCTTTTTCAGTGTTTTTTTGGTGATGTGAACTCTATACATCGTGAGCAGATACTAGGTGAACAGTTTTAACAGCATCTCTAAGAAAAATTGTAAAAATTCTTGTCCTCTGCGTGATCCTGATCAATAATGCAACGACTTTTCCTGAATACCTGGCTGCTGTAGAAACCTTAACTTTTTTTTTTAAACTGGGTCAAGTGATATAAATATTTCGCCTTATTGTCTCTTACTGTGACAGTTGTTTTCACGGTTCTGGAACTTACAAGTTAAAAAAAGTAACAACGGGAACCTTTTTTTTATATATATATTTATTTTGCACGCCAAAGGCGATATGGAACGAATACCCTTAACTTATTTCAGGTATTTGAAACTCAGGTGGTATTAAGTTTCAGTAAATTCTGTTCAGTTGTCTGTTCGTCCGTCTGTCCGTCTTGCCGTCTATCTGTCACAGCTTCATTACTACTGAACAATTGGATGGTGAAGGTTGGAATTTGAACCAGAGAAGAGGTTTTTAAAAGTTCAGAAACAGCAAAATTTTGGAGTATTTTTTCGATCAATTGACTTATAGTATAGTGAAATTTTAAGAAATTCATTAGTAGTGCCACCTTTCAAAAACTACAGGAAAACTATTTTCATTTTGATACCATCTGTAGGTTTTCTAAGAGTGTATGCAACCATGAGTGATAGACAAGATGGCATCCACCGTCCGCCATATTCTTTTTTTTTTTCTGAACAGCCGAATATTTATTCTCTCTCACTCGTGATAATAAGACAAATCGTTTGTAACATTTTATTTTTAATAAAAACCAGTACATTCGGCACTGGGTGGTAAAATATTATGTTATATATGTAAAATATAGGAGTATATAATGTCCCCCAAAAGTGATGTGGCTTATTTAATGTATGCACGAATTGTTATTTTTTTTTAAGCAGGCATATCTGTGACGAATTTTAAAATTGTACTGCTTCGGGTCTTAAGAAGGTCATATACCAAAATTTAATTTTCTTAGCTGAAAATTTATGGCTAACAAAGTGGTGACATACGGACGGATGTACGGACATGGCTAGATGATGGCCAATCTTCGGCCTTAAAAAAGTCCGGTACATTCTCTTCTAACCATTTTTGAGTGGTCTTGGCCTTGTGACCAGGGGTGCAGTCCTGCTAAAATGACCACGGCTTATTTTCAAAAAGAGAATGGTTTAATGGCTTTACTACGATCTCTAAAACGGTATTCTGGAACACTTTAGCCGAAGTTTTGATGCCTTTTTCGCAAAAATGCAGTGCAGAAACCCCATCATAAGAGACACCCCCCCCAAACCATTACGTACGCCGGGTGGTGACCTGGGAATCATTTGTGAAGCTTCTTTAGAGTTATGCGCATAAACTTTATCGTTTTGTTTGTTGAATTTTTCTTCAACAGTAAAAATTTTCTCATCGGTGAATAAAATTGTTCGATGTTTTTTCCTCGCGTACCGTGATAGCAGTTTTTTTGATTTCCGCTCTCTATTTTTTTTAATGCCACTGTAAGCAGATGTTCTGTAGATCTGCGTAACGCTCCAAGGTCCAAGGTCATCTTTAATGATCCTTGAGATCGTTTTGGAAGCAACACCTATAACCCATCTCACGCGACAACACTTTCTGCTTCCGAAGTGGATTCCGGCGAATTCGAGCAATCACCGCTTTGACAGCATTTTTTGTTCGAACTGAACGCGGACGCCCCGATCTTTGGCGGTCATTAATTCCTCCGGTTTCTGCGAATCCTTTAATGGTTCGGTAAACAAAAACACGGCTAATTTGTAACGGCAGCAAGGTTTTTAAAATTGACTTCCCATACATCCAGTCCACATTTGTGCAACGCAATTACTGCAATTCTATTTTCTTTATCTCCCCATTCCATGTTGACACTTTTAAATGATAGCTTAAACTGAATTATCATTACAAGTACAGGAGCCAATTCAAAAATTACCTTAAAAAAAAATAACGACACTTGCTCTCCCAAGTGAATAATACAGGGTGTTTCTATATTTATGGCTAGTTATTATTTTTCTATATTACAAGCTATGTACCAAAATTAATAAACCCTATGGGATGGGGTATAAAAGATTGAGGACAGTGCGTATGATGCGCGTATTGTAAAGTATAATAACTATAAGAAATAACAATTCAATAGTATCTACTTGTTTTATATGTAGTAATATATTTACAACTATTACTCCCGAACCCTCGGCATATTAAGCACTTTCATGACTGGCAGTTTTTTTTAATCACTGTCTGCCTGGTCCCTGCATATTGGCTTAGAGTATCTTTTCACTATATCGCTCAACATATCAAGTCTTAAAATACCGATATACATATATACATACATTTATTATAATATCTAGTTACAATGAAAAACGTCACTAAATTTGCTACAATATATCCTTTTATGTATATAAAACCAACTGACTGCCCTACGGTATTCATTAATTTGCAGAAGTCATTCCATCAGTAATAGGTCTTAACCACAGCATACATACTCGTATGAGTGAGTGTTTATATTTTCTAAAAGGTCTCGTTATTATCAACCATAAACTAAAATAGACTAATCCTTCGGGACTGTTTATCTATTTTGTTTCAATATTTGATTTTTTGGTTTAATGCCAATATTTGCATATGAATCATAGTCCCATAAATGCAAATGCATTTGCAAAATGAAGTTATTCCAAAATGCATTGGTAAATAAATTAAAACATCCGGAAAGAGCAATCTCTGGCCTGATAGTGGTGGTCCTCAAACCATTTAATGTTGCACACATGAATCATTAACCCATATTCCCATCCACATGTGGCCAAATTTTTCTAATTTTTCTCACATCCCACCAAAAGCCAATTTTGCTTGATTAAAATAGAGACAGAGATCGAACACGCTTTATGAGCTATAGCGCCTGTCATGGTAATTAGTTTACCTAATTTCGTATTACCACTTGACAATGTTAAGCTAACATTTTCACTGTGACTATATTTCGGTCATGCTTTTTGCTATGAAATTAAATTGCATTGTTTAATGTAGAAATTCTATTTGTTGAATAGGAACATCGGCTGATGAGAGATAATTCCATTCTGCGATGGGTGAAATAATTAATTGACATTAAAAACAAAAATTGTGGCCGAGAGTCATTGGTTGCGTACCCACAAGCGCCATGCTAAATAAGTACCATTTCCAATGGGTATATTGTTTCAGTGAGTGCTGTTGTTTGATAATTCTACTTTTGATAGTATTTGTGTTTCTGCCAGACAACAAGCATAGATGATTCATTAGAGTCGTGAATTAAAGCAATGCTATTTTAATAAAACTTTGGTTATGGATATGTAATGGCAGGGGCTGTCCTCAAGGTGTCGTTCTCTCCCCCAGTTTTATGGTGCATGGGAGTCGACTCTCTGCTAAATATTCTCAACAACTCGAATATCTACGCTCAGGTATACATGGATAATGTTGCCATGCTTTCTACGGAAATGGCAATTGGAATGGTCTCACTGGTTATCCTCCCAAAACGGAGGTTGTTCTCTTTACGAGATAGAGGAAATTGGTGGGTCTGACTCAGCCAGAGCTCAAAAGTGTCACTGTCCGAATCTCTAATAAAGCTAAGTAGATTTTTTAGATTAGATTAGTTTTATTAAATTTGCATGCATTGAACAAAATTTACATAAAGAAAGTACTTAACTCTATCTTGATGACATAGTTTAAAGCCATCTGCCAAAGACTATCAACCTTTTAGTACAATTTTATCAATATTTAAGTAATGTTTGCTATTAAATTTTAATTTTAAAATTCTTCTTCAGTTACCATTCTTTTTTAACCAAACGTTGATTCGCTGTATGATACGAGAGCTTTCCATTTAATAACTCCCTTACTTCCAAAGCAAAGTCTTCTTCTATCCAGGAATGTTGGACTAATTCTCAAGAAATCCACGATATTCTCAATTTCTGCTAAGTTGCAGATTGAGCAGAAAACTGGAAAATCCTCCCTGGTTGGCACGAAGTTAAGATGCAATATCTCTCCTTTAGCACGGAAAATTAACGAGATTAATTATATGGTATTAGAATCCTTAAAGTAAATAAATTGACTTAAGTTAAATTGCAATGTCGTATAGATCTCCATATAGATTGATGTCTCTACTTTCTCGATATAGCTGTCGAGAATCCATGCATCTAAATGAGATAGGAAGTCGTAGAGTATCCCCTTCCAACAGTCCGAGAATTCGAGTCTAAGTTAAGGTCGTATCCATATCTTTCCATTTAAAATCTCCTTATACCACAGACTTCGAGTGCTTACAGAGAACATAACAGTCTTTCTTGTGAGTCTATCATCTCCTGTCCTAAGTGCGTTGAGGATAAAATCAACGCTCAGTTTGAGAGTCTAATTATGACCCCATGATTACGCTCCGTAAAAAAAGTATAGATTTGGATTTAAAAGACTTGGTATTTCGCAATGAGGTATACTTCGATTTCGAAAGCAAATTAGCCGCGTAGAGTTTATCGCAGTCTTTGACTCCACTAATTTTTCACCCAAATGGCCTTCAAATTCAAGTTACTCGATAGCACAACTCCCTAGTATTTGTTTAACCACTTCAATGGGCTCGCCGTTAAATGTCCATCTTTCGGTTCTATGTACACGGCCCCTCATCTTCTAAAAATCATAATTTTCGATTTTTCTAGGTTTAGTGTTAAATTCCATAGTGTGCAGTAGTTGTGAAGCTGGTCTATTATGAGTTGCAAGGACTCGGTTGTTCAAATCAATAGGACAATATCGTCAGCATACAGGAGGGCTTAAATAGAAGTGCCTGCGAATGTGATTCCTCCTGGGTAGTAATCAATAATATCTTCAATATATAGGGTAAATAATGATGGGTCTGCATTGCATTCTTGTTTTTAACTTCAATTCTTGTATAGAACCACTTCAACAATTCATCTCTATTCCAGACTGCTGCTTTTGTATTACAGTATAAACTCTCCAGTACACTTCCAAACTTATAAGACATTCCATACTTATACAATTTGTAAAAGAGTCTGTGTCTACGGTATCGAAGGCTGCTCTGAAGTCAATGAAAAATGTGTAAAGCTTCTCTCCGCTATGTTTCGCAGTTCAAATATGTGGTAACCGGGCCGGAATTCAGCTTAAAAATCTTACAGAAGTAGTTCTCTTGTATCCAATGCATTAATAGAGTCTGCAAAACACTTGTAAAAATTTCTGATGACGCATTCAAGGAAATGCCTCTATAGTTGGTTGGATATGATTAAAAATATTATCGGCTGCTTAAAATTTGTCGGTACATTTTCAGTTCCGAGTATTGAATTGTAGACTGACTTAAGCGTTGCCACAAATTCGTCAGAGCTATATTTTTAAAATTCAACCGGAATTCTGTCATATCCTTGGATCGACTTAATGCATCCCTTATTTCGAAAATTGAAATCTGTCTATCTAAAGCTTCGTTTCAAAATAGTCAAACCATTGCTTATTGGGCTTAAAAGACTCTCAAAATGATCTTTAAGGACTTCAGCAGATAGTTGCATATTAATTTTTAGTTTAACTCCATTTATTTTTCCTGCAGTTTTTTAAAAAAACTGCTGAATTTAACAGTTTCCAAGGTTATAAGAAACTTTGCCTTTTTCGTTCGACATAGCTGCTTATACTGGGCCTTAGCTTGATTGTAAAGCATCGTTAAATTTTCTGAAAGCACGCAGAAAGGAAATGGTGCGCTTTCTTCTTCTCAAACAATATTAATAGAATCTTGGCATTTTGTTGAACAGTTTTTTCTTTTCGTTGGTATTTTGTATATTACTTGAAACCTATGTTTTGTAGTGAAGTTGTGAAGTTTTCTGGACGTATGATAGTGCTTTCGGAAAGACTTTTCACATAAAAGGGTCTCAGGGATCTACATGGCAGTACCTTCTTTAGCATATGCGTCAGTTGTATAGTGCGAAATTCTTTCGTGAAAGTACGTTATTGCTTTTCTCACTACACTCCAAAGAATACTTCCTCTCGGCTGCATGGGGGCCTTTTCTAGCACGCCTGGCTTTGCTGAATATGCATTATTGAACCTTCGTCGTCTTGATATTTATATAATGGGCAGCACAATAAAATCTATATTCTATCTTAAACGATGTGACTTTATAACTAGTCTTGGTATAACTAGCACTGGTGCTTCGATGACCTTGTGTGACACTTAGTTAGACTCATGTGTTATGGATATGCAGTTTGACCCTGGAATTGACCAGAATCTGAACCAGGATGTAATTGTTCATGGATGATTCTAAAATCATTAAGGGTCTGGTGCTGGCATTTTCGTGGAGGTCGACACGTTAGAATGTCTTTCAACCGAAGATTTATGCAATCATAATACCCGTGAACTATGTACATTTTATGGAATATGTAGAACGGACGTGTATGTATTTTAGGATGCGCTTAAGGCCTGGCGCAGTCCTTTAATCACTTCTATATATCGAGAAAGAAAGAGCTTTCTGAATTTTCTGGACAAGGATCAGAGGAGGACTTCTCAGAGTTCCGCAGTACTGTCGTTTTCCTGCCTAACCTGAGCATGATAATTCATTGTAAAATTACTTTAAAGAACTGCTAAATCCAACTCTTAGAAGGTTCAATTTCCAATATTCTGACCTGACTTTGGAATGGAAATCTTGGACGCACGCATCACTTTTCTGGAAGTAATAATGGCATTGAGTAGACTCAGTGATGGCAAAGCTTCAGAAACCGATCCTTAGTATTTAACAAAGTTCTGCAGAATGAGCTAAATCCGCAGCAATTAAAAAAGGTTTCTTTTTGAACTATCGGGGCTTCTTCTAGGGTCAAGTAATGAAGGAATACCAAGCCGGTTTTAGGCCAGGTTATTGAATTATCGACCACATATTCGTTTTACGGAGTATTGTGAAGACTTTTCTTGAACAGGATAAATATATTTACTCGTTATTCATTGGCTTCAATACAGTAGACCGTAAAGCTTCAATATACAAATTATACAACGTGAGAATGTTGTGGAAGTTTGTCGAGTGACCTACAATTTATGTAATTACACTTATAGTCAGGCAGTAGTTTGGAATGGCAAAGCGAAGTCAGAATGGTTTCAAGACAAAAATGTCACGTATCAAAGCCTTACTCTTTGCAGATTACATAGAGATGCTTGCTTATTTTCCAGAAACCTTTCAACTTATGATTATTCGACTACGTGAATACTGCCACCTATGGAGTCTAGTAGTTAATTTGGAGAAGTCCAAAGTAATGACTTTCAGAAGGGGTGGGGCAGGAATCGCTCAAACCAAAAGTGGTATTACG
Organism: Pocota personata; assembly: GCA_963082735.1. Lineage (NCBI taxonomy): Eukaryota > Metazoa > Arthropoda > Insecta > Diptera > Syrphidae > Pocota > Pocota personata. The sequence goes on from OY720429.1 coordinate 209,861,300, forward strand.
ATGCTGAAGGAATTTAAGTTTTATTTTTTTTAAGAAACTTCTCTCAGGAATGGCGAACCTACGAGTATGACGCTCTGACAGTGTCCCGAGATGCCTTGTAGTATCGACCCATCTGCCAAACTCTGAGACATAATCACGACTACTTCACGGAGTCTATAGCAAGGTACTGTAGTATCTCACCGGGCGACAAAGATTTAGGTCCCTGTATAACGCCTGTGTGTGTATACTCCTAAGCTACTCCTCTAGAGTCAGGCGCTGACAAGTGTCTCCCACATTATGTGACAGATGCACCTGGATTTCAGTATCTTTCAACTACGACCTTACTGCCTATTGAGGTTCTGCCAGAAAGAGGGGTCCCGTTACTTCCTCTGGTTGGATTTTAGTCTCCTCATACGACAGATATACATTACCTCAGAGGTATTCTTGACCCCGACCCTGCAATGTATTTCCCCTGATCTATGAGTTAGGGGAGGTTAAGAAAGTGATTGAATTTAATTGGCAAGTTTTTAAAATTGATCTATTATTTAGTAGCTACAAAATATACCGCTCTTCAAATAATATATTAACCACCGGTTGTATCAAACTTGAATGCATTTCTTTGCAAAGAGAATTTAAAAGAAAGTTTTTTTCTTGTCTCCCCGTAACCTATCCATCCTGTATTTTATTCGGAAGAATTTGAAATACCCTGCATATATTACACGCACATCATTGTACGCATCGGAAACAAGAAATTAAAATGCCCATCAGATTATCGAGAGCAATCCTTAATCGTAGGAAATAATCTCTGTACATATCACGATTGGAATATCATAATTCTCTCCTAGAAACAAAACTGTCAACACGATGAAGGTTCACTTTGTTTACGTGCCATTCCACCCCACTGCCATCATTGCCATGTTCTCCTGTTTCGATGGCATATCCTTGTCGTGTTGATTAATTCCATCAGCAGGCGACGTAATTATCTTAATTCATAAAATGCGAAGCGCCCACATAACCCCACACATTCAAGTATGGTTGCTGGCAGCTGCTGTCAGTTGGCCTACTTCGGTTGTTGCAAGCCCCATCAGGAACATTAATCATAATGCCAATATGACTTAACGTCTGCCTGGCAATATCTCTATGGGATTGTTGTTGGTATTATTGCATCCTTGCGATAGAAATATTTGTACATACGTACATACATACATATGTAAGTCTCTCCCTGGACCGGGAAAATGGTGTTATCTACTAGACTACAACTAAGATCCGTTACAAATTAATTAGCTTCGTTTTGTGTTACACGCAAATGATGAGTGATTTCTTAGCCTGTAGTAACCCTTGAATCACTCAGTATCGGGCACTAATTACTAAGAATGAATCGCTGCATGCTATAGCTGGTGGAATAGATTATGTAGTACCTAGTGGAAAACTTAATACCCGACATGCTGTTAGCTGTGACTAAAAGGATAGAAATCGGTGGTGGCGTAAGAATGGTTATTTGGTTTCACGTTTAACTGAGCATTAATTTTGCGTAAAACAGTTTTTGGTTCAACTTTGACGAATAAACAGTATACGATGACAAGCAGAGCATCCGAAGGGTGGCACACGTTGGCGATCAGAAGCTATAAACGTATCATATATACATTCGATTTAGTAATAAATACTTCGAATAACTGAAATTTTTTTTTTTTAAATTTGTTGAGTTTTTCTCCAAATCTTTTGCAATCAAAATAACTTTATTTCAGGCATAATAATAACAGTTATTACAAATGTTTGTTAAGACTGCGACTAGTTATATAACTAACGAGCGGTTTGCTTTTAGAGGGGAGACAAGTAAATTGCTAACAGTTTTTACATATATCATATTGTATATCATTTTATGACAGTAACAGACAGTATGGATGGGATTTAATCCATGCAAAGCGTTGGAGATTAAGTTCACATGGAGCGCCTCTCTTCGCCCGCTGTTGTCGCTCTATTACTGTCTCGATTATGTGGTTAGTCTGGTTGCCTGGCAAGGTCTGAAGGTACGTTGCAGTCGTCTTACGCCATATACGTTAAGAAGACTTGTTGCTTCCTAGTTAGCATGCTCCTGGAGTCTTTTCTCGTGTACTTTGGCCCTAGAGTTGATTTCTTCAAGAATAGTAAGAATCCTTAGGTCCCGATGGAGGTCGTTGTTTCTGTTGTACCATGGAGCATTCACAATACTTCTAAGGACTTTAATCTGGAAGCGTTGCATGACTTCAATATTGGTTCGACTGACGCATCACCAGAGTTGAGCGCCATAATTCCGCACTGATTTTAGGACCTGGTTATATAAAAGAATTTTATTATTAATTGATAGCCCTGACCTCCTGCCTAAAAGCCATTTAATTTTCCGCCATTTAATGTCCAATTGTTTTGATTTGAATATGCTCTTTTCAACGAAGCTTGACATCTAGGGTCTTACGTAAATACTTTGCTGTGTTAGCATATGGTACAGTCGTGCCTGGCATTGCTATAGGGGAGTACGAGACAGACGAGTTTGTGAAATCAATATGTGCGGATTTGCTTGAATTAAGTTTTAGTCGCCATCTTTGAGTCCACCTGCGTATTTGATCTGTAGCAGCTTGCAGTTTTTGCGTCGAATCTAGTGTTGTATCTGCGGTGTCGTCGGCAATAGTTGCAGCGTTCTTTGTAGGGTCTTGTTGGGATATCTTTAGTATATAGGAGGTATAACAGAAGCCCGAGGACACTGCCTTGGGGAACTCCAGCTTTGATCTTCACTAGCTTAGAGTAACAGTTTTCTTGTTTTATACAAAAGTAACGTAATAAAAATAACTGAACTATACATTTTTGGAATCAAGAATTCCCACCTTGCATTTGACACCTTTATATCTATATAAATCAAATAATAAATAGGCCCGTGTCTATGCGTGCATTACGCAAAATCTACTACTACTCATGGAAGTTAAGATATTAAAGGTTGAGTAATAATAATACATTCAAAATCAATAATAAAAAAAAAAGTGTCAGTTCTCGCCGATCACTGAAATCAAGCAGCGTCGGGCGCAGTTAGTACTTAGATGGTGTACCGTTTGGATACACCGCGTGTTGTTGGCAATGTATCAACACACAGGTCTCCGTTATAGTTAATATTATTGCCAGTTGTATACATATATCTGTCATAAACAAAAAAAAAAAAAAAAACAGACCTTCACTATAGAGTGAGAATGCTCTGCTTGGCACCGTATACTCCAAAAAGTTTTCGTTTTTTCGCCTTCTTAAAATTTTATATTTGAGATATCTGCGGGTTAGCAGATCTCATCTATAATCTATATTTCAACTCCCTACTCTGAACCGGTTAAAAGTTATGAGACTGCTAGACAGGCGGATAAATGTACAGACAAAAGACTCTCACTATAAGAGCCGTTTCACACACACCGGTTTTCGTCTGCGCGGGAACAACAGCCGGCCGTTGTCTCAGTTTGCGCGGGAACAACAGCCGGCTGTTGTCTCAGTTTGCTGGAGGCGTTTTTTTTTTTGTTGGTTGCGCCAGTGGATGTGGTAATCTTCTAAAGATAGTAGTAACCCGGGTTACTAGCATGCACGATTCGCAAGCCCAAATAATCGATGCGAGGAATCCCTCTCCCCCGCTGGACTGCCTTAGGTGTTACTTCGCGGGGCTAGATTGCAAATCGTGATATACCTCTTGTGCCAGCTGCTTCTGAAGCTTCTAGTGCTTCCCTTGCTTCTGTTGCTTCTGCTGTTCTTCTTAGCTTTTCTATTCTCCGCAGCTCATTTTGAAGAGTTCTTACGAAATTCCATATTGTCATCCAATTCTCTTTCGATCGGCAACATATGATCGAGGAGTAAGGACGGACTGGGCAGAGTAGTTCTCCATGCCGTGAAGCGTGTACAATGAAAGATTGCGTGCTCCGTGTCTTCTTCTTCATCCGGGCATTCGGGGCAAGATGGTGAACTGTCGTGTCCAAATCGGTTGCGGTAACCGCCGTCACCAGACAGGAACTGTGTAAGGTGATAGTTATATTCCTCATGATTTCAACTTTTCCAGTCTTGGATTGACGGTATTATGTATATGTCCATCTGCTTTTGTTGTATTGGCCACATAGCTGCTGACGCTTTTTCTTTCATTTTGATTATCTTGATGCTATTAACATCGTGTTGGTGCAGGGCTCTTCTATTGTATATTCTGAACATCTCGTCTGCGAGGATGTCGATGGGGTCTATTCCAGCTATAACAAACGCGGCCTCGTCTGAGATGGTTCGGAAGCCGCTGATTATCCGTAGCGCGCAGAGTCTATATGTTGATGATAGTCTCCTTTTGGTCTCCTTGGTTCTTAATGCCTGTACTCAGACTGGGGCGGCATATAACAGAACCGAGGTGACAACTGTGGAGAGCAGTATCCTTCTAGCGTATCCAAGTCCACCAATGTTAGGCAGTATACGCGAGAGAGCTCCCTGTATTTACAATGCTTTTTTTGTTGAATAATTAACGTGCTTTTTGAACTGCAGTTTGTAGTCCAGCATTACTCCCAGGTTTTTAACTATTTCTTTGGACCTGATTGTTTGGTTACCAACCTGAAAATACGCGAATTCTATGATTTTGTTCTCCTGGAGGCTTGTTTCCTTTTGATAGTAAAATATAGAAGTAATATATAAAATCTCATGTTTTCCCTTACAAATTTCACATATTTACCCAGCAGTACACTTTTCTTTAATTACAGTTCGGTTGCATTGTTCTTTAAGTAAATTAAAATGTAATAAAAGGAAATAAAATTTCGCTCAATATTTTTAATAAATTTTGTACAATAACAGATTTTTAAGTACAACTTAGATTTGATCACCACGACCGGAATATATATAAAAAAAACAACTTTTTACTTTCGGCAAACAAAATGAGTACTTTATTCGACGATCTCTTACGGACTAACTTACACATTATTCGCTTATGTATTTCCTAAGTTAATTCTATCTTGCTACCTCAGCTTTTTAACAGTGAGAAATTATTTTATGAAATTTAAAGATTGTGGATTCAGTTACTGCGCATGCATTACGAATATGAGGATAAGAAAAAAAAAAAAAAAAACTGCACGTGGATCGAATGCAGGGTGAGTGTACTTGGTTTCCGTGGGAAATCAACAGGAAAGAAAAAGATGAACAAAAAATGTAATACTACTCCAGAATGGAAAATATGGAGGAGTTCTTATAGGGTTTGGGATATGTAATCTACATATTATTTTTAAATTTTCATAGAGGTACAAAAAAATCTAGCTAGATGTAGAGCAAAGTCGAACAGGATCTTAGACCTTAGATACGAGTATTTGTTAAACGTTGTTCAAATATTGCAGCTGCCACATATTGCCGATTTACGAAATAAGGAGATTTGTTTAAAACAAGGCCCACGTGTTTTCGATACTTGAATTTACAGTAGCGAGCATGGAAACTATACTTGGCAGGCAGCGTTTTTTTTTTTTTTTTTGTTCTTTTGTAATTGTTATAACATTGCTCAGTATATATAAGTTCTGCATCATTGGTGCGATGACATTAGTTGTCCCAACGAACATCTGAAATTAACAACAGTGCAGATATGGGTACATAGAAGCCGTTTCGAAAATTTTGACGGTGAAAAAATTATATTCTTATTTTAAATGGAATAGACGTGTATTTCTTGAAAAAAAACTAAGACTTTCTGAACAAGGTATTTTCTTTCGAAGTTGATGAAGTAACCGAAGACGATGATTCACCAACTACATCAAGAAGAAAGCCTTTAAAATTCCTGTATGTATATTCCGTTTCCACGAAAAAAAAAAGAAAATTCTATCAGGCGCTACATGCAATATTACAAATGAGGTTTGAAATACAACAAGGATTACCAAACGAAAAAAACGGATATCACGAAAGCAGTTTTAAACGCAAGTCCAGTTCGAGTACAACGGATAAAGGAGAGTGCTCCTACACCACAAGCGGATCCCATCAAATGTGATGGCCTGACTACACTAGCTCTGTTTTTGGATTTGGCCTTTTTTCAAGGAAAAGTACAAAGTACTGAGAACATCATTGAGGAATCATAATATTGACGTTCTTCCAAGCTACGAGTATTAAGTTTTAACAGAAGCTTAAAAAGAAGCCAATAGAAGAAACTGCCAGGTAACAGAAACATTGGCTGAGGTTAATCTTCAAGAATTGATGAACCATACAGCAAGAAAGATTTTGAGCAGCATGAACGGAAGGAGTTACAATCGTTACCAACAAGTCTTAGTATATTAAACAAATGGGGATGCGATGGATCTGCTGGATGCACTTTACACACAAACAATAAGTTACACAGATGGCCAAATTGTATCGAATGCGAAAATGTTTATGGCATCATTACTTTCACTTTGTCTAAAAAGTTAAATAGCTGAACATTGAAATACTCCGAGACCATTATCTGTTCATTTTTACAAACCAATTCTGTTTAAATACGCAATGCAAAGTCTTATCCAAACAATAATCAGCAGTATAAGGAACCAAATTGAACACCTAAGACCTAAGATACAGTTGCTAAGTTTTTAAAATATTAAAGAAAAAAAAATTTTCTATCACTAGTGTAGGAGTTATAAAAAATCATTTATGTATAATTCATATTCGCATGTATGTATTATGTACTAATTTTGCTGAGAGCCACACCACTGTTATATGTATTATATGTATATAGATCTGATCGAACGATCGCCCACTAATGTAAATAATTCGATTATGTAAGACCTTGGTCATTCGTAAGACAAACACGTCTAAATAAAGTGTATTAGCAGAAGAGGGTTCACTGGTTTTTTTATTTGCATGTATTACACTAGTTTCATCTTTAAAGCACGTCAGGACCGGGAAGGAGCCGCAAACAATTTTTTTTTCTGAAAATTTTAAGCTGTATTTAAAATTTTTGCTTGTCCTGTTTTTAAAGTTTTGCATAATTTTACAATATTTTCAATTTCGTTTTAAATTAAAAACTACTGCAGACTGTAGTATCTGTTAAGAGATAATAAATTTTAAAAAAAACAAAATATTCCTTTATTTTACTGTTGGGTTAAATAAATTGAATTTAATCGGTCAAACATCAATCATCATCAATATTAATAATAAATATGCTCGATTTATGGTCACCCTCTTCTTTTAAGCTTTTTAAATTACTGTTATGACAAAATTATTACTTAGAAAATATATTACTGGTCACCTTATAGTCTCAGAAACATACTTGACAAACTAAATCTTTAACGGTTCAAAAATTATGAATTTAGTAACGAAAAACGTAATTTTTCAGACCACTAATTTTAGTTCACTAATCCTAGTATTGGAACCATTTTAAAGGGTGAAACAAAAAATAAATTAGTAGTATCAAAATAATAAACAGTCTAATAAAAATCCACAGGCATTTTAAAAAGGTGGTGAGCTTATGATTCCTATACGAAATTAATTCTATCGCCTACATTTTTTTTTAAGGAAAATGTGGCAAAATCTTTTTCAAATACTTATTATTTTGTCTAAAAATTAGCCTAAGTAATAAAACAATTAAAAATAACTTAACCTAACCTCACATAGGGCTAGGGCTAGGGCCAGGCCCTTACATGTGATGTCCGTCATTATCAAGGCACAGTAAATGATAATGGTATCACACATTCAACCATTTCACCACCGGGCCAAAAATCACACGTCAGGGCCCAGCCCTACTTTTGCTTAACAACATTTCCATCTCCCGAGTCAATCGGCTTACGTTTATCTGTCTCCCTCCTAGCAAGATAGTATATAATAGGTACGTTCGTTAAGTTTAATAGTTAACCATATGTATCGAGATGTAAAAATTTCTCTTGTGGGATATAACCACTCTCCAAAGTGTTTCTGAAATATCCAGGGTTGGGATAAAGCAAGCCCAACAAAAATTCATTCTCCGTAACCTCAGCTGACCACGCGAAATGATTCATCACAAGATCGAGAATGACATTGTCTATTCTGGATACACCGGAAGCATCCAGTAGTCTCTTATTAGATTCGTAATGCCGAAAGTTGGAATGAGCGCTCCAAACATGCGCATGCAAGCTCGAAGACATTTTCTTTCAAATATCTTAGCTTTTCCATATTCTGAGCAGAATTCCTGTAGCTTATTAAAATTGTTTTGAAACTCACTTTGAATGTCCAGTATTTTCGAGCCACTTGCATATAGAATAACGTCGTCAACAAACGCTAGCAAATTACACAAGCTCAATAGCATTTCAGAAACATAGGTGTTAAAGAGTTGTATAACTGTGCCATGTGGTAGAGCATTGATGACATTCAAAACTTTAGTTGTCGTGTTTAGTCTATCTGTTACCAGGAATTTCGCCTTAGATGTAATCACCTTTACAAAATAATAAAAAAATTCATATCTAAGAAGTTTATTATGTATATTATATTATATAATAGTCCGTCGATCCATACCGTGTCGAAGACTTTTCAATATCCACAAGACAGGCAGCTGTACATCGTTTGGCGTTTAGATTCCAATTAATGTCTGAAATCAATTTTGTAACAACTGATTGATTTCTTTTGAACCCAAATTGGTTCCATGGTTAATCTCCTTTCTTTCGCACACATCAAAATTGACTTAATAATGATTACTTCAAGAACCCTCCCGATATTGGGCAGGAGACTGATTGGCCTATAGTTAGAGGGATCAGAAGGATCCTTTTTTCTTTTTTATTATTGGAAAAATCTTCTATAATATGTTTTTCAATAACTCAGTAGGTAGTAGTTATATAAATATAACATAATACTGCCATATGATTTAGCCCGGTATATGCTTTAGAATGATGTTAGGAATGTTATCTAAACTGCTAGCCTTTTTGTTATTCAGTTGCCTAAATACATACTCGTATGTGCGTCAGTTTGTATAATGTTGTAAAGTAATTGTCATTTACTTCGTCAGCTCTGTTGCTAGGGAGTTTTTTTTAGCATGAATTGTCCACTATCTATCGATTATGGGGCAGTGTTGGCTGTTAATCTCTGCCTGAGGAGATAAGAGACTGAGAAGACAGTGGAATTTTCAGTTTCAGAATTTTGGCAGCGTAACGAGGCTTAAAGATCTGATTAATTTTAAGAAACATGTTCCTGGAATCAGACTTCAATATATTGTAGGCGCATTGCCTCCAGAAGTCATTGGCACTATTCCGAAACTGCTGGCTTATACATTTCTCAGGAGAGATATTGACCTTTGCAACTCCAAATTGGGCGATTCTTCTTGGAACTGACGTCGTATTCGAATTATCTGAGTGATCAAAAAACTGTTGAATGTTAGGTATGTTACAGTCCGACTTAATTTTCGCAACTGGCGACTGTCGGCTGAATTTTCGTTCCCCGTCCATAGCTCGTAGTATTTACTTAGGTATAACAGTATTCATTGTCCTAAAAGTAGTTAAAGTGAATAATAATAGGAAAACTTCCTAAGAAAGGAAATCATTGTAGTGGAACACATCGAGCGTCTTGTGTCGTTTTAACATGCGAATCATTACTGAGCAATGCGATATATTCCAATCGCTAATTCATCGCTTTTGAAGAAGTTTTCTACATGCGTCAATAGTAAAGCCAAAGCAATAACTAAAGCGTCTAAGTCACAAGTGTCTCCATCTACTCAGGTAACGCAAGGCTACCACTCCTACCTCTTTGATAAATTAGATATATTTAACCTTCTTCTCTGTGATGAAGGTAAAAACACTTTGACACAGAAGTAGGAACTGCGAAGATAAAAGCTACCAACACACAATCAGTCATCTCCTTTTACGCTGAGCAGTCCCAAAAGAAAAGTCTTCCAATCATCAGCGGACGCGGATAATTTATTTTCTTTCAAACTTTCCATTGTTTTTATCTTCCGTCGATAAGATATCTCAAAACATTATCAACTCTTCAAAAGAGAAAAAGCGGAATTAAGTTTGCATTGCTGCGTCATTAATTCCCCAGTGCCAGAGACTTTAGCCCCCCGAAAATTGTTGGACAAATAGTTTATTCGTGCAACGCCTTTACTTTAGATGTCGCCAACGCGTTCCTCCTACACGGATGCCAGAACAAGTACTGTGAGTCAGCATGGCTGCTACTTATTGCAAATCAATCTCAATTAAAAAATCAATTTATTTTAAGCTTAAATTTGCAAACTTTCATGTCATTATAAGTTTCTCAATTACTCGATTATTTTTGGAGGATTTTTTGTTCCATTCTCCCCGGCTGGAAATGAGTTTGCTTTTAATTTGACCTTTACATAAGCTGGCCCACCATCTACGAGTACGTCTCTATCCGTGGAACGTATTGAAATTAATTGATTTCCCGAAATGAACGATAAACGAGCAAAATGTCGATGGTAAGGAAAACAAAATTGAATTTGATTTGGCGGAAGAGAAATATCATTTGCACTTAGTGTTGATGAAAGAAAAATAACGAAAAAGGGATAAGTAATGGCAGCGGGTAACCAAAATATACGCTGGCTAAGTTGTTCGGATAATGGGAACTTGGATTGCATTTTCGGTAATACAGCGAGGACAATCAAATGGTGAGTTGGTTGGTTTCAAGTGGCACTCGATGTGCCGAAAGTGTTTGGTGAAGAGGTTTTGTCTATTTAGGATCGTTGCTTCATTTTCACTTTAGGTATAAAGTAAGCTTTATGCTTGTTAACTGCATTATTTTAGTCTTGGAAGTAAAGATTTATGAGTCTCGGAATTCGGTCCGCCTCCTTGTTTTTTTTTTTTTTTTTTTCGTTGGGAGGTGGTAATCTTCAAAAGACTAAACTGGCACCGTACTCAGTAATAGTGTGGGACTTTTTCCCCCTTCTCACCATTTTTGCCTGCGGTACCGCCTTCTTGGCATTTCATCGCAGGGGGATTATCTGACTTAACTCTCATTCGGATTTGTGTTCACTCTTTTCTCTTACGTTCTAGTGCTTTTAATATGCTCATGATAACCTTTACATTTTTAGCAACTGTAAGAGTATCGAAACCAAGCCTCTTGGTTTTTAAGAATTTCAGAAATTATGTTTTCGGGGATTGGTGGCACGCCTAGTTTTTCCCTCAATGCTTCCCTCTATCCAGGCTACGCATTGTTGGTTATTATCGTGCTTAAAATTATGCAAGTATGAGCGGAATGATCAGCAACTAAGTTAAGTGATACCCTACTTCACCGTGCCGTCTATCCATGGCTGGATTTGTGTTATAAATGCATGTGTGCACCTGCCTTTTTCGGAAGTATTCTAGCGTTCTTGCCACTCTGCTATGCTATGCATACTAGCGGCCTCTGTTGTATTTCGCCGATAGAAGCAGTTAGTTCTCATTCTGCCTGTTTCAGTTCATACTGTCGTCATTGGTCTTCTGCCAGGATTATATATATTGGTAGCTTTACTATCACACAGGCTGTGACAGTGGATGTGATACTGTTTGCGCAGTACACTCTCAGTGCACAAATTCGGTACACTGAGGTAATATTTGCATGCTTGCACTAATCGCCATGGCCCTCGTCCATATTGGTGCGGAGTATAATCCTCTAGGATTATAGATGTTAGTGTTCTGGCCAAAAGTAGTTTTCGACAGTGCCTTAGGCCTCATGTATTAAGCATGATTCGCAAGAGGGCAGCGCTGGCCTTTTTTTTAACAGGAGCGTGGCCACGCCCGAATGGCGTGACCACTATTTAGGGCATCAGTACATCAACTTTTCTTATGAAAGTTATAATTACGGCTGCGGAGGAGTTCCTTAGGCCTAATGGAGATATTATCTCCTTCAGAAAGAAGCTTCTCCTACTTCCACACAGAGTTACACATATCCGTAGTATTTACTCTGCAGTTTCGTCCTCTTCTAGGCAGAGGCGGCAGGTATTATCCTCTGAAATTCTTATTTTATTTAGGTGGTAAAGTAATTGGCAGTGACCAGTAAGGAAGCTCACAAGCCTTCTTATGTCATTTCTGCTATATTTTTGGAAGGGTTGAATAGCTCTTTTAGCTTGCCTGAGGTCTTGGGAGTTATTCCAATGGGAAATGCACATGTTGCGTTCCCAATTGTTTAGGGTTAGTTAGGTGACATTCCAGCTGTCAGCTCCTTAGACAAAGCTAATCTGCTTGCTGCTCACTTTGCAGCGAACTCCACGCTGACAGATAATGCTTCGTCTCCACCTGTATTTGAGAGCGTCAAATTTCCCATGGGACAAGTCCACTTTCGCACTCGTACAGTTGCAGGAGTACTCAAAGGTCTTAACATACACAAATCCGCTGGTCCAGATGGTATCCCCCCCATAGTTCTGAAGAGGTGTTCTTCTACGCTGGCAAGACCTCTGCGTAAGCTTTTCTGTCTATCCTACTTTTCAGGGCTCTTTCCGAGTAGATGGAAAACAGCATTTGTCCAGCCCGTCCCCAAAAAAGGCGAATCTTCCTCCCCGTCCAATTACCGACCCATTGCACTTACGTCCCTTCTTTCCAAGGTCATGGAAACGCTGATAAATCGTCAGCTTATGAAATATCTCGATTCACGAAAACTCCTTAATGACTTAATGGTTTTCGTAGCAACAGGTCCACTGGTGATTTGATGGCATATCTCACCGAGAAGTGGAACCAATCTCTCCATCACTTCGGCGAAACCAAGATGGTTGCACTTGATATTTCAAAAGCATTTGACAGAGTTTGGCATCAGGCTCTTTTGTCGAAAATGCGTGCATATGGCATCGATGAGTCTCTTCTTCAATGGATTAGGAATTACCTTTCGGGGCGTTCAATACAAGTTGTTTTGGACGGCTTCAAGTCTGCAATTCACCAAGTAAATGCTGGTGTTCCCCAGGGCTCTGTTTTGTCTCCGACTCTCTTTCTTATTTTTATAACTGATCTCTTGTCTGCAACTTCTAATCCAATCCATTCCTTTGCTAATGACAGTACCCTCAGTTTTTCATATTCGTTCCCTAACTCACGTCCTTGCTCTTCGGCCATAGAAGGGGAATGGCAACGTATGTTAAACACATTAAATTCCGACCTGGACAGCATAATTAAATGGGGTTCAACCAACAGAGTGGAATTTAATGCTTCCAAAACACAATGCTGTCTTCTGTCTCTCAAGCGAAACCAAAACCCTCAACCATTATCCATGGATGGTACTTGCATCATTGAAACCGAAAGGCTTGCCATTCTCGGTATGTGTATTAATAAACATCTTCGATGGAATAATCACATATTCGAGGTCGCCAAAAATGCTGCAAAATGTCTAGGATTCCTTAAACGGTGCAAGAAATATTTTACCCCGTCTGATCTGGCCTCAATTTATAAGGCATTTATTAACTGCACTACGAATTGCCTCTTTTTTTATAAAAATGTGTAACGGAGTAAGTCCGATTATGGCTTCTATGGCTGTTGTAGAACAGGTGTGCATAGTACCTGTAATTTCGAGGCAAGCTAATCTTTGAAATTTGCTGAGTTTGCTGATGGTTGGGACCTCCTTGGTTTTCGTCCACCAAACAACAAAGCGTATGCAAGGATGGGTCTTACCACCGTGGTATGTAACCAGAATATGACCTTTGGGGACACACCCCAGGTTTTGTCATACATACGGCAGCAGATCCACATGGCAGTGGTTGCCTTGACAATTTTATGCTTAACGTGAGAATTCCAGTTAAGTTTCTTATCTAGGACAATTCCTAGATATTTTACCTCGTCGGAAAAATTAATGGTCGTGCCATTTAGAGTCACTGAACCAATGTTCAGTTTTCTTCTTCTTGTAAACTGTACAACGACTGCTTTGCTGGGGTTTATCGATAAGCCCTCGCCAGCACACCAGTCCGAGACTACACGGAGTGCATTTTGCATGAGTTGACACACACTGTCTTCATGTTTGCCTTTGATGATGATCACAAGATCATCTGCATAGCCTATAGTTGTAAAGCCTAAACTATTAAGTCTATTCAATAAGTCATCCACCATGAGCGACCATAAGAGAGGCGAGAGGACGCCACCCCGGGGGCAGCCTTTAGCCGCGGAGATCATCACAGAGACCTCTCCTGATGAAGATGTTACTATGCGGCTATCGAGCACAGACATAACCCATCTGGTAATAGGTTCGTCGATTCTCCTGCGTCTCGTGGCACTAGTGATGGACTCATAACCAGTGTTATAAAAAGTACCTTCTATGTCAAGAAATGCGCAAAGGGCGATTTCTTTGCCACGGTAGGCTAATTTAATCTCTGTAACGAGATGATGAAGGGCGCCTTCCGTGGATCGACCTTTCCTGTATGAATTTTGACTAGAGTGCAGAGGAATAGTCTTTTCGAGAGTACCTCTAATATGGAAGTCTTTCCATGGTTTTCAAGAAAAACGATGCCAAGCTGATTGGACGGTAGGATTTGGGTAGCTCACTGGGCTTGTTACCTAGCTAACCTAGCTAAGGGATAAACACCACATTTACCTCCCGCCAAGTTAGTAGAATATATCCCAATTTAAAACCTGTTTTAAATAGAGCTACCAAGGTGAGCAGGATGTATTCTAGTCCTTTTTGAATAAGGGCTGGAAAATCACCACTGCCGAGTGCCTTAAAGGGTTTAAATGAGCCGATTGCCCATTTAATTTTACCTTGACTGAACAGATTTCCAAACAAGCTGGAGGTGCAACATCTGGTGCCGTCAGGAGCAACAGGTGCGTGATTACTTAAAATTGTCGAACCAGGGAAGTGTACCTCGAGCAAAGTTTCCAGAGTTTCCCTTCGACCGGGCGTATAGGTGCCATCAGATTTGATGAGCAATCCCAATCCGTTGGAATGATCCGAGAAGCGTCAGCATTTTACTGTTCACAAATCCGGTACTTTGTGGAAAGAATCCACGGATGATATGCGGTTTCGGAAATGAATCCTCTTCCACTATCATCATGTTCGAACCACATTTCCCTCTAATTTTTTCGAAATTGACCCTCATCCACTCTGCAGTAGTGTGAGGGCCTGTTACTGTGTCCCTGTAAGTGGTCTTGTCGAGTCAGGCAATCCCGGTTCTAGCTTTTTTCTTATGTGGGGCAGAAGGGGTAGATTCCTCGGATCGCAGACGCTTCACCTCGGTACCCTTGTAGGACTGAGAAGATTTGGCTATCTATAGAGAACGTTCTCTAGAAACGCCGCTTTTAAGGCAGAATTGAATCGCCTCTTTTCAGACGAAGTTAATTAGGGACAATTTCTCGACACCAACTTCAACGGCAGTGCAACCGGATTATACCGAGTGTTCGTCCGAGAGCATGCTGGATGACTCTCCGCAGAGGGTGTCTGAGTCAGAGTCTAGATGGGAGGACAGATCCACTTCATCTCGTCTCTTATCAGCGACACTGATGGTGGGCCCTATTGGCAACGACCTCCTCGGGATTTACGGGTAGCATAGTTGATGTCCCATAAGTTGATGCAGTAGAGGGTGCATCACCCTGTGAAATTTTTGTTATATGTTTTGAAATTTTGGACCGACGAGAAGTCGGGAACAGCAGAGCCCGGTATACTGTGGGAAGGCATAGGATGAAGCAGTAGTTCGCATACAAAAGACAAAGCACCTGCTTAGCCACGCATCCCTCGGCGAATGCTGTTCCACCTTGGATTAGAGATTATTTCGAGAGATTGTCTCCTCACGTTGCACACTTTAGCCGAATACAGTAATGAATTCAAGCCGCAGAGTCCAACAAGACTCAAGAGAACACAAAGTCCGGTTGAGCGACTGGGCTAGTAGGCAGTTTATCATGCTGTAGCATTCGTTGTCCGGCGGCCGCCCCGAGGAGGCAATGAGTCTTCTTGAAACGGTTACTAATTAGGGATCGTACAAATACTTTACCCTAAGAGACCGTACCTGACCACCAGCGCTGGCCTTATCACTCACGCACTTGAGTGAAGGCGTTTTCCATCTACTCGGAAAGAGCCCTGAAAAGTAGGATAGACAGAAAAGCTTACGCAGAGGTCTTGCCAGCGTAGAAGAACACCTCTTCAGAACTATGGGGGGGATACCATCTGGACCAGCGGATTTGTGTATGTTAAGACCTTTGAGTACTCCTGCAACTGTACGAGTGCGAAAGTGGACTTGTCCCATGGGAAATTTGACGCTCTCAAATACAGGTGGAGACGAAGCATTATCTGTCAGCGTGGAGTTCGCTGCAAAGTGAGCAGCAAGCAGATTAGCTTTGTCTAAGGAGCTGACAGCTGGAATGTCACCTAACTAACCCTAAACAATTGGGAACGCAACATGTGCATTTCCCATTGGAATAACTCCCAAGACCTCAGGCAAGCTAAAAGAGCTATTCAACCCTTCCAAAAATATAGCAGAAATGACATAAGAAGGCTTGTGAGCTTCCTTACTGGTCACTGCCAATTACTTTACCACCTAAATAAAATAAGAATTTCAGAGGATAATACCTGCCGCCTCTGCCTAGAAGAGGACGAAACTGCAGAGTAAATACTACGGATATGTGTAACTCTGTGTGGAAGTAGGAGAAGCTTCTTTCTGAAGGAGATAATATCTCCATTAGGCCTAAGGAACTCCTCCGCAGCCGTAATTATAACTTTCATAAGAAAAGTTGATGTACTGATGCCCTAAATAGTGGTCACGCCTTGAAGGAGAACCTCGAATCTAGTATGACTCCAAGATATTTTATGTGGGCTTTCGATATTATTATGTGGCCACCCACTTCCTGCTGCTAATAAGAACCGCCTCAGTTTTGTGTTACGCCAGCGTGAGAGCATTGTGGAGTTACTTATCTTTCCAGTAACTTGGCAGTCACGATAATTGCGATGTCGTTGATGAAACCTATACAATTTATCTCTTCAGGTATTGGGAGGCTTAAGACTGTATCGTATATGATGTTCCAGAGTAGTGGACCTAGCACTGAGCCCTGTGGCACTCCGCCGGTGGTCTTGTTGGATCCACTGTCTGTATCGCGGAGTAAGACTTTACGGCTGAAGTAACTAGTCACCATTTTGATGAGATAAGCTGGAACTCACAAGTCTCTGAGTGCCTTTAGAATATAGCTACAGTTTGCTGCGTTGAATGCTTTCTTCATATCGAGGGTTATCGTCTCCTTGTTTGTCTTTTCGTCGGTATGTATGTACGAAAAAATGTAGCCTTGATGGTTGGATGGAAATAGTTTATATTTTGGTTGTATAGTCATCCCAGACAAAATTCGAGTATTTACGCTAACCTCAACATAATTTCGAAAAAGTTTCTCGAAAATGTCTAACAACTTCATTAGTATCAGATAATTCTGGATTATAGATTGGGTAGAATGAAGGTAGTTCGAATTTTGGGCATATATGTATTTGCTCTTGTATCAAGACCGACCCCACAAATCTCTTCTGTAACTTATCTGCCACTGGGCATTGGTATAGGTCGCAGTGTCTAGAAGGTTGAGTCTCAGCTCATAATTATTTATTTGCCCTGATATCAGTTTAAACTGTTTCTACAGGGTCTTATTCCCTGGTACTAGTCGTTTTACTTTTTCGTTTCTCATATTACCTACATTTCTCTCTACTCATACACGTCATTGAAGTGAGATAGACCACTCTATAGTATAGAACTTCTTCACCTTCGCTTTAAGAACACATTCAGTCTAATTATGTCGAAGGAAATGAAATTATTGATTTCAAACTCAAGTTGCATCTAGAAATTTTACCAAGAAGTGCTTCAACCTATTGCTGCAATTCAGCAAAACCTTTCTCTACAGTCTATTTCCCCAAAAATACTCCCTAAATGCAGCTTGAAATTTAACTGATTCACATTGTACATATACCTTCTCTTAAAAGCAATCTGATAATGTTACCCCAAACTCTCGACAAACTTGACATCCATTTACTTATTTGGAAGATCGCTCTAAAGTGTTTCTTTATTCCGTGAAGATTCATCGATATCCTCCAATCGAAGGTTAACAAATGTGCAACATTTCCGGTTCAATATCCCAAACATAACAATAACATTAACCAACTTCAACCATCTTTATGTCAAATAGAAAGAGCGAAGACCAATGGCAAACGAAAAGAACACCATGTTCATCTTTCAGCCTACACTTTCGTACATATCCAAAGATACAAGTAGGCCGAGATACATATCAACACTCTTATAGACTACCAGAAGGACATGTACTGCACATATTAATATACAGCAAGCAAACACTTTATATTAAGTGTTACACTGTATCGGAAGCAAGAACTAAGCGAAAAACTTCTGGGATTCTCCCAAATGGTCATTCATATTAAAGCAGAAATTCCTGAATACACACATAACATACGAGTATCTTTATGTTGGGAAACTTTGTTCGAAAAGTATCCATCCTTTCGTAAAGCAACACTCAAGAGAATCGTTCACTCTGAGTCCTTACTTCTTTTTGTATTTCTTTTTTTTTTCCAGCATTTTCCCTCCGTCCTTTGAGGAGCGGTGTACTTGGACTTGAAGAGCGACAGAAACGTTTCGGATCGATAGTAAAAATAGATGAGATGCGATAACCCGCCTGCTGGCGGTAGCTGGCGTGGAATAGTTACTGTTGTCCGGGCGTTGTTTCATGTGACCCGTACACATGCTTGGCAAGACAGTCGAGTAGTGCACAGAGGACATCGATGTAAATGCCTGTAAATGAATCCCAAAACTGTAACGT
Organism: Pocota personata; assembly: GCA_963082735.1. Lineage (NCBI taxonomy): Eukaryota > Metazoa > Arthropoda > Insecta > Diptera > Syrphidae > Pocota > Pocota personata. The sequence continues at coordinate 209,879,896 of OY720429.1, forward strand.
CGGAGAATGGAGGCGATATCCCTGTCAAACCTAGCTAAGAGGAATTGGGGTTATACCCTCAAGAAGAAGAAAGCAACAACGATGGCTATGGTGAAGTGGAAGTAGCATCTCGTGCGGTCGACAATCAAGACAGGATAATGATTTCAGGCTCTTGTGCAAAGTGCCCTGGTGAAGAGTTTCATTTTACAGATACCACTACTACCATGGGAGTGATGTACCAGTAATTGCCATGGGCAAAACGGATTTTCTCGGTTAGATAATTGTTAATATTCCACGAAAAATCACTTTGCGAATGATAGTGCCTGTGTGTGGGTGTAGTAAGATACTTGTACGTTGTTATTTTGTTGTTTCTGGTAATGTTATACGTGTTATTACAACAAAAACGAGGTACATACTATCGAAACCTAGATTATTGATAACAATGAAAAACGATATGCATATGATGGTTCGAGGCAAGTTTGATTAATTGCTGTGTATTAAGCTGTGAGATATTCAATTTGAGGTGTATTGAAAGTGATTTAAGTATTGATAGCTGTTGTGTAGAAATAACCGGCAAACACAAACGGAGCAAATCGTATAAGTTGATCTTTGACATTTGCTCGACGAAAATCTTCGTTTATCTTTCTCGTATGTTCCTACACAATTGTGCGCAGTGATTTCATAATTTGACCTCCCTGGTAGTCTGAGCTATAAAGCCATGCTGTGGTATGAGAGTCTGTGAGAAAGAAAAGAGTCCTAGCGAACGCCCAGGCAAAGTCAGTTCTACTGTGCCTACATGTGGGAACCAAATTAAATACCAACCGTAAAGTACAATCAACCCTGTTCCATCAGCGACCGAGTTGAGCGATGAAGAGTTGATATCGAATCCTCGGCCAACCACCAGAGGGAGTTCGCAAAAGCAAAATTCATTAACAACTTTTAATTCATAATAAATCATGAATGAACAATAAACTTAATTCAATGTTTTTAAAAATAATAAAACATTTCATTTCAAATGTATTTTTTAAGATTTGTACATATGTACATAAATAGGTACATAAAAGGAAAAATATTTTATATTTTTAAAAAGCAATTAGTCACTTTTGTTTGTTTTTTCCTTAAATATAAATTAATTTGCACTGCCTTTTCCTGCAACCGTTTGATAACTAAAATATCTTTTTAGTGTACTTCATTACATCCTGCCAAGTATATTTTCTAATGAATGAATAGCATCTCTTGAAGAAACAGAACATGCCGGGCGGTCAGAAACTAGTTGACACTCTTCTTCATCTTCATTTTCCATTTCCGCTTCCCCAATATCCGATGGCATTTGATCTTCATTCCAGTTGTTGATATCAACGACTATGTGTGGTACCTCGACATTAATGTGATTGAGCAAATCAATAACATCATCGGCAACATTTGTGATTGGATGGCTACGAAGAATGCTAAGGGGTCATAGGTTTCGTCTTCACCGTCAAAGGTTTCATCGGATCCAAGAATGTTACTCCAACATTTTTCAATAATAGAAGCATTTACGTTATCCCAAGCTGCTCTCAAGTTAAACACTGCCTCCTTTATTGTTATAGACAGCTATTGTTATGTACAGCTTCACATAATATTGTCTGAAATATACAATAATTCAATGAAATTTACAAAAAAACACCACGTTTCTGCAGCAACAAACGATAACAGCAAGCTTTTTCCATAGACAAGTTTAGTCAGGCGAATAACATTCTGGCCCATAGGCTGAATGAGTGGAGTTACATTTGGAGGCATATAAATTACTGTTATGCTACCGTCCGAATTTCGTAGCTCACTTTCCGGGGGATGACTAGGGGCATTATCCAAAATAAGTAGAGCTTTGACTGGTAAACCCTCTTTTTTAAGGAAATTTGTAACTTCGGGAACAAAAAAGTTACTGATCCAGTCTTTAAAAATGGTTGCAGTCATCCAAACTGATTTGGAGCTTCTGTAATGTACAGGTAAGCATACAGTCCTGAATGGACGAAGGTTTTTCGCTTTGACTATCACTAGCGGCTTCATTTGTGCCGACCTGTGGCATTAGTGCACGCCAAAAATGTTATCCTTTGCTTTTCTGTTTTTCGTCCTGGAGTAGTTTTCTCAGTTGTTGCCACATACGTTTTCCCTGTAGAAGCTTCCAATATAACCCCGACTCATCAGCGTTATAAATTTGATCTGGTTTAAGATCCAGATCTTGAATTCTTTTCTTAAGTTGCATCTTAAATGGACACACAAGATCTGGTTGTGACGACAATTTTTCCCCAGATATTTTGAGATACCGAACACCAAACCTCTTTTTAAATTTGTGCACCCAACCGTCACTTGCTATGAAGGTGGACTCGTTGCCTTGCGGGCTTCTATATATGGCAATGGCTTTTTGCTTTAGGATTAAGCCACTAATAGGTAAATTCTTCCTCCGGTGTTCTAGGAACGATTTATAAAGCGCCTTTTACATCTCAGGTAGTTTAGATGCTTTCAGCGTCCTCCTATTTCCAGGGCCAGGGTAAGTATTAGACACCGTTGCTATAATATCGGCCTTCTTTTTGTTAATTGCACATATAGTCGATTTGGCTATTCCATATTTTTTTGCCAATACTGTACCCGAAACACCTTGAATTTTGTTTTTATTTTTTTGTAAAATTCGAATGGATCATGGCAAGGACTTTATCTTACTTGCAGACAACTCCTTTAAAACTTCAGTTTTTTCTATTAAAGTTAAATGCTTGCGACTCATTTTTTGCCAGCAAATTTATACTTCCTATATTGCCCAAACCGAAAAACGTAGGATGATGAGAGATACAAAGTACGCAAAACAAACGGTAAATTTGTTCGAAAGATTGTGCATTCTTTGCAGCTGGCTTATTCGTGTTTAACTGTGTTAAAAATATGGGTTCACTCTATTACTTGTTCACTCTGTAGAGTAGTCTGTATAAAATCTATTGGATTGTTCACTCAACCGATGTTCACTCTACCGAGAGTGTACTGTATTTAAAATGCACAACGTATCAGAACAGATGCCGAAGTTGGAACGTATTCGATTAAGTTCTATCCACAGGTTTACAGGCAAGATTTAGTTTGCAAGAGGTATTATTGTGGGACTATTCGTCTACTGATTTGGCCATGCGCTGAACACGTTGAAAGAAGTTGAAACTAATGTCGCGGCTGTACATTCAGTAAGACGTTTTGATTTAAGTCACGCTGGGCGCCATAGAATGGAGACATCCTTATTTACTATTTTGGTATACTCTTGAATTAAAGCTTGTGCACAGTAAATGTGTTATGTGCCTTAGCACTGGGAGCAATTGGTTTGGTGTGGACTTCAATGAACCAGTTCGATACTCATTGTGTTGTTCAGATGCACACCGGTCGGTGTGAATGAATATGTGAAATGTTCACACCAGCCAGCAGTTTTCTGCCGCTGAGTAAACAAGTCCAACTGTAGCTGAGCGCAGTGTTGAATTGTCAGCCTCCCATAATGTCCCTGCAAGTTTTTGGTACGATTTTATTCCTTATCCTTAGGTTTCCTGCTGAGTTAGTAAAGTGGGGCTGATAGCATACTGATATATCACGCGCGAATCCGATGTACTTTGGGTGTAGGATGTGGTTTAGCAGAATGCTGTTGAAGATAACTCTCAGCTTGTAGGACGCCAATTTATAGTTTAGATGGAAGCAATGAACTTCAGTCTTCGACAGGTTTGGGCACAATCGCCACTGCTTAAAATAAGTACTCAGAACTTCAAGTTCGGTGTGCAATGTACATACCTTCGTTAACTGCTACATTTTGATGTAGTCGGAGGAATGTCATAAATATACAAGTTGAAAAGTGTTGGCGTAAGTACTGATCCTTGTGGTGGACCATTGTTCAGCTTTTTGAATCATTGGGGAAAAGTTTGTAGATGAGGCCTTGTCTTTAGTCTTTTTATGAACGTTAAGGATATTTTGAGCATTTTTTCATATCCCGCTTCAAGGTATATCGTTGATCCCATGCCTGTATCCATATAGCTTCGATCAGTGCGAAAGCCAGCTTGCTCGATGGGTATGTACTCACGATTTGAAATGCATAGAAAATAAAGCGGAAGATAAAGTAGGAGTTGTGTCAACCTAAGCTTCACATACCGCTTTACGATTCAGCTTCACCATTCTGTTCCGGTTGTTAGTCGTATCCGAGAAATGGAAAACTTTCCCAAATCCGATAATAAATAAGGTATCGTTATTCGATATATATTTTTAGGGAAAGACTGAGCTTTTTATATTATAATTTAAAATGAAGTGAAGAGAAACTTTAGTATAAAATAACTTTATTATTAATTAACTTTATTTATATAAATTAGTGTAAGAAGTGTTTTATAGATCGACCCCTATGATTGAATCTGTAACTTTAAAACAACATTCAACTCAACCAAGTTGCTGGTGCAAGAAATTGTAGGATCCGCAGAAAACTCCGTAAGAGTTATATGATAACCTGGGTTAAATTGGCAATAAAGAGTGCACAATCTGTTATGGAACGAGTAAATAAACAAATAAACAGATCCATACTTAAAAATTTTTTTTAATATTGAGGCATTTACTAACTGTGATGGTACAAATATTTAGACAGGAAAAAATACAACAGATTTAAAAAGGAATTAAATTGACTTGGATGTGGTTGGAGTAGTTTGTGGGTAAATCTTTTCTATCTTAATGTTCAAAACAGAATTAGAAATTCTTCTGACCACTCAGTCCAGTGGCACAGGATCAATCAGCACTTTAAAGAGTTTCCAGACTTGGTTACCCTCAACAATATTTAAAGACCGACTCAAAGGTATTATTTTTCTATTTTACAAACTATGTATCTAGTTTGTAAAAAAGAAAAATAATAACAATAGACACCCAAAAGTATTTATGTTTTTTATCAGTATCAAAAGGTATGTCGATCTAGCCATGTCCGTCCATCCATATGTCACCACTTTTTGGGTCTTAAATTTTGAACTAGGGATATGAAGTTTGGTATATAAGCTTTGTAGAATTTGAAGCAATACAAGTGTACAAATCTGCCCACAGACACGTCCACTTTAACAAAATTTTTGTTTTTTCAATATCTTTCTTAAAAACTGAAAAATATTACCTACGAGTATGTAAAATATGTAAACGTTGACTTTCTCTAAATTTTATGCATACTATACATATATTACCACTTCAATTTTGTTGGGGCGTTTTCTTTAAAAAAAAAAGCTATTTACGGTGATGATTAACTCTCATTGTGATTATCTCATCAGAATCCGTGAATTTCGGCTACAGATTTTGGGAGCCATGCCAACTTTCTACTACGGAAAGATGTGCCAACAGTTTTGTGATACAATTTCTTAAAAATCGCTGAATCACTTCATTAGGGTTATCCGTTTAGAATGGATCATAACTTTTCTGTATGTTTTTTAACAATTGTATTGACAAGCGGTCAGATGTTTACTTTTTCATTTTCATTGTTTTCTTGAAAATTTTCAATTTCACGACTTTAATTAATCTTAACATTACTATGAGGAACTCAGAAAAGTTGGTCTCGCAATTCTGTCTGTCTGTCCGTACCTCGGGCTGCAGCCTAAACGGCTGGACCTTACTACATCTGTTTAGTAATGCCCAGAAGTGGAATTGGAATTTTCATTCTACCCTCAAAACTAACGGTACTTTACTTAAGTCTAGTTTTAAAAAGTCCAATTTTCTCAAAAACGGTTAAAAAAAATTCGATTTCGATAAAAATTCATATCTAGGACGTTTGCAATAAGATTGAGTACTCGGTTTTTCGCTTAAAATTTAAAGAGCGGTACTTTACTTATTACCTTGATTGCGAAAATTGGCTTTCTCGGATATGGCTCGGGCGATTTTGTTAAAAAACGATATATAGGTAATATTTGACACGCATATGTATGTACGTATGGACATGGCTTTAATATTTTTGACATACTCGTATAGTCGAAAAAGTTTTCCAGCTTATTAAAGCAATCTAGTGCTGTTAAATCTAATTCTGCCACTGACAAATTTTATTTCCTTCCTTCCGTTGTAGCTAGTTCTAGCCCATACAATTACAGAACCTTCTCCCATTTGACGACGACTTAAAATTCGTTGCTATCTTTGCACTAGTTTTTGCAATATTCTAGCCAATTTCAAAATTGTTTGTACTTCAGCTGAATTTAACATTTTTCAGTGTCCCATATTGTCATTTTTTGAAAAAAAAGTTTATCAAATTTAACAACAAATTATAATAAAACAAGAGCCCAACTTACTTAAATACATCCTTACTGGACAAAGTATCGACGCAAAATGATCAACATGTCCTATCTTCTTGTCCCACCAAGTTGGAACCCATGATTTGCTAATTTGATATGTAAACTCAGATTCAATAATATGTTTTGCGGCTCTTCTACCATGTAGTTTTTACAGTTTAAAACATAAAACATTTTATCACCCTATCCGTAACCCATAAGGTATATTAATTTTGACCAATGGTTTGTATATAGATAATACATAATACATATGTATACTTACTATCAGCATGAAAAGTTATGTCCATCTAGCCATGTCCGTCCATCTGTCTGTATGTCACCACTATTTGGGCTTTAAATTTTGAGCTAGAAAGGTGAAACTTCCTATATTAGCTCTGCACAATACAAGCCATTAGAAGTGCAAACTTTTAAAAGAAATTAATTTTTTTCAATATTTTTGCTGGAAACTGAAAAATATTGTCTTTATATCAAACCGACTCGTCTTCGCCGATATCAAAAGACCACCAAGTACATTGCCGTTGCAATTTATAGATCATGACAATGTTTCACTGGGGAATATTACGTATCATTTTCGTTCACTATTAGAAATAATAAGTGATATTTATCGACGCTGGGATTTCACATCCCGGCCCTATGGCATCTGTCAAATCCATCTGTCATCCGTAGTGACAGGTCAAACATTCTATTACCCTTTTCGGGCGCAGTTCTTGGAATTTATGAGAGCTACGGGGTTTTTTTGTGCACTAGTAGCAAAATGTCGTTCAAATAGTGCATAAAAGTCGATGTTATTATGAATAAGAGGTGCATTTAGCTCATGATAGCAGTCCGAAACGAACCGAAGTAATTTAGTGAAAAAAAAATGGGAAAAATCAGTTCGGAGTGCAAAGCTAATATTTTGTGTCTGTCACGTCTCAATTTGACAACACGTGAAATTTCTAGAAGACTAAATGTTGCTCAACAAACTGTGGCATGGAATTTAAAAAAAAAAAATATCGTGAGACCGGGACTACCAGCAGAAAGAAAGGCAAGGCTCGGGGAGGCCAAAAAAGACGACCCCAGTGGAAGATCGTTTTTTGGTGCTGTACAGCCGTCGGAATCGGTTCAAGACTTCGGTGGATCTTAAAAACGATCTGTGTCGAGCTACAGGAAAAATAATTTCATCAAGCTCAGTGAGGAAAGGCTCGAGAAAGCTGGACATAGAACACTCAAGCCAGTACTGAAGGCGGATTTTCCAAAAAGAGTCAGAGAAAAACGATTGTTCTGGGCTCAAGAGCATCTTAATTGGACTCAAGACATGTGGAACAATGTTATCTTTTCCGACGAATCAAAGTTTTAGCTGCATGTTGGAGATGGGAGGATTTTTGCGCGAACAGAACCAAAGGAAAGACTGAGCTCTGAATGCATCTTACGGATGCCCCCCAAAACTGAAGGTGTGATGGTCTGGGGGTGCTTCTCTGGAGATGAAGAAGGTAGAATGGTCTTCCTAGAATCGAAAGTCACTGCAGAAGTTAACCTACGGGTTCTGGATAATGTATTAGAGCCCTCTGCGCTGGAGCTTTTTGGTGACACTTGCAGATTCATTTTTCAACAGGTTAATGCTCCTTGCCATACAGCCAAAATTGTAAGTATGAACTTGTTTTTTTTTAATATGAAAGACTAATATCAAGCTTTTAAATAAGGTAGAACTTTTATGACTAAAAATAATATTTGCATTTTTTTTTTATTTTTTAGGTTAAAAAGTACGAGAAAAGTCGAAGAAAATAATGTCGATGTATTAAATTGGCCTCCCTACAGTCCAGATCTCAATCAAATTGAGAGTATTTGGTCAATAATAAAACTTAAGGTTGCGGAGAAGCGCCAGTGTCAATGGAAAATCTAAAAAAATTACTTATTCGGACCTGGAATACCATACCTCTGAGTCAATGTCTCGTCGATGTGCAGCTGTAATAAAAGCTAGAGGAGGTCCAACAAAGTACTAATTAGATAGAGAATGTTTCTAAGAAGCAATAAAAACACAAAAACACTGCGCCAATAAAGCTTTTTTTTTTTTTAATCCCTAAAAATTTTTTTTTTTTGCTCCCGTGACCGCGTGTGCAAAATTTTAACACTCTAAATGTATCATGAAACGTTTGAAACTGCATAAGAAAACAAATCCTTATTAAAAAATATGTAGTCATTGCAAAAAATTTGACAAAATTCGAAAAAAAAAAAGTTTGACCAAAATTTTTCGGTACTGTATATGCTTACGTTGACTTCTTTTTTATCGAACTGCTCAAGTCCTAAAAATTTGTTATACAATAATTTTACGATTTGATGTCTAATAGTGTAGCTGACATATCAAATTTAGAAAACACGTTTCTTGAGTTTGATTTTCAAGATGTCGGACAATAATCAAATGTAGCTTCAAACCTTACCAGAAAAATGTTCAATAGGCGAAATAAAACTACATTCAAATCGGCTCAGCTGTCCTCAAGCTATATGGAATGAAAGCAAACTGAACGTTAAAACACTGAAAAAATGTAAAGTGCTTATTGTTAGCTATCTCGTGATCTTAAGTATATGCTCTCGTGGACTTTTTTGTAGATCGTTTTTAACTCTGAAAATCTCTCATACGCTGTTTTCACATACCATTTACAGTTTAGCCGTCGAAGAGAATCTAATGCATTACACTGATTATTTTCACTCGTCTTCGGTACTTCGTGGCCCAGTGTCTTGATACCGGACGGAATTGATAGGAACAAAAGTAATCTTTCCAATAGTAGGTGCTCAGAAAAGCATTTAAATTAGTTAAGTGGTCCTTGAGTTACAAACAGTCACTCAGACCGATAGAGAAACATTTCCCATCTGTATTTGGTCACGCCCACTCTTTGTGTCTATTTATGGTGATGGTTAAGTATTATTGTCAGAATCAGTTAACTTGGGTTAAAAGTTGTCCACTTCCTTCTAATAAAATCTTGTGGAAACAGATGTTTGGTGTTTCTTTATGTTTGGTGGTTCTTGAGTAAGCCCTGTGTGAATAAACAAACAAAACAGGCAGACATGGAAAAAAAAGTGTCGGTAGGGAAACTGTATGAAACGGTACTAAAAACCGACTCACAGTTAACGTGCTTTTCTTGTCTCACCTCAAAATACAAATTGTGAAATTCTGATCGAACGAACATGGAAAACCTTGTACATATATGAACATTTGTTATGTGTGTGTATGTAGATGTGAAAACTCTATCCTTATCCATCAAAACAGGGTATTGATGGGCACATAAAGGGAAAAGATTAACTTTCATCTGGAATGGAAACCAAAAACGAGTCCTAGTTATATGGGCTGAAGTACACCCAAGACTTCTGGACTTTTTAAATATCATAGCGAATCTGTATCTCAAGATGCTTTGAATATGTTTAGTTTCCCATATTTGACAAGTCGAAAGTTGTTAATTCAAAATTATGTAAAACAAAATCCGAACTGTCCCAAAAATTCCATTAATTTACTCAGCAACATAAATGCCTTACTGACAATTCAATACTTCAAAATGTAAGTCCTGACCAAAGGACTTTCTATCTAACAAACCACTGTACCAAAATAGCAAAATGTACACGTGTAGCAAAATGTTATTTTCTCAAATACCAACGCCAACGCTCTAACATTAATCAAGTCACTTTCTAGTCTTCTACGCATTATAGTGATAAACAACCCCTTCCTAATTCCACAGAGATAAGAATATATTTCATCCAGCGCCTCCGGCGATATCGTCGTATGCCACACTGCCAATTAAACCCCAACACTCATGTCACATTAGTTGTATGCCAATTTGTCAATGGCACTCCAAAAACAGGAGGGAAACAAAATAAAATGAAAAAACAATAATCCAACATTCGACCTCGAAAACTTTCCTCATATCGATGTTTGCTCGATTTAATCCATTCCCTGGCTCGTTCATCAAAACGTCAGCACAAACTATTAATACTGTTCCATTCCCTCATTTTGCCTTATTCAACTGTATGGGGAACTACTTTAGCCAACAGCGCTACGCTACACCAGGCGGTAACGTTGCCAGCGACAAGGACAAGAATTCATATCCAGCTCATTTTTCCCAATTCCATGGAACTTATTCCCCACCCCCCCAAGAACGGGCCCCACAGATCAACATAAACTTTCCGCAAAATTCACTTAGGAAGTGGATTCGTGAAATGTTCCGGAGGCAGCTGTACACAGACTCAACTATCGGATTGATGTGTAGCAATAGCAAAATGGAATCCGAAAAGGGTAATCAATAATCACGTCAGTACTAGATACGGAACGTTCCTTCACTCTCCTCAAAATATACACTCGACATGTCGCTGGAGTTTGCTGGAACGGAATCCATGGACTTGACTGCGCCAAGTAGAATTGATAACATTGTGCAACCATGGTTTATGGCTGACATAAATTTAATTCTCATTTCAACTAAAAAGTTACATAGATACAGGACGCGATAAAATTTCCACACTCTCACATTTTGCATAAGTAGTCTATGCCGCGGGAGTGGAGCTGCAAGCAAGTCCCCACGAATTTTCGCTGAAAACAATAAATGCCGGCAACAGATCCTGCTCATGGGGAATAACACCCAATAAAACGCTCGTAAAAATTGCAATAAAAAATACGAGTATCTTCTGTCTTGTTATTTTTGGCCAAATGATTCGTCCTTGATAGTGAATCGAAGAAAATCTGTATACTCCCGGAATACTCGTAGCTCATCCTGCGGCGAGGTGCGTGGTGGCATCGGCGGCCTCATATGTGACTCTCTGCTATTTATAGTTGAGTGGTAAGCCATACAAAGCGATTGGGTAGGGATATGTTTAGGAACGAAAAATTTGCTGTCGTCAGCCGATCACAGGCGGTACAATAAATTTCACCGCAGGTGTTGAGGAAATGTTTCTTAAGATACTTTCCCTGTGCAGCCGCGTGGTGGGTACATATGTATCTGCCTCTTTTTTTTACCGTGTTTTCACAATTCTCGATCCTGGATGTCAATAACATCCGATTTAAGATCCGAATGCCTGGGTGAAGTTTTCGAAGTCGTTAATACACTCGCACTAGGAGTCGCGTGGGAGCTTGTCAGGGAAATATTAAGCGAATTGCGGATATTTAAATTGTTGCGTACGCCGGTGGGGGGGCTCAGGACTTGGGATGGGCACAAGCAACTCAAGTGGATTATGTGAGGTAATTTTTTGCAATTGCAAAAAAAAAAAATATGTTATGGATGTGTGGTAACGGTGGTGGAGAATGAGACTGGGGGATACGTTTTGTTTTCCTCTTCGATTGAAAATCCATCCATGGGGGGTGGGGGTTTCTTTTGATCTTATTGGATTTGTTGAAGTATCTTAAAAATGTTACATCGATGTAGGGTTGTACTTTGAAGAAGTGTTTTATAAAGGGATAATTGAAATAGTGAAGGAATTAGGGGAGACTGACTTTTGAGATATTTCAGTATTTGGTAGTCTGATTGATTTAGTCAACCTCTTTAAGGTTGTTACTGTCATTTGGAAAGGGCTAATCGCTTAAATTTTGTGAATTCAGGTCAAAAGACGAAATTTATACGAATATGTGAGGAATAATGCTCAGACGTCTAGGTATTTAAACCATTAGTGGTTAGTCGAGAGTAGATCAAAATCCTCTCTAAATGAGTTTAATGCGAATATGTATGGTGTTAAGAATAAGATGGGACTATTTTTGTTAAGCATAGCTTTTTATGTAAAGGGTCATATTTGAAAACTTTATAACAGTTCATTAAGTTGGAGCGAATTTGCGGCTGTTGAGTTATGAGCTATTCTGTTTAAATATTCGAGAAATTTTACATAAAAATTTAACACAATCCTCGGAATTAATAATGTGCGCGTCGTGGTTATATTTTTCTTGAAAATGACTTAAAAATGACGTGGACCATGGGAAAGAAAAAGTGGAACATACAAAAAAAAGAAGAAAAACATCACTTCACAGTTGCACTTTGTTTTTATTGTTCAGCTTCTTGTTGGATTCCCGAGAAGTTCATTTTGATTTGTTGATTTGTGCTGTTCTTGTCTGTTATGTGAATATGTATCCCGTACTCCTTCCATTTCTCTTCACCTTGGTAGAGCTCATAAAGACACATAAAAGGAAAAAAGTGGCTTGACTGCACAAAAACAAAGATAGCACTTCCCGCCGAAATGTCTCTCTTAACATCTCCCACTGGTACCACAAACTTGCCCTTAACTAACAATCCTCCAACCCGGAATTATTCAAAAAAGGGACTGAACAATTCCATTTACCTTCCAATTTGTTAAGTTTTCCTCTGTCATCTTGAAATAAGTTTTTCGCATTTTTTTCGAATTCAAAATCGCTTTTCGAGTGGTATTCCGAATTTCCCGACATTCTTCGTAACTCCACTAACTCTTTCTTCCCTGAATTCTTGAACGTATTCACTTAGGAACACAGCCTCCGGTACCCACAGCGAACATACCTGAAATTTGACATCTAACAGCTTTGGCCATCGTATGTTGACTTTTCGGAGTTTTTCCCTCGCCGACTTTGTTTTTCGCTAAATTCAGTGAGTTTTCCACGTCGCTTCAGCTCCTGTCTGTGTTTGAGACTCTCCTCTCCTCGTCATCAGCCCATATGGGGGAGAAAGAAAATCCACCTAAATCCAAGGAAGTGCAGTAGACGTCGGCGGTGATTGTGGCTTCGTTGAAGCTGGTGCCGATGAAGAGGTCGATGACAACCTACAAACAAAATTGGTGAAGAGCGAGCTAGTGTTAGTTAGTTAGTATTCTATACCGTTATTTTAAGTGTATCCTAGTTTTGCTTTTACGTTAACTTGAATTCGATTAAAATCTGATAACATCGGATCAAGTGAGAGTGGGATGGGGGGGTTTCAAATTCTTTAGATCATTTTTATTCGCTGCATAACTCAAGAACCCCCGAACGGATTTCAATGAAATTTGGCTTTTAGACTTAGACTGATATGTGAGTAATGTTAATTGAAATTAAATCGAACGAAGTTGTGGTAAGATATGGGGAGCGGCTTAAAACATATTCGAATCATCTTTCTCATACTTTTAAATTAAAAACCACTCAATAAACTTTATTTTATATATGTCCTTGGAAGTCCAATCAGCCTTAATTTGATTTGTCACATGATGAGGTGTAGTAGATTATGCCCCCACACAAAAATACTTTTTAACAATTGTTTGTCATGATTGTTTTGGGTCCACTACTATCTATTTCAGCTCTCTAGCTAACACGGTTCAAAAGTTACAAGCGTGTGGCAGACACACATACAGACGGACAGACAGACACAGTGTTGAGTTAGTGTTCCGTTTATACCATTCTGCTACGAATCACTAAAAATGAGATTAGGTGGGTAATTGGGCAGTGGTAGTTGATCCACACTTGCTTACAATTAAACTTCTCTTCTTAGGTTATCTCTCGGATGACTGTGCTGGATGTGACTCTTGGATGATGGATGACTGCTCTGTAGACGTCTGCGACTAGGAGTTTTGTTATGGGGATCTGGATGCTTGGCGAGTGTTCTGCTTTGAAATGTAGGGTAGTTAGCAGTGAATATGTAGTAATGTAGTAAATTAGATGTTAAATAGTTATTAGTCGTAGTTGTTCGAGTAGATATAGTGACGGCGATTAATTGTGCCCCGTATATCAGTATGTTGCCCAGTACATTTTTCTTTTGATTTATTGGCAGTCCCCCTATTTTGTGAGCATTTTCTAATATGATGCGGATGAAAAATTGTTTTTTAGTGTTCTGTATGGTATAATGGTATAAACGGAGACTAATAACTCGATCTCTTCTTTTTCATACTCTTTCTTCTTCTTTCTTAGAAGCTGGTGTTCTTCCCTTTTTTTCTGCTTGCAGAAGTCGTAAGCTCCGCTCTTCACCCTATGCAGCCTCTTGCTTTCCTTTTGGTGGATGTGTGAAATCCAACACATCAGAGGCGGCGTTCTTGATTGTTTGCTGACAATGATGCCATTGTTCATCTGTACTTAATATTGGCGGTATTGGACTTCTTGAGAGGTTCAGGAACACTCGGTTGGGGAAGGCTTTGCCAGTCCCTGGTGATTGTAGCCGTTTGATGTTAAATTTGTTCACAGTACTTCCTTGGCATTACCCTTACAACCTTGGCGCAAAAGTCAATGTTACCTGCTCCTACAAAACGCCTTGCATTAATCGCGACATGATCAGTCTGATTGACAGTTAGTTGATCCGGAGAGCGCCAGATTGCCTTAGAGAGATAATCATGTGCTATCTACAGCGATGTTTCATGCTTGAAAGTCGATTAGACAGAGCCCATTTCCGACGGTGTTTCCAAAGATGCCCTCCTTTCACGTTGAAATCGCTCACATACCTAAAGCTCAAGTTCTTGTATAAGTCTGCCTATGAACTCTGATTTTTTTAAATATTGTTTTCAATTTCACTCCAAATTCCAAAACTTTTTTTGTTTTTCCAGTTTTCCAAAATTTTACCAAGTGCGAGTTAGTAAGTAAGAATTCCGGTCCAAATTTCAATCATTTGAGTCTAATGGCTCAAAAGTTAAAGGGTGTGACAGACAGACGAACAGACGGACAGACAACTGAATCTCGAAATAACGGTGTTGTTTTTTTTTTGAGTACCGGAACCTGAAAACATAATAGTATTAAATATTATCTAAATTTCAATTTTTGTTTCTTTTGCTTGATGTATGTCTTACTTTATTTTTTACAAGTCTTGAGGGCTTCTTGCAGGCCACAATGCTTCATTTGACTGCAATTTATAAACGGTTAAAAGCACAGTAATAAATTATGTGCTATTTCAAAGCTAGAAATGCAGCCTTTCAAGTAAAATACCAGCAGGGCATATCCTATTTCAGAAAAAAAGAATTTTTTATTAAACTTTTTTAAAAAAAATTGTTTTTTTCTAAATATTTTACGTAATTAATTATTGCTTATTTTTGGGAGTTTTACGTACCTACTGATCTGCTCTCATCAAATCCTCGAAATCATAGCCGTCTATCTCTTACCATAGACGAATATCATTCACTGTTTTTACATTAGCAATCTTAGAGGGTGCCGATAGAAAATAACGGTTCTGTGGGTAGATCTAAAATTTAGAAAAAAAACTGTGATTTTTAAAGAAGCATGCAAATATGTATATATGTATATACTCTGCAAACCTCGGTTAAGATGACAATGCAAAGCGAACCTCTAATTTAAAGACCAAGCTATGGTGAAATCAAATCAAATTTACCAAGCAAACTATTACTATAAAATTAATGTGTCCGGGCTCGATTCTCTTTTTTCAGATACATACTCGTATTTATAAAACCAGTGCTAAATTAGCCCACAGTTGAACAGAACTTTACACCTTAGATGGCGTACAACTATTTTATTTTACCATTATAGGTACGTCGACGACCGACCTAAGGATGTGGGAGACTTAAGTAAGTCATTAATACTCGTATGAAATGTCAACGTAATCAAAACGCACCAAGGGAACACTACATCTTGGTTCCGAGCTGCGTAACTAAAGCTTCTACTTATAACAGATGGACTTAATTTGCGTATTGGCAGCAGCTTACTTAATAAACCAAGTTAATGTGACTCAAAGGGATTTTTGGTTATTTCTCTGGCTTTTACCTCTTTAGAGATATGTACGTACCTTAGCATGAAAATCGTATTCCTTTATTTTACACATGAATTGCCATATGACATATCTCCTCTACAATCTGTTATTCTATACAATTACAAACGCATATACATACATACCGCCCGTAAAACATACGAATAGCAAGTATCTCAAAGAGAAAATCTCCATTGTGTGTAAAATGAGCATACAAGAATGCGTAGATTTTTAGTTTCATTCTACACCATCATACCCAAATAAAAGCATACATCGAGATGTATGATACTATGACTCTGTACCTATTATTTAACTTTAGCTCCCCATACGAAATCAATTCAATGGCAGAGCGTGTAGAAAAGAAAACAGCACCAGCCAGTACATCCGTGATGTTGTCCTAAGAAACGTATAGCTCCTTTCAATTTTGGTGTCCGTCTCTCCCGCAGGACTCTATGTGCTGTGGTCTATAGAACTAGAAGTGGGTGGAAATAGGCAACAAACAATAATGAACTTCCCTCTCCGTCGAAGGATGGAAAATGCCGCCTTTGTTGTGTTGAGAGCGAATGGAAGTTTTCTTTTCAATTTCTTAAAACTTGAACATGCCACAGAGTGCTAATCCCCAGCAGAGTTGAAAGGTCAAATCTCGACACAGGACCTTCTTCTATTTTCTTTCTCGTCTCAAATTGCTACCACATATGGGTATATATATATATATGTATATGTACACAAAAGTGTACACGGTGCTACAAATGCAAGAGTGTGAACAAATTTTCAACCATTCCATGGATGATTTTCGAGAACATAATAGCTGAAAGCGGCAGGAGTGAAATATAATGGCAGCCTCTAGCAACGGTATTGTACATCAAAAGATAGTTATGTCACAAATGAAGTCATATAATAACTTTCCACTTTGGTGAAATGTCAGCAAACGGCACTTATCTTATTATGAGGATGTATATGGCTGGCGCAGGCATGCTGTCAACTTAGACTACATGTTGCAGGATCTTGGGTAAGAGAATGTGTAAGCAGGACACATGAAATGGAGATATGTTTTTGTACCAATTTCGAATCGATTCTAAGCACGTAAGAGGAAGCTCATGGCCTTTGGTCTTGTATGTGGATCTGATTGCTGATGCACCATCTCCGGCGAGATTTTTGTCAATACTTTCTTTTGCAGAATGTTATTGTTGTCTAACAACGATCGTCCTAAATTGTATTTGCTTTCAAATTTCAATCATGTATGAAAGCTTTAGAGCGAACAACATTATAACCCTTTTCGACTGATGTCGTGACAATTAGGAACGAAAAAATTCTTCACTAGTTTCTTGCGAAAAAGGATTGATGAATTTTTTTCGTTGAACCAATAGCAAGTATTGGTTTAGTGAAAATTTTCAATTTCGAGATTTAAACCAATCTACAATCTACAATCGAAAATCTTAAAAGGCAGGTCTAAATGCCTGTGTATATGGCCAACTACAGTTTAAGTTCCTGGATTGATTATCTTCGAACTTCGTACATACCAAGGGTCACAATTCAAGCCGAAATCGGAATGTATTTTGGAAACTAGCTATTTCTCAATTTTGACTCAATCGAGTTTGTTGGCAATATCTAAACAAACACCTCCGGTAGTACAACGTCCTAAGTGCAAAACTGTCGATTTCTCAAAAAACGCATTTTTATGAAAAAAAAAAAAAACAAAACAATAGTATCCTTTGAATAATGGAAGCAAGTATTAAAGTAAAGCAAATTTAACACAGTTTCTGGTGTTGTAATTTATTTTCTAAAATAAGCAATATAATAGTCATATTAAATTACAGAGGCTTACAAAATGCTAGTTAAAAATGGTTCATAAAAGTTTGGAATGATATCATTTTTTAGCAGACTCAATAGATCTGCTTTCTTCTTTGGCGCTATTGGTGTTTTAAAGCTGTATGCAGGCTTTTTAATAATATTTTTAATTTCCTTTATTCCGGTAGAACGCCTGTTTATTGTTCTAAATTGAACTTATTCCCAACTTGTATCTTTGTAGCTTGTTTTATAAGAGTACACATCACTGCCTTTTACATAACTTAAACATTTTATTTCAGACATTTTAACTTCATTGTTGTTTGCGATTTACATATTTTTGCTTGCTCTCTGTAAACTAAATAAATTGTACTCTCGCGCTCTCGCATCGTCTACATGCACTGAGTGTGGGTGGTCACCACTGCAGCTTGCCTATGCGACGATTTTCTTTTTCTCGGCCACTTGGATTTCAGTCACCATAGCAAGCAGACCCACCGGCTCCCTACGCTATCTCTAGAATAATAAATAATAAATTATTGTATAAACAGCAGCGTCTTTAATTTTTATATACAATCTTGGTGCAGTGTCAAGAAATGAACATTATTTCCCAAAATCGATTGAGTTATTTATGGCTATCTCATTACATAGCAACTTTCCCCACCATCAATGTACTCTCTTGGAATGCTAGCTCTCAAATAATGGGTTTCTATCCGTGAAATAGAGTTTATGTGCGCCCTTATAGAATCTAATACTTCGTTGTCAGCTCTCGGATGCTTGCCATGCTTGCCATGCTTGCCACGTTTATTCTCACTCACGATCCCTGTACATGAAACTTTACACTGAATTGATTGAAATGATCGAATTGTTCTTTCGGTTATTGCAAAAGTGCTGATCAAAAAATATTTGTAAATTCGAACTCGCTTTGCATTATTAAGTAAGAAACACTTACTCTCAGGATCGTCTGGATATTATAAAATATTTTAATGCATAATGACATAAAGAATACTTACGCCAAATCGTCCGATCTCCTTGCTGCCAATACTGTCAAAGCTATTCGAAAAAAATCTTCTAAAATGACTCCATCCGATCATAGAAGAAAAGACTTTACAAATAGGTATTCAACTATAGATAAAGTTCACCGAATAACTGATCAAATAGAAAAAGCCCTAGAAAATAAAAAAATATGCTCTACCATCTTCCTTGATATAAGGTTTGGCATAAGGTTTGGCATAAAGAACTAGTCCATAAGCTGCAAAAATATCTACCAAAACAATACTCAGAAATCTTAGAGTCATATATAGGTATAATGTAAAGAGTATTTAGAATAAAGCAAGAAGATAAGTACTCCATATTAGAACATATAAAAGCTGACGTACCCCAAGGTAGTGTATTAGGCCCTGTTTTGTTCCTGTTATACACCAATGACCTACCACAAAATTGAAAACTTCTGTTGCCACATTTGCAGACGAAACTGCTGTACTTGCTATCGGTAATACAGTGCAGAAAGTTACTGGAAAACTGCAAATGATATTTATGAATGGACCAAGTAATGGCAAATAAAACTAAATGAACTGAAGTCAGTTCATGTAAACTTTACAAATAAAAATATACAGCACATATCTGTGTATATAAATAATAATGCAATTTTTTATTTATTATTTTTTTGAACTCAGCTAAGTACTTAGGCATGACTGTTGACGCGAAATTACGCCGGAAAGCTCATGTAATGAAAAAACATCATGAATTAAACTTGCATGTCTAATTGCTAATTAGTTTGACGACTAGGTGCGATAATTGGAAGGATGACATAGAATCATGCCTTCTCCGCAAAGCTCGCATGTGATGACTTTTGATGATTTTCACCCAGGTACACGCAAAAAAAAGAAAAAAACTACAAGATAAAGATATATTACGCCAACAATGATACAATCCGCACTTATGTCATTGTTCCACTGACACTTGAGAATGAGCTAAGAATCCTTTAACATTTGTTTTTATATAATTTTCTCGCGGCAAAGTGGATATGAATACTCTTATACTATTGCATGGCTCAGACGTTGTGTAGATAGACAGACAGAGAGAGAGAGAGAGAGAGAGGGAGAGAGAGAGAGAGAGAGAGAGAGAGAGAGAGAGAGAGAGAAAGATTCGGTGTAGTGGTATGAAACTCACGTGGTGTTAAGTTTCTGTAAACCCCAAGGGTGGCATCCAGATAACAGGGGAACATTTTTCTTTTGCTATTATTGTCATTGCTTATGATTCACAGTATTTTTTCCGTCCTCCTGATGTCATCATTACGATCAAGTTGCATTTTTGACTTAGCTTTCGCAATTGATCGACTTTTTTACTTATTTCATTCGAAATAAATAGATGATTCTTGACATCAGGATTTGAACCGTGAACCAAAAGCGTGACAAGCGATGATGTTACACTGACATAATGAACACTACGAGAACGTCTTTGTTCAACCGAAAACTGGGTAAAATTAGATACGAATCATGAAAATTCCCAATTACATCGTTGTTGTATGGAATGACGTATTCCAATTAGGGATTACAATTGACATAATGAGTGTTTTTAAGTTTTCTTTCTTTTGACATACTTAACTAAGAAAATTGAATTGTCTTATAATAAAACCTTACCTTACTGTGCTTGTAGAATTGTCTGAGGAAATTGTTCCATCCAATTTCCACCAAAACTGTATGAAGAAATCGAAAAACTAAGGTCCTCAAAACTAGCAAGTGAAGGACCAGCACTTGCAGAAATTCAGAGAGAAAGGCGAAAAAAAAGAAAGCGACGAAAAATTTTAAATTTGTTTATTACAAGATAGGTACTTATCTCTCCAATGGTCGAAATCCAAGTGAACGAGAGATCGATCTGGCACACTGTTGGTTGACTCAGGTCGGAATTCTAAACAATTTTTTTTTATATATTCTGAACAATTAGTTAGGGTATGATTTTAATATTTGGCAACATTTAAGAATTAGATAAATAACATTTTTTTTTCAAATATTTCCGAACAATGCCCTTATAAAGGCACAAAGGATAGCATAGATTGAAAAACCAGTACGATGAGAACAGCATCAATTATACGCAGGTAACTGCAGGTGACTGCAGCCAAGAATGGTCTAAGAATCAGTCAGTTGTAATGCTGCAAAACGTGTTCATTAGGGAACACCCAGATACTCCAGATTTAGTTTCGACTCCCTACTGCTCTACCTGAGTAGATCAGAAAGAGCATCATCGTAAATCAATATATATGTATGTTCTAAGGTTTCAGAAATTTTAGACCAGGATCGACGAGTTTCTATCACGGAAAAAGTCACTAACTTAAACATTTCTTGTAGTCCAAGCTTTCAGTACAATGGGTGTCTAAAGCGTTGTGCGCCGAACACAAAGTCCAAAGAGTTGAAGGTGCCTTTTGCTTTTAAACAAGATTCAGGCGGATCCAGAAAACGTTTTTGCTCGCATCGTAATTGAGGATCTGGAATCTACTGAGTCCAAAACGCAATCAAAAGAGTGTTCTAAAAGGAAAGTTATGGACCTACAAAATTCAAAGCATAAAGATTAGCTAAAATAGTTATGGCCATAGTATTCTGGGATGCAACAGGAGCTATCTTAATAAACTTTTCGGAGCGTAAGAAGGCAGCAACTTATTACGCTGAGGTTTAACGAAAACAATTCAGAATTAACTACTTGGAAAGCTCCATCTTATTCTATCATCCAGCCCATTCTTCGAGGCAATCTCGAAATATTTTAAATGAATTTTGCTTAGCTCCATGCTGGATGGCTCCTAGCTATGGGACGCTGTTCAGACTATTCGTCTTCGAGCAAATATTCCTTTTTAAAATTGGAAATAAGTGAAGGAGCGTTCATTTTGATGATAGAATAAAAAAAACTTCAAATTTTGCTTGAACTGTAACCCCACATACCTTACTTATGAAGTTTGAAAAGTGGTACAAACGGACAGATGGTGCAGAATTACAAGATGCGGTAGTACGAAGATTGAGCAAAATCTTGAGATCAATTTTGTTCACGAAAACAATACTTGGAAAGGAAAAATATTATAGTTTCAGATATAAGACAATGGGCAAATCTCGATTAAGCCCAATTTTGAAAAAAGTAAAATCTAAGTAAAGACAAATTCAAATTTTGGACATATGGTCATAATAGTTTTTTTCAGCTTTTTAGTGCATTTTACGAAAACCCCAATGTCGTTGTTTCTTATCCATTTTGCCTAAATTTTAAATCTGAACAAATTACGAGTACCCTGCTTTTTATTTTCCCTTGGAATAGGTTAACGCTTACTCGTATATTATAAACCAATAGCTAAATAATTAAAAGACCAGCTAAATTTGCTAACAAATAAAATAATTAACTAGCAACAAATAATTATCAATAAGTTTATTTTTCTATCAGCAAAAAATAATTTTATGTTCAGCAAAAAAAAATTGTTGATCTAAAGAAAATTAAAAAAAAAACAAATCAGCAGAAAAGGTAAATAATTAGCAAAAATCTATTATTTCATCAGCAGTGAGGTCAATTCTTTAAGAAAAATAATACAAAAAGAAGGAAACATTTACATATTACTTTGTGAAATTCACAATCGCTTCAGTTTTTGGTATTCCGTACAATAATGGTAAAACGGAAGATTAATTAAATACGTAGTCCCTCTGCCCATATGACATAGTGAGCTGAAATATTGCACAAAGTTAGCTTGTATTGAACAAAAAATAAAAAAAAAACTGTAAAAATAGCTTTGTAGATAAATGCCATTAAATTTACTTCAGGGGTTTCTAAGTACTCGTACATAGTTTGAGTTGAAATCCTTTCAGCAATAACTGCGTTGGACATTTGTTCTGAAGATTTAAGTTCCAGTCCCACTAAAAAA
Source organism: Pocota personata (assembly GCA_963082735.1). NCBI lineage: Eukaryota > Metazoa > Arthropoda > Insecta > Diptera > Syrphidae > Pocota > Pocota personata. Next base: position 209,902,446 of record OY720429.1, read on the forward strand.
ATAACAAACAGTCTTTTCATTGTCTAATATCCGGGAGCAAAATTTTCAGAAGAAGCTTCTCAATTTCACCGTTCGCCTTCGGCAATAAAACTAGGTACCTCCCATACGCCCAAAAAATATGACACGAAAATATGGAATGGCTACAAGAAGATGGGTAATAGGCGTTAAATGGGCTAAGCTCAACAAAGTGTCTCGGTTTCTTTTTTTTTCATAGTCCGTTAAGTAAAGATTTCACATATAAAATCGCTTAATATACATAGGTAGATACTAACACTGCTTGCTCTTGTCCAATTATCGATTTTCAACTCATGCTTGTACATTTTGAGAATAATAATTCAGTCAAGACGTTATGTCTGTACGTTTTAACTCCCACAACAAAGTTGGAATTCTTATATGTTATTTGCTTTCATGGCAAAACTTGCAAAGTTTTGTTGGAATTTGGCATCTTTCAGATTGCTGGCAACTGCGAGAACTCTGGTTCCTAGAATTCAATAAAGTAAAAGAACGAAATAGGAGCATTCTACTGAAATTGGTGTACAACTTCGACTTGTTTTTTCTTCGAAATGATGCACACCTCCACCCAAGGATATAATCATAGAATCGCTTCAGGACATCTGATCTGATTTATGAGTATCTACACCTTCTCACTCCCACTCGGAAAAGCTTAACAGATAAAATTCCAAAATAAACATAAGTGCACTGCAATTTGATAAACGAACGATTTCTGGATACTTTCCTGTCCCTAGGGCAACCAGAAAAAGAGAGAGAAAGCGTTGCACTTGCATATGATGCACGTCTGGTGGGGTTGATTCATGCCCAGAATTTCTTCTTGTACATCGTACTTGCTTGGAGTGGAAGCTGCATATACTCGTACCTATGTATATTAAAGTGATGCGAGAATTACTCTGAAAATTTCTGTATATAAATACATACTTATAAGTATTACTAGTATGTACATATATGTATTACTGGAATGTGAATTGAATTTTGCCAACAAGCAGTAATAGCTGTTCTGCATACTTAGTGCACTCTGATCCTGATCGCATACCGTTAAATAATGTACTATATGTGCAGTTGTGGCAATTTTTCAACTGGTGAAAGATGAAAGACTTATTTTAGATGCGCATTTGTGCGAGTAAATGCTATTAAATTTACCTTGGGGATTTCTAAGTACGTAGTTCGAGGTTTCGAGTTCTTGAACTGACGTATACTTCATTTGAGTGGAAATATAGAGGAGTATCTTTGATGCCAAATAAGTGCCCTAGAGGGCTGATATCGTTATTACAGAATGTGTCTAATAGCAATTGTGATTGTTTAATTGATTTGTTTTCGTGGAAGCAGAAAGCTTAATCGTTTGACCAGAGAACATTATTATCTGTATTTATGGACTTGCCTTTCGATTTTGTGCTTGGTTATATTTCCACTTACCTAGGCTAAATTATCATTACCAGATTACCGGACACCCAGTCAAAAACTAAATTTTAACAAGTAAGTCACTGAGAAGGAAACTACTATACATTTAGATGAAAGGTGATACTTAAGAAAGGTTAAAGTCATGAAGTGGTAACGGAAAACCAATAACAAATTTTCTGTTATAAGCAGTTTAAACAATAATTACAAATTTTTACCTCGTGTTAAAAAATTTGATTTCTACATTCCATCCGATGTTGGCAATTTAATAATTTGTAATATATAATTATCATTTTATAAAGGATGGTTAAGTTTTAAGGGCCGATGTTGATTTTGAATAAAACACAAATTATGTAGGAAATTACTGTCATTTCTTTTTATTATGATAATATTGGTATGGTTCAATTTTGTATGGAATAAAATATCGGCCAAATGGCTGCCGCGACCTCGGCGGCACACCTCCATCCGATGGTCCAAATTTTCGATGACGCAGAGGCATAATTGAGGTTCTATGCCGTTAATGTGCCGATTTATCTCATCCTTTAGCTCTTGAATTGTTGCTGGCTTATCGACGTACACCTTTTCTTTCAAATAACCCCAAAGAAAGAAGTCCAACGGTGTCAAATCACATGATCTTGGCGGCCAATTGACATCGCCACCACGTGAGATAACACGGCCATTGAATTTGTAGCGCAAAAGAGCCATTGTTTCGTTAGCTGTGTGGCAAGTGGCACCATCCTGTTGAAACCATATATCGCCCACATCCATATCTTCCAATTCGGGCCATAAAAAGTTCGTTATCATCTCACGATAGCGAACACCATTCACAGTAACTGCCTGACCGGCCTCATTTTGGAAAAAATACGGCCCGATGATGCCGCCAGCCCATAAACCGCACCAAACAGTCACTCTTTGTGGGTGCATTGGTTTTTCGACAATCACTCTTGGATTATCATTCGCCCAAATGCGGCAATTCTGCTTATTGACGAATCCACTGAGGTGAAAATGTACCTCATCACTGAAGATGATTTTCTTCGAAAATTGATCATCCACTGTTGCCATTTCTTGCCACCATTGTGACCATTGACGACGCTTGAAATGGTCAAGAGGCTTTAGTTCTTGAGTCAATTGCACCTTGTAAGCGAGTAAATGCAAGTCTTTATGCATAATGTTCATCAACGACGAGCGTGAGAGGTGCAATTGTTGGGCACGACGACGAGTTGAGGTGGACGGTTCTTCAGCCACACTATCGCGAACAGCAGCAATATTTTCTGCAGTACGAGCTGTACGAGCATGCACTGGTGTTTTCACATCTTCTACAGACCCGGTTTGCACAAATTTTTGCACCATTTTTCCGATTGTACGCACATTTGGACGATTAAATTGACCGAAAAAATCACGAAATGCACGAAATGCATTTTGATTTGAACGCCCATTTTCATAATAAGCCTGAATAACTTTAACGCGTTGCTCGGTTGTGTATCTTTCCATGGTTCAAATTGAGTTAGTCTGAAATTGAGAAATGTCAAATGAAATGCAGAAAAAACTTGACGTTTAAGTGTGGTTCACATTCAACATCGGCCCTTAAAATTTAACCACCCTTTATATTGTGATGGTGTTTTCGATGTAGGCTTAGGTAAGCTCGCCGGTTTCAGGGTACCAAATAAAAATACCAAAACCTTTGAGGGCATTCACGTCTTTTTATTAAATTTACAGTGGGCGTCCAATATAACGAATACCTGATATAGCGAATTTTCTATATAACGAACGCTTTTTAGATTTACATTAACATCTCTAAATAGCGAACGATGGTCACAATTTGCTATCCGATATAACGAACGCATAAATAAATTGACATAAAAAGTGTTCTTGTTGCCATTGTGATTTGCGCATCTGTTCTTATGTCAACATGAGAAGTTTATTCTCGTATGTATGTGGTCCAAAGGGTTCGGAACTGTATCAAGTTTTGTTTCTCTTTCTCTTTTAGCCGTCGCCTACTAATACATTTTTGTCTGAATTCTTTTTTTTTTTGGTTTGTCTGTCGCTATGCAGTTTTGAATTTTATGCACGCTCTTACACACACACATTCACAAACACGAGCGCAAGATACCGTTAACAGTTAAAAAGTGTTTTTTTTGTTTATTATTAAAAAGAGCGTGTTAGTCTCGTCTGGTTGTTGTTTTAGTTTTGTGTACAAAATATTAAAATGAATAAAAAATTTCAACGTACTCGGCTTTAATTAAAAGACAAAGTCAAGATTATTGATGAGTGCAACAAAGGCGTTTCACTTAAGGAAATTTCAATAAAATTCCGTGTACCAAAATCAACAATCTGTGGGATTAAGAATAGTCGCGTAAAAATCTTGAAGAACTTAAACTTGACACACAATGGCTCTCTACAACGTAAATCTATGCGAAAGGAAGAGTTTTCTCATATGGAAAATCGGCTGTACAAATGGTTTCTTCGACAAAGGGAAAAAACATTCCTATAAGTAGTGGTAAAATCTATGTGGTGATGAAAGAGCCGTTCAAAAAATATCTACTCGAAGTCATCAAAAATAATGGACTCTCAATGGATATGATTTTTAATGCTGATGAGTCTGGGCTCTTTTGCAAGTTGTTACAGGTTCTACTTATGTTCACGCTGGTGGAGCTTCAGCACCAGGTCGAAAAACATCAAAAGAGCGTTTTACTTTTCTAGCTTGTGCAAACGCATCAGGACTGTTGAAAGTAAAACCTTTGGTTGTTGGTAAGGAAAAGAAGCCACGATCCTTCCTCAACAAAAGGTTACCCATTGACTTCAAGCATTTTTAAAAATTATATAATTTTTTTTCTTAAAATTTGAAAAATAAAAAACAAAAAAAATTGCGTAGGTGGAACGGTATCTCTCTCCTAATGACTTACCAAAAAAGGCTCTTTTGCTTCTGGATAACGCTCCAAGTCATCCACCGGCAAAAGAACTTATACAAGAAACGGAAGATGGTCGAATTTGGGTTATGTTTATGCCACCGAATGTAACGCCGTTGATATAACCGATGGACCAAAACGCCATCCGTTTAACAAAGCTCCATTACCGCAAAGCTTGCTGAGTGACATAATGCGTTCGAACTCTAGGGATCCAGACATCACCACTGCTCTAAAAGAATTTAAACTCTTTGATGCAATTATGCTTCTGGAACGTGCATGGAATAAACTTTCAAGTCAAATGCTTCATAAATGTTGGAGAAATATTTTAATTAGTGATCCCGAAGATTTCGATGAGGAGGATGAAGTTCCACTCTCATTATTGCGGCAAGATGAGGAAGTTTTGACATTGCAAAATACTTTAAGTATAGTGAACTGTGTTTTAGCAGAGGTAACCCACTTCATTAAAGTGCATTAGTTTCGGAAATGACTTTTTTCTATTTAGCGTCATACTACTATCGCAGAAATAGAAGCTTGGAACAACACTGAAACTAATTTAGAAGAATAAGCTTACTGCGACACCGTCGAACTTAGTTCTGAAAGCGAAGGTGAGCAAGGTGACGGTAGCAATAATGTTGGAGATCTAATAAAGCACGTTGACGCTGCCAGTTCCTTAGCTAATGTGTTACGATGGGGACAACAAGTTAATACTCATATGGCTGATATGTTCACTTTGAGACGGCTTCAAGAAAAAGCTTTACAATTTAAATCTGAACTTGAAGTGAGACAGAGTCGTATAAGTGATTTTTTTTTGTTCAAAATAATTTCCAAAATTTGTTTACTATAATGGCAGCACTATTCAATTTAACATTACCAATAAAAAAACGTATGAATAAATAAAATTATAAATCACTTATTTAATTTTTTTTAAATGAAAAGTCGATCGATATAAAGTACGCTCTCGATATAGCGAATGACCTCGTACATTATATCATTCGTTATACTCGACGTCTACTGTATATTAAATTATTTCCCTTTTTTTCACCTTGTGTGGTCTACAATATTACTTTGGTATTTTTTAATACCTAACACTATTTTGATACTTTACAAATCTTGGAATAACATAGGCTATAAGTTACAGAAATTCTTTTTTTTTTGTAATCTGCGCGCGCCAAAGGGAGTATTAATACCCTTTAATTGTTTCAGGGCACGGGCGTCAGGGAAAGGGGGAAGAGGAACAGAGGAGGTACCTATGCACGTTGGCTTTGAATGTTTGAAGGTTGTAGTGATGGGGAAATACAGAGCTTGGTAGATCGTTCCACATTCGTGTTGTTCGGCTTATAAATGAATCCCTATATTTGACAGTACGACCGAAGTTTGGCTTTAGGGTAAACTGATGTGCATTCGAAGCATGTCGCGTATTGCGGGTGAAATTTTGAAGGGGAGGAATGCAACTGGCTATTTCGCTGGAACATTTGTTGTGGAAAAAACGATAAAACAGGGAGAGACAGGAGACATTTCTCCGATGTTCTAGTGAATGACTGGAATTCACAATGTCTCTATCACCTATAAGTTTTAACGCGCGATTTTGTACCCTATCAAGAATGTGCAAAACGGTCTTGGGTGCACCAGACCAGATATGGGCGTTATATTCCAGCTTAGGGCGGATGAATGCCTTAAAAATTGAGGCCAGATCAGACGGGGTAAAATATTTCTTGCACCGTTTAAGGAATCCTAGACATTTTGTAGCATTTTTGGCGACCTCGAATATGTGATCATTCCATCGAAGATGTTTATTAATACACATACCGAGAATGGCAAGTCTTTTGGTCTCAATGATGTAAGTACCATTCATGGATAATGGTTGAGGGTTTTGGTTTCACTTGATAAACAGAAGATAGCATTATGCTTTGGAAGCATTAAATTCCACTTTGTTGGTTGAACCCTATTTGATTATGCTGTCCAGGTCGGAATTTAATGTGTTTAAAATACGTTGCCGTTCGCCTTCTACAGCCGAAGAGCAGGGACGTGAGTTAGGGAACTGTCATCGGCGAAGGAATGGATTGGATTAGAAGTTGCAGACAAGAGATCATTTATAAAAATAAACCATTTTTTAATTTTTTTTGGTCGGGACGTGCGTCCTTCTTTATTAATGAAACCGAACACAAACTATTACAACTTATTAACATGTACTTATAAAAAGTCGAACCATCGCTGTGAGACTGCAGACATTATGTCAGCAGCTTACGCTGATCGGGTGATATTTTCCTGGAACTCCCTCGCTTGACTGTGGGAAAGTGCACTTCGCATGCACAGGTTCTGATTTTGCTGGATGATGTGGGTAATGGAATGACATGCAATAGGGGCTGATGCGAACTTGATATGATAGCTGTTGTATTTTATGATTAATGGTGAAAATGAAAAAAAATTCTATGTAATTTTGTGAAAAAAATTTAATAAAATGGAAAACAAGCTAGATGGGAAAATAATATCTGAGGATAGAATACGTGATTTGTTTTTCTGTGATATACTAGATGAAAGTGAAGATGATGCTGAGGATTCAGAGCTTGATGAATTGATTCCGAAAGAAGACATAGTTTCAAAAATGCTTACAGAAAATGATTTGGAGCAGTTACTTGGAACACAGGAATCCTTTGAGCTGTATTTGGAAGATTCGAATGCAAATGCCCCGGCAAATGAAATTACTGCTGTTGAAGGAGCCCAAATCGGAGAAAGTATTGATATTGATATCCCTAGCACTACGCATACCCCAGTAAATGCTAAAAATCTCTTGTGGAAAAGGAAACATTTGATTTTAGACGAGGAGAAACCCCATACAAATTTTTCAAGTCCTTTTTTGATGACAATTTGCTCTAAAAAATAGTCGATGAAACGAATTTTTATTCAACGTCAAAAAATCCGGTACAGAACTTTACCTTGAATGTTATATGTAGAACTACAAAAGTATTTGGGAATTCTCGTATTGTCGTCTTTTATTAAATGCGTCAATATTCGGCATTATTGGAACACGGAACTTGGGATTAATGTAGTTAAAAACACAATGACCTTTAAACGTTTTGAGAGGATTCGAGCTGCTTTACATTTTAACAACAATATGTTAGCAATAACTGACAAAAACCACCCGGACTTTAACAAACTCCACAAAATTCGTGCAGTTATCAATTCACTTCAGAAAAAGTTTTTATCGGTCCCAATGAAAGAGTGCTTTTCAGTCGACGAACAAATCTGTGCTTCCAAGTCAAAACATCACCTAAAGCAGTATTTTCCGGCTAAGCCTCACAAATGGGGCTTTAAACTTTTTGTTTTATGTGGAGTATCTGGCTACGCCTAAAAATATATTGGGTTGGAAAATATGGAAGCTAAGAGATTAGCTTCAGAAACGGACTTGGGAGCAGTAATATTGTGGTAAGACTTACCAGGGAAGTTCCACATTATCAACATTTCAAGCTTTATTTTGATAATTTCTACACTTCCATCGCGCTTCAAATATATTTGGCTCGTTTAGGTAAGTAAAGTGTGTATACTGAAAATAATGCTTCAAATTTATTTTATATAACAGGAATCTTATCTTTGGGTATAATTAGAAGGAATATAATTCCAAATTGTAAATTGCTAACAGACCATGACTTTAAGTCTCAGCTGAGATGCACTTCTGAAGAATTCGTTGTTTCTTACGATGAAAATGAAATTACTTCCATAGCTTGGAAAGATAACAAATGCGTAACATTTTTACCAACTTTTGTGGGTGTTCATCCTGAAACCGCATTGCAAAGATTTGATAGAAAACTAAAAAAGCAGATTACTATAAAATGTCCAGCTATCGTCCAGCATTATAATCAGCACATGGTAGGTGTTAATTTGTTAGATAGCATGATAGGAAGGTACAGAATAACAATGAAAATTAAAAAATGGTACATCCGAGTTTTCTATCATTTGCTGGACGTTTCTATTGTAAATGCGTGGGTACTGCACAAAAGAGTGTACAAACAGAAGGGACTCCAAACTATGAAAATAATTGAGTTTCGAAGAGCATTAGCAATTACGTTATGTTCTCTGGGTGCAGCAACGACACCAAAAAGAGCAAGACCATCGACTTCAGTTCAAAATCAGCACTGCAAGAAGAAAAAGGGACCAACAGAAGCCATACCTCCCACTGAAGTCAGGTGTGATGGCATAGAGCATTTTCCCCTTTGGTGCGAAAACAGACTCTAAATGCAAAAATGCTCTATACCTATTATTTATTTTTTATTTCATTTGAAACACTTTGAGTTCTGAATCAATTGTTTCTAGTGAATAATTTACTTTACTTTTCACCTTGTACTTAGGTATCTTTTTCTTCTATCATATTTATTTTGTATGGAGTTTGTTTGTTTTTTTTTTTTTATGAATTATTTTATTATTTTTTTTTTATTTCTTTTATTTATTTAATTATTTATTATTAAATTTTGTTTCACTTTGTGTTGTTCTATGAAAATAGAATAAACCCCTCATCTAAGATATTTATTTGAGACAGAGTGGCCTTAATGCATGGTGATGCATATATGAATCATTACGTTGTTTTGTTTTTTTTTTAATACTAAATCACAAATGTGTGAATTTTTCCAGAACAAACTTTGTTTTCTAAGCGATTTCCTTTCTAGAAAAATTTTTTTTTTTTTTTAAAGAAAAAATCATGCATCAGAGGGTTAAGATTATCATCTGTTGTTCAGAGACTAATAGCATTGTTTGTAATATTTGTTAATTTATTAATTCTTTCTATATATGATATATTTATTACGACCTGTTTATTGCTGTTACTGAGCAGATAGTGAACTTTCGATTTTACTATATGAAAATCGTCGTGGTCAGGGCTTCCGGCAAGGCATTTCCACGCGGTACCCAAAAATGTTTAATGATCTGCGGTTTCTTATTCTTGGCTGAAGTGTGTTTATTTGGCTAAGTCTTCTATGGAGTCCTCGTAAGCTTTCAAGTCGATCACGTGGATTCATTTTAAGGTGCCTGTTTGAAATTTTGCTATTTCGGTGTGTAACGATACAATTTTTGAATTTGAATAGTCCAGGATTTGGATATCTGCGTGACTAATAGTCAAGAAAGATCGGCTGGCAACTTGACGCTGTCTCCTTTCTCCGTCTGTAGTTCCACAGTTACTCGGCCTTTATTATTTCACCGGAGGAGTCGGATCAGGAATTCGCGCACGTTATTATTATTTGTTTCCCTTTTATTATTCCCGTAAGTACATTCGTATTGGGTTTTTTGATTCTCACTACCTATGGTGATTTATTTTTCGAATAAGTTCTTCCCGTACGTTTGTTTCACGTTTTGGGCACGCGCGCTCGTTTTTTTCACTATTGTGATGGACTTGAACATGTATGCACTTAATTTATTTATTTTTCTTGGGCGAAGGCACTGATTTTTCGAAAATACTTGCACTACTTGAAGGCTCTGTTTTTCCTATTACCACGCACTTAAATTGCCAAAAAAATTTGCTCGGGCAAGGGCACTGTTTTTTCGAAAATACTTGCACTACTTGAGGGCTCTGTTTTTCATATTATCACGCACTTAAATTGCCAAAAAAATTTCCTCGGGCGCCAGTTACAGAAATTCTTATGGATTTCTGAAAAAAAAACAATTCTTTATTTTGTTTTAATCGGGACGTGCGTCCTCCTTTATTAATGAAACCGAACTGTAACTACGAGTATTACAACTGTTTAACATGTATTTATAAAAAGAGTCGAACCATCGCTGTGAGACTGCAGACGCTATGTTAGCAGCTTACGCTGATCGGGTGATATTTTCCTGGAACTCCCTCGCTTGACTGTGGGAAAGTACACTTCGCGTGCACAGGTGCTGATTTGGCAGGATGATGTTTGGGGGCATGATGCGAACTTGATGATTTGGCTGTATGATATGGATGATGCATCATTTCATCATCCATATCATACAGTCAATCATGTGATGGGAGCATGACGCGAACTTGGAGTTTTAATGTTTACAGCGTTAACTTATATAGAGCTCGCTTGCACGGTCTCGTAGAAAGTTCAATCGCATCAATCGCTTTCAGATGTCTTGGAATAAAATTTACTGGAGGAAAATAAGAGGAATGTCCACGGTGGCCAATTCTCCAAAACGGAAATCGTTCGGTGCGTTTTTCTAGGATTCCAACCTTTAATCTCCAGCTCAATGAACGCACACTTAACCACTGAGTCAAGGCGTCATTTATGTATTAGGAAAAAAATAATCAACACACAAAGTTAATTTGTACGTATGTTCTTCCTAGCCTTTTCATTGAAAAATAGTTGTGGTCTGAGGTGGCCAAAATAGGACTTTTAGATATTTTTTTGAAAACAATCCAGGCAATTTTTGTTTATCTGCAAATCCTGTCAAAAGAATTTTTGCTTGCACCTGGAGGCAAGTATTGGTTTCCTGAAAATTTTCGAATCTTGAGATCAGACTTAACATTACTATGATAGAATAACTCAATAAAATCTGTCTGTCTGTCTATACACATGGAGAAACGGATTTTCTTCAAACTTCATATCTGGGTTCTTTTCACAATTCGAGGCGAAAACGGAATTTTCATTCTAACCCCAAAAGTAATGGTACTTTTCTAATGGCGAATTTTGGAAAACAATGTTCCAGAGATTTTGATCAAGTTCGATATTTGAGTTTTAGAGGACATGTGTATATTGGTACTTTACTTATTAACTGGTTTTTAAAAATTTATTATTTCTCGGCAATGGCTCAATCGATTTTAATATCTAAACAATATCTAGTATACCAAGTTTTGTAAAATTGTAAAAACAGTTTTTTTCCTTCAAACGAATTTTTTAAAAAAAAGTAAAATCAAATCATAAGAACAATATTTTATATCTCTTAAATACAATTAATCAGTGTATGCGTGTGCCTTTCCATTACTTCCAGAGGACACTCTTGCCGACTTCTACATAGTACATTTATACTGCGGGGCAGAAAGCTTGGAGCCGGATTTTTGATTTTCAAAATACAGGATACTACAAGAACATTTACGGCCTTTCACATCCGAAAGCTTGATCGTCTGATCCATATTAGACGATCAAGCTTTCGGATGTGATAGGCCGTAAAATGTTAACTCCAACATGATAATATTGGTAAGTAACATTTAGTAGAAGAACTTAATATTTAAAACCTTATCCTTTACAACTTTGTATGTGACAATTTTTTGTTTAAATTACTCGCATCAATATACATAGCTGACAATAACGACATGCATGAAAATAACAGTATGAAATAAAAGTTCGAAGCCATTTTGTGCCTCCAGACAAATCAAACAAATTGTTGCGACAAAAATTGTAGATAATTCTATGCTAAACATTTTTCTTTTTTTTATAAAATAGATGGTTTTCGACAAAATAGTCAAAAACAGTAAAAACAATTTTTTTTTCCGGGAAGTGTCATAAAATTTCACTTATAAGGCTAAGAAGAATATATAAGCACATATGTACTCGTATACGACTTATTTTTGAAAATCTCACATTCTTTTGCATATTCTTTTGGACAATCGTAACCCCATTTCACACATATTCAGCATCTAATATATGCCGCCACATATCCGGCTCGAAGTGTGTAGAACTCAATGAAATGTAAGTAATGAGTTCTGTACTTTTTTTTTTAACCGACCGAATCTTTCCTGGGATGGAAACACGGATTGTGATGAGCTTCTGCCTTAAAAGAGAACTTTTGTGAAATATGTCACAAGGAATATGTCATTTCCTAGCCTATATACATAAGTGGTCAACTTTATTCATAATTTGATCTTAACAAAAGGTGCATGTAATCTTTGCCTCGGTGAATGGGTGGCTCATACACAATGGATGTACAATGGAGTAATAGATATATGTACATGCATATCCTTGTCCTCCCCATTAAATACTTATACATATTCATATGGAATGTCCACGAAAAGAGTGATCGCTGTATTTTTATTTCCTCCTATAGAGAAAGTTCTGTTTTCGTGAAAATTTTCGATCTTGAGATTTTAATTACACTTGACATTACTATAATAGAGAAATTAAAAACAGAAGGTCTCGCAATTCTGTCCATCTGTCCATCTCACTCTCCGTCTGTCTATACCTCGGGCTGCAGCCTAAACGACTGGACAGATTTCCTTCAAGCTTCATATCTGGGGCCTGTGTGGTAATTCCCAGAGGCAAAATTCGAATTTTCATTCTAACCTCTAAATTAACGCTACTTTTCTTAAGGCTAATTCTATTAAAAAGTGAGACTGTGTACTCAGTTTTTCCCTAAAAATCCGAATAACTTTACTTTACTTATTGACTACTTGAATATGGCTCGAGAGATTTTATTAAAAATCCATATATAAGTAATTTGTGATATTATGTGAGAACATGGCACTCATATTTTTGACATAAATGATTAAAAAGTGTTTCAGCCTTTTAAAGTATTTTACGAAATATGAATTTGTACGCTTCTTATCGATTTCGCCTAGATTTTAAATCGGAACAATTTACAAACGAACAGCACATATGGAGCAAGTACGTGCGGCTCAGTCGTGCCCTTTATTTTATATTATTTTAATTTCTTTAACTATGCTATTATATTTGTTTGTAGAGAGAAATAATTTACTTCACTTTCAATTTACCTTTGATATAATCAAGATGTAACGACATCAATCAGAAGTGAGTGAGGAAACTTTGTCCAAGTCGCAATCTACCACAAGTCCATTTCAAACGTAACTATACAATCGGCTTTTGAAAGACCCTGTACAAATTTTATCACGATCAGTTTTTTTCGTGGTCCTTACATATTTACTGTCTGCCTGTGTCTCTGTAACACGCTTCTAACTTTTGAATGGTCTGACCTAGAGAGCTAGAATTTTGTACAAAAATAGTATGTGGTGAATAGAAATAAAAAAGAACATACAGAAAGTTACAATTTGTTTAGAACGGATCACACGATAGCCTATCCCCCCTCGTTTAGATCACCCCTAACAAAGGGAGCGTAGCGTTGCAAACTTTTGAAAACAGAAGCAATGATATATAGTATTTAATGATACTATATATTAAATTTTATCACAAACTTGTTATTACAACTTTCTTTTAGCAGAGAGTCCGCATGGCTCTCAAAATGTGTACATATGTACATAGATATTTTACCTTTACAATATTTTTCAGTTTCTAACAAAAATCTTGAGAAAAACGTTAACTTTTGTTCTCTATGGTATAAACAAAGGGTGTACCAAAATACACGCAAGAAGTGCTTTTGATAGAAAACAAAGGTTTTTAATTAAAAATTCTAAATGTTTTATTGATTCATAAAGTATACAGTATAGGGTTATGTATGGAATAGCATATCGGGTAAATTGCCTCCACCGCTTTGCTGGAACATTCGCACTCTTTTGTCGAAATTTTCCATGACCATTTTTCATAAATATGGATGAATTTCGTTGATTCAGCGCTCAATTTACTCCATCAAGGAGCTTGTTAGCATAAACCTAAACTTCAAAAAATCCCGAAAGAAAAAGTCCAACGGCATTAAATGGCATGATCTGGGAGGCCAGTTTTGATCAACAAAACGGGAAATTACATGACCAGGAAATGACTTATGTAGTAATTTAATTATTTTTCGAGATCTATGGCATGTGGCACTATCTTGTTGAAACCACAAGTCGTCCACATCCATATCTTGCAATTTAGGCACAAAAAACTGATAGCGAGCACCATTAACTGTTATTGTCTGACCAGTCGCATTTTCAAAGAATAATGGTCCGATGATACCTCCAGCCCAAAATCCGCACCAAACAGTGACATGTTGTGGATGAGTTTGTTTCTCAACAATTTTGATGATTAATAAAGCCATCAAGATGAAAAAGAGCCTCATCGCTGAAGATGATTTTGTTTGAAAAATCAGCATCCACTTGTTGTTGTTCCATAATCCATTAAACGAACTCTCTTCACTGTGCGTGATCAGTAGGCTTCAGTCCTTGAGTCAATTGTACTTTGTATGCATGAAGATGCAAAACTTTTGTGAGAATACGCTGTAGAGAGCTTCTCGAAATGTCCAATTGACCAGGGTACCGAATTGATGTTCCTCAACTCTTAACAACACTCTCACGAACTGCTTCGATGTTTTGTGTTGAACGACTTGTTGAACGATTTGTTGAAGGACGTCCAGAGTGTTTAAGATCACTAATTGATCCAGTCACCCTGATTTTTTGAATTAATCTCTTCACAATTGATGAAGTTATATCACTATTCCGACACATATTTTGTGCGAAAATTGCCTGCCAAACCTTCATTATTTTTAAAATATTGCTCAACAATGAAAACTAGTTGTTCTTTTGTGTAGCACTCCATTTTTAATAACCCTGAACTGTCAGCTGTCACGCTTTCTTTTTTTTCGTTGGCAACATTTGCGCACAAATGGCACAAAATTCAAATCTTGTGTGAGTTTTGGGACACCTTTTATAAAAGAAAAATAGTGTGTAGCGCAAGGAAAAAACATCCTGTGACGTTGTGAACTTTTTGGTTCAAATGCAGTGAAGTCTTTCTACCCAGAGGTTATTCTCTCAATTTTTAGATTTCATCACAAAATTTGTGGCTAAACATTTTTTTAAGAAGAAAGTGGGCGTGTCAGTCGCCATTTGTAACCGAAAGTCTATAATTCTAGTGAAATATGCACTTAATCATCACCGTAAATAGCTTTGAGAAAGCAAAATATAATTCTAGTGAAATATGCACTTAATCATCACCGTAAATAGCTTTGAGAAAGCAAAATTCGTTTATTTGAAGAAAATCCTATGGGATAGGGCATACAAAAATATTCCTAGAAATAAATATAAATAAAGAGAACGTACGAGTAACCTTCAATTCGAATACGTAAAAAAAACTCTTTTTTACTGACAAAGTTCGCAAAATAAAAAAAAAAAACTCAAGAACGAAGATCAAGGGTTTGAACAGTTTTTGAAAAAAATTTAAATATTCCACAAATTACAAGTTTTTAGAAAATAGCGTTTGAAAATCCAAAAAAAAAAGACATCCACACAGCCAACTTAACCCGAAACTCAAAATTTATCAAAATACGTTGTGTGGTTTCAACAATCGATATTTCATCAAAATACGCCCAGAAGTCCTTGAGTTATTGGGCTAAAAAATATGGTTCCACGATTTTTGAAATCCCGCCCCTCACATCATCCGTTTTCTACAGTTTTTAGGCGAAACTACCTAAGTAAGTATTAAGAAAAAACATTCAAATGAAATTGCTTCAAAACCTCTTGAGTTGTTTTAGAGCGATGCGTGAGAACAACCGTACAAAAAGTGCTTTATTGATCTAACCCTTTCAAATATGTAATGTCTGAGGATTAAAGCGAAAGCAAAATTGAGATGAAGTTAAAACAACAAAACGGAATACTAACGGCATGAGACTCGACTCGCACTTGACGAATTTTTGTTCATAATAATGTTGCAAAAAAAAAAACCTTCAACGCCTCTCCAGTTTGGAATAGATTAATATTGTAAAAGCCGCAGACACGACAGTTAAAGCCTAATAAATTAATCAGTTCATTTTGTCATTCAAATGTCAACACAGACGTCTTCGTGTACTGCAAGGAAAATGGGTTAGTCATTACTTATTATAAAAAATAATTTCCTGATAAAAATTGTTTTCTATTTATGTGAGTTCAGTGATTTTTTTTTCAATTTTCTCCCATCAATGAATCTACCAGACAATGGAAGGCACTCACCATATCTAATCCATCAAAATATTAGAAAAAAAACCTCTCAAAGCGCATTTACGAGTATAAATTTTCCACGAGGCCCAGTGAGACTGCTCTACTCACACACATGCTTCGCAAACAGAACAATGAAAATACTGAATATGACTGCGAGTACAAGGACGAATACTATAACGATGACGACCAGAACGACGACGAGGAAACATCTCCTTTGCATGTCTCCTGTTTATTAGTAATTCCTCAATAATTCCAAGGGAACGTGAATTTTATTTCAATTTTCCAGCGCGACTCTGTTCTCAGATCTTCCTCCCGTATGCCGCGGCTCTGTTGCTTTTCATTCTTTTACTGCGTGGAGATACGCTCAAAGTGTACACCACGAAAAGACCATGAAAGAGCTCTAATCACGTAGCGATATAATAGAAAAATTCACACAATTTCATGTCATGAACAATGAATGAAGGATAACGAGGAGAAAAAGAAATCCAGGAGAAACTTAATGCCATTATTCATCCAAGAAATATGAAAGGAGACCGTGAAAAGAAAATATGAAGAAGGAAATCTTGACCATTATAGAAACAAACTTTAAGGCGGTTTCGGTTCACTTGAACAGGCCATAACTTTTGGGGAAAAATTTGCCAGCAAGCTTGTCGTGAGTGGATGGGAAGGCCATCAAGCAAAAGTTGAACGATGATGACTATTTGCGCAATAACTTCAAAAGTAATGATTTAGTGAATGCTTTAAATATTTCAAGTCAATTTGGAAATACGCACGTAATTGATGAAGTGGACGAGTGACAATATTTTTGGAACGTGAAATAGTGCGGAGATGATTAATATGACGAGTGTAATGGAGTGGGAAATTTTAGTGCCACTCAGCCTGAGTTCAAATGAGATTGTGGCATATTACGAGTATAGTATCTAGTTACAAACCACGTTAGATAAATGTGAAAGAAGTAATTTTCGAAGAGGGGGATAGCCTTCTTTGAGTGTGACATCAGGTAAAAGAGAATAATGAAAGTTTTTGATGCAAAACTACTTGAATGTTTAAGTGGAAGTGCTTTCAATATTATTATCTTCTAGTAAGAAAGTAATTCAAATAAACAATTGAGAGCCCTGAAATAAAAGAGGTAAGTTAGTTTTGGGCATTATCTATTGAATCGACTATCGATAGTAACTGAACGATTTCAATTATGAAATGATTTCATTCATTCATTCGGAAAGCAGGAAGCGGCCATATTGTTGAAGCTACATCTGTCAAATTGGCTGTCATTTATTCAGTCTGTTTTACCAAATTACCATGGACGGATATAGCGTTCAACTACACGTGCAAATAATAAAACTGTTTTATCAAAATGAGTGTTCTGTTCAGGCAACATTCCGCGCGCTTCGCCCATTTTACGGTTGCCATAATCGTCCTTCCGAGAGGACTATTCGCAGTGTGGTGGATAAATTTGAGTCCACTGGTTCAGTAAACGATCAACCAACACCCGTACGTCGCACGAAATGCAAGATCTGCCGAAAACATCCCCGCTGTCCGTGAGAGTGTGCAGGAGACTACGAGGCAGTCGATTTCGCGTCGCTCACAAAAACTCAGTCTTTCGCAGACCACAACTTGGCAAATTTTGAGTCGTGACTTGGGCCTGCACCCATACAAAATTCAACTGACCCAGCAGCTGAACGTAAACGACCATAGACAACGACGTGTGTTCGCTGAATGGGCTCTGGAGCAGTTGGAAACTGACCCTAATTTTCATCGAAAAATCATCTTCAGCGATCAGGCCCATTTCTAGATGAATAGGTACGTCAACAAACAAAATTGCCAAACTTGCGATGATACCAATCCACTTGAAATCCAAGAGCTTCCAATGCATCCCGAAAAGTCACTGCTTGGTGTGGATTTTGGGCTGACGGCGTCATCGGTCCATATTTCTTTGAGAACGACGTTGGTCAGGCCATCACCGTCAACGGCGAGCGCTATAGGTCGATGATTACCAACTTCTTTTGGCCTGAATTGGATCATATGGACACCAACGACATGTGATTTCAATAGGACGGCGCTACGTGCCACACAGCTCACGCCACATTGGAAATTTTGCACGAGCGATTCAAGGGCATGGTCATCTCACGTGGAGGTGATGCGAACTGGCCACCGAGATCGTGCGATTGATTGATGACCCCGTTAGACTTTTTTTTGTGGGGTTTTCTGAAGTCGCAGGTCTATGCGAATAAGCCACAAACCACAGCGGCCCTCAAAGCTAACATAACCCATGCGATCGGTCAAATTCAGCCTTATTTATGCGCCAGAGTCATGACAAAATTGAACATTTCGGATGCGCGCCACCCAGAGAAGTCTCGGCGGTCTTTTGAACGATGTTATATTTATGATAGGCCTTTCAAATGAATAAAAAATTTCGGATATCTCACACACACTTTGATTTATTTAAATTTAAAGATAGGAATCGCTTAATGAAAGACCCTTTAGTTATAATTAGAAATACTTTGCACGAAGAGAACAGTGCGTCTCGTGACGGTCGGATGTTAACATTATAAAAAAATGTCATGGAGTATTCACACAAGATGAAATATTGATAATAAATTTCAAATTTCGGAATAATTTCTGGCATTTTTTAGGATTGCGTACTTACAATTTTGAAAAATTCGACATTGTGTAGAGCCTTAAATTCGAGATATTCGCACTCAAGAACGATTCCCACCATTAGCCTCGTTGTAAAGTCGCACATTTGGAAGAATTGCCTACTTACAATTTTCGAAAAACTCGAAAAATCGCATCCATCTTCTAAAGAATTTTAAAAACTAAAATTTCTGTCGAAATTATATCTTTCGCATGACGCACCGTTTTCGAGATATTCGCCTTCAAAAACAATTTCCGCTCGGGGTCAAGTCGGACATTTTTGAAGATTCAGCGAACTCTCAAAAGAAATAAATTAAATGAACTAATTGCTATAACTATCAAATGAATAAATATTTCGATAGTATCGAATACGTCGATAATTTTTTTTTTTTTTTCGATAACTCCCATCACTAGTGCTGTTTTTTTTTCCTTATCTGAGTTAAGCACAAATTAGAAAATCCTGTTTTAGATGAAAAGTGCATAGAAGTGATTTTCGACCAACAATTTAGTAAACAAACATACTCTAAAGTATCGTATGATACCCTATCCCTCATGTTTCAATACATCCCTAATAAGATAAGTCTGGTGTAATTTTTGTAAATCAAATGCATTGCAAATCTTGCAAGTCGAAAGAAGTTTCATCGATTTTTAAGTGAATTTATTACAAAAAAAAAAAAAAAAAACTTTTAATGACTTAAGTGAGAAAGTGGACGTGGCTCTCAATATTTGTAATCAAAAAATGCCGATAGACGCCGTTACATCCACAAACAAATTCTGTGTTTGGTGTGCTTTATAGGTTGGTGGGTCCATATTTCTTCAAAAGTGATGCCGGCCACAACGTTACAGTCAATGGAGAGCGCTATAGATCCATGATTACTAACTTTTTCGTTCGCCAACATGCCACACAGAGCGCGCCACAGTCAATTTATTAAAGGAAACATTCGATAAGTGCATAATTTCGCGTAATGGACCCGTGAATTGGTTTCCAAGATCGTGTGATTTATCACCTTTTGGATTACTTTCTGTGGAGATACGAGTATGTGAAGTCGTCAATCTACGCCGATAAACCAGACACGATAGACGACTTGGAAGCTAACATTCGCTGCTTTATTGCCGATATATGTATGTCACCAACTATTCGAAAAAGTAGTGGAAAATTGGACTTATCCCCGCCCTTATCCCCGAAGTCATATTTAAACACAAATGGCATAAAATTATATTTCCAATACCATGGCCATTTTGATGTGTTTTATTTCACTTTAAAGTAAAATACCTCTAAAAATGCCCTTTACGTACATACAAATTAAATTTCATCATAGGAGTAATGACTTTCGTGGTTCTCGAGTGTGTTTGCTAGAACAAACACACACTTAAAATGTCGGTACGGAACACACACCGCGCTATGCCGGACTCGTAAATTCCTTTCACCTTACTCACGGTAAGCTTTCGTCTAATAAAGCCAACAAATCTGAGGAAAACCGAGAAAAGTTTAAACAAGCCAGAAAAGACTGCAATGCCCATATTCGACGTGTAAAATTTTTACATGATCAAAAATTGAGGCAAAAAATCCTACAATATCCCAAAGGTAGTACAAATTTTTGGTCATTCGTCAAAAATATTAAAAATTCTGCCTCGTTTGCCATCCCCACGCTAATTTACAATGACATTCCAGCTGTCAGCACCTTAGACAAAGCTAATCTGCTTGCTGCTCACTTTGAAGCGAACCCCACGCTGCCAGATAATGCTTTGTCTCCACCTGTATTTGAGAGCGTCAAATTTCGATATGATTTTGTCCACTTTCGCACTCGTACAGTTGCAGGAGTACTCAAAGATCTCAACATACACAAATCCGCTGGTCCAGATGGTATCCCCCCCCCATAGTTTTGAAGAGGTGTTCTTCTACGCCGGCAAAATCTCTGCGTAAGCTTTTCTGTCTATCCAACTTTTCAGGGCTCTTTCCGAGTAGATGGAAAACAGCATTTGTCCAGCCCGTCCCTAAAAAGGCGAATCTTCCTCCCCGTCCAATTACCGACCCATTGCACTTACGTCCCTTCTTTCCAAGGTCATGGAAACGCTGATAAATCGTCAGCTTATGAAATATCTCGATTCACGAAAACTCCTTAATGACCAGCAGTATGGTTTTCGTAGCAACAGGTCCACTGGTGATTTGATGGCATATCTCACCGAGAAGTGGAACCAATCTCTCCATCACTTCGAATGGTTGCGAAACCAAAATGGTTGCGCTTGATATTTCAAAGACATTTGACAGAGTTTGGCATCAGGCTCTTTTGTCGAAAATGCGTGCATATGGCGTCGATGAGTCTCCTCTTCAATGGATTAGAAATTACCTTTCGGGGCGTTCAATACAAGTTGTTTTGGACGGCTTCAAGTCTGCAATTCACCAAATAAATGCTGGTGTTCCCCAAGGCTCTGTTTGGCTCCGACTCTCTTTCTTATTTTTATAAATGATCTCTTGTCTGCAGTTTCTAATCCAATCCATTCCTTCGCTGATGACAGTACCCTCAGTTTTTCATATTCGTTCCCTAACTCACGTCCTTGTTCTTCGGCGTCCAGGTCGGAATTTAATGTGCATAATTAAATAGGGTTCAACCAACAGAGTGAAATTTAATGTTTCCAAAACACAATGCTGTCTTCTGTCTTTCAAGCGAAACCAAAACCCTCAACCATTGTCCATGGATGTTACTTGCATCATTGAAACCGAAAGACTTGCCATTCTCGGTATGTGTATTAATAATCATCTTCGATGGAACGATCACATATTCGAGGTCGCCAAAAATGTTGCAAAATGTTTAGAATTCCTTAAGCGGTGCAAGAAATATTTTACCCCGTCTGATCTGGCCTCAATTTATAAGGCATTCATCCGCCCTAAGCTGGAATATAACGCCCATTTCTGGTCTTGTGCACCCAAGACCGTTCTGCATATTCTTGATGGGGTACAAAATCGCGCGTTAAAACTTATAGGTGATAAAGACATTGTGAATTCCATTCATTCACTAGAACATCGGAGAAATGTCTCTTGTCTCTCTCTGTTTTATCGTTTTTTTAATAAAAAATGTTCCAGTGAAATAGCCAGTTGCATTCCTCCCCTTCAAAATTTCACCCGCAATACGCGACATGCTTCGAATGCACACCAGTTTACCCTAAAGCCAAGCTTCGGTCATACTGTCAAATATAGGGATTCATTTATAAGCCGAACAACACGAATGTGGAATGATCTACCAGGCTCTGTATTTCCCCATCACTACAACCTTCAAACATTCAAAGCCAACGTGCTCCTCCTCTGTTCCTCTTCCCCTTTTTCCTGGACGCCCGTGCCCTGAAACAGTAGGGTATTCATATTCCCTTCGGCGAGCGCAGGTTATAAAAAAAAAAAAAAGACAATACACGTTCGGTGAAAATTAGTCACAAACTAACTTTGCACGCTGCTTTATTTGTGTTTCCTAGCTGTCTAGTAAGTAGATTTTACAGACGTTCTTAAATATTTAGGACAGAGAAAGAAGCCAATTTTGTTATTATATTCAGTACATACGTCACCAAATTTCTGATGCTTATAGTTATTATTATTGAATACAAAAATTTTCTCTAGCTGAGAAGAAAATAAGGTACGAGTATCTGATATACGTATACATACACTGGTGGTCAAAATAATAAGAGTGAATCCCTTTTGCTCGATTATTTCGATATAACAGCTATATTTTATTATGTATGATTCTGAAATGTATTCGTAATTTTTAAAGAAAAGTTATTTCTGTAATTTCGACAAACTTTTATTTACAAAAATTATTGTTTAAAAAGTAAAATCTTGTAAAATATTTTTCATTGGTCTTTTCTGCTGGTCAAAAAAATAAGAGTGTTTCTTATAGCTCTCTAAAAAAAGAATGAAATATCAGTTAAGAGGCAATTTTATTAAGTAGCCTCAGTACTTTGTTGCGTGACCTTTGTTTTTGAGAACTGCTTCACATCTTCTTGGCATGGAGTCGATAAGATTTGGGCACGTTTCGACAGGTGTGGCATACCATAACTTTTCAATTTCTTTCCACAACGTCTGCTTATTAGATGTTTTTTTGACAGAAACCCTATTCTTTAAATCTTTCAATAGATTTTCGATAGGGTTCAAGTCTGGCGATTGTGATGGCCATGGTAAAACCGACACATTACGCTTCTCAAACCACCTAGTCACCACCTTGGCAGTGTGTTTGGGGTCATAATCTTGCTGGAAGGTCCATTTTAAAGCCATATTGTCCTTTGCATAAGGAAGCATTATGCTCTCCAAAATGTCGAGGTACAGTTCTTTGTTCATATTATCCTTTATCCAAAAGATAGGACCAACTCCATCATATGAAAAACAACCCCAAATTTTGATGTTACTACCACCATGTGGTGTCTTCGTGGTGTTCCTAGGATTGAGTTCTTAATTTTTTCTTCACGTAACATACGTTTTACCATCAGTTCCAAATAAATTTATCTTAGTTTTATCGCTGTATAAGATATTCCTCCAATTGCGTGTGTTCGCTGATGCTTGGTTTGCAGCTGCAAACTCAATCCGTTGCTTTATGTTCTTAGCGCTTAGCAATGGAACCTTTCTTGCGATTCTTCCGTGCAAATTCCTTTCCTGCAAACGTCTTCGAATCGTTTGAGAGCTGATAACCAAAGATAAATTCATTTTAATCAAGGTAGATGTTGTAAACGGATCTTTAGATGCCTCTCTAACAATTCGCTTATCTAGCAAAGCTGTTGTTTTATCGGACGCCCCCTTGTTTCGACCTGTTTTAGGGGTAGATTTCGCTCCTTCAATATTCGTGCTACAACACATGGAGAACGATGAAGAGCATCAGTGATAAATTGATACGATTTGAGTTGATCTCTAAGTTAGAGGATCATACGCCGTTCTTCCTCCGAACAATACTTTCCGTGTCCCATAACTATTTAAAAATAATCTCCGAACACACTTAAATACAATTCTTGTAATAAATTCAACTAAATACAGGAGGTCTACACAGCACTCTTATTATTTTGTCCACAGTAAAAGTGAGTTTCATACATGAAAGTAACGGTACTTTGACAAATGCTCATGGAAATTTACCAGTGTCACTGGAAATGTCTTACAAGTAACGCAATGAAAGTTCGTACACCTAATTCGTTTCAGTAGAATAGATTACAAAGATGGAATTTATGAAGCTTCGAGAGCATCACAATTCACTCTTATTATTTTGACCACCACTGTATATGAACAAGGAACTGAGTAGTTTGTTGGCATATTGTCATTGCGCGATTTCAAATCTAACCCTGACTGTACCTGTACATAGAATGTTTGTCAAATATTTTGACTACATAATGAGTTTTATTTAGTTATATGTCCAGCTTTTGTGGATAAGATAAATATTTTATTAATAAATTGTTATTTACAGATAACTAGGAAATGTTATTATAATTGAAACATAAGTACATTTTTGATTGAATCGGCTGGATGGTGATTGTTAATGAATACATAAGCAAATATCGTTGCCAAAAAAGGTTGCTGCAAGTGGCCGTTAATGATATGAAATTAAATGAAATACTATCTGTTTAGTTAGCTGAACGATCTGTCTATTATAAAGAGTTTCCCAATAAGTTCATTACATGCAATCAAATGAGTTCAATGTATGCAGTGTGTACATAATTATTAAAAAAGCCTACCTCACCGAAATGTGTTCATTAATGTAAACTGTACTACATGTGTCTTCTAACTTTGAATTAAAGTGATTTTGACTATAAAAGGCAGAATGTTTTCGGGAAATTCATCAGTTCATAATTCAGTTTATATTCCTTATCATTTGATAAGCACTTAGTTTCAATCTACAATTTGAAAATGTCTCTAAAAGGAATTTTATTACTATGTGTCCTTGGTCTGGTTGTTCTTTCCCATGATGCTGATGGTCAAATATTTAAAAGGAGGGTAAATCGTCCTCGGGTACAGACAAGATTGTGCGCTCGTGGCTCACCAAGATGCAAGACTCCACCAGCGCCCACACCAACTCCCACACCAACTCCAACACCAACTCCCACACCAACTCCAACACCAACGCCAACACCAACTCCAACCCCACCAATGCGAGCTTCTCTACCAACCATTGCAACAATAACTATACCAGCAATTATACCAGGAATCACAACACCAATTTCATCAACCATATCAGCAACCACTACACCAATTCCATCAATTATATCACCAATCGACCCCCCCATAACCAAACCCACAACGATTGAACCATAGATCATGTGAACGAACTGTTCCATTGAATTTAGTTGTTAGTATCCGGATAGGATGAGGATGAAGACCTGTTTTTATAAAAACACAAGAAATAAATATAAAATGATAATGATGAAGAAATATGAACAATTTTCATGGAAGCTTGCTTGTGTAAACTTTCTTTCCTTTACGAAAAAAAATTTTAAAAGGTGGTTCACGAAACAGATGTTTTTAGGGAACCAGTGTTGTAAATCAACAGTTTTTTGTAAGAATCAGTAGAGTGTGATCAGGCCGCCTTTTCCAAAAAGAACACGACTACTGTACCAGATCTTCAAATGAACGAACAAACAATTCAACCCTGAGAAACAATGTATCTTGTTGGCGTTACAGTCAACTCTGATGTAATATGCTCGGTCCCTAAAAATTCTCTTCATATACTTGACAATATATAAATATTTATACAGACAAGCAATTCACTTAATTGATGCCCCCTTACTAACATCTAATCTCCAAACTTCGGCTCATCGAAGGCTGACAGCAGACCTTTGAATGTCTGAGAGCAGACCTTTGAATGGCATATGTTTCGCAGACCTCAATGGAATGATATCTAGAAATGCGACATTTCAGCGTTTTACTGCCAGTACCCTTTACCTATCTACATATATATATATGTCCACGTGGAATCGGCGCGAACATCTTCATATCAAGATTCTGCTACACGACATGTAAGCTTTGGAGTTCACTCCATCAGCTATTCAAAAGCAGAAGCAACAGTCATCTACTACTAGGATCGCGAGGCGGTGTCCAAGCATTATAGGTTCATTTTCCTGTGAGATGATTATAGAAAAAAAAACATACAGGTAAATTACAATCCATCTAGAACGGATCGTATGATACTCTATCCCCAATCTTTTAGCTTAAAGTGAGCATGGCGTTGCAAAAATTTTTCAAATTTTTAAATCTTTCTACAAATTTCTACAAAGAGGATAAAACTGTTGTAATAACTTTTTCTTAGCAGAAGGTGAACGTGGCTCCTGAAACCGCAGTTCGCTTACTTTGATGAAATATTCACAACAAGGCTTAACCATCGCCGTAAATAGCTTTAAAAAAGCAATATGTTTTTAATTTTTTGTCGAAAACATATGCCCTAATTTATGGAAGAAATGTAGACAAAGTCACCGTTTACATATTTTACCTAGACAACAATTTCTCGCAAAAAAATGGAGAAACAATTTTTTTTTTTTTAAAGTGCGCATGTCTGTGGGTTGATAATAACAACACTTATACTGCCTGGGATTCAAGAAAGATTGTGAACCAAATTGTACCTAATTTCATTTCCTAGCTGAAAATTTAAGGACCAAATATTGATGACATACGGACGGGGATGGCTAAATCTACATAATTTTTGATACTAATAACAAATAAAGGGTTCTTCATTTCGAGCTTGGGATTTTACACCCCTATCATATGCCATCTGTCAAATCTATCTGCCATCCATAATGTCAGATATTTAATTCCTGCCATGCCATTTTACAATATGGATCGCTCAACCAATACTCAACGCATTAAAATTGTTGCATCTTTTTACAAAAATAACTTACTTACTTACTTAACGGGCTCCCGACCAGTGAAGGGTCTCTGCCTGAGACACTGTAGCCTTCCATCCTCTGCGATTTCGGGCACGTTGCTTCCAGTTATCCAGACCAAGCGCTCTGGCATCCGCGATGTTTTGGTCTTTGAAACGGAGGTTCGGTCTTCCTTGTCGTCTCGAACCTGGCGGCTGGGATTCGAAGATTCTCTTAGCTGGAGCATTATTGTCCATTCGCTCGATATGGCCGAGCCAATGTAGTCGACGTATTTTGGCCTTTTGGACTACATCCACATCTTGGTACAGCTCATAGAGTTCGCTGTTGTATCTTCTCCTCCATTCGCCCTCCTCGCACACAGGACCAAAAATCCGCCGAAGAATTTTTCTTTAAAAGGAGCCCAGTATCAGCTCTCCCTTTCTGCTTACCGTCCAGCACTCGGCGCCATAAAACAGAACTGGCAGGATAAGGGTTCTGTAGAGCATACATTTTGTCCTTCGAATTAGGAGTTTTGAACCCAATTGCTTTGCCAAACCGAAGTAGCAGCGGTTTAATAAGGTAATTCTTCGCCGGATCTCCACTAGGATGTCATTTGTGGAGTTCATGTTTACTCCGAGGTAGATAAACTCATTATCTACCTCGAAATTGTTGCTATCAATAGTGACGTTCTGTCCTAGGTGGTGG
Organism: Pocota personata; assembly: GCA_963082735.1. Lineage (NCBI taxonomy): Eukaryota > Metazoa > Arthropoda > Insecta > Diptera > Syrphidae > Pocota > Pocota personata. The sequence goes on from OY720429.1 coordinate 209,929,659, forward strand.
ACAGATGCTTGTTTGTTTGTTGATAGCATGTACTTAGTCTTATCCTCATTTACTACAAGGCCAACAAATTTCGCCTGTTCTTCAATCGCCGTAAAAGCCTCTATCACGGCACGCTGGGAGCGACCGATGATGTCGATATCGTCTGCATACCCCAGTAGCTGGACGGATCTGTTGAAAATAGTGCCTTCCGTTTTGACACCTGCCCTGCGCACTATCTGCTCTAACACGAGATTAAAGAAGTCACATGATAGTGCGTCTCCTTGCCGAAATCCGGTGCATGTTTGGAATAGTTCGGAGGAACTACTTCCAAATTGCACGTTGCAGCGCGTGTTTTCCAGCGTCACGCTACAAAGCTGGATCAGTTTTACCGGGATCCCGAATTCGGCCATCGCCACATAAAGCTCCTGACGATGAATGCTATCATATGCGGCCTTGAAGTCGATGAATAGGTGGTGAGTCTCGACTTGAAATTCATTGGTCTTTTCCAGGATTTGCCTCAGTGTGAAAATTTGGTCTATAGTCGATCTGCCGGGCCGGAAACCACACTGGTACGTGCCGATTAGTGTGTTGCAGAATGGTTTGAGACGTTCACACAGTACGTTGGATAGGATCTTGTATGCGACATTAAGCAGGGATATGCTTCGATAATTCTTGTAAGACATAGGATCGCCTTTTTTGTGGATGGGGCATATGGAGCTGATAGTTCAGTTATCGGGCATGCTTTCTTCCATCCATACTTGGTTGATGATTTGGTGCATGCGCCCTACCAAAACATCACCACCGTATTTGAAAATCTCCACTGGTAAACCATCAGAGCCGGCGGCCTTGTTGTTCTTCAGCTTTTTTATTGTTAAGCCAACTTCTTCTATACTGGGTGCTGGAACTGATTCTTCATTGACTGGAAGTGGGTTCTCTTCTTGCCCTATCACTCTCTCTACATGATGCCCATTTAGCAGCTGCTGGAAGTGTTGCTTAAACAATCTACTATTCCCTGCGCTTCGGTGACTAGATTTCCTTCGTTGTTTCGAAGAGCCTGTGTTCCGGCCTTGAAGCCAGCAGCCAGTTGCTTGGCTTTCTTGTAGAACTTCCGGATGTTGCTTCGATCATGAGACTCTTCGATCTCCTTGAGCTGGGAGACTGCGTAGGCCCTCTTCTTTCTACGCAGCGTTTTCTTCTCCTTCCTCCTCCTGGCTCGATACTCTTCCCTCGCTGCCCTTGTTTTGGGCTGCAGCATCTTCATATGTGCATCTTCTGTCACCTTTTTCCGGCGTACGCATTCATCATCATACCACGGGCTCTTTCTCTGGGGTGGCTGGTACCCTAAAATGGATTCGGCTACCTCTTTGATGATGTCGCGATACTGGGACCACTGGATGTTGGTGGATGCACTGCGGAGAGTTTCTCACGCAGGCGCTCTCTGTAGACTCTGGCTACTCCAGGTGTGCGAATTTATTCTTCTGGGCGGTTCACAGCTTCTTCTCGTTGGATAGTCGAGCTCTGAACTTAGCCGCAACAAGAAAATGATCAGAGTCGACGTTTGCCCCTCGGAATGTGTGCACGTTGAGGATGTTGGATGCGTGCCTCGCATCGATTAGCACATGGTCGCTTTGGTTGGCGGTTCGACCGTCTGGAGAGCGCCATGTTGCTATGTGGATCCTTAGCCTTGGAAACCTAGTGCTACTTATCACCGTATTACGAGCTGCCGCAAAGTCAGTTAGTCGGTACCCGTTGTCTGTGGTCGATTCGTGGATTCTGTGTTTACCAGCTAACCCGCCAAAGATGTTTTCCTTTCCGACTTTGGCATTGAAGTACCCGAGCACAATTTTGACATCATACTCCGGACAGGCTCCGTAGGCTCCATCCAGTAGGTCATAAAACTCCTCAGGGTCTTCAGCCTCGTCGGTAGGGGCATGTGCACATATTAGACTTATGTTTTGGAAAGTAGCTTTGATGCGGATCACAGCTAGGCGATCACTTATCGGCTTAAAGTCAGTAACTTTTGTCCTAAGCCGGTTTCCCACGACGAATCCGCATCCTAATACATGCAATCTTTTATGGCAGCTGTAATAAATATCGCAATTTTTCCTTTTCATCATACCTGATCCTATCCATCGTATCTCCTGGATCGCGGTAATATCTGCCTTGTACCGCGTGAAGACAGACTCAAGTTTTTGAGTAGCACCTGGGGTGTAGAGCGTCCGCACGTTCCAGGTACATACTCTTAGATCGTTGTCCTTTGACGTTCCGAGTTTGGTTGTCATTTGAGGGAAATCCTTATCCGAGGCTCCTCGTGTCTCTCTCATAACTAGTGTTTTTTTTACATGGTCGGGAAGTTACCCCGACGGCACAACCTCCAACCTGGAGGGCCAGGCCTTTAACCCTAGGACAGCAGGCCGGTTATTCCGGTGCCAGTAACCCACTTTGGGATGTGAGCGCTGCCGTTGGCCCATTTAGGGTTCATCCGCCACCAACTCTTCTCCAACACCCTGGCTCGGTATTGGAAATCCCTATAGACCTGGTATCCGAATATGTCAGAGCAGCTCTATAGGGATTAGACTAAATAGTTCGGCCTGACTGGAACTGTAGACGCCACCTTTGGTTCCACCTAGGGAACTCCTCCCACCTCTCTCGTCCGCTGCCACCAACGACGTTCCAAAGGGGTTGGTTACCCAATCTTCAGTCGAGGTACTAGGCACCCACCAGTCACCAACGTGGAGGTGAGAGTAGGAGTTGGTAGTGAGAGGCTATGTGAGAACGCTTGTGTTCTCATGACATCGCATCACTACCCTTTGACCGGTTACAAAAATAACAGTTCTGTAATATCTGCATATCACGATTTAAACACAGATTTTGGTCGTTATAATCGCCCAACTGAGCAAACAATTCAAAACATAATCACCAAATTTAAACAAATTGGTAGAGTTTGTAATGTTGTAATGCTCGATCGACTGAAAACATAGCTGCTGTGAGTGCCTCAGTGGCTGAAAAGCATGAATTGTCAATTCCACGTCACGATCAGCAATTAGACATTTCCTACAGCTACGTTTGGCATAGTTTTTGCTTGGATTTGCATCTTCATCTCTACAAGGTCCAGCTTACATAACAACTAAATCCTGCCATACCATATAATGCGCATAACATATGCAACTTTTTTTTTACCTGAAAATCGATTCCATTGATGTGATCGACATGTGGTTCCAACAGAACATAGCTGCGTGCCACAAAACACAGGCAAATTTGGCACTATGCACGGAAAGTTCCTCGGACGTTTAATTTCAAGATTTTGCGACATCAATTGGTTACCAAGATCATGTGATCTAACCCCGTTGGATTGTATGCAGATAATCTTCAATCTTTGGAGCACTTAAAAACCAGTATCCGTGAAGTTATGTCCGCAATACAGCAAGAAGTGTGTCGACAATTATCTCACAGAAATTGAAAGTTTGCAAAAATTCTCTTTTCGGTCATTTAACCGATGTATTCCATACATAATGGCATAGTACAACACTTAAAATAGTAAATAATATTCATTGAAATCTTTAAAACATTTTTTCTTACTTAAATTAAAATCCTAAAGCACAATATGAATAACCCAGTGTACTGGTATGTTGTCTGTATACGAGTACTCTTGGGGGTCTATCGTTATTATTTTTCTATTTTTCTATTTTTCTATTCAAACTTAATATACCCTGGATGGGGTATAAAAAAAGAAAGTAATTGTTCTTAAATGAGTGAAACGAAGTGTAGCTACTTAGGTTTTTCTTGGTAGTTTATAGCCTAACTCAAGGAATTTAATATCCGACGTAGTTTTCATAATTAAAAGATTAATATTGAAAATTGCTAGTTAGCCAGCAAAGCAATTATGATACTAACAAGCAACAAGACATTTAGCAATATCTTTTATTAAGCTACGTAATGACTTTATTACCGAGAAGTTCAATTAATATCATTATGCTACATTAATTTGACAGAACAATGTCTTTGCTCAGTGTATCAACCTTTCATCATCAGTTTACAGTGTAACTCAGATAAGGTATTTTCTGTGAATTTCCATGAAATCTCTAGAGGAATCCCTTTCGTAAACCAGAGACTATGTCTGGACGGTCGAAAGGGTTAACTTTATTTTTATTTATTTTTTTTTTAAGCATCATCATCATCCTTGTTGAGTCCCTTATTTCAAAATTCTTTACGATACTTTCGCAAATAGCTTGTCCAATGCATACGTTGAATTCTGTTCTGCACCCTGATTGAATCACTCTCCTTCTCATTAGTGGGAACAAAGAAGAAACTTATTTTCTAAGGTTACCCCGTATCCCATGATTAGTGGCAAATGACGAGATTTAGTAGCAAATCGAACGTCCATTGAGGGTACTTAAACAACTCAAGGGAAATGACCAATCCGAATCGGAAACAGTTCATGCTTATCTGACCAACATATTGACACCGACATGAATAGAACAAGGAGCATGAGGAAATGAAAAATCCGGTGGGAGTTGGTAGGAATTTGTTTCCCTTTCTTTTCTCTCTTTTGTCTGTCATTTTGGGGTGCGTGTGGATGTCGGATTAACATTTACACGAGGGTGATTAGTAAGTAAGCTTAGAGTTGTTAAATGGTCTTGAGTATTACCAGGAGTGTAGCATAGTACAAGCCTATTGATAGATTTTTTTTATGATGAACACTTTAAGCAATGGTTAGGCTTCCATGGGTACTGAAGACTCTTAAAACTTTAAACACACTTTTCGTACTTATGTATATGAGTACGTGATGTCACAATTCGTGGAGCTTGGGACGTTAACAATGCTTGCTCGCCATCGTTTCCGGAATTTTGCAACGCTCTTCATCTTATTCCAAAACTTAAGTATAATAAAACATAAACAGTGGTTGACTTAATATGTAAGAACAATTTAATATTTACAAAAACAAAATATGGAACAGAAATGATAAAAGGAAGTATGTGAGGTTCTGTGGGGTCTTTCGAGTGTCCTCCTAAAGCTACATTTTTTTTTGTCTCATCATTCCGGCTGGTATTGAATTCCATTTATCAGAACTGACTTTTAGAAAAAAAAATAAATAAATATTTTGGAGCTAACAGCCGCTGGAATTCAACAGACTTCAGTTCACATCCCCAGGTTGTTGACAAAAGTCAAAATTGTAAATAGTTACTCGAATATCTAAAGCGGGACAAAAGCTCTCACGTCTGTCCCAAAGACCTCAGACTCATAAGTCTATCATTTCTTCCTTCTTAAAACCTTAGAGAGATTGACTGATAGTCATCTCCATTGTAGTAATGCTGCTAACATTTTGTCAGCGTCCCAGCATCATCCATGCAAGGGCAGGTTGAAGAAGAAACTGCTCTACACTCGCTGGTATGAAGCATTGGAAAGTTATTAGAGTCCAAGTAGGAACCAGCTTCGATTTAAAAGACAAAGCAAAATAGTCTTATTTTGGATCGGAAACTTAGCTGGAAGCCCAACATCCAGGAACGCGTTAAGAAGGTATCTTAGTTTTATACTCGTGTAAGAAGGCCAGTGGTAAGAAGTGGGAAATGCAAACTTACATAAGTTACTGGCTGTGTGTCCATCATCAGGCCCGTACTTATGTACGGCGTAATCGTATGGCGGCCAGTTCTCTCCAAAGCTATACATCGCAACCAGCTAGTGAAAATACAGAGATCAGCTTGCCTGTGCATTAGTGCTGTACTTAAAACGACTCCTACGGATGCACTAGACATTCTGTTTCATCTTAACAAGTAAATGGCAGCCATTGCAGTCGACTCAATGCCACCTCATAGTGGACCGGCATATAGGCTACTCCACAATTCTTTAGAACTCAAAATTCGTTCCAGGAAACAATGACTACATCCTCCTCAGGTTCTCTTTCAATCAAAATTTGTGGGCCACTATCCCACCACTGTGAAGGAGAAGTGACCCCGGACAAAGAATCCGTACATTTCTACGCGGATGGTTCGAAGACAATCGATGGGGTGAGTGGCGGGGTTTTCTCCGACAGGCTAAAAGCTGAACAATAATAGAAGAATGGTTGCGTACAACCACTTCCGAAACAGTGCGAATACAAAGGATTTGTATTGTGTGACCATAATAGCTTTTTGCTTCGATTCGTTAAGTTTTCGTTCACTTTTGCTCACTTACATGCGAACGGATTCGCTCTTTCGTAAGTGTACGCATGAAAATTTGATAAGCGGTCCCCCATCTAAGTACTAACCGAGCCCGATGACACTTGATTTCGGTGATCGGAGAGAACCTTTGCTTCCGAACACATACGCCTATTATGGGCTACTTGAGCAATTGACAGTACTGAAGGAAACTTAACGTAGAATTATGACATTAGCTTCCGATTGCTTCCGACTACTATAGTTCAGCCTTAAACGTTAGCATCTCTTTTCGTCTCCCATATCACTGTAGCGTTTTCCAAGCGGAGATAATGGTAATCAAAGAAGCTCTATCTTGGCTGATATGGAATATAATATCTGCTAAAGATATTAGCATCTTCACTGACAGTCAAGCCGCTATAAAATTTCTGGAATCGATTCCTTCCACATCCAAGGTCGCTCTAAATTTCCGCTCGTCTCTTAACGAGATGGCAGAGCAATTCAACATTCACCTGTGCTGGGTGCCCGGGCATAGGGATATTCCAGGGAATTGTAGGGCTGGTGATCTTGCCGTGCAGGTTATAAATTTGCAGATTCTACCAGAAAAGGAGAATCTTGGCATGCCTCTCGCTACATGTAAGCAATTGCTCAAGCTAAATACTATCAGCTGAGAGACTGGCATTAAATGTCGTGTCACTAGACAGATTTGGCCTCAGCTGGTTAAAAAACGCTCTAAGAGCTTAGCAAGAAGCATATCAGTGTAACAATTGATGTCATTATGGGACACTGTCTCATTGGAAGGCACACCGAAAGGTTTGGTCTTTTCTCAAATGACTTTTATAGAAGCTATAGGGACGAGGAGGAGGAGGAGTCAACTTTTCATCTTCTCTGCACGACAACTTTCCATCTTTTCTGCACTTGCTCCAATTGATTCTAAGGTAGGACGAGAGAAATTCCCTGATCATGTGGTTCACAATGGACCTCATCTTGCAGCTACTCGTGCAGTGTGCCGCACGAATGGTTGGGCCCTGTTCTTTTATATCATATCCAAAGGGTAATTTTCCGATTGAGAGAAGCTTCACATGTCACATGTAAAAGGTCTTCACTACTAGGGACCGTTTCACCATTTGCATGTGGTAGCTGGTATTAAGTTGTGTGATACATTGTCAGCGTATATATATGGATTTTACAGTATTAGAAAGAAGTAAATCAGATAGCGTTTTACTCAAATTAACAACAACGGCCTGTGTCCTTCCCGTCAATAAATAGTGAACCAAATTTAGTGAAGAGGGATCAAAGATAAAGTAGTTTTCCGACTTATTTAGAAGGATTCGACGTGGGACAGAGTCAAACACTTTGAAAAAATCGATCAGTATGAATCTAGTTACATTATCGTTATCCATCTGTTGTTATATATCATGAGGCCCAAAATCCTATTGAACTGGTGAGAGTAGTCGAGGCGTGGAGAATAATTTTGCAATTTGCCTATTCATCAAATTTTTGAACTCTTTCGAAATAACGAATAAAGTTGAGATTGGGTAACAACCTTTAGTTAGAGAACATTTTTTTAGTACAGGAACAACTTTCGAGGATTTCCATATCCTCGGGTAAGAGGAACTTGTTAATATTGAATTAGAAACGAGCGCAAAGTGAGGCGATATTATGGTAGAAATAATCTTAAGGATCTTAAGGTTCCTTCAGCTTGATTGACTCTGTTAAGTCTAAAGCCAAAAGAGCTATTGGAAACATTGCTAGTCGTAGAGTATCTTTTGCTGACTATAGATGAAAGACTTGAGGAAACCCCTACAAATAATTTCTGCAGCTCGTTTTGTTATTCCTAAAGACTTCAAGTTTTTCCAAGATTTTTGAATAGATGAGTTACGAAATTGAAAGGAAAAGAATTCGTACTTGTCTTTTTTTTATCTCAAGGTGAACGATATTTTGTAGTTTTTAAAGTCTTAAAAGAATTCAGGGAGCCAAAAATGTTTCCAAAGCTTACATAATGCATCTCTAAGATATAAGCTTGTCAATTCTATTGGTGTACCACCCGCTTCTACACTCTCATAAATTGATTGTTTTCATTGATACGTGAACATCAAAACAAATGTGTAATGGTGGATAGCTGAACCTGCTCATCGACTAACGGCAAAGAATAAATCCTTTGCAAATTGAGGTTCATTACATCCCTAAAATTTCTAAACTGAATTGTTTTTCTCAGTGGACTGAACTGATCGCTCTAATTTCATGTTCTCGTAGAAGAGAATTATTAATTCACATTTTGAGAAGCCTGAAACATCTATTGTGGTTTCTACAGCTTCGTGCCTCCCTTTCTCATAAAATTGTTCGTCCGAGATACGATTCTGCCAGAAAAACCTTACGGTGATACGAGTAACAGTGGTAGTCACCATCCAATTACTGGAGAGTGGCTCTACATTGAAGCGAAGAGTCGCAGCTTAGACTTTGTGTAGAAAACATTGATTTTCCAGATTTCTGGCAGCTTGCGCTTTCCCGATTTTACAGTTCACATCCAGTTCGGTGTCGCCGGCATCAGGGACATAGCTTACTAGATATGCAATTTGAGAGGTTGGAAAGTTGTCTCTTTGCAGTATTAATCTTCAGTCCCGTTTTGCTTGTCCATTGTATGCTTTTGATCGTCAGGGCTTCGCGCAGAAAATCTCCGCTATAAATTCTGGTAACGACATCACATCAGAAATCAAGCGAAGAGTTAAACTTGCCAATAGCCAATCGCTGTTTTTTTGGCCTAAAAAGGCAATTGAGTAGTAAAGCCTTGTCAAGAAATAATAAAGAGACTCTATATAAGAAAATAATCATCCCAGTTCTACTCTATGGCGCAGAAGCATGGACGTTAGCAAAGGCTTGTGAAGATATCCTTAATCGTTTTGAACGCAAAATTCTCCGAGTGATTTTCGGTCCCATTTGTGTTAACAGGTTTTGGAGGAGGAAACTTAACAGCGAACTCTACGAGCTGTACAGCGACATCGACCTGGTCAGAAAAGTGCGCATCAATCTTCTAAGATGGCTAGCACATGTAGAGCGAATGGACACCAACGTTCCGACCCGAAGAGTCTTCTATTCTAACTCGGAGGGACCAAATACAACCTCATCTTAGGTGGCGTGCGCAAATATAAAAAGGACCTCAACCAATTTGGAGTGCGCAATTTGAGTCAGTTAGCCAAAGACCGCGCAAGACTGTAGCGCCACCTAAGTAAGTAAGTACAATATTAGAATCCCTGTAGGTAGCCTTGAAAGAAACTATTACTGTTTGCCGCTTCCTTAGTCAATCTGGCTGAATGTTCTCTGAACATCAGTAGGGATTCTACTAACCTTGTGGCAAATTTTGTGCTCAAACAGGGTACCTAACTAATGTCATTATGGTCTCCAAAACAATTTTGTCGTTGTGTACATTGGTGTTTTGATCCCCTATTACTGCATTGATATCGCGATCAACAGCTCTGGCAAAAAAAAAAGAAAAATGAATCCAAGCCCTTAGATTATATTCATTGAATGAGTTGGCGCCAGCTCCTTACCCCTGCTTTAAAGAGCTGTGCTGGTAGACTATCAACTCCAGTAACCTTGTTTGATTTGAGGTTAGACATTACTCAGTGTGGTCTAGTGGCTGTCATCATCCAAGTTGAATGACTGTTGGACATGAACGGCGTTTAAAAATCTTAAGAAATGTTCTTTCCAGATTTTTAGCACAGACTGTGGCCCTACTATGAGTTAATCATGTTCGTTTCCACAGGCTTCTGTTCGTGTCTTATAGCCAAATAAGACTGATGTTTTGAATTCTGCCCATAATGTGGATCGTTACCACTCATATGGCAAAAGCTCACGACTGTTTTGTTAAAATTACCTCTGACTGCAAACCCTCATCCGAAAAAAAGCTAATTCTGTTCGTGGTAAAAATTTTCATAGTAGATGGTAGGTACCAAGTCACCTTTTTTAAGCCATTACATCAAATTTGCTGGGTAGCGGTTATATCTGCTTTATAGGATTTAAAGATCTCCACTAGTTTATCAAGTGCACGCAATTTGTTCAAGATCCAAATGCCCCACGAAAAACTATCGTGTGCTCCCATCCCTTTTCTTAGAAACCTTGACTCAGTCCTGAAACTACTTAACGAAGTCAGGTTGATTACATCTAGAGAATTTTTCCACTATCGCCTGGATCCAATGAAATAGCGTAGAAGAAACAATCTTCCCATTCCACACGCTACTCTTGTTTGTTGCCATCACGTCCTTCCAAAAAAAAATTAAAGGCCATGGGATTCGCCGCGTGCTGACGAAAGTAGAAGTTGAGGAACATTAGATAATGTATCAAAGCCTCTGTCATAGATTGCTCGTATCTACTCTTTGAACATTCACGGACAACTAACGAGACAATTGGTTATTTTGAAAGAAAAGAATGTTCGACCGGTTCTTGCTCCCGGAACAATGAATTATTCGTCGCCATGGGCTAATTCAGGAAGGTTAAAGTACATGCATGGATACAACACTCCCCACCGGATGGCCTTAATAGGTCTTATCTAAGCTGCCGAGCGAACAAGTGGGAAGTGAGCACAACCAACTCGGTGTGTGAAACTGGCGGCAGCTAGCTAAGGATCAAGCTGGGTGGAAAAGCTTCTTGGTATAGAAGGCTTAGTGTATAATCCCGAGTGTGCTAACCGGCGAACGTACTTCGGTCGACTAAACTGGGAGAAGATTTAAATTTAAAAAAAAAGAAAAAATAAACACCCGAAATAAGTCCGGTTATAATGGGAAAATGTAACACGGTTGAAGGGATAGACGATTAGTTTTTGACAGTACCTCCCCAATTGTAGATCCTTTCACAAAGCTGACAGGCACCTGCGGTAGAAACCAGGTCACAAGAAAAAAGTCTAAAGTGACAAGCTAACCCCAAGGATCTAACCAAGAGGTATTGAATCCAATTACAACGTCTTAACATCAAAAATTTGTGATATCACAGACAACAAGTCCCTTCACTGCAACTTGAATTCTAGCAAAAAATTAGTATATCTCTCAATATGTACAGATGTTACTTTCTACTTCAAACACTGTGCTGGTGAAAAGTTTTCCCACCCCAGCCCAGCCCAAATCCCTGGTGACAAGAAATTGAATATTGTCCCCTTTCAAATTGAGTTTACTTTTCGACCAACATCCCTGCATGACAAGTGATGACACCACGAAGTTGGATTTTTTTTTTGTCTGTAATGTGAACTAACGAAAGCAACTAAAGAAACGGAAACACGTAACTTCAACTACCACCTTGAGTCCCCATCCAATATTCTTCACCACTATAGTGTCCAATGTGACAGGCACAAGACCAACTACAATCTACCAAACTATACGTACTTGTTTCTTTTACTATTAATATTTTCATTTTGCTTTAACGTCCTTTGGGAAGTTACTCCGGCTAAATGCCCCTGCTCCCTTTTTACTTCTTCTACTAGATGTCGTTCATCTTCTGATTGCTCAGACATTACTTGTCCCCCCAATTCTCGTATCTGGACTTCCATCGAAGAAGGACTTATCTACTTGGACTTGGAGGCGACGAAGCGAATGAAATAATATAAATTTCAATTCAATAAGTTTTCCCCTCCTTGCCACCTATTCATATTACAGCTTCTTCAATCGGTTGTCTTTTCGCGTCCACTTTCTCACACGTACATGCGATGGTGAGACCTGATGCAAGAATAATTCCTTCGATAGAAACTCATTCGTGACTGAATGAGACGAGTCGTAATTCCTTTGACACTGGCATGAGGATATGAAAAGTTTTCTCTTCCTCACCATCTGGGTCTGGACATTTCAACATTCCATTCTATGTCATAGAATAAAACAGGAATGTACATGTGTGTGGTGTAGATCCGGGCCGGGTAGAACCTTGCTCAACTGGAAAGTGATTAGAGAAGGACTCCTACAGGTCAGAGGGAGACAATGTACAATTAAATGATTCATATTTCAATTTGTTGAATTTGGATTACGTGCACAGGACCTAGATTCGAGAAAAAAAATGTAACTCGGAACTATTTAATTTGTGGCCAATGAATTATGTATTGGCTTGGCGTAGATCCATGGGGATTTGATACTACTGACAGGTAAACAGATACCGGATTTCAACATGGTCAACGGGAGGATTTGAGTTTGTTTATTTTTCAATCAAATGGGAACAAAATATGGGATAAGTTAGTAAATTAGATTTGGATCAACTGTGTGTAAAGAAATTCGAGTTTGAGTGGGCCAAGGATATCATACATTGCTACAAACTTAGCCGAGGATTACGACCTCTTAAATTGAATCAATCAATTTGTCTTCGGAACTTGTTGGTTACTTGTATAATTAGTTTCGCATTAGGAGATTCCGCTTAACTGGAGTGAGTGTCCTTTGGACTTAACGTTGATGGGTCATTGAATGAGAAATATGGTCATCCCGATTGGAAATAGTTAAAAGTGTTCCTCTCGGATGAGCTCAGTGACAGTATACATCCATAGGTATGTACATTATTTCTGGGGCTTCGAACACTTACTCAATATAAACTAAATTGTTATCATCTGTTAACTAGGCTATTAGGCTGATTTCAACAGATGTCGTTTATATTTATGTACATATTTACATGCACTTGTACCTAGAACACAATTTACGTAGTTCTTTGTCGGAATAGTTACAGCAATAGAAAGCTGGTGCATGCTTGCACAATGCAAATATTTGGTATCGTGATCAACAACTTCGATTCTTTTTCAGCTAAACTTTATACGGTTGCTTTTTGTTGAGTGCATAAAAACACATTTCTACGTGGTAATATTAATATTGATATGGCTAGCTTGGACAGAATAGTTTGTTTTAGATGGCGTTTGTTTAAACATCTGTTGCTGTTTTGCGATTCCAAAACGGTAGGCAGTTTTTAGTGGTCCTAATGAATTCAACACGGTGTCTACCTGTATGTCGGTCCACGTATCTGTCACACGCTTTTAACTTTTGAACCTTTGAGCTAGAGAGTTGAAGTTTTGTACAAAAATTGTATGTGGTTGAGCAAAAATAATCTGGGAAATATTTTTATACCCCATCATGTGACACATCAAATTAAAGCTGAACTTCCAAAATATTATTTTTGAATAAAGTTATGTTAGGTTAGGTTGGGTGGCTGTCACCGCTCAGGCAGGAACATACTTAGACCTCGGTGTCCAACCGATGTCCAACCGAAAAAAAACGTGTCTACACATCCAGGGTATGCTGGATATGCCATTAGGCATATGAGATATACATATGATTGGAATAATATGTTTTAAGATCATCACCATATCTTACCAGTTCTTCAATCAATTTCAATTTCTCTGGAGTTTGGTCGTGGATGAGCTACTACTTATCCTGGAAGGGGATGGCTGCAGGGTGATCGCTTATGCAGACGACGTTGCTATAGCTGTCTCGGGGAGGCACCTGATTACTCTAAGGGAGATGCTGCAGAATGCCTTTGTTGAACTCTCCAAATAGGTTGTTAAGTGTGGACTGGGAGTAAACCTTAAAAAATCTGAATTGACCCTCTTCATCAGGAAACATAAAATGCCTTACTTAGCCCCTCCTGCTAACAGCTTCGTTTTTAAAAACAAAGCAAAATACCTGGGTCTTAATTTTGAATAGGAAACTTAACTGGCAGCCCAACATCCAGGAGCTCGTTAAGAAAGCTATCTTAGCTTTATACTCGTGCAAGAAGAGATAAGAAGTGGGGAATGCCAGCTCTCTTCAAAGCTATGCACCGCAACCAGCTAGTAAAAATACAGAGATCAGCTTGTCTGTGCATTTGTGGTGTACTTAGAACCACTCCCACTAGACATTCTGTTCTATCTGGTACAAATTTGCCGATTCTGCCGGAAAAAGAGAATGTCGGCATGCCTCTCGCTACATGTAAGCAATTGTTTAAGCTAAATGCTATCAAGCAGACCAACTTCATTAAGTGTCAACTCACTAGACAGATTTGACTTCGGCTGGATCAGAAACGCTCAAAGAGGTTGGTCTCCCTTAGCATTAAGCATATCAGCGAAACAATTGATGTCATTACGGTCTGGTCTCTATGGACGAGGAGGAGGAGGAGGAGGAGACAACTCTCCATCTCCTCAGCACTTGTTAGGCTCTCTCTGTCAGAAGAAGGCTTCACTTGTGAGCTTACTTCTACGACAGCCTTGGTGAACTAGCTCACTTGAATGTTAGGAAGAACTCATGGTTTCATTAGAAGCTCCAATTAGTTTTAAGGTAGGACGGGAGAAATCCCCTGATCTTGTGGTATCACAATGGACCTGCTAGTCCTGGTCTAGGTGTGTCTGTGCTAAGGGCGCAGGCAGCCACTTGAACCTAACCTAAGATAAAGGTACAGAACAATATCCACGTGAAGCTCGACTCGCACTTGACCTTAATTTAGAGAAATGATTATTTATGAAAATGAAATCAGATTTTAAGTTCTCAAATACCAGATATTCAAAAACGTATAACGAACAGATATCTCGGAGAAATATCTTATCTGTGGGCTAAGCGGATATTATCTCCAGCCTTCGGAAAACTTGCAGTTATTGAGTTTTTCTGGAGAGTGGAAGTAGGCCACGATGAATAAAAGTTAATAAGAATTTAAATGCACGGCCTTGTAAGGATTTATGACTTTTAATATGGGGGAATGGGGTTCCCAACCTGGGTAGACAAAGTCCTTCACTACTTCAAAATTGTAGCTGTGTATTGTGACGTTCTGTTCATGTAGCCGATGGTGACTGTTCTTTTTTAATGATATATTTATATATCATTATATTGTTTTGCCCTTGTTAAACGCTAAACTCATTTTAATACTTAATATACACCGCCGCTTCTATTTCAATACTCCCGAAAGCACCATTAACAGCCCGCTGCGTTCTTCCAATTATATATAATAATGTAATGCTAAAGAAATCATATGACAGCTCGTTACCTTGTCGTACAGTCCGTTTCTGACATCATAAGCTTCGATGATATTGTTACCAACCTTTGCAGTTTTTTGGGTACTTGATGTAGTCATATTCTTGTTTATGTAAGTGAATTAACTTGATCTTAGTTCTATTTATTATTACGAAGAATTTTCCACTCCGAGCTTCAGCTAAGTTGCTGATGTTCGATCAATCCCACTCTAGGTTAAGGAGCCATAATGATTTAACGTTGTATGGAAATCACGCGAACTGTTCCGAGAGCAGGTACGGCAGACGGTGGACTCCATATGCAAAAATATGCAGATCTTGCATACCTTTAGTTAAGCAAAATATTTTTGAATTTTGCTTACTTCACTGAAGTTACTGAATCAGGGTTGCCGATGAGAAATTCGGAAAAGTCGCCCCCAGACAAAAAATTGTGCGCATAAAATGTGTAAATAAAGCTTCATTATTATTTTTTTTTTACGCTGGAAGGTGGTAATCTTCAAAAGACGAAACTGAGCCCGTAGTCAGTAACAGTGTGGGATTTGTACCCACTAACCCCTTCTCCCTTCTTCCCGTTTTCCCTATGGTACCACCGTCTTGGCATTTTATCGCAGGGCGGGGAGGAGCCAGTCTTCTACTTATTACCTAGTCATTAGACCAATAAGCAATTTGTCTTTCATATCTTAAGGTGTTTATGATAAGTATTCATCTGTGGACGATTAAATATTGTTTTAGCTTTTTGTACTTTTTTTTTCTACTTATCTACCTAGTTCAAAAGGTTTTACTCTTCTTAATCTCCTAGTCAGATTGCTAGTATTTAATAGTTCTGACATTTCTGAGTTGACGTGATTGAGAAGTCTAAGTTTTTGGCCATTGGCTACTTTTCCAGCGCAGTTTCGCATCTGGTGTCATGCCTAGACACCAGATGGTATTCTAGGTTGTATTTGCGTATTCTACTTCATTATCATTTATTATTACTGAGATGTACTGAACATTTTTATTTGTAAAGTTGATATGGACCGACTTTAGGTCATTTAACTTAATCTACCATTTTTTGGTCCATTTTGATATATTATTCACTGCTTTCTATAGCTTTTTCGTTGCTACTGCAACAGTTTCTCCCACAGTAAGGATAGCAGTATCATCTGCAAATGTTGCCACAGTTGTTTTATCACTAACTGGCAAGTCGTTGGTAAATAAGAGATATTATACACGGCCTAGCACACTGCCTTCAGGTACACCAGCTTCTATTTTTCTCAATGTGGAGTAGTCATCTTCACGTTTGATTCTAAAAAATCGCTGTAATATATAAGACTCTAGGATTTCTGAGTATTCCTTTGACAGATGCTTTTGCAATTTATGTATCAGTCCTTTGTGCCATATTTTATCGAAAGTTTGAGCTATATCGAGAAATATAGTAGAGCATATCTTTTTCACCTCAAATGCTTTTCGATTTATTCTATGTACCTGATGGAGTGCTTATTTCTAAAACCAAATTGATGGGTTGGGATTAGCGATTTTTCTTTGATTATTTTATGCAGATGTTTAATCAACATCTTTTCAAATACTCGTATGATAGTTTGGACAACAGAGGCAAAATCGATATGGGGCGGTAGGAAGTGACTTCGCTAGGTGGTTTCCCTAGTTTTGGTATCATAATTACCTCCGCGAATTTCCACATGCTAGGTACATACCTTATCCTGAATACAGCATATATAATCTGTGCTAGTTTCTTTAAGCAGTTTTTGGGAGTTGCTTTAGGATTTCCCCTGATATCAAGTCAAATCCTGGGGCTTTTTTTAGTATTGATGCCTTCTTGTATTTCTTTGGCATTATCTTTCGCTGTTACCAGTTGAATATGTCTCTCCTTTTCGCACAAGTCATTTAGAATGAAAATAAATTTCATGACTGGTTGACACGTACTTGCACCTGTATGTTGCTCATTTGGAAATCATTCGCATTTGAAATTTAAATGAAATCTTTAAAATATATAAATAATTTGAAATCCGTCAAAAATTATAAAATCTGTTTTTGAATTGTTTGAATATTAATTTAATTTTTTTTAAGAACCAGTTAATAAAAAAACGTTGCTTTACACTAATTTTTTTACCAAAAACCCGGTATGCTATTTTTTGGCATATGTATTGTATATATATATGTTTATTTTGAAGTTAGAAAAAAAATCCTATCTCCCCACGAATTGTCACCCTACAGATCCAAGCTATGAAGTTTGAAGAAAATCCGTTTAGCCGTTTACAGACAGACAGACAGAATTGCGAAACAC
The DNA here is from genome assembly GCA_963082735.1 of Pocota personata. Classification (NCBI taxonomy): domain Eukaryota; kingdom Metazoa; phylum Arthropoda; class Insecta; order Diptera; family Syrphidae; genus Pocota; species Pocota personata. The sequence goes on from OY720429.1 coordinate 209,946,997, forward strand.
CCTTTTTTTTCTGTTATAGTAATAATCAAATCGGGATCGACCAATATTATTAAAATGTTTTTTGGTCGGCTGCGAATGACATTGTAAGGACGTAACCTGCTGTTGCTGCCTCTTTTCTCTTTATATTGCTTTGCTACCGCGTTCAATAACTTCCAATAAAAAATACTGAAAATGCGTTGACTTTTTGACGTCACGAGAAAATTCGTCAATGCACCGTCATCGGTCAACGTGTCAATATATATAAGCTTTAACGATCACACGAATGACGCAAGACGGTCAATATTATAACAAAATGCGTGGATGTGTAATATGTATCAGCGCGATCCCCCACCCTTTGGTGTCAACGCATTGACACGCAAAACGTTGATGATCACACGACTTGACCACTTGTGAACACGTTTACAGTTGACGATGCGCTGAGGCCGCGTTCGCTAATTTTTTTTTTTGGTTTACGCGCAGTGAATAAAATAATAAAATCATTTCGATTCATCTGCTTCGATAAAAAATAATTAAAGAATCATCAGTCGCTCCCAGAAATAAAATGGAATCCAAAGAAAGAAAAAACACAATATTTGTGAAGTCATTTCATTTACACTGGAGAAAATGATGTACGCTCTTGAGTGTCGCTCACATTGATGAAAGCACATAATCTCATTTGAACAAGATGACGATTTACCATTATTCTGAATATTTGACCATTGACTTCATCACAAATAACAATAAGTGCGATTACATAAAGTAATATATTCCTTCCAATGACATTTTCAAAGTCGCGATTGAATTAAATACTTATATAAATAAACTGAATCAATATGTAAACTGAAGCACTTTCTAATTTCCAAATGGCATTTGTAGTCAAATATACTTTCATTTTCATTAAGAAATTAGTGCAGGTAAATATCATTTGTTTAGTTAGCTGAACGATCTGTCTCTGATAAAGAGTTTCCCAATAAGTTCATTGCATGCAATCGAATGAATTCAATGCATGCAGTGTGTAGACAATTATCTAAAAGCCTACCCCAAAAGCCGAAATGTGCTCATTATAGTAAACTGTACTACTTACATATGTATGTCTTCTAACTCTGAATTAAAGTGGTTTTGACTATAAAAGGCAGAACATTTTTGGAAAATTCATCAGTTCATAATCCAGTTTCTATTGCTTATCATTTGACAAGCACTTATTTTCATTTTACAATTTAAAAATGTCTTTAAAAGGAGTTGTATTATTATGCGTCATTGGTCTAGTTGTTCTTTCCCATGATGCTGATGGTCAAATATTTAGAAGGAGGGTAAATCGTCCTCGTGTACAGGCAAGATTGTGCGCTCGTGGCTCACCAAGATGCAAGACTCCACCAGCGCCCACACCAACTCCCACACCAACTCCAACACCAACTCCCACACCAACTCCTACACCAACTCCAACGCCAACTCCCACACCAACTCCAACACCAACGCCAACACCAACTCCAACACCAACTCCAACCCCACCAATGCGAGCTTCTCTACCAACCATTGCAACAATAACTATACCAGCAATTATACCAGCAATCACAACACCAATTCCATCAACCATATCAGCAACCACTACACAAATTCCATCAATTATATCACCAATCGACCCCCCCATAACCAAACCCACAACGGTTGAACCATAGATCATGTGAACGAACTGTTCCATTGAATTTAGTTGTTAGTATCCGGATGAGTATAGGATGAGAATGTTTTTATAAAAAAAATAAAATAAATTTAAAATAATAATGAGAGAAGTAAGGTAAATTTTTATGGATGTATGCTTGTGCAAACTTTCTTTCCTGTAGGCAACAAAAATTGCCATCAATTTTTAAAACGTAGTTCAAGCAACAGACGTCTTTAGGGAACCAGTGTTGTAAATCATGGGTTTTTTGTAAGAATAAGTAGAGTGTGATCAGGCCGCCTTTTCCAAAAAGAACACGACTACTGTACCAGATCTTCAAATGAACGAACAAACAATTCAACCCAGAGAAACAATGTATCTTCTTGGCGTTACAGTCAACTCTGATGTAACAGAGTTGCACGACCGCATATCCAACATCGCAAAATCGGCGTGCATGAAGTTGAGTTATTTGTTTAGAGCAAAGAGCGAATTAGCTCCTTATTTTATAGAAAGTACAAGCGGCTTGAGTATTGTTCAAATGTATGGAGTTCGGCCCCTAAACATTCTCTTCATCAACTTGACAATATACACAAACAAGCAGTTCCCTTAATTTGATGTCCCCGTACTAACATCTAATCTTCAACTATTGGCTCATCGAAGGCTAGCAGACCTTTGAATGTTCTATATATACTTTTGCGGCAGATGTTTCGCAAAGCTAAATGGAATGATACCTAGAAATGCGGCATTTGAGCGTTTTACTAGGCATATATATATACATATGAATGTCCGCGTGGGAAAGGCGCGAAAAAAATTTCTAAAAAAATACACTGTTCTCAAAACATTTTCTTAGAAAAGTGGGCGTTATTTTCGGATAAGATGTTCCCAATAAGACATAAATAGCTTTGAAAAGTGGGCGTGGACAAGCACAATATATGAATGAAATGAAAAGATAGTCAATGCCTCTATATGTACATACATATTTTATTAAAGTAGGCGTATCTGTGGACGAATTTCAAATATTTACACTTGTACTGTTTCGGATTGTGCACAGCCTTCACCTTCCTAGCTCAAAATTGAAGGCCCAAAAAGTTGGGACATACAAACATACAGACATACGAACATGGCTAGATTGATATAAATTTCGATGCTGATTGCAAATATCTATACTTATCCTAACGTTATGTTACAAACTATGAGTCAAAATGAATATGGACCAGGGCGTCAGCCAGCACGTTCAACATATGATCATTTTGGGGGCTGGATTCGCACCTTTTTGAAAAGGCTGATGTCACTTTAAACCCTGTAAAGTTCGTCATTGAATCTTCTCCTCTACATGCCATCAATACAAACTGGACGGTACATCACAGAATTTTCACAATAATTTTCCTTTCGAAACAACCAAGAGTTGTATGGATGCTTTTGATAGCGTCCATACTTCTGCTCCATATGGCGGAAGACTGGGATAATGAGGGTCTTATATATTGTGTCTTTAGTCATTCTATACTTCTCAATTACTTTCTTAGCCCAAAGAAACAGCAGTTGGCAAAATTAATTCTTCGTTTGATCTCAGCACTGATGTCGTTTTCAGAGTAAACAGCGGAGCCTAGTTAGACGTTTGTCCTATTCGCCGATGTTATGTGTCCTTTTTTTGTTGGCAGCATATACTTCGTTTTGTGTTTGTTCACAGCTAACCCTATCCTTGCTGCTTCCGTTTCAATACATATTGTATAAACGTCTCACTGATAGCCCATTGCAGTAGTTGAACAGACTTTTGACTTTCAAGTAAGATGTTGAAGAAGCCGCATAATGACGCATCGCCTTGCATTAGACCGTTTTTTACATCAAACGGTTCGGGCAGACTTTTAGCGGCCTTGACGCTAAGCGAAATTCCTGGGTTTTTTCCTAGATCTGCCATAGTGTACACATTTGGGTGGTGGAAGGTATCAGATTGTTGACGAATGGTTTAGGCGTTCTTGCAGCACAACAGCCAGAACCCTTTAGGCGGTCTTAATGACACCGATTCCTCTGCAATTTACGCAGTTTAGAAGATGCTGACATTCCATTCCTCGAGCATACCTTCATCTGACCAAAATTTACAAATGAGTTGATGCTACTGCTCAGCTAAGCTTTCGCGTTTTTTTTTTTTTTTGTTTTAAGCTTACATACTGCTATACTTATTTCATGTTGGTCGGGTGGACGGAAATGTTAGCTGTCGTCGTCCAAGTTGAATAGTTCGTTCTGCCTGACAAAGGACAGTCTGTAGAAATTTAAAGAAATTAGGTCGACGAATGTTTTGGCAGTCCCTTGCGATAGCAGCAACTCGATGTTAATTTTTCTCACAGTATTCTATTCATGCTAACTGCTCGGAATATTTCGGATATCCAGTATACTGGATTAGTGCTTGCGATCACGTTATGATCAATCTGATTGATCATATTGTTGATCCGAGGTTTGTGGCTGCTTCTTAACTATATTTTTTTCCATTAAAGGGCAGTTACCTCGACGCACAAACAAAACCTGGAGGGCCACACCCTTAGTTATATACACTATGGCAAGGGTAAACCGATGCCAGTAACCCCCTTCGGGGATGTGAGCGCTGCTTTTGACCGATTAAGGGTTCATCTGCTTCTTTTCGAATCCTTGACTCAGTCACGAAAATTCTATAGACCTGAGCGCCGAATATGTCGAAGTAGCCACTATAAGGTGAACACTAAATAGTTCGTCCTAACTTGTACTATTGACGCTACCGTTGATTCCATCTAGAGAATTCCTCAGTACTCAGTACTTCAGGGGCTTATTTTTGACCTTAAAATCTATTTGGCTGTGGCTTAGTGACCAGAATATTATTACCACGTCAGGATATTGATGTTTGAAAATTAGAAAAATACCGCTTTCGGGCACCTGAACCTAGCTTTGAACCAGTAAGTCCCGGATACTTCTAATTTATCTGGAAATGAAGGCTAAACATTCTTAAAGAACCGCATGTAAACTCATTTTAAAGTACATTACAATGCGATAACTCAATCATGATTGGATGTAACACGTACTTGTCAAATAGTGTTTCATCCAGTGGCGCCCCTGAGTACGGCGCAAAGTGATTCAGCTTGCATGGGCGTTCGAAAATAACTCTTAAGTTTAGAAATACTGAACCATTTCTAAAGAAATAATAGGAAGAAGTTTCTCAGCAGTCATAAAAAAAACTTACGTATAAGTGGATACACAGTAGATACAGAATTAGGTCAGACTCTCAATTTGGAGAAATAAACTAATAAATGGTTCGATGAATAGTACGCGTTCAAATGTTAACAAGCACAAAATTTATGAAAAAAAGTTTACCACAAATTGTTTTTTTTTATAAAATATCTATATTCTGATGCAACAAGCATCGGCATGTGCTGCGCACACCCATATCACTTAGAAAGTAAATACATGGTACAGATATACCCTTAAATTTTTGTTAACAATGTCTTACAAATATTTAAATCTTTGCATAGGAAGTTAAGAGCCCTTTTATATAATGGCGTCTACAACAAATTTGACTAGCCGCAGATTCAAAAATCACTCACTTTTGCAGTTTTCTTGTAAAATTGTATACTGCTAAAAACCGGACATTAAATTTGCAAGAAAATACTTTTTCCATCGTAAAACTTACTTCTTTTGAAGCGTCACGATCTATCGCGTCAGTTCTCAACACTGAGCGATCACATGATCTTTAAAAACTACTCACGAGTACATGCTCCTAAGCAAAAAGCCAACACATTTAGACCAGTAATAGGTCAATTGTGATACCACATGGGTTTGGGAAGCGGCCTCTAGCCATTTGGAGCTTCTGATGAAGCTCAGAAGGTCCCTAACGTCTATTTTATTCAGATCATTTAGGTCGTTGAAACAGGAGGCTCCTAAGTGGAGTTTCTCTCTTTGGAAGAGAGCTGGGCAGGTGCCAAGAATGTGAAGGTGAAGAATAGTCTCCTCCTCCTCCCCATCCATGCAGCTTCTGTAGAAATCGTTTGAGAAGACGCCAAGCCTTGTTGCATGCTTGGATATTAGACAGTGTCCAGTAATGAGAATTATAACAGCGCTGATATGCATACTATTGAGATAAATCAAATTCTTAGAGCGTTTCAGATCCAGCTTAGGCCAAATCTGTTTTGTTGCAAAACACTTGTCCACCTAGAATTTGTCTTAAGAGAACTAAGTTTAATATAAATGAGAGGTATCCAAGAGGTACAGATTTAAAGCCAATTTAATTTGAAATAGCCCGAAAATGACACTTTTGCGAACTTTTAAACTGTAATATCTTGAAAAAATTACGTATAATAGGATACCACAATAGTATTCAGCATACCTACGCGACGTCTATAGAAATCACCACATGGACCTAAGAGACAGAAAAAATGTGTAATTTTGTTCCGCAGACTGGTATATAATTCCCTGCTGGCGTTTTCACTGAACTACGAGTAATAGAGAGCTATATTACGTAGTAGATACCTCTCATACATCTCTTCGATTTAGCTACTATATAGTTTCTGCAGAGCCTTAAATGATTCATACATCAACAGCATTTTTTCTCAACTTGTTGCATACTGTTTTACATATACGCTCAGTGCTCCTTAAGCCAATTACAACTTCCTTTTATACAATCTACTAGTAGTATTTGAAATGCCCGGCTTCGGCTAAAGCAGAAGAGTAATTGCGAGTTACCTATTGATCTGGTGGGGTATATTTTCGTCACTATAAAGGAGCTACATATCTTCCATAGGAACAGCGTTCTGATGTATTTTTTTTTGTTTTGGCAGCACCTTGTTTTGTGTTCACTAGTCAGCCCTCTAAAGACACATTATATTCATTCTGAAGCTTCTTCAAGGAATGTGTTTAAGGATAGTTAAAATTGTATCAAAATCTGATCAGTAGTTCTCAAGATTAGCGCGTCCATACAGACAGACAGACAGGCATAGCCACACTTTTATTCATTCTATTGCTGGACGTTTGGACATTTTATTATAAAAATAAATCGTTTGAACAAATTTGATTTACCTACATTTTTATTTGTTTAGGTTTTTATAACAGAATTTAATTCTACAGCTGCTTAAAGCAAACTCCCTCTGCAACTGAATAATTCTGATGAAAAAGACCCCTAAATATCTTATCCTTCTTCTTCATCATCTCCTTATTCCACAGCCGCTGCTGCCGCTGCTGCCACTGTTGTTGTTGTCGTTGTACACAATGTAGATCCAGCAGCGCACAGTCGGAGTTGAACAAGAGGACGGTCAATTCTTCTCTGAATAAGTCTTCTAAGCAATTGACCCTCAGATTGTTGGAAAAGCAAAAGGAATCCAAAAAGGCAGACCAAAAATATTTTCAAAGACGCCATTCTAACAGAAGACTCAGATTGGCAAATGAGAACTAATTTTACCTCAGAAGGTTGGCCCTTTTTATACAAAAAATAAAAATAGTCTTACGCACATCACACGCATATTTGATTTTACTTTATTTTTATTAAGCAAACAATAATTGGAAAAATACTACTGAGTAACATGTACGACCCTGACTGGGTCGTACTTACTTGCTCTATGCTGACTATTTTTGTTTTTCGAATTATTGAGATTTAACATTTTGCAAAATTACTTTGAGCCACTTTTGAAGAAATCGACTTTAAGCCCATTATGTGGCATAAGCCTCTCACATTGCTGTTGTGCTAAACTGCCGTATTGACGAGTAAATATGCACTGCGTGAACGTAGTGCATTGGAAACTAGTACAGAGCTAGTACTAGGGGTACTAAGAAATAACATTCGATATATAAGAACTGTTGTAATGGAAATAGGTTTGTTGTAAAAATGGCTCAGGAAGCGCAATCTTGCCTTCACTTATTTTTAACCACTCCAAGAAGGACCACTCATGCTTGATTTTATTCGATCGTGTTCAGGGACAACGAAAAGCATGACCAGTCTATGATATTTACAAAAAAAAGAATGCATTCTAGCACAATATTGTTCAGATATACATATGTAGACGTATTCTATCTGTTCGACTATGTAATAGCAGTACACGAGCGGCAACTTCCCTCATCAGTTTATCTTAAATTTTGTTTTCGGGCGCATAAGTTATGAATTAAATTCATCGCATCACATAACACAAAACGGAACACTTCTACGAAACCAACACTAGCCCTTTGGAGCATCAAGTAATAATAATACGTAAATTAAATAGCAAACATCTGCTGAATACGATGATATTTTAAAAACAAAAGAACTTAGACCTGACCATCTGAGCAAACCAAGCTTTTAACACGTGTCATTTTTTGGCCCTATTCAGTACATACTACAATGTGGAAACATTTCCTCCGGTGATAAATTCGAAGGAAACTTTATCCAAAAAATTCAAATTGGTAAAAAAAAATTTCATTAGAATTTTAAACTAATTTCGAGCTGTTGAACGCCGCAAATCACGAATTTCGAGTTTTTTTTGAAATTACGTAAAACAGCAAAGCATATGCCACTGTCACTAGGATTTAAAATTTTAGCAGTTTTAAAAAAATCTTTTTCCTCCTGTCATAATTTCCAACTAATTTTATACTAATTTTGAACTAATTTTGAACACTAAGCTTGCATCAATTGGACCACTACCACCCCCAGAATATTTGACAAGCATTCGAGACTAAAATTGACATGAAAAGTTTCTCAATTGGAAAATGTACCCTTCGGATACGTCATTAAATTGTAGGTCCATTCCATTCGTGTTTCGCGTAGCACGAATAATTGAGTTTAGGCTATACGAATATGCATGGACCGTTTCCGACAAATATTTCTTTTGCTTCTTTAACACATACGTATGATGCATATATAGATTGAATACGTTTCATGGATTCATGGGGAACCAGCAATAATTTAGAAACAGCTGCCTAGAAAGGGTGCAAACAATCCTTTAAAACGAAACACAATTTGAGGCAAAATCGGAATTTTCATTCTAAGCCCCTAAAAATAATCAATCGATTTACTCTGATTGGGTTGAACATACGAGTATGTCACTAGGTGGCGTACCAAGTTAGTTTTTGTTCTCACTTACTAATTAGTTTTTGAGAATTGGCTATTCCTCGGCTATGTTTCCCATCCTGTCGTAAGAGGCGACTAAAATTCGCCCGCCGTATACCGGGCATAAAGTGAATACAAAAAATGCAATGAGTACAAGAAATACAATTAATACCCCAGGTAGCAGTCCACGTTCTACTCATTCTGGAGAGAGTCAATTATTGCAAAACCGAATGTCTCCGGAAAAAGAAGTCTGCTGGAAGCACAAGCGCACGAAAAACGGTAAAAGTTTTGAGGAGGAAATCAACAAACTCCGTATTAATCTTAAATGGAACTATTCTACCAACAGCTTAAGACATAGATATACTAAGAGAGGAAAACAAGATAGATAAGTTAGTTAAGCTAGTTTTAAGCGTTCTTGTCTAGCATGCAAGTATAAATTAATTAAAATTAATAAAAAGCTAAGAAAAAGAGGAAAACAAGACTTTAAAAAACTCGATTTTCCAAATTACTCCTCCTAACGTAGCTAGTCCAAATATAACACGAACAAAGAAGAGTTAGCATGCAAAACGAATTTCATCTCAAAGGAAACACGAAAAGCCAGCTCTTCACCCGAAATGGGGGCACGAAAAGAAGACAAGCAAAATCAGTCGAAACAGAAACAAACTCAATCTAAGCTACGTCCCTCCCCTGCATTGAACGTCATTGGCTTTACAGAGTACAATAAGTTGCATTGGCTCCTCAAAGCAACGATAACATCTAAATTTAAGGTTACGTCACTCCGGAACAATGCTTGGAAAATTAACGTCTATGACTCCGATGGCTACCGAGCAATATCACAAAAATTAAACACGGAAAAGATCCGCACACTTATGAAAATAACTCAGAAAGACCACTGCGTGTTATAGCAAGAGGCTTCACCTCTCGTGTACTAAAAATGACGTAATGAATGACCTTAAAGTCGAAGGCTTTAAAATGTTTGATGCGGGTAATTCCTCAAGAAGGTGAAGTGACAAACGGAACAAGGCCAGGAAATATTGGCCAAGCATGGACTTCCATTTTTAAGCTCACTTTTGATAGCAGCGACAATTTAGACCATATTTACAACGTTAAAACTATTATGAATATCGTAATCAAAATCGATCTTATAAGCACGAGTACAAGATCGATACCGATTAAAGATAGACGTGAAACCGCTAAGGAAAAGGTTACGAACGTAAGTAAACCCGTCAAAGAAAAGACGAAAGGCGAACAAAGCAAAGTGAATCCGTGAAATCGGTGTTACGGCAGATCCAGTCTCCCAAGTTTTCTCTATAATTCTTGCGAAACTTCGAGAGCAAACCAAGGTAAATAACGTCATATTTGATAAATTGAGCATGCTTGAGTTAAAACCTAGAAAAAGAACACCCATGTGAATATGAAACAGTAATTTTAACATGGAAATCAAACGGCCTTCTATAAAAACTATCGAACTAGAAGTATTCTTGCGGAATGACAACATTGACATTTACTTGATCTCTGAAAAACATTTGATAAATGAATCTCGAGTAAGAGGATATCGAGCGTATCACGCATACTACCCTTCCGGAAGAACTAGAGGCAGATCCTCCTTATTCATTAAAGACTGCATAGAGTACTCCATGAATACAACGATTGAAATCGATACAATGCAAACGGGTTCAGTTCGATTAATAATAAGCACTCGTATTTCAACATCGCGTCCATTTATTGTCCTCCGCGATTTACGTTTAAAACGACTTTTAGATTCGCTCGGACCGAAATTCATTATTGGTGGCGATTTCAACGCAAAACACATCTTTTGGGGTTCAAGATCCGATTCACTGAAAGTAGTACGCAGCAACTCAGGGTTGATTTCTTTTCGACGGGGAAACCGACATATTGGCCCTCCGACGAAGCAAAAACACATGACCCTATAGACTTATTCACACCAAAGGAAGTATCTACAAATTTAGCGAAAGTTGAGGAAGCTTTGATTTCTCTTCAGATCAATCAACGGTAATTTTGACAATAAGTGACCGACTAATGAAAATAGAAGGTGCGCATAGATTAACTAGCAACAAAACAAACTGGGATGGCATTTAAAATGATTGAGAAGAAAATATCGTCCTAAATATGTCACTTATGACACCATTCGAAATAGAAGATGAACTCGCAAATTTACTTAATAGGAGCGCCGCATGGAAAAATACTCATTTAAGGAGAAAAGAAGTCACAAGCAGCGAAGCTAATTATCCGCCAAAAATAAAAGGACTTATTCGTGAAAATATGGTAACAAATCCACGCTCCCCAACATAAAACATATTCAAACTAAGATCTAAAAAACCTGAAAACCTCTGTTTATCTTTAAAGGCTTAACCGCCGAAAAGCGCACAAATTGCTCACTCTGAAAATCCATGGAAAGTGTCAAAGAACCCAAAATGAAGAAAAAAACAATGGCCAATGGGCAAAAGGTGACAAAGAAAAGGCAGATCTATTTGCCGAACACTTAGAAGAAACGTTCAAGCCATTTGATGGACAAGCATTGATAGATGATCTTAGCGGTAAGACAACGACATCTGATAACTTTAGAATGAAAAGTGTATCATTTACCGAATTATCGCTTTGATTTGCAAATCAATGGAAAATCGCAAAGGTTATAATGGTTCCGAAACCGGGAAAATCTTCAAATGATAAAAAATCATGCAAACCGATATCGCTACTGTCAATAATATCAAAGGTATTTGAAAACATCTATTGAAACGCATTCAACAGGCCATTGAAGAAAGAGCCCTAATACTGATCATTAATTCGGGTTCAGAATTAAGTGTTCCACAATTGACTAGGTTTATAGAATAACCGACGAAATTGAAAAAGTCCAAGAGGGAAAAAAAGATTTGCTCTAGCGCTTTTCTTTACGTCTCTCAATATAAGCAAGTACCTGTGTGAACGTACGGTGTACATCTCTGGGGTTGTACCAAACCAAGCAACAGAAATTTTGTGAAAGTTATAAGAGCAATCGTCAATGCTCCCTGGTATATTAAAAACAATGATATCCACAGAGACTTAGGTATAGCCACCGTGGAAGACGAAAAAACAAACTCGCTCGCAAGCTCCGTATTCCTCTTCATAGTCATTGTAACCATGCCATATTCCAAACTTTGGATGTAATAAACCTTGTAATAAGGTACATAACTTAGTTGTAGTAAATAAGAAGAAGTGGAGTCTGTTTTAGTAAGTAGAAATCTTACACTACTATGTATAGTGTCTATGAAAATTTTCACCTATCCACAAAAAAATAAGCCCAATAATTTAGTTGAAAATTGATGTCTAAAAATCTAAAATAAAAGTTCGGTACAAGTCATTTAAGCATAGCACTTTAGTTACTACGTAACTGAGAAGTGAATATTAAATGAGCCCCATGGCTCAGAGGTTAGTGCCTTGAGCTACTAAACGGGAACTTCAAGTTTCGGATCCCAGAAAACACCAGCAAGTTTTTCAGTAGTTCTCACTCCCTGCTACACGACTAAAATTGTGTCATTGCGGAGCTTCTCAACCCCTTTTCGATGCAGACTAAAATGTCATTATTTATAGCACATACATACACACGTCGAAGGAAAAATAGCTGGTGATGCTGACAAATTTGTCAGTGTATTAGAAAGTCTAATTCTACTGTCCCATTATGAGTATGTTACTATTTTGTAATAAAATAATTCTTTCAAAAAATTGGTTGTGATAGAATATTTATTACTGTCAGACTTGTCAGATAGGGATCCTACACCCTTCAATTAATAAAAGGTAGACGCTTTTAGACCATGAAAAAAGGAATGACTGGGTCGCACGTACTGTGCTGTTCTTCTGCAAATCATTTCGATTTGAGATTTAAGAGCAATTGTCAAAATGCGTTTTCTTTTTTGTTCAAAATATGTACCCTGAAAGCAAAATACTTATTTTGATAATTTTCCAAAACTTCGAATACCTTGCATATTTATTGCTTAAATATTGATTTTCAGCAAAATTTGTAAACCATTATACAGGAAACTATTTAGTAAGTGCGAAAAAAAACTTTGGTTTGCCACCTGGTGACATCTGTCCAACTCAATCAGAATACGAGTATTAAATTTAAACAAATTCGTTAGTTCAGTTTTCGAGAAAATCGATTTTTTTAGGGTGATACCACGGGATCTATTTTAACTACCTAAGGACTAGTTGAAGCAGCCAGAAGTTTTTATGAAGCGTTGAATGCTTCTGACGACAATATTCGCCAGGCCACTGAGGTCGTCGTAGAATGGAGCCCCTTGATAGAGCATTCTTCTTCTGGACAGGGCTGGAAAGTTACAAAGGCAATGGAGGATCGTTGGTTCCTCCTCATCATTCCTGCAGCTTCTGCAGTAATCATTTGAAAAGAAGCCCAGACTTTTTGGCGTGTATAGAACAGTGCTTCGTGAGGACACCGATGACGGTGCTGATCTGCAATCGCAAAACCGATCCCTCAGAGCATTTTTTATCTAGCTTGGGTCAGATTTGTCTAGTGACTCGCAAGGGGTAAGAGTCTCCCATCTGTGGTTGCATCCAGTATTAGTAAATGTTTACATGTAGCGAGAGGCATACCTAAATTTTGCCTTTCCGGCATAATTCTGAGGATTGTGCCTTTTCTAGCGAGCTCATCAGCCTTCCAGTTACCCGGTATTCCTCTATGGCCTGACAGGTGATAGGTGAATATTAAATTGCTCCGTCATCTCCATGAGAGACGAGTGACAATCTTGAGCAGCCTTCGAAGTGAGTGAGCATGATACCATGAATTTTATTGTCGCTTGGCTATTCTTGAAAATGCTAATATCCCGAACAGATACTACAATACACTTCAGCCAGGAAAGAGCTCCCTTAATCGTCATTGTCTCCGCCTGAAATACGCTACAGTCATCTGGGAGACCGAATTTAGATTTTAGAACCGTCTGCGTAGAAGTGAACTGAACTGCTATAATTATCGGCAACGTGTACCCACTCACTACTGTAATTGATGCCCGCAAAATAGTATCAAATCTCAGTTTCGGTGGGGTGTAGTTGGTATTTTCGTATGATAAATTTCGTGAAGTAAGGATCGAGGAATGTCCAGCTAAGAAGTTGGATGACATAGAGGAGGCATTTAGATGAATGGCTGCATTGGCGGCCATCTGTTTGCCAAGAATGTCAAGGGGCAACAGATGGAATATTACTCTTAATGCTCCGGAGGGAGTGGTTCCCAGCGCACCGCTGATGCACATGCTAGGGGATTGTTGCACTTTCTCTAAAAGTTTGAGGCTTACGGCATTTTCCAAAGTCGTCCACCAAACGGTCACACCATACATAAGTATGGGTCTTGTATTTCCGAGTGAAGAGGATAAGTTTTGTTGGGATTTACTTCCAAGCCACAATTTGTGAGCAGGAGGAGAGCATGTAGGATGAGTTACCTTAGAGTGTTAAGATGTTTCCCCGAGACATACAATTTTATACCATCTTGTGGGATTTTTCTTTAAATTGTATTTTCATAAACATAATTCGCGTGGATATTTTCTGTAACATACATATCTAAACAGAAACCTAGGCAGGTTTTTCGAAATTCTTCCTTGTTCCCCAAGAATCCATGAAATGTATTCAAACGAGTACATCATGTACATAAATATATGTTAAAGAAGCAAAAGAAATATTTGGCGGAAACTAGCTAGCTCCTCTCAGTCAGTCGTGCTATACGAAACACGAATGGAATGGACCTACAATTTAATGACGTATCCGAAGGGTAAATTTTCTAATTGAGAAGCTTTTCTTCTAAATTTTTCTCCCGAATGCTTGTTAAAAATTGCGGGTAGTTAGTGGTCCAATTGATATAAGCTTAGTGTTCAAAATTAGTTCGAAATTATGAAAGAAGGAAAAAGATTTTTTTAAATCTGCTAAGACTTGAAATCCTAGTGACAGTGACATATGTTTCACCATTTTACAAAAATCCAAAAAGAGCTTGAAATTCGTGGTTTGCGGCATTCAGCAGCTCGAAATTAGTTCGAAATTCCTACGAAATTTGTTTTACCAATTTGTATTTCCTGAATAAAGTTTGTTTCAAATTTGCCACCGGACATATATATCTACTTACCTGTATAGAAAGACATATTAACTAATTTCGTATTAATGAATAGGGCCAAAAAATGGCACGTGTTAAAAGCTTGGTTTGCTCAGATGGTCAGGAGAAAGTTCTTTTGTTGTTAAAATATCAGCGTATTCAGCAGATGTTTGCTATTTAATTTACATATTATTATTACTTGTTGCTCTAAAGGGCTAGTGTTGGTTTCGTTGAAGTGTTCCGTTTTGTGTTATGCAGCAAAATAAGCAAAATTTAAGATAAACTTATTAGGGAAGTTGCCGCTCGTGTACTGCGATTACATAGTCGAACAGATAGAACACAATATGAAATATACATATGTATATTTCATCTGAACAATATTGTGCTAGAATGCATTGTTTTTTTTTTGTAAATATCATAGACTGATCATGCTTTTCGTTGTCCCTGAACACGATCGAATAAAATCAAGCATGAGTGGTCCTTCTTGGAGTGGTTAAAAATAAGTGAAGGCAAGATTGCGCTTCCTGAGCCATTTTTACAACAAACCTATTTCCATTACAACAGTTCTTATATATCGAATGTTATTTCTTAGTACCCCTAGTACTAGCTCTGTACTAGTTTCCAATGCACTACGTTCACGCAGTGCATATTTACTCGTCAATACGGCAGTTTAGCACAACAGCAATGTGAGAGGCTTATGCCACATAATGGGCTTAAAGTCGATTTCTTCAAAAGTGGCTCAAAGTAATTTTGCAAAATGTTAAATCTTAATAATTCGAAAAACAAAAACAGTCAGCATAGAGCAAGTAAGTACGACCCAGTCAGGGACTTTCATGTTACATAGTAGTACTTTTCCAATTATTGTTTGCTTAATAAAAATAAAGTAAAATCAAATATGCGTGTGATGTGCGTAAGACTATTTTTATTTTTTGTATAAAAAGGGCCAACCTTCTGAGGTAAAATTAGTTCTCATTTGCCAATCTGAGTCTTCTGTTAGAATGGCGTCTTTGAAAATATTTTTGGTCTGCCTTTTTGGATTCCTTTTGCTTTTCCAACAATCTGAGGGTCAATTGCTTAGAAGACTTATTCAGAGAAGAATTGACCGTCCTCTTGTTCAACTCCGACTGTGCGCTGCTGGATCTACATTGTGTACAACGACAACAACAACAGTGGCAGCAGCGGCAGCAGCGGCTGTGGAATAAGGAGATGATGAAGAAGAAGGATAAGATATTTAGGGGTCTTTTTCATCAGAATTATTCAGTTGCAGAGGGAGTTTGCTTTAAGCAGCTGTAGAATTAAATTCTGTTATAAAAACCTAAACAAATAAAAATGTAGGTAAATCAAATTTGTTCAAACGATTTATTTTTATAATAAAATGTCCAAACGTCCAGCAATAGAATGAATAAAAGTGTGGCTATGCCTGTCTGTCTGTCTGTATGGACGCGCTAATCTTGAGAACTACTGATCAGATTTTGATACGATTTTAACTATCCTTAAACACATTCCTTGAAGAAGCTTCAGAATGAATATAATGTGTCTTTAGAGGGCCGACCAGTGAGCACAAAACAAGGTGCTGCCAAAACAAAAAAAAAAAAAATACATCAGAACGCTGTTCCTATGGAAGATATGTAGCTCCTTTATAGTGACGAAAATATACCCCACCAGATCAATAGGTAACTCGCAATTACTCTTCTGCTTTAGCCGTAGCCGGGCATTTCAAATACTGCTAGTAGATTATATAAAAGGAAGTTGTAATTGGCTTAAGGAGCACTGAGCGTATATGTAAAACAGTATGCAACAAGTTGAGAAAAAATGCTGTTAATGTATGAAACACTTAAGGCTCTGCAGAAACTATATAGTAGCTAAATCGAAGAGATGTATGAGGGATATCTGCTGCGTAATATAGCTCTCTAATAGTTTTATTAAAACGCCACCGGGGAAATATATACCAGGCTGTGGAACAAAATTATACATTTTTTCTGTTTCTTAAGTCCATGTGGTGAATTCTATAGACTTTGGTATGCTGAACACGATTGTAATATCCAATATTTATATTGAGTAATTTTTTCAAGATATTACAGTTTAAAAGTTCCCAAAAGTGTCGTTTTCGGGCTATTTAAAATTCAATTAGCTTTAAATCTGTACCTCTTGGATACCTCTAATTTATCTTAAACTCAGGTCTCTTCGATCGATTCAGATCTCGTAAATCGATTTTGAGGATCATATTCATGTGTTCGCTCAGTTAGGATTGTATTGACGCGATAGATCGTGATGCTTCGAAAGAAGTAAGTTTTACGTTGGAAAAAGTATTTTCTTGCAAATTTAATGTCCGGTTTTTAGCAGTATACTATTTTACAAGAAAACTGCAAAAGTGAGTGATTTTTGAATCTGCGGCTAGTCAAATTTGTTGTAGACGCCATTATATAAAAGGGCTCTTAACTTCCTACGCAAAGATTTAAATATTTGTAAGACATTGTTAACAAAAATTTAAGGGTATATCTGTACCATGTGTTTACTTTCTAAGTGATACGGGTGTGCGCAGCACATGCCGATGCTTAAAGTTGTATCAGAATATAGATATTTTATAAAAAAAAACAATTTCAGGTAAACTTTTTTTTCATAAATTTTGTGCTTGTTAACATTTGAACGCATACTATTCATCGAACTATTTATTAGTTTATTTCTCCAAATTGAGAGTCTGACTTAATTCTGTATCTACTGGGTATCAACTCATATGTAAGTTTTTTTTTATGACTGATAAGAAAATTTTCCCTGTTGTGCAATTATTGCCACTAATTCTAATGAAATTGTAAACATTTTATTAGAATTAGTTCAATACTTCTAAAGATAACGTGTTATTTTCGAACGTTCATGAAAGCTGTATCACCTTGCCCCCTTCAGGGGCGCCACTGGCTGAAACACTATTTGACAAGTACGTGTTACATGCATGGTTATTGCATGGTAATGTGCTTTAAAATCAGTTTATATGCGGTTCTTTAAGAAGGTTTAGCCTTCATTTCAAGATAAATTAGAAATATCCAGGACTTATCGATTCAAAGCTAGGTTGATGTGAAATAGTCCGAAAACGGTATTTTTCCAATTTTTAAACATCAATATCCTGACGTGGTAAGAATATGATACCGGATTAGTTTGTATTTTCTTTTATAATCTTTCAAGGTCACTAAGCCACAACCAAATAGATTTCAAGGTCAAAAATGAGCCTCTGAAGTACTTTCATTCGATTCAGGTGGCAGCGGTGTTCTCTAGATGGAATCAGCGGTAGCGTCAATAGTTCCAGTTAGGGCGAACTATTTGGTGCTCACCTTATAGGAGCTACTTTGATATATCCGCTCACTGGTCTATAGGATTTTCATGGCTGATTCAAGGTGTTGGTAAAGAGATGGTGGCAGATGAACCCTTCATTGGTCAATGGCAGCGCTCACATCCCCGAAGTAGTTTCCTACCCTTGTTGTAGTGTATGTATTATAACTAAGGGTGTGGCAATTATTACCCTTCTATTTAAAACAAATATACTTACGAAGCAGCCACAAGCCTCGGATATGGATGATTACACTGTTAACGACGAATGTCTGTTGGATCTGTGGCTAGGCAGAATGTTCATGCATGCCCGATATTTGACGTCAAAATCGTGCTTGGCGATTTTAACGCCAAAATCGGAAAGGATTGCATCTTTAGTAGTGCAATCGGAAAGTGCAGCTACTATCGCAAGGGACTTCTTTTAACATCTCTATAAATCCTCTGCCGCCAGCATCAAGTGTAGAAGACCAGTGACAAAACTGTTAACAAGCCATCAGAAATTCAGAGAAAGACGGAGAATGCGCACAAGATCTACCAGTAAAAGAGAAGGGAGAAACACCGACTGAAGAATTAGAACGAGAACAAAGTAACGTTGTAGTGGAGCCGCAGTCAATACTGAGAGTCTGGAAAGACAATTTCTGTAAACTGTCCGTTGTGAAGCAGAACGAACCATCCAACTTGGGTCCATCCACCCGACTAGCATGAGGTGAGGATAGCAGTATGTATGTAAGCTTAAAAAAAAAATGCCAGAGCTCACGGTGCTACTTAAAGCAGCAGGAAATGATTTGATAGGGAGAATGCAACTTATTTGTAAATTCTGGTCAAATGAAAGTATGCTCGATGAATGGAATCTCAACATCTTATGCTCCATCCACAAAACAGTGGTTGCTCTGACCAGAATTGCAGAGGAATGTCTCATAAATACCGCCTACAAGGTCTTACCTACTGTGCTGCGAGAATGCCTAAGCCTTTCGTCAACGACCTGATTGGTCCTTATCAATACGGTTTTAGGTGAAGAAAGTCTACCATCAACCAAATATACACTACTGCACATCTAGGAAAAAACCCAGGAATTTCAGATAACAAGTGTATGTAAGTCGATAAGCCAGCGAAGACCAAAATTCGAAATAAAATCCGTGTCATAACACCTGAAAGTTAACGAAAGAGGATGGAAAGTGTGTTGAATTGGAACCCCATTAACTTGCGAACAGTTTGTCGGAGACGATCATGGCATGTAAAACATATTAAATTTTCTTTTCAAAATTACTAAAACTTTGAAGTAGTGACCGTTTAAGAGTTATAACGTGATAAGCTGTAGCACCACACAAAGGTACCGGACTAGTCGCTAAAATCCATTTCATTCGATTCTATTACTATTTTGATCCAAAAATTAGCACCTGCTTCTTGAACTGATACAGCCTGTACACGCACAGATTAGAAATAAACCACGAAAACATGCAATTGCCTGAATGCAATCTTTATCACTTTTTTCGGAAAATTGCATTCATACTCGTAGCCGGAGAAACGTGCAATGAAGAACATTAGTTCTCTGTAGCATGTATCAATAAGTATTTAAAAAATATTCAGTACTAAAAGTGTCAGATGTTTTGCGGAAGCAGCCCCCATTGGTCCTAAATTATTTTCAAAAGGTCTGATTTCGTTATTTTAAATTCGAATTTCCTGCCGACGAATTTGCTTTTCTAGCAGTTGTCGACGAATTTCCTGTCGACGAGTTTCTTTCGACGAAATTGAATTCCTCCACTTGAAAAAGCATTCATAAATTTTAGATGGGGACCTAAGTTGTTTGAGAAAATCAGATTTTATGGGGTGCCTAATATTTTTTAAACGACTGTATATGTACCACGTTGGTCGAAAGGGTATTTGCCAACTTTATTCTGAAACAAGAAAAAAAGGAATCTACTAAAAGAATAATATTAAGAACGCATTTGTGGTAAGAATTTATTTTCGACTTACTAGTGTTGTAATATACTAGATGCATAATAGCTTTGTTGTAGTAACTAAAATATCTTGAAAATATGCTTCGCTTACGGTGCTGAGAATTTACAAAGATCTCTTCTGCAGATTGATAAACGGAAGTGACGACCAAAACTTCGCAGTCCGGCAGAATGTTCCATTCTACCCGAACTATGGCAATTAACAATTCCATCCACTCGGCCAAAATGGCTGCAGCTGTAAGATATGGCCGGATGAAACCACGCCCAACGATTGCAACCTCAGCATCGTATGGCCGACCTTCAAGAAAGGAGACGTTCTGAATTGCACCAACTACAAGCTATTAGTCTACTCAACATCACGTAAAAGATCCTATCTGCCATATTAAGTGAACGCCTTAAACCTTTTGTCAACAATCTGATTAGTCCGTATCTGTGTGGTTTTAGGCCAGGAAAGTCCACTATAGATCAGATATTCACATTTCGCCAGATCTTGGAAAAACCCAAGAACTCCAAATCGATACTCACTACATTTTCATCGATTTTAAAGTCACCTATGATAGCATCTATAGAAATGAGTTATATAAATTTATGTCTAAATTTCGCATCTCCGCCAAACTCGTCCGTCTGTGCAGGATGACGATGGAAAATGCACGCTCAAGGTTGGTAACAACATCACCGAGGCTTTTGATGTCAGAAAAGGACTAGGACAAGGTGACGCGATGTCATGTGATTTCTTTAATAATAATATCGGATTGTACAAAATTCTCAAGCTAACATCAGGGGTACAATCTTTCAAAGGTCTGTACAACTACTCGCGTTCGCCGATGACATCGACATAATTCGAAGAACGTAGTGGTAGTATTGGAATAGAAGCGGCGAAAATGGGTTTAGCGGATGAAAACATCCTTGGTTGTTGAAAGAAAATTCTATGAGTAATTTTTTGACCGGTTTGTATCGACGGGAAACGGAGGAAAAGATACAACAACGAACTATACCGGCTGTACAGCGACATGGACCTGGTCTGAAGAGTTCGATTTAATCGCCTGATATGGCTAGGACATGTAGAGCGAATATCCTCAGAAGGACGACGCGGTAAAGGAAGATCTCATCTGGAAAGGAACCTCAACCAAGAATTCTCTGAAAAAACAAAAGCAATAAACATCATTTTTAAATTTTTATAGCAAAATAATTCCACTTGTTTTCACTTTGGCAAGAATGATGGATGATAAATCAAGTTTGCCTGATTTAAATAAAGTGTACGACTGGATCGCACGTACTTGCTGTTAATTCGAAATTTAAGCTGAATTGTTATTTTTTTTTTTTTTTTAATTGTGTTAAAGCAAAAAATTAGTTTTTGACAATTTTCAGAAATTTGGTATCCCATGTCCTTGCTTTTGTCACATATTGTTTAGATGTCGATTTACAACAAATTAGTTGGAGTCACACCCGACAAATAACCAATTTTAAAAAAATAGTAAAGTACCGTACTTCGAATTGTTACCACAGAGACCCCAGATATGAAGTTTGAAGAAAATCCATCCAGTCATTTAGGCTACAATCTTACATACTCGTACATACGACAGACGGATAGATGGACAGACAGACATACAGAAACCTATTCCCTATTCAAGTACTACCAAGATTGATCCCTATAGGTGCAAGTACAAAATACTTTCTATTCGCTATAAGTGCATATATACATATGTACATATTTATGCCTCCATTGGCGTTTTGTAGAACTATTAATAGAAGGAGCTACAAATCTCCCATACATCGTTCTGATGTTTCTCCCATAGTTTTGGGAGCTCAGTACTTTTTTCGTGTTAACTGCTCGATTCTCTATAGAAAAAAATATATCATCTGAAAACCTTTATTTATTTTTTTTTTTACTTTTGCACGTACATTTACATATATCCGAATTTAATTCCAGAGCTGCTTAAAGTAAATCGCTCTAAAATTTAAATCTATCCCCTCATCCTCTTATCCAGCCCTTGTAAGACCCCTTCATGTTCATGGTGTAGTCGGAGTTGTTGGAGTTGGTGGTGTTGTTGGTGTTGTTGGAGTGCTTGGTGTTGTTTTACACAATGTAGATCCAGCAGCGCACAGTCGGAGTTGAACAAGAGGACGGTTAATTCTTCTCTGAATAATTCTTCTAAGTAATTGACTCTCAGATTGTTGGAAAAGCAAAAGGAATCCAAAAAGGCAGACCAAAAATATTTTCAAAGACATCATTGTAACAGAAGACTTATATTCGCAACTGAGAACTGATTTCACCTCAGAAAGTTGGCCCTTTTTATACAGAAAAGACTACGCATGTTTGATCAAAAATTTGTATTTTATTTTATTTTTATTAGGCAAACAATAGTTGAAAAAATATGACACGTGAATTGGGAATAAAGTGCACGAGTGGGTCGTACGTACTTGTTCATATACAAGTATACTGATATTTTTGTTTTTTTAAATGAGAAAATCGACTTTTCAAAGTTAGCACATGATAAATTGCCGTTTCTTACAGGGTTTAAAGTGTAAACTCTGAGTTCGTCTCAAATTTGTGACGGAACGAGGAAACTGCTCCGCAATCAAAGCGGACAAGTTCTCTAGTAACTTGTGCACTACTTACCACCTTATTTACAGGAGACTACTTAAAATACTTTTCTACTCGATCTTGTCCAGCGTCATGTTTGTAATGTAAATTAGATGATTAATCTATCTGCAGAAACAAATTTTCACTCAAGCATCGGATGGAATTTATACAGATGTGCTGTGTCTTTCCGACTTTGCAATCGAAGTACGAGTATGCACACGTGCAGCATAATTATATCTTAAATTCTGCTTTCGGGCGCATAAATTATGAATTAGTAGATACGATAATTAAATAAAATTTCTTATTTTTAATTTACTAAATTAAACCGCGCGTCCCTGTGTGGACACAATACATCAAAAATTAGTTTTACGAACCAAAACTTGCCCTTTAGAGCAGTAAGGGATAATAAAATGTAAAATAAATAGAAAACAACTGTTGCATACGCTGATCATCTTAGCAGACGGGAAAATATTTGGTTTGCTATTATGTACCAGGCCTTAAGCACGCGCCATTTTTTGCCCTTATTTGGTACCTAATTAATTAACATGCTTTTTTTAGACAGGTATATAGATATATATTTGAATGGGAGTGTGTGTTTCTACCAACGTTCCACTTGTTCTTTTTCTTAACATAATCATTCCATGATTTTACATCGAACAGAATCTAAAATTAAAGATATTAAATTACGCTTTCTTCTTGTCCAAGAGAAACACATTTTCGGCCATCTATTACGCGATTATCGATAACTGTGAATAATATCAAAATTTATTGAAACTATGTACGCAGTTAATTTATACTCTTGTTTGCCGTGCGAACTTTTTCTAGGGATAACTTTCACAAAAAAAAAAAACCCGGCTAATGAGTACTTTCTTGTATTTTTCACTAAATGAGATATTCTTGGAAAGTAATGTAATGACAGTCCAGAATTTTAAGACACCTTCTGGAATTCTTACGTTTAAGTTCGACAGGCTTTTTGCGAAGCTTTAATAAGTTGTCGAAGATCTTCCGATTTTTGCGATAAGGATACTTATCCCATGAACAAACTGAAACACTTCTTTACATCAAAGTACTGTGGAGATCGAATCCATTTGGATTCAATCTTCCAGAGCTATTCTCGAAAACCAAATAACATTTTTTGATAAAGTCAGCAAGTCTTATCCGAAACTAATTTAAAAGAACCATCTGCTCAGGTAGGTCACTTGCAGAGTATTTCATGCAATCCCTTTACCTGCTAAACTAGGATTCCATTAGAATCTCCTCAGAACGGCGGTTTGCAGATGAAGGCACTCACAACAAATCACAACTCTCCAAAGGTTCTGCAGCCATCTCAGTTAGGAGCTTAATATAGAAGAAAACCAAAAACAAAAAAAAAAAAAACATACAAGAGAGTTACAATCTGTCCAGATCCAATCCGTCATCTTTCAACTCAACTTTAGTAAAGTAAACATGACGTTGGAAATTTTGTAAATCAAATGCATTGATGTCTTTCTATCATATATGGAGGATATTTCCACGACTTTTAAATTCTTTTGTACTCTTTTTGTAACTGAAGTTCACGGATTCTGATGAGATATTCACAAAAGGACTTGACCATCATCGCATATAACGTTTTTTTTTAGAAAACCCGCCCCCAAAAAGTGGGCGTGGCTATGCATAATGTATGGAATGAATGCGGAAGTTACAAATCTCACAGAACAAACTACTAAAAATGATGCTAAAACTTCCCTGGCATCACTCTACATTAGACCTACATACAAAAGCTAATGTTGAATTGATCTCCTTCAGAATTGGTGAACTTAATGACACATTTAAGATCAGATGCGATTTTCCTGACAATCCCCTAATAAATCAATTAAATATGCAATATCATACCCTTACCTGATGCTTACTAATGCAATGTTAAACTCCTTATTTTTTTTTTTTTTTTTTTTTTTTTTTTAACTTTTTGTTCCTTCATATCTTTGTTAACTTATTTGCTAATCTATTCATCTGTTAATATATTTATTTGTTAATTTATTTATCTGTTAATTTATTTATGTATCTGTTAAAATGTTTATGCATTTGTCAATTTATTTATTTGATTAATTTATTAATTTATTTATCTATTTATTTATCTATTTATTAATTTAAGTTTATGCTATGCTAATCTATTTATTTATTATTATTACTATTATTATTTTTTAATTAGTTATTAAGTAATTATTGGCAAGGTAGTTTTACGTTATTTATTTATTATTTATTATATTATAATTTATTCTAAATTCTATAATATTTGCGTATATTAAGCATATATATACATATTTATCTCTTTTCTTTATTATTTATATTTTTTATTTATTTATTTATTTTTTTTTTTTTTTTTTTGCTTCTTAAATTTGAGGTTTTTGCCGTTGTTTTCCTTAAAGAATTTTTTCTTACTCAAACATTTTCTTTAAAAGTATTTAACATTATTTTCCAGTAGGAAGGTATAAATTTATATAAAATCTCTGTATCTCGAATTATGTAAATTGTGCGATAATAAATTAATAAATTATAAACGAAATAAATTATTATTATTATATTATTAGAGGATATTTCCACGACTTTTAAATTCTTTTGTATTCTTTTTGTAACTGAAGTCCACGGATTCTGATGAGATATTCACAAAAGGACTTAGCCATCACAGCAAATAACTTTTTTTTTAGAAAACCCGCCCCCAAAAAGTGGGCGTGGCTATGCATAATGTATGGAATGAAATGTAGACAAAGTCAATGTCTACATACCATCGTTTTTCTAATACATTTGCTATGAATTGAAAAATATTGAGGAAAACGATATTTTTTGAAGAGTGGGCATATCCGTGGGGGGGATTTTAAAAATGTCTACACTTGTACTGCTTCAGACTCTAGAAAACTTATACATATACCAAATTTCATGTTCTTAGCTCAAAATTTAAGCCCCAAAAAGTGGTGACATTCAGACGAATGGGCGGACATAGTTAGATCAAAAGTGTGCTGATCACAAATATATAATGAGACAAAAATATCGAAATATACTTCGATTTGGTTGATGTAATTCCCGAGCGAAATCGTTGATAATATAATCATAATGCCAAAAACCAAAAAAAAAATCTTACAAAATCTCCTCGCTACTCAGAACTTCAGTGTTACTATTGAAAGATCACTCAGTTTAACGATATCCCAACGGCAAATTATGACTTTTTTTATTTGCCCATATAGGGCAAATATTTCTTTCGTGAACACTTTCTATCTCGAGGTTTTGATCAATCTTGGTATAACATTCTAGCCTCAAAATGAATGGCACTTTACTAGGCGCATCTAACAACTAGCGCAATTGAGCACCAAATGTTATCTGTGATGTAAAGAGTAATTAAATCGCTGCTATTTTATTACTTAACTGGTAACTGCGATTACTGCTCATTGCACTTAACGATTTTATGAATGTATGTACATTTGTATGTATTTCGTCTAAAAATTTTGAAAATCGGACAAGTTTTTTTTTCCCCGAGGGTAAGTAAAAAATCGTCATGAGGACACTATGAGGATCGATAGCGCGTGCTCATAGTAGTGTGAGATTTTTACTCACTAAAAAAAACCTCCCTTCGTGAAAAATTTCTTTGATTACTACAACTAAGTTTTGACTTATCCAGCAGTTTTCTTTCTCGTACTGAGATCGTTTGGCAGGTCCCTTTCTATTGAAAGTGCCGCAAATTAGACGCGGTTTCTTGCTATCGCATTAAGTCGAAAGGTTTAGTCCTTTGTAGACGACGCAGTAGATTCCTCTCATCTAGAATTCGAAGGACTTCATTGTTAACGTGTCCTTGTAATCTGTCTTTATGCTTACGCGCGAAGTTTTTGATTTCATGTTTGACTGTTGCAATTCCTAAATCTCTATGGATATCGCTATTTCTAATAAACCACGGTGCATTAACTATTGATCTTAGCACTTTATTTTCAAAAGTTTGTAGAATATTGACATTACTTATTTTGGTACAACCCCAGAGTTGTATTCCGTATGTCCATATCGGCTTTAGCACTTGCTTGTATAAAAGCAGTTTGTTCTCTATATTAAGCTTGAAACGTTCTCCAAGTAACCAGTACATTTCTCTGTATTTGGTTTCGAGTTCTTTACGTTTTTTCTTCACGTGCGATTTCCACTTCAGCTTAGCATCAAGTGTCATTCCAAGATACTTAGCCTCGTTTGCAAACGGAATTTGAACCGAGTTTGAAAAGATGGGCAAATTATTTATTTTCTTATAAGTAAAATTGACATGAACGGATTTGTTTTCGTTTAAAGCTAGTCGCCAAATCTTTGTCCATTCATTTACTTTATTCAATGCTTCTTGCAATTTTTCAGTCGATTCTTCGATCGTTTTACCCGTTGCCAGGACGGCAGTGTCGTCGGTAAATGTAGCTAATACGGTGCCTTCTTCTTGCAATATGTCGCGAGTATATAATAGGTACAAAAGCGGTCCAAGGACACTTCCCTGCGGCACCCCAGCCCTTATTTCTTTAAATTCTGAATATTCGTTTCCGTGTTTGACTCGGAAAAGTCGATTCGTCAAGTATTTTTCTAGAATATTATATAAATGTTCCGTTACTGTTATATTTCAATCCTTCATGTCCAATCACCTTGTCAAAAGCTTGATAAACATCAAGGAATACGCTCGGGAAAATCTTTTTTTCTTCGTAAGCTTTCTCAATTAAATCAGTTATTCTATGCACTTGGTCTATTGTTAAGTGCTTGGTTCTAAACCCGAATTGGTGATTGGGAATACGAGATTTTTCTTCTTCGGCTGTAATAGCTTAAGAATTATTTTTTCTAAAACTTTAGACATAATCGGCAGCAGCGAAATAGGTCTATACGATTTTTTATCATTCGGCGGTTTTTCTGGCTTCAGAATCATTATTACTTACGCGACTTTCCATTGACTCGGAACATATTCTACTCTTATCGCTGGTAACGATTTAAGAAGCTTTCCTGTGATTAGGTCGTATCCAGGAGCTTTATTCGGTTTCAGTTTCTTTATTTCTTGTTGAAGTTCGGTCAGCCTTGCATTTCTTACTGTGTAATTGTGAAGTGCTATATCCGGTGCATTATCATTTTCAACAAGCGTTTGTCCATCAAATGGTTTAAATGTTTCTTCCAAATGGGCGGCAAAGACTTCTGCTTTGTCTTTATCATTCTTGGCCCATTCGTTGTCATTTTCTTGATTGGGGCCGCTTGGATTTTCGGTTTTTTAATGCCTTTTATAGCTTTGCAGAGCGAATAAGTGGAATCTTTTTCCGCTGTTAAGCTTTCAATGCTGGTTTGAATTGTCCGATTTTTCAAATCAATAATGGCCTTTTTTAGCAAGCGATTTAAATGCGATTTATGTGACGGAGCACGAGTTTGTTGCCATTTTTTACTCGCTTTTCTCTTTTCCCTTATCATTTCTTTTATTTCCGGTGTATATTTTTGGACATGATTAATTGGCGTTTTCCTTTGATAGGGAGTATTTTTCCACGCGGCGCGCTGAAGAACTTCAACAAAACGATCAACTTCGATTTCGAGTTCAGAAAACGTCCTAAGTGATACTCTCATTTCGATATGTTCTTCAACGTCTTTTTTAAAGCCTTCCCAATCAGTTTTTCTGCTAGTTAGTCTAGCAGGTACATCGTTTTTAATTAGGCGTTCGCTCATCCTTAGAATGATAGGGAAATGATCGGAAGAGAGATCAAAACTTTCATCAATTTTAATACAGTTGTCTGGTATTCTTTTTACGGACAAGTGTGAGTCGGATATGGAAGACTGGGTTTCAAAAATTCTTAAGTCATCTTTGTTAGCCGACTAATTCAAGACCTCGCTAATGGATTTCGATGAAATTGGAATGCAGGCTTAGACTGATATGTTAGCACCGAAATCGAATGGAGTGGGAGTAAGATATGTGGAGGAGTATACGACATTTTCGACTCATCTTTCTTATATGTTTAACTCAAGAATCACCTCACGGATTTTGATGGTATATGAATTTCGGGTTACGTTGGTTATGCAAAAGCGTCTTTCTGAAAATCATCAAAATCGGAAGAAGATGTCTTATATTTGATATCTTATTATTGTTGGTCCACAACGTACTACCTTGTGCAAAATTTCAACTCTCTAGGTCAAACGGCCTATCTCCAATATGATGCTCCAGTGAAATAGCCAGTTCACCCGCAATTCGCGTCATGCTTCGAATGCACATCAGTTCACCCTTAAGCCCAACTTCGGTCGTACTGTCAAATATAGGGATTCGTTTACAAGCCGAACGACACGAATGTGGAATGATCTACCAGGCTTTATATTTCACCATCACTACAACCTTCAAACATTTAAAGCCAACGTGCACATGCTTCTCCTCTATTCTTCTTCCCCGTTTTCCTAAGCGCACGTGCCCTGAAACTATATAAGGGTATTCCTTTTGGTGCGCGCAAATTGCAAAAAAAAAAAAAAAACCTACAGGCGGAGAAACGAACAGGCGGACAGACACACACCGTGTTGAATCCATTAATATTCTGTTTGCACAAATCTGGTTCGAAATACTAAAAGGATAACTTTTGTCTATGGCTTTAAAATTAAGGACAATCAAGAACATTGGTCTCTGAGCAAAACATGTTCACCTTTATGTTATCGAAATCTCGCTCCATTTGTACTGACATCTGTTGCCACATTTCATTGCATCTTCCAAAAAGCCCATACTAACTTTTGTTGCTTAAACTATGTTCACCACTTTTATTGATGTACACGAACAAAACTTAGCAACAAAATCTCTATGTAAATTGCTGTTCATTGTTCTTTGAAGAAATAAAGCCTTTTCAATCCAAAGTGCTGATTTTAATTATGATTAAGAACCCTTCGTACGAATAGTTGGACAGTTGATTTTTGAATAAAATTGATCTTCTACAGCTCTAAAGGACTATCGCTGACTTCAGGATTCCGAGAAAACTAATCTAGCTATGACCTATAACCCTTGAAAATACTGTGTTCAATTTGGAAAGAATTCCGCAGAACTATTCCTAAAGAAGATGCGCTGTTATATAATTTCGTCAAAGTTATACTGAAACATCACACCTTTATGGCAATTGAAAATCAAAACTAAATACATGCTATCGACATAGAACCATCTGTCCACCGTATCCTAGGACATTTTATGATCGTTAGTAAACATCATTGCGCTTTAGAGAGAAATTTTCTTTGTCGAATGCTCGTACTCGTATTCAGCGAGCGAGGAGGGCAAATGGATGAGAATATACTTACAACCGACGTACGAAGTACGAAGACTCAAGTAGTCCAAAAACCCAAGCCCGACTACTACATTGGATCGGTCACAAGCGGCAAATGGACTGCAATGCTCTCCCCAAGAGATTCTTCAAACCACATGCCCCCGGAGTCCGACCAGGAAGACCGATAGTCCGTTTTTAAGATGCAGTGATCGCGGATAATAGCCGAATTGGTATCAATTTCCCCAAAATTGACGAGGTTGGAAGGGTACTGAGCAGACAGACTATTCACGGGTTGTTATCTAGAGAAATAAAGAAGCAGTTCCTAGTAAAATTACCACAACAAATAGCATTAGATGAATAGACGATTAACTCTTAATGATAAGGCACTCTTTGAGGTTCGATTTTTCAGAAAACCAAACGAATCTGTGGAATTATGAAGTTCCTTTATTAATTTGTATATTTGCATACAAGGATATTATTAAAGGGATGCCACACAGTTAATTTTGTTTAATTCATGGACCAGTTGGAGGTACAGTTGGTGGTACAGTTGGAGGTACAACTGGAGGTACAGTTGGAGGTACAGTTGGAGGTACAGTTGGAGGCACTGGTGCGACTGGAGTTGGTGCCTTTGTAGTCGTCGTCGTTGAAGTGCACAGTGGTGACCCTCGAGAGCACAATCGGGCTTGAACACGGGGACGATTAGCTCTTCTCTGAGCAATTCTTCTAAACAGTTGACCTTCAGATTGCTGGAATAGCAAAAAGAGACCAATAAGGCAAAATAATATAATTTTTGTTGACACCATTTTAAGTAAAGACTTTGAATTGCTAGTTAGAAGTGATTGTACATAACTGAGTTGGATTGCTCTTTTTATACAAAAAAATATTATCATGAAAACAACTTTTCATCAGCATCACTTAAGACTATATTTGATTTATGTACCAATTACGCAAATCAATTTCAGGGACAAGTTAGAAACAATAAGGCCAGATAAACTATAATACACATGTATCATGACGTAAGAATAAATATATTTATTTTGTAAAAAGTAAACAGGGCGATTGAACGTCAGAAACCTTTAGCCTTCAACCTTAGCTGATCAATAAAGAAGTAAAGTGTCTGTGCTCCACAGATTATTTAGAACTATTTTCATGGTCATTCGATAAACCCTCTGCATGTGCGAATAGGCGTTGCTTTAAAATGCTCTGGCTTTTTAGGCCATGTGCATTTCAGTGCACTCGTTGTCTCTGATCTACAGGTGTTTCTAATATCGCGTCCTGGCAATGCAATGCTGGCCGAACGTGGAGACACAAATTTTCCCGAAATATTATAGGATGGCGCCGTGGTTCAGTCATTGAGACTGAATCCCAGAAAATACAAAAAACTTTCTCACGGTTCAATCTCTCGCGAACGTCTGACATATATCCAAGAGTAAAATTGTTCGTCATGAGTGTACTGTTAAAACTGGATTTGCCATTTTCTTCCATCAAGTTTTCCAGTTTAATGATTCGAAAATGTCTGAAAATGACAGTTCTCCACTGAAGACGCCAGTTATTTTCTACAATTCTCAAAAATGAATAATCTGATCCTCCATTCTCATTGTAAAAGCATTTTTATAAAAATCTAATGTCAAAAATGTCAAATCTAAGGTAAAAAACAGGATGCAGCTAGTGATAAATCGAGCTGGCTGGATAGGTTTGTTAGCTGAGCACAATATGCAAAATTTAAATGTGAAAATGTAGTGTCAAAGTAAAATTTGAAAAGCTTAGAAATGACAATTACAAAAGGTGTAAGCTATAAATTGAAGTCTTGTGAATATCTGCAAGCAATTTAAAAAATTTGATAAAATTGTGTCAAATTCCTAAACACTAGCCCTGTAATTTTCTATACAAGGAGTTGTTAAAGATGTTGTATATGATAAATCGTACGAGTATATCGCAAATCGATCTCAACTTTTTTTTTAACTTGTGTCACTCGTATAAATTGAATTTTTGAAAGACAGCACTTAAACTGCTGCGGGAGTATCTCACAAATAAAGAGCAAATCTTTGAAACTGAAAATGGTAATCTTTGGTAATGGTATCTTTACCATTTTTCGTTAGTTCTGGGTTTCCGCATGTGTAAGTTTTGGGTCCTTTATTGTTTACCATAGTTAGTAACGATTTGCCTAAAACAATTGCTAATTGCAGAATTCATGTGCAAGTGCACGATGTTCTTTTATACGTTTCTTATCCTATTGATTTAATGGAAGATTTCGTAGCTAGAAGTGATTTATCGAGGAAATAAAGCTGGGCTACTATGAACAAACTTCAGTTTAGGCTATCGAAAATAGTAGCTATGATTTGCTATCGAATATTGGAATATCAAAATTTATAAATATTTCAAAGGCCATGTACAGGAACAATAAGTCGGCGATATGGAATGGTAAAGAACTGTCGAAATGGTTTGAGGTAAAGAAGAGAGTCAAACAGGGGTGTCTCCTCATCTCGCTTCTATTTGCACTATTCCTGGATGACATATCTGCCGCACTTCCAGCATACATGTCGAGCGAATAAGAGTTAAGGCACTGCTTTATGCGAACGATATTGTTATTCTAACAGAGACACCTAATGCACAGCAACTAATGATTAACAAATTTGAAGAATATTGCCATATAAACTGCATCGAAATAAACACCACGAAATCTAAAGTGCTGTTTTTTTAGAAAAGGAAAGGACGCTTCGCGAGTATCTGGGAGTTGAATGTCTTGAAATCAATGACGTTGAGAA
The DNA here is from genome assembly GCA_963082735.1 of Pocota personata. Classification (NCBI taxonomy): domain Eukaryota; kingdom Metazoa; phylum Arthropoda; class Insecta; order Diptera; family Syrphidae; genus Pocota; species Pocota personata. The sequence continues at coordinate 209,979,608 of OY720429.1, forward strand.
TCTGCTGAATGGTACTGACTGGAGTTCCTTAATAACACACTGTCAGGCAGCATATAATTATAGAAACCGAATTATGGAAGAATAATTTTAATTTTAATCAAAATAATAAATTGAATTATTAATAATGTTTTGTAAATATGTAGTCAAATTATACAATTGCCAATCTACGGCAGTCGGTGAAGTACCTTAACTGCGAGTAACTAATTAACTAACTACTTAAGTCATCTTCGTTTTGCTGACGACATCGCAATAATCACAGACAATCTTACCGATGCGCAACTAATGCTAGAGGAATTGAAACTAGCCGCGAGAAATGTCGTTCTAAACATAAACTCCCAGAAAACAAAGTTCATGACTAATTTAATTCCGCCCGGAATTCTAAGGATTGATGACGGATTATAAATTAAGCAAGTTTTCCAGTATAAAGGTGGGTTTCCACATGTCAATCAATTGACAAAATTTGACACCTCTCATTTATGTCATTAAATGACACCACTGCCAGTTTATTTCCACTTATGTCAATTATTGGCAAAAAATCGTTTGTCAGTAATGCAATTTTTTTTTCTATCAATATACTACTCTTACTTGACATCCAAAATATTAAGAGTAAAGTCAAGTTGTTTTACAGATTTTCACTACTATACCCGAGATAAACTCATTTATTTATGAAACACTAGTGGGAGGAGGGTTCGTTTTGCCCGTAGATCCCTTTAACCCTACTCTACACTCTAAGAGGAATAAGTGGATTTAGTGGGTGGAAATCCCACACTGTTACTGAGTACGGGCTCAGTATCGTCTTTGAAAGATTCCCACCTAAAAAAAAAAAAACCATCCTGCTGTTATGTAGTTCAATAGTCTTAACTGGATGATCCTTATTCCCACCCACCCGACAGCACAAGCTGCTGGGTCAGACGATCTAATAACTTAATTCTTATTAAGACTACGGGAGATATGGCCAGACAACATATCATGCACTCAGTGCTGTTATACAATTTTTCTTCGGATCGTAAGATTTCACGTTTCCAAATTGTATTGCACGCGTATTATTATTTTTCTTTTGTTTTGCTTTTGCGTTGGGTGGTGAGAATCTTTCAGTACGGAGCATTGGGGGACACCGCCTGTAACGTTATACTGCCTCATTCCGTCGTAGGTATCTATTTCTAAAACTATTATATGCAGGTAGTCCGGTACTCTCTTGGCGGTAAGTGCTCGCAGAATGTTACTCCAATTTGCGGTGTTGAAGGCGTTTTTAACATCCAGCGTTATGATTGCGCAGTACTCTTTGCTTTCGCTCTTCCATCGTCTTCCTCCGCTGACTTTTTTCGCTGTATTTACGACTTCGTCGATGGCATCAATCGTAGAGCGTGCCTTACAGAAGCCATACTGGCGGTCTGCGAGGCCTCCCGCTCCATCGATCGCGCTTTCCAATCTGTCACTTATTATGCGCTCCAGTATACATAGAGGCCTATGTCCAGCATACGATGAGGGATCCTGCGGTGGTTTATTACCTTTTGGTAAGAAGACAAGTCTTTGCTTCTTCTACTGACCGGGGAATACTCCTTCCTTGAGGCAGGCGTTGTATACGTCTGCAAAGATGTGTGAGCTCCAATTAATTGCTGCTTTTAATGCAATGTTTGGGATTTCAGCAACACCAGGTTTCTTGATGTTTTTGCAGACTTGTAGGACTTCTGCTGCTATGACGAGAGGTTTTGATAACACCCCGTCGTTGTTCTCCTCTCCGGTTGTTCCTCTATTCCCTGCTGTTGTGGAAAAAGCACAGAAACCACGTTTTCGAGAAACACTGAGGACGTAGGCGAGGGTTTTCTGCCACCCTTCAACTTTATCATAAACACTTGGTAGGCTTTTCCCCACGGGTTTTGATTGGCTCCGTTGCACAGTTCTTCGAAGCTTCTCTTTTTAATTGCAGCTTTTAAATTTCTTCCGGCAATTACAAATCTCTCGTGGAGTTCTCGGTGGCTGCTGTGTTCCCCGGAACGCTGGCACAATCGGTGCGGTCTGTGTCAATCTGCGCGCAGTCTTATAATTCCACCAGTATACTGGGGGCCGACGCAAGTTTGCTGTTTTCTGCTGCATGGAAGCGTCACAAGCTCTTGTCACTCTTCTCGAAAGGTCCGTAGAGGGATATGTTCTCCATTATCAGCTGGAGTACTTCGATGTCTAGGGTGTGAGGTTTCCACCCCTTATTCTGCATCTGTCTAATCTGCTCTCCTCTATTTCCTTCCTGTATGCCTGCGTAGTAGATGAAACTTAATTGCCTGGTGATCGCTGTGCGTGTATGTTTTGCTAACTCTCCACGCAGCATCTCTTGCCAAACACGAGGTCACAAAGGTGATGCCCGCTATTGACCCTCTTCCGTTTTTGCTGAAGGTCAGCTCGTTTCCTGAGTTTAGAAGAACTAAGTCCAGCGATGCAAACGCCACCAGAGGAAGAACGAGAGCTCTTGTATGTGTGCAGCCATTTTCGGCCAGCATTATAAAGGTACGAACAAACCTTATGCTTTATTCTAAATCGTAAGAACATCCATACATATATCTAACGGTTGTAGATTGTGCATGTAAAAATATATTTTAATTTTAATTCTTTATAAATTTGCAGTTACAGCTTTTACAGTTACGCTTTTGTGTTTTTCAATCTCCTTATTTCGGCTTGATTTCTCTACCAATTTTAATATTTCTTCTTTTATTTAAACAAAAATGATCTTGTGCTCGGGACTCGGAAGTCTAGAGTAGTTTTCTTTCAAACTTTATAAGACTCTGAAATTCCTTAAGAAGGATTTCGATTTTCATGGAATTTTCATAGAACCCTTAAAGTAAAAATAGTGTTTTTTGCAAAATAAGTATGTATTACGTACCTGAGTTATTGGCGAAAAAGATCAATTAAAGATCTGAAATAATTTGAACGAATATAACATAAGTTTCTCTGTTGTTGGAAAACAGACGGCCAATATGCGAATAAATAGACAAATAAATATTTTGGCACTTACAGCCCATACCGGAACTTGCCTAGATTCTTGCAGCTACTCATGCTGTGAATGTTATATTTGTTTACCGGAATAGTGGACCGTTTTACTCTAGGGTGTTTGTCAAACGTTTGTGAGAGGTATAACCAATTGCTGTTTCTGCGACTCCACCTGGAGTCTCACGCTCAGTGACTAATACACTTAAATACGGGCCCAAGTTTAGTTAATACTTCAAAGGAAAAATAGTGATTTTGAACTCTTTGAAAACAAAAAAAAAAAAAAACTATAGAAAAGGTCCTTTCATAAATTGAAGCCTTTTAGAGTTAAAGCCGCGAGAAATAAAACAAATTGTCAAGGCTGTACGCAATGCAAATATAAAAGGCTTCCGTCTTCTCTTATGATCCCGTTTCAGATGTTCAAACATCGGGAGTGAATGGAAATGAATTAAAATAAATTGGTAAGTACTCGTATTATTATTTTGTTTCGGACCCACAAAAAAGTTTGGTGGAACCCTGAATATAGCTTTCCGCTGAGATTCTGCTGAATATCGGTTGAGGACCACTGGTCGAGAGTAAATTTATAAATTAGAAATAAAATTTTCTAAAGAATAATTTCATTTTGCAATCATTTTTTGAAAAAAAAAATTTTATAATTAAGTGGACTTTTTTATATCACAATATGAAACTTATCTATACATATATGCATACTAGCGGATACTTTGTAAGCGCTCTAACACCTTTTAATCAAATGAAATACCTAGACGTTTTTTGTGTGGGTATCGAAAACAGACTACCAAACCGAAATTAATTTGTATTTTTCGAAATTGTTGCTCAGCGCCACATATCGTAAAGTAATCATACTATGCGCATAACCTTCCTCTCTTCAAAACATACTTTATGTCTAAGTTTGAGCTTAATTGGCCGAGTAGTTCCGGAGTTTTTCGAAAACACACAAACATAAATTCATTTTTATATTATGTATGTAATATATTTATAACTCAATGCGTGTGCTCGCTTATCAGAAAAACTGTTCATCCGATTGAGATGAAACTTTGGAAAATTGATATTTTAGTGACGGAAAAGTTTCATATGATGCTTCCAACAAATCACGATAGGTAGCGCGCGAGTAACATTAATGAAAATGCTTTAAAGGGACATGACAGATGTCAAATTTCGCGGTACCGACATTTTTTGACAAATAGAATTCATAGTACAATACACAGCAAATACAACCTACAATTGTCAAAATATATAGAACTCAACGGTGTGTGAATGTGTGTGCCCGAAAAATAGAATCTTTTATTAAAGGGCGTTGCACGCCGGGCTTTTTCTAGTATTTCATAAATTACACCCCAGTTCTATTTCAAAGCTAATAATTACATATGTATCATATATTATTTGTCTGAACGAAATGTCAAAGTTAATAATTAAGTAATTTCGTTTTCCAGTATAGTTTAAGGTGGCCTATCCACTTTATTGGCATTTTTTTTTGCATGATAGTTTTATTCGAAGTGTGAACTGAGTTTGGAAAAATCATATATTATACGATTGTATATCGTAAGAAATCGTACACAAATTTCTAAAATTGTGCAAAAAGTAAGAAATATTGACAAATATCGGAAGATCGTATTTACCTCTAAAAATCGTGGAAATACGATAAATATGACGGTATAACAATGCTGCGTGCACTATCTTTTACAAGTCTGTACAACTACTTATCTACATATGTAGACGACGACCCGTATTCATGAATAAAACTTAAGCTAAGAGTTTGCTTGCCTACGCATTGGCAAGTAGTGAGAAAACGCAGTTCATATAAATATTTTATGACTTATTGCAACTCATAAAAATTACTTCCCTATGCGTTCACTATCCGTAGAAATGAAAAAGAGAATTGCCATAAAAAAAAGAAAACAGAACAATAACCGGGAAAAAAAAACAGAATTCTAATAGATACGAGCATATGTACATATATATGCAATTATTCACTAGTGAAATCAAAGTAATCAATCACTGCGACGTCGACTGCAAATCGGTGTCATAGAAAACTAAAAAAATTATAAAAAATGTGCGAAGAGAAATATACTCGTAGCTCGCTAGGATACGACTTTTGATAGCAGTAAGATTTTATTGTATGCATTGAACAAAAATGTGCTATGCGTTGCTTGTACATTATATTTACTTAGCATACCAATTTCCTACTCATAGCGATGTTTATGAATACGAGCAGACATCATCGGTATAACGACGCGAGCTATTACCAACGTGTTTACTATAATCGAATCTAAGATGGATGATGTGGCTATAACAGATAAGACGAAGTATCATACTGCTGTCAACAAAGAACGATTAAAAAAACCAGCTACCCCCCACGTGCGCCAGTGCTGGGTAGCTGCAACCAACTTGGCTTACGAAGTTGGAAGCTGGTACACGTGCCCAACTGGGAGAACACTTGTTAAAATATGTTTGGATCCCGTTAAAGAAAAAACTCTATATCTCAGTCACAAACAGCGCTGCCAATTTGCTATGATTGTAGCAAATTTGCTACATTGTTAAAGGAACAAACTCATTCGCTATTTTGGTACCCACTTTCATCAAATTCATGGACTTTGCTACGTTTTTGAGTTTTTCTCGACTTACTTTTCGCTCAATCATTATGTACTTGATGCAATATTTTGCATTTTCGTTATTACTAGGGGGGTAGAAGCATGTCGACAAACGAGATGTTAACCAAAGTTGTTCTCGTTTTAAAGCTGTTTTTCTTAATAATTTGAATATCTACAATACCTATACATATGTTGAGTCTAAACTGGCAAGTCTTTTAAGTCATCACTTGCTTAAAATATGGCCTGGGGTCCACTCCGCTTCATCATAGAATCTGTATATTCCACTGTTTTCAAGTGTCCTGTAAGGAAGCTTATAAGTATTATTAGCTTGTTGTTACTTAAGGTTACTGCAGATTTTCTATCTTTTTCTTCTTTTTTTCGTCGTTCTTTAAGTTTAAGATGGTTGCCTAAAAAGTTTGGCTCTTTGGGTACTATCACTTTTTTTCACCAGTCATTCGGCCTCCTCCTTGCCTGCCAACCAAAACAACGTGCCCTGGTATCCAGTATAAAATAACGTTGGTGATTTTTCCTACGTTGTTGTCAAGTCATTTCCATACCATTCTTGAGCTGACTTCGTATGAGCTCAATAATTTGATGGCGGCTTGGTTTCTGACATAATCGCAATGCTTCTTATAGTTTCTATCGTAATTATAGTGGGCACGCTTTCTGAACGTGCATCTCCGCATAAAATATATTGGAGAATTTACCCGTTTGGTTGGTTCTCGGCCCGAATACTCCTGCCCGAGTCTCCTCAACTTTGTCGATCCATATCCGTATTCCATTTAATGGACTGATCTTTGACGGTACATATCGTGGATTTGTTGGTCCATTCTTTCTTATTGCCGAGTCTAGTGGTGAAGTTTTTGAGAAAGTTGTATTTCTTGATCATATCATCTGAAGCGATTTTCCATAACTCAGGAACCACCACAGAATATACGTTAAAAAGTGAGTTCAAGTCCATTACACATGCTCAGTCCACAATGACAAGTCTACCTGAACGTGTATAGGTCTACTGCAAAGGCTAACCGAAGGGTGTTTACCACAAAAATGTTCAGCTTTTCTGGTCTGAACGCCCTAAACGATTGTTTCGCAGACCTGCCACGTTGACCTGAATGTGTTTAGCGAGCTTGAGACTTTTAGTTTGATGAGAATATGACTACATATAAGTAGCTAGTTTAAGCAATCTGAAAGAGCTGTATATGAAAAAATATGTTTTTATAAAGAATTTTAGTTTTACTACGGTGTTCGGCATTTTACTACTCTACTTTGACACGAAGCAATTTTTCTTAATGGCGGCACTGGTCACCAAATGAAATTCGCTGACACAGATATAATTGTACAGCTCAGAGTACACTATTATACATGACGGAAAGACACATTTCTTAACGTAAAGACTGTTCCAAAAAAACGTGTCTCAAAAGAAGTATAATTTTATTTCATAAAATTAATATCAAAATCAGTTTCGTAATTATATTTAATATGATGTCTAATCACTATTATTGTCTATAACGGCTTCAAAGCAAATTTGCAGCAGAACAACTTTCGCTGAATTTCTCAGCGTAATCTTTGCTTATAAAGGGTGACCAGATAGCAATGATACCTATTCCAATTGCTATGTTTCAGCAGTTGTCAAAGTTACCGATGACACCCAGCTGTCAAAATATTCAGTGTGGTTTTCCATTTTATCGTGCATCAGTTAATGCTTCCCGAACGTGTGGAAATTATTAAAAATTATTATCGATATTTTGTCGTGAGGTCGGTCGTCATCATGACTTCGGTGCGCAGGCAATTCGTCGCACCGTGGAAACGTTTGAACGTGAGTACACTCTTTTGGATCTTAAGCCACCAACCAGACAGAGATCGGTGCGAAGTGAAGAAAACATAGCCTCCGTAACGGCCAATATCAGCCAGGCTTATTTTAATGTTGGATTTGGGCCTATTGTGCTGACGCAAAAATTTAAGCCGAACGACCATAAAAAACACCGTAAGTTGAGAAAGGGCCAGAGGCGGATTGTCTTTAATCATAAAAGATTGCATGGAACACTCTGAAGAGATTATGATAGAGCTTGAAACAATGCAAGTGGGTACTGTACGCGTGAAATATGGACATTACTCTTTCAATGTCTCGTCTATTTATTGTCCACTGCGTTGCAGGCTTGAAAAAAATGATTTTACAAATATTTTCAACTCTCTTGGACCGAATTTTATTATTGGCGGAGATTTTAATGCAAAACACACCTTCTGGGGTTCAAGATGTGTCTCTCAAAAATCGGACAATACAAACCAGCATTGAAAGCTTAACAGTGGAAAAAGATTCCAATTATTCGTTCTGGAAAGCTATAAAAAGCGGCCCCAATCAAGAAAAATGACAACGAATGGGCCAAGAATGATAAAGTCAAAGCAGACGTCTTTGCCGCCCATTTGGAAGAAACATTTAAACCATTTGATGGACAAACGCTTGTTGAAAATGATAATGCGTCGGATACAGCACTTCACAATTACACAGTAAGAAATGCAAGACTGACCGAACTTCAACAAGAAATAAAGAAACTGAAACCGAATGAAGCTCCTGGATACGACCTAATCACAGGAGAGCTTTTTAAATCGTTACCTAGAAAAGCGTTAGTTAGGTTCCTCTACATTATAAAAGCAACGATAAGACTAGAATATGTTCCGAGTCAATGGAAAGTCGCGTAAGTAATAATGATTCTGAAGCCAGGAAAACCGCCGAATGAAATCGTATAGACTTATTTCGCTGCTGCCGATTATGTCTAAAGTTTTCGAAAGATTACAGCCGGTTATAGAAGAAAGATCTCTTATTCCCAATCACAAGTTTCGGTTTAGAACCAAACACTCAACAATAGACCAAGTGCATAGAATAACTGATTTAATTGAGAAAGCTTACGAAGAAAAAAAGATTTGCCCGAGCGTTTTCCTTGATGTTTCTCAAGCTTTTGACAAGGTCTGGCATGAAGGCTTGAAATATAAATTGCGACAAGTTCTGCCGGAACACTTATATAATATTCTAGAAAAATACTTGACGAATCGACTTTTCCGAGTCAAACACGGAAACGAATATTCGGAATTTAAAGAAATAAGGGCTGAGGTGCCGCAGGGAAGTGTCCTTGGACCGCTTTTGTACCTATTATATACTCGCGACATACCACAAGAAGAAGGCACCGTATTAGCTACATTTGCCGACGACACTGCCATCCTGGCAACGGGTAAAACGATCGAAGAATCGACTGAAAAATTGCAAGAAGCATTGAATAAAGTAAATGAATGGACAAAGATTTGGCGACTAGCTTTAAACGAAAACAAATCTGTTCATGTCAATTTTACTTATAAGAAAATAAATAATTTGCCCATCTTTTCAAACTCGGTTCAAATTCCGTTTGCAAACGAGGCTAAGTATCTTGGAATGACACTTGATGCTAAGCTGAAGTGGAAATCGCACGTCACTGCTGGAAAACTTAGTTATAGTAATCAAAGAAATTTATCACGAAGGGAGGTTTTTTTTAGTGAGTAAAAATCTCACACTACTATGAGCACGCGCTATCGATCCTCATAGTGTCTTCATGAAGATTTTTTACCTACCATCGGAAAAAAAAAAAAAAAAAAAAAAAAAAAAAAAAAAAAAAAAACGCCGTGAGTTCGCTAAGTTCGCTGGAAATGTTGGCCGGAGATCCGGTTTTTTCCCAAAAAATCATCTTTTCGGACGAGGCCCATTTTTGGCTCAGCGGCTATGTTAACAAGCCGAATTGCCGTTATTGGAGCGACCACAATCCACAAGTGTTCGATCAAGCATCAATGCCTCCACAAAGATTGACTGTTTGGTGCGGTTTATGGCACGGCGGCATCATCGGACCTTATTTCTTTCGAAATGAGGAAGGAGACACCGTTACCGTCAATGGTCCTCGGTATAGAGCGATATTACCCGACATTCTGTCACCAGAGCTCGACAACATCGATATATTCGAGCTGTGGTTCCAACAAGATGGCGCTACATGCCATACAAGCGACGCAACGCTTGAAGTGGTGAAGGAGAAATTTGACGACTGGGTCATCTCACGGCGAGCGTTCATCAATTGGCCACCGCGATCATGCGACTTGACACCCCTCGATTATTTTCTCTGGGGCTACGTCAAGTCTTTAGTCTACGCTAACAAGCCAACCACTTTGGACGAGCTCGAGGCCAACATTCGAGACGAGTAATCAAAAATTTTACCGACCGCTTGAAGCATTGCCAGTGAAGCCGAGGCGGCCATTTAAATGATGTTCCAAGCTACATTGATGCCATTATGTATTCATAATGGTATGAATGTAGATTTAAAATAAAGACACTAGTATATAATAAGTATAATATTGGGTCCAGTACACTACCTTGCGGTACGCCGGCCTTTATTTCTCTTAGATTTGAATAAGTACTCTGTTGTTTTATTCTGAAATGTCTTCCATCTAGATATGATTTCAGAATAGAAGCATATTGATTTGGCAACATACATCTCAGTTTATAGATAAGTCCTTCGTGCCATACCTTATCAAAGGCCTGCGCCACATCTAAGAATACAGCAGAGCAAACTTTCCTTTTTTCTAGTGCTTCTTCGATTTTATTCGTAATTCTGTGTACCTGTTGTATCGTAGAGTGCTGCCTTCGAAAACCAAATTGATGGTTCGGAATCAGCTTTTTCCTTTCAATTATTTTGTTTAAACGCTTTGCGAGTACTTTCTCAAACACTTTTGATATCATTGGCAATAACGAGATAGGTCTGTAAGATGACACTTCATTTGGCGGTTTACCAGGTTTGGGAATCATTAGGACGTCAGCAACCTTCCATAAACTAGGCACATATTTAAGCTTAAATGTGGCATTTATTAAATTTGTTATTTTTATTATTGCCTTCCTTGGTAAGTTCTTTAGTACGACACCAGATATAAGGTCATATCCAGGACTTTTCTTTGCATTTATTTCATGCTTAATTAAGTTGTAAATTTCATTAGGAGTTGTGAGCAGAATTTCTTCGCTTTCTTCTTCTGAAGGACCTATTAAGGTAGGTTGTATACTTCCATTTTCAACTGGTGGTTTAAATATGTTTTCTAGGTAGTCTGCGAAGAGAATGGTTTTGTCCTCATCGCCCAGTTTCCATCAGTTGCTTTGATTGGAGGTATTTGCACAGTAGGCTGTTTTAATCCTTTTGTTGCTTTCCATAGAGAGTAATTAGTTACGTATTCAGCTGTTAACCCTCTGAGGTACCTTTTCATTGAATCTTCCTTAAATTTTTTAATTTCTCTTCTTAGTTGTTGACAGAGGTTGTTTAGCTTGGCTTTATGTTGTGGAGCTCTTGTTTTCTGCCACGTTCTTCTTGCTCGTCTTTTATCTGCTACTAAATTTTTATTTTTTTCGTGTAGTTTCTTTTTGTGTTATTTCTCTTTAGGGCGGGGGTGCTTTCCCAGGCCGATTGCTGAATATCACTGACCAACTTATGCAGTTCTTTTTCTACATCATTTTTGGTTATAAGGGGTATCATTAAATCTATTTTACTCGTTAAGTTCAGCTTGAAGGCTTGCCAATCTGTTCTGTTATTTGTTAGGGTTTTAATATTTGTATTTTTAATTATATGTTCACTCATTTGGAGAATTATAGGTGAATGGTCAGACCTTAGATACTCGAACTCATCTATGTGTATATAACTGCTTGACAAATTTTTGATTATGAAAAAATCAATTAGATCTGGTATCTTATTTTTGTCTGCAGGCCAGAACGTGGGCCTTCCTGTCGAGAGAATTTCGCATTGATGTTTTTGAATAGCAGCATAAAGTTCTTTTCCTCTCGTTGTTGTCAATCTGGATCCCCAGTTAAGGTTTTTGGCAATAAAATCTCCACCTATTATGTATCTGTTTCCTAGTTTTTCAAAAAAATCTGAATATTCTTCTTTTTTAATTGAATGTTTTGGAGGACAGTAAATAGAAACGATATTAATTTTTTTATGCTTAGCTTTTATACACACTGCTGTAGCTTGTATTTTCTCTGTTCTGGCCAGTGTAAAGTTAGTTGGATTTTCTTCTTTCCAAAGTGTGCCGAGGTGACATCGATGTTTGGGATCGATATCCTCTTGTAGAATCAAATCATGATTTTCTGTTCCATATAATAATTCTGCAGACTTTATTAATTCTTTTTGGTATAATTTCAACATAAATTCAGCATTAAGGTTTTGTGTATCAATTTTCCAAATCTATTTGCAAATAAACACCCGTAAACGCCGATCTTTGCTAAAAAAAGTTATGTCGGACAAGCCATATCCATCCGTCCGTCCATATGTCACCACTTTGTGGGTCTTACATTTTGAGCTAGGAACATGAAAAAGTAAAGTAAAGTAACAGTGTGCAAAATGTCACTTTCGAGTATCGCTTTTCTCAATATTTTTGCTAGAAACTGAAAAATAAAACTTTCTGCACATTTTTCGCATACGTTATAAAGGGTGTGCGGTAAAGTGTTGCCAACGAAAAAAAAAGACAACGTGACAGCTGACAGTTCAGGGTTATTAAAAATGGAGTGCTACACGAAAGAACAATACGATTTCATTGTTGAGCAATATTTTAAAAATAATGAAGGTTAAGCAGCTACAGTTCGCAATTTTCGTACAAAATATGGTCGGAATAGTGATTTAACTTCATCAACTGTGAAGAGACTGGATCAATTAGTGATCTTATATCAAACATCAAAGCAGTTCGTGAGAGTGTTGTTAAGAGTCCAGAAACATCAATTCGGTACCGCTGTCAAGAATTGGGCATTTTGAAAGATTTGCATCTTCATGCATACAAAGTGCAATTGACTCAAGAACTGAAGCCTACTGACCACGCACAGAGAAGAGACTTCGTTGAATGGACTATGGAACAACAACAAGTAGATGCTGATTTCAACCATCATTCTCATCTTCACCAATGAGGTTTATTTTGATCTTGATGGCTTTGTCGAATTTGGGGTTCACAAAATCCAAGAGTAATTATTGATAAACAAATGCATCCACAACGTGTCACTGTTTGGTGCGGATTTTGGGCTGGAGGCATCAGCGGACCATTCTTCTTTCAAAATGCGGCTGGTCAGGCAATAGCAATTAATGGTGCCCGCTATCGCGACATGATAATCCAGTTTTTTTTGTACCTAAATTTCAAGATATGCATGTGGACGACATGTGGTTCACATGCCATACAGCCGGAGAAACAAATCAATTACTGCTGGGAAGGTATAGTTTGATACACGTTTCTTTGAAACAGGTATGTATTTCTTTTGTATCTCGGTTTTGCTCAACGATTAAAGCGAATGTAAATAACAAAAAATATTTTGTACTTTTCTAATTTCCTGATATTAAATCGGATCCGATACGATCCTGCATTAACAACTACTAAACTGCTTTTTCAAAATTATGGCATCACACTACATAATAACTAGAGCATTATAGTGGAGACAGACTGCTGGTATTGATGCCATGGTACGAATACCATGGTATAGTGAATACTACAACCCCTGACAGACTGCATTTCGTAGTATTCGATGACTTTGGCGTTAAGTAGTATACTTTGACGTTTGTGTTGTCTGTCAAAATAGAAAATTCAAGACGGGATGAATAAAATGATTTACTTATGTGCCAAATGATGAATAAAAAGAAAATTCAAATACTTGAAAGCGAAAGTGCATACATAAGAATTGTCAAAGAAGCTACGAAGACTAGCCAATAGAGAGAAATTGGCGCTGCAATCAGTAAGATGGTGGTATACCAGCAACAAATTGCGAATCTCAATACCGGGTATATTTCATGGTATACTAGCTTTTTACGTAGTATTGCAGTGACAGACATGTGGTATAGAACGTAGTATTGCTATACAATGGTATCAATACCAGCAGCCTGTCTCCCACATTAGCTGAAGTAATTCAAGTGCTATTATGTCTAGGGCTTTGGTTTTTGACAAGTAAGATCTTGGAAGTGTTTCGTCATTGACCGACTGTTCAGTTGCACTTAAATAAACATGTTCTTGGTTCTGTGATATTTTTTCCAGTTTCTTGCTGATGCCTTGAAAGTAAACTTCGTCGATATTTTTGTTGGTAAACTGTATACCAAAAAAAGGCGCTTGGAAAGTGTTGATTGTTTTGAATCCAGGGTATTCAAAAAAAAAAAAAAATATGGCAGCAAGTCACAATATGACAGAGGAAATCGCAATCAATCAAAGCTATATGTAACAGGTTTAAGCCAACCCAAGCTGCTCAATAGCTTAGTAAACATTAATCTTGGGTGAGTAGGAACGTAAATAGACACAGAAAGGCAGGGAAATTTTCAAGAAGACAGGGATTGGGTTAGGTGCAATCAGGGCACGGACTTTTTGCTCTTTCGGGAAAACCTATCCCGAAAAAAATAAAAAAAAGTTACGAGAAGAACTTCATCCAAAAGCCTATATTTGCAGACTGAAAGTCCCTGCTTTTAACTTGGAATAGGTTTGCTACAGGAAAGACATGGTCGGAATATCTGAATTTCAAGTCCAACTGTCAGAAAAAGGTTTGCTAAATCTAGTATATCCTACAGACGTCCAGTGATCAGGGATGTGTCTGATTCACTGATTAGTAGAGTACCGATCCAATAGAAAGATTCGGAGGTATCAAAATACTGATGTGGGGTGGTATAAATTAAGAGGCTCGCACAGATTTGTCAATTCCTGATGAAGACACTGTGAAGATATTCTTCAAGAGTAAGTATGTAGTACCGTTAGCTCCATATCTGTTCCACACTGCTCGAATCTTCAATTAGTATATTCCCTATACCATTTTATTGTATGTTACAAACTTTGCTCCTTAAATTTTCAGCTTGGGGGATGAAATTTTGAATATAACGTCTCTTAAAAAAAAAAAAAATGTATGATATGTTTTCTTCAAAAAGACCATTGCTTCTCCAAACTATTTGGTTAAGTTCTAATGTGAATATTTCCCCCGGAATAGGTGACTTTTGGTTACAAATAACAAAACGAAAAGTATTAGCAACAAATTTTCTCTTGAAATCTCTTAAAAATCACGAGTAGAAAGATGATTGGATTTGAGTTCACAACGCCACATCCACTTTATTAGGGATGGGTTAGAAGATGAGGGATAGGGTATCATGCGATCCGTTACAGATGGATTGTAACTTTACTGTATGTTTTTGTCCAGAAGTTTATATGACAAATATTGAAAAAATTTAGGTTAGGTACTCTGTGCTATAAAGAAGTATCCACCGACCTACATATGTATATAACTCTTATAGCATGTTTGAGTTTTTAATACCGATTAACATAAAGATAAATAAATAAAATTATGAACTACTTTGAATTTTCCGAGACTCGAATACTATAGTCCTAGCTTCCATTTGAACACACAAACATCAATAGCTAGTTCCCCCTACTGCCATCTGTTGACTCATAATTACAGTCAAAATACAATTTTCCACTTCACCATCTTAGATACCTAATGTTTTGATTTTCAAGTACTCAACACCACTCGTTGTGGTGCTCTCACCCTGCGTTACAACGCTAATAATTTCAACTCATAACCTAATGTTTTAACCGCTCGCAATTAAAAATAAAGTAGGTAGCTACCCGGCTCATTATAATTGCCTCTCCTTTAATGGGAATATGCTAATTTTATACAATTTACGCTGTGGCCCGAAACAAAGTACTTTCCACCTCTGCGACGCAGCAGAGAGGGCTCTCCCATTTTAAAAGCCACCCTCAGGACAAATAAATAATACATTTTAAAATGGAAAAAAGTCTTTTCCTTATTTATGTGCGCCTTACAAATGAGCGCGAACCCGTTCTGCAGTAGTACTCGCTTAAGGGTCCTTCAGAGATAGCAGACAACACCTCCATGTTCTTCTATTTGCAATAATAGAAAAATACCCTCGAATCGATTTCGCCGCTCTGTATCTGGAAAAGTAATGTACTATCTCTAAGACTCGTTACCCCTTTCCCAACATTATTTACATAAAATTATATCGTCTTGAAAGATTTATGATAGATTCTAAGGACTTTTTGGTATCTTACAGCAAATCTGATGACAACAACTAATACAAGCGCGTGGCTTATATTCGCCACACTTGCCAACCCTACGACTAGGAAGGGTGAGATTTTTCGTATGTGTATCCCGACACTATTGATGGAGAGAACCGAGAACGTGCTGATTTTTGAAACGTGCGAATTTCAACCCTACTTCGAACGAATAACAATGGCGATGAATATGCATTTAAACAGTTAAAATGTGATTTATAGTAATTCCTGTACATAAAAAAGGACTTAAGAATCACAGTGGGACGGTCGGTGGTGGGTGTTTAGTTTGAGGGTTCTTAGGTATACACTGATTTTCCTGATTTCCCTCTTTAAATAGTGCTAACGAAATGTGTTTTTCTAGTGGAATGTAATACTTGGACTGTAATCGGCTTTATATACAGACTTGAATCAATCGCTGGAATGGAGTGTTTTTTCGATCAATATTTAAGAAAATTTAGGGTATTTTGGCAGCATTAGCCAGATGTAATAATCGAGGGATTATTGGCTATGCTACCTTTATGAAATTTAGGTTGAAATGATGGCTTCAACGGCTGTAGTCGAGTAGGTACGAATGGCTTTTATTTCACATTCGTGCACTATGCATATCTTATGATTTCATCTCCAGATCCACAAAGCCTTTATCGCTTTGACGATTGAAGTGCTCATTGTTAAAATGAGATAAGTAATATAGTTCAAGATTATGAAAGAAATGGAAAAAAAACTGTCCAAATTGAAGGAGTCATTCTCTTTTACACCTTCACGTATATTTAACTTTTGCCTTCGCATAGTGCCGTGATTCCCAAAGTAGTCTATATCGACCCCCAGGAGTCTACGACGACCTGCAAGAGGTCCATGTCAGGCGAAAAAAAATTGAGGGTCCATGAGATGAAAAAATGGGGGTCAAAGATAGAGGATCTCATTTAAGCAGGCCGTGGCTTTAATTTTGGCTTTCCATGAATGGAATAATTCACATACATATGTAGATAGTTCACAGATAGATTTTATAGTGCACTATTTTATTCCATTTACTACACCCAATTACATATAAATTAAATTAAATTAGTATATTTCATAGAATTGTATAAGTTGTAGGCATTCGCTTTGTGGTCGAATGTTCGCTTCAACGTCACAAAGAGACGAGAGACGAGAGACGCTACTTATAGCAAAAAGCGGAAAACCGCTAACTATCGGAGAAAAGTTAATTCTGCCAGCTGTTGAAGAGTTTTTAAAAACTGTTTTACACAAACCTGCATCTTATAACATTAAAAGAATTCCTTTAAGCAACAACACAGTTGAAAGACGTATTAGTGAAATGAGTTATGATATTGAAAGCTTCTTGTGTAATTATTTGCAAACTACCCATTTTTCTATGGATCAGGAAATCCACGAAGAACTGCTCTTACCGAGAACTTTGATAACCGACAATAAAGGCGAATCAATATTTAATATTTTGAAAGATCACATCATGGAAAAATCAATCCCTTTATCAAATATAATGTCAGTAGCTACAGATGGAGCACTTGCCATGGGTGGGCGTTATAGTGGATTTTTAAGCTATTTAAAACAATATTGTAATATGCGAGCTACGGCTCGAGTAGATAAAACAATTATTCTGTGAAATTATTTCTTTATTTTCTACTCTATAGAACAATTCAAGTTCACACTATACTATTCTTCGCAAATTCTTTTCTTACAAGGTCTCTTTCCTCTCAAATCACTTTATCTCCTTTCAATTACTTAATTCACAAATTCAAACTAATTACTTTTTCTTGTTTACTCTCAACTTTCAATTTATCACCAAATTACAACTTCGCCCATTATCACTTTTCCAATCTCTTCGCCACGGTTCTAAAACCAACTGTGTTTTTTTTGATCGCCATCTGTCCTTATATAGCAGAAGTTTCTGATAGCCAGAAACTTCTAGCAAATTCTTCGACCACTGGAACAAGAGAAATAATTCTTGCAGTTATAATTCCCTAATATTATCCCTAATATTATTTGTCTCTTTCGTTGACATGAGCTGTGGAGACTTCGTCCCAGACACGAACCTCGAATGAAGGACAGTTTGAACCAAAAATTCTGCCAGAATGGAAAGTCACTTCGGAATTTGCTGCATAGACATAGGCGCGTAGTTATTATTATGCTACACTGCCCCCCTCTTAGACGTGTTCGTCCCGAACAAGTGCATCCTCATTTCGGCCATTGTATCGACTCAGTCGGTCCACATGAACCACTTTCATTTTGGCCCTTGGTCCTCGCTGGATGCGGTAGACAACATCGTTGATGCGGGTTACTATTCTGTAGGGACCTTCCCAGTTCCGCTGTAACTTAGGTGATTTCCCCTTTTGGCGATGGGGATTATACAGCCACACCAGATCTCCTTCCTGGAATCCTGACGTTGTTGCCTTGGCATCATACCTGGTCTTCATGCGGTCGCTCGTCATCTTAATCTGGCTTCTGGTCCTTTGGTGTATGTCCCTAAGCCTTTCCCTAAGGTCCGCCACGTACTCTTCTTCATTTCTGGGCTCATTGGTAGGAGATCCAAATTTCACCTCACTGGGTAAACGAGCTATTCCACCAAATAAGATTTCGAACGGCGTATGTCGAGTAGTGCTATGCACGGCACTTCTATAGGCCATCAAAAACAAGGGAATCTGCCGGTCCCAATCCCGTTGGTAGTCACCTACGACCTTCGAGAGATGTTCGTCCAAAGTCCTATTGAAACGCTCCACCATACCGTCCGACTGTGGATGAAGCGGGGTTGTCCTTGTCTTTTTGATTCCGAGTAGTTGACACATCTCTTGGAAGATTCTTGACTCGAAGTTCCGCCCTTGGTCAGAATGCAATTCCAAGGGCACACCGAATCTGCTAACCCAATTGTAGACGATCTGCTCCGCCACGGTTCTGGCTTCCTGGTTAGGGATCGGAAACGCTTCCGGCCACTTACTGAAGTAGTCCATCACTACGAGTATATACCGATTACCATTGTCGGTTTCCGGAAAGGGCCCTGCGATGTCAATGGCGATTCGTTCGAAAGGTGCTCCCACGTTGTATTGGTGCATCTTACCTCGAGTTTTGATTCTCGGACCCTTGCTAGCTGCACACACGTCGCATTTTCTGCACCAGTCTTCGATATCTTCCTTCGCTTTTAACCAATAAAAACGTTCTCGTACCCTTTCTAGCGTCTTATTCACTCCCAAGTGGCCTCCGGTCGCCCCGCCATGCATTTCCTGTAACACCTCCTTGACCCTCGTCCGCGGTACTACAAGCTGCATTACAAACGATTTTCCGTCGGAGGATTCCCATTTTCTTCTCAGAACACCTTCTTGGACATGGAGGGAGTCCCACTGCGCAAAATATGCCTTTAAGGTCGGGCTTCTGTGAGAGATGTCCTGATGATCCGGTTTCTCCATGTTCTCCTTCCAGGCCAGAATCGGCTCGATATCGGGGTCTTCCTTCTGAGCGTTCCGGATCTCATCTACGCTCCAGCCGGCGATAGGTTCGGCTCTCATTCTTTGGATGGAAACCAGCTCCCGTTCTTCCTGACGCGCACAATGTTTACAATCCGTTCTGCATGGTCTCCGGGACAGTGCATCCGCATTAGAGTGGAGTTTTCCTTTACGATGCTGTATTTCGTAGTCGTAGATTTGCAGCCTTTCGATCCATCTTGCGACCTGACCCTCAGGACTCTTGAACTGTAATAGCCATTTTAATGCTGCATGGTCTGTGCGAAGAACGAACTTCCTCCCGTAGAGGTATTTGTGAAAATGCTTCGTAGCCAAGATCAAAGCTAGAAGTTCCCGCCTTGTCACGCAGTAGTTCCTTTCTGGCTTAGAGAGCACCTTGCTGAAGTACGCAACCACCTTCTCTTGGCCGTCATGCACCTGGGAGAGTACGGCTCCTACCCCGACATTACTAGCATCTGCATCCACAACGAACGTTTCCCCGGGAGTGGGGTAAGCCAGTATCGGGGCATCGCATAGCCGTTGTTTAAGTGCCTTGAAGCTCTTCTCGCACTCAATTGACCATTTGAATTGTTTTCCCTTTTCCGTCAACTGGTGCAGGTTCTTTGCGATCCCGGCAAAATCCTTCACGAACCGTCTGTAGTAGGTGGCTAGGCCCAGGAAGCTCCTTAGTTGGTGTTTGTCTTTGGGGACTGGCCAGTTTTTCACCGCTTCGACCTTCTCCGGATCGGTTCTCACTCCTTTCGCTGAAATCATGTGTCCCAGGTACTTGACTTCCGCTCTAAACAGGGCGCACTTCTTGGGGTTGAGCTTCAGGTGGGCACTTCGAAGCCTTTGAAACACATCCCTTAGATTGTCTCGGTGTTGCGCAAACGTTTTTCCTACGACGATGACATCATCCAAGTATACCAAACAGGTTTTCCATGTTAACCCTTGCAGGACACATTCCATCAATCGCTCGAAAGTCGCCGGAGCATTGCACAGCCCGAATGGCATTACCGTGAATTGCCATAGCCCATTTCCTGCGGTGAAGGCGGTTTTCTCCCGGTCTTCTGGATGGATCTGTACCTGCCAGTAGCCACTCTTCAAGTCGAGAGTGGAAAACCATCGGGCTCCTGATAGTGTGTCTAGCGTGTCGTCAATCCGTGGCAGAGGGTAGCTGTCTTTCTTGGTGACGTAATTGAGCTGCCGATAGTCCACGCAGAACCGCGTGCTGCCATCTTTCTTCTTAACCAGTACAACCGGTGATGCCCACGGACTTTTGGAACTTTCAATCAGACCTTCTTTCTCCATTGCCGACACCATCTCTGCAACTTCTGTCTGCTTTGCCAATGGAAGGCGCCTAGCAGGCTGACGAATTGGTCTAGTATCACCAGTGTCTATTCGATGTTGTACCAGGTGTGTTCGGCCGTATTCTCCGTCCTGTGAGGCAAATACATCAGCGTACTCATTGATAAGATTCTCTGCCATAGTTCGCTGCTCCTGATTCAGCTCACTGGACTGGAGAATCGTCTCTCTCGCTTCCGCTGTCCAAGGTGATGGGAGAAGTTTTGGAGCATCACGTTCAGATATTGTTGCGACGGCGGTAATCGGCGTGCATTTTCCAGTCACCTCCCCTCGCCTTAGTTTGACAGTGTGTGGTCTTGCGTTCAAAACCCTCACTGGAACCATGGTGTTCTTTGGTTCGACTAACGTCTTTCCCACGATGTAGTCTTGAGAATTCTTCTCTGGGTCTGGTTCTACTATGTAGAATCGGTGGCTCCCAAGATCACCTTCCAGCTTCGTCCAAATGATTGTCTCTGAAGACGGCGGCAAAACTTCGTCTTTGCTGATGACTGTCCTGAGAGTTACGGCATTCTCATTTCCGTACACCATCGGAATCTCCACATTTCGATACCTCAGTACTTGCATCCCGATGTCCAAGATTACTTCATTTGCTTTCATGAAGTCTACTCCGATGATGCACTCGTCGCATATATCTGCCACCAGAAACGCATGGGAGAACGTCAGTCCTGCCAGAGTAATCGTAAGACGAACTTCTCCAAATACCTTCGCCATTTCCCCTGTTGCAGTCTTCAGGCAGTAGCTGTTGGTGTTGTGCAGCCAGGAGCTTTTGACGATATCTCTTCTTACAATGGAGGCAGTGGCACCTGTGTCGATGGTGGCTACGCACTTCTTCTCGTTGATTAGTGCCTCCACTGTCAGGCTCTTGTTACCCCGTTTGGTTTGCGAAACTTGAATGGTGGTCCTGGGGGCCTCGATTCCAGTAACCAACTTCTGCCCCGCGAAGTTGGTCCTTACGCATCTCCCGACTGCTGGTTTTGGGAAGTCTGACCGACAGGATGCTTCCTCTCTGCTTCTCCTACTTCCGCAATGTGGACAATTTCCTCGTCTAGGTGCACTTCTGCACTGCCGTTGTAGGTGTCCGGTTTGGTTGCAATTCCAGCAACGGATTTGACTTCCGCGAGCTTTGACGGCTGTTCTCTGGCATGAGCATTCCACGACGGACATTTCCCTGACACGGTGTATTCCCTGGTATGCTTGGTCCGCAGCCTTCATTGACAAAGCGAATGCCAATGCCTCGGGGAGTGTTCGCTTTTCAGCCATCCTTACAGCCATTTGCAGTTGTCTGTCCTCTATGGCCTGAATAAAAGCTTCCACCGCCATTTCGTTGATAAGCTCCTCACCGGCTTTAGGGTATGAAAGATGGGCTAGTCGCTCTATATCCGCTTGCAACTGTTGGAGCGTTTCCCCCCTTTTCTGGACTCGACTACGCAGCTGAACCCTGTACACCTGCTGCATGTGTTCATCCCCAAACCGCATCTCGATAGCCTGAACCAGAGAGTCGTAGTTCTGCTGTTTATCTTCCGGGATGGTCTGCAAGAGCTCCGCAGCTGGACCCCTCAGTGCAAGTGTGAGTGCAATGGACTTCTCTTCATCGTCCCAGCTATTGGTCATTGCGGCCGCTTCGAATTGCCTTTTATAAATTGGCCATGATGTTTGACCATCGAAGATAGGAGGCTGCATCTCCTTTCTTCTCAGACCGTCAGTGGAATATTCCCGTGCTTTCTGTCTCTTCACGTTGCTGAGCTCCTTAGCAAGATTTTCGACTTGCTTTCCTACTATCTCGAATTGCGTATCCACTTTTTCAAACTGAGTCTCTATCTTCCCGAACTGAGTTTCATGTTTCTCAAAATTTTCATCGAATCTAATTTCGACTTTTTCGAGTTGCGACTCGACCTTCTCGATTTTTTCTTCGATCACTTCGAATTTGGATTCCAAGTTCTTGTTTTGCTCATCAAGTTTACTTTCCAGAGCATCTAGAGAATTCTTTTGTTCGTCCATTGCTTTCTTTTGTTCGTCCATTGCTTTCTTTTGTTCGTCCAGCTTAAGTTCTAGAGAATTCCTTTGGTCGCCCATTGCTTTCTTTTGTTCGTCCATCGCTTTCTTTTGTTCATCCAGCTTAAGTTCTAGAGAATTCTTTTGTTCGTCCATTGCTTTCTTTTGTTCGTCCAGCTTAAGTTCTAGAGAATTCCTTTGGTCATCGAGCTTATGACTTTGATCTTCTATTGCTTTCTTTTGTTCGTCCATGACTAACTTAAGTTGCAGGAGCAGACTTGTTATACCCGGGTCGGCTACTGTACTTGCTGGTTCCTCTTCCACGTCAAACTCTATGTCATGCGGATTTTCACCTTCCTGCGTTACTGCTTCTTCCAGACGAATCAGTAGGGCATCTTTTCCCCCAGTTGTGTCGAGGTTCCGCTTACTGAGTTCTGCCTTTAGTTGAGTTATAGTTAGTTTTCCCAATTTGCGACCCATTTTGCGCAACTAATTAACTCAACACAGAAATCGTTTTTTTTTTTTTTTTTTTTTTTGTGCAATTTCACACCACGGAAATAGTTATTCACAGAATAAGTTTTATCCCACTTCTGACACCAATGTAATATGCGAGCTACGGCTCGAGTAGATAAAACAATTATTCTGTGAAATTATTTCTTTATTTTCTACTCTATAGAACAATTCAAGTTCACACTATACTATTCTTCGCAAATTCTTTTCTTACAAGGTCTCTTTCCTCTCAAATCACTTTATCTCCTTTCAATTACTTAATTCACAAATTCAAACTAATTACTTTTTCTTGTTTACTCTCAACTTTCAATTTATCACCAAATTACAACTTCGCCCATTATCACTTTTCCAATCTCTTCGCCACGGTTCTAAAACCAACTGTGTTTTTTTTGATCGCCATCTGTCCTTATATAGCAGAAGTTTCTGATAGCCAGAAACTTCTAGCAAATTCTTCGACCACTGGAACAAGAGAAATAATTCTTGCAGTTATAATTCCCTAATATTATCCCTAATATTATTTGTCTCTTTCGTTGACATGAGCTGTGGAGACTTCGTCCCAGACACGAACCTCGAATGAAGGACAGTTTGAACCAAAAATTCTGCCAGAATGGAAAGTCACTTCGGAATTTGCTGCATAGACATAGGCGCGTAGTTATTATTATGCTACAATATGTACCCGGGATGTTAGCAATACACTGCGTAATCCATCGACAACATTTAGTTGCTAAAAATCTGAATGTTAGATTGCATGATTCTCTTCAATTAGTCATTAATGTAGTGAACCGAATCCGAAGCAACGCGTTGAATATGCGGTTATTTGCGCAGTTGTGTGAAGAAAATAACGAGAACTTTCATCAATTGTTTAATAAATTTAATGAAGTTAACTTGCAGTTCAAGGTGTATAAACACTAACGAAGAACTTAAGGTACAGTTTAAAAACGGATATCAACATTTTTGGCTTCAAAAAGACATACCTGTTACTTACCCCGTATTATGGAATATCGCGAGAAAGTTTTTAATTGATTTTCTATCCTCATATCTAGTGGAAAGGGATTTTAGCGCGGTTGCCAATCTCTTAACAAAAAAAAGAAATAGACGGGACATCATTAACCGAGGAGATTTAAGATTAAAAATAACTAAATTGATGCCAAATGTTGAAAATTTATTATTAAAATTTAAAACCTCCCACTAAAAGCATTTATTTTTTGCTTATTTATTTTATGTAACAGATACTAAATTTTAATTTGGTTCGCTTTGATTTGAATTTATTGTTTTTTTTTTCACTACACTTCACTACAGTTAGAAATTTACATCTTTCAAAGTGAGTAGCACTATACCAGATGTCAAAAACACATTTGAAGTCTATGAATTTGAAAATATTAATATCAGGTAAGCAGGGAGTCTACCCAAAACCGAAAAACATGTCAAGTGCTCTACGAGACAAAAAAGTTTGGGGACCTCTGGCATAGTGTAATCATTTTTAAGGAGAAAAATAGGACAAATAATTCGAAAATGTACACATATTGTACTGTAAAGATCCTCTGGTTAACGCTGAATATGTGCAAAGTTTCTGCTGTGTATATCGTCCTTAATTTTAACGCTCATTTTTGAAGTTCGCGGAGGTCTACATATTTGCAGCTTCCCAGTGTTCCATATACAGGCAATGAAATACTATTGCTTTCTATGACGCGTCCATCCGTCCGTTCGCTTAGATCCTAAACCATAAAAGCTATATGCATGGCTTTTACGCAAGGCGTATAGAATAATGACCCAAACAGAATGCCGGCGTCTGAGAAACCTTTATTTTGGAGGTGCCTCGGCACAAGTAAATGCAGCTTTGTATATGCTGCTTTGATTAAAACGCAAACATTTTTTATTGTAAATACAAATTTAAAATTTGCGCTCACAGTAAAAGAATGTCTGCGAAAAATGATTTTCTCCCGTTATTCGAGTTTTGAGCGAAAAAAAAAACTGAGTAATTTTACTCCAACTATGAATTTTCAATGAAATCTTTAGTGTTTTTCAAGAAAATTACACTTTTTCAAAATTGATCTTTTTTTAGATACTGTTAATTTTGAAGCTAGAATGAACAATCAGATTTCGCCTCGAAACCTACTTTTTCGAGTTCCTCTGTAATAGTAATACCAAAATTGATCAAAACAATACATGCCCTATAAGAGCAAGTAAAATGCATGCTATAATTAAACTGTTATAGCTACGAGGTTCGTACTGATAATTTTGAAAAGATAATTTACTACATAAAGTCTCATTAAAGTCATTAAAGTCTTTGCGAAATTTACAAACCGTCATTATCAAAGAGGTCGTTAACAGGAAGCTAAAAAAGAAAAAAAAAGTTACTTATTGTAATTTTTGCATGCTGTTGTCAAAAATCCACTCCGTTGTGTTTTATCAAGCAGAAGCTTTTTGGCGATACCGAAACAGATTTTCCTTATTCGCATTCGTATTCTATGTATGCTCGACTGAGTGTACCTATCACGCTATTTAATTCAAAATGGAGTTGCAAATAATTAAAAAAATAAAGTGACGACTGGGTCGCACGTACTTGCTTCTACGTATATATGTTGTCTATCTGCAAAAACTCAAATTTTTAATTTTTTTTTTTAATCCGTTAAAACTAAAAAAAAAAAAATTTTTTGACGATTTTCCAAAATTTGATATGCCATGACTATGCAAATACCAAGTATTGTTTAGATATTAATTTCGAACAATACCGATCGAGCCATACACGATATATATACGAGTATAGTAAATTTTTAAGGACCATTTAATAAAAATAGTACCGTCATGTGTACTTTTTTAGCTAAGACCTGGTACGCCATCTCATAACATCTCATAACGAATTTGATCGAAATTGTTTTTAGCCGTTTTCGAGAAAATCGATATCTTCAAAATTGGTCATTAGTTCCAATTTCGACCAGAATTGTGAACAGAAGCTAGATATGAAGTTTGAAGAAAATCTGTCCAGTCGTTTAGGCTGCAGTCGTGCGTACAGACAGACAGACAGACAGGGAGGGAGAACACCTTATTTCTTTTCTCTATCATAGTAATCAGACTTTATCTAGCAAAATATTTACATAATTTTTATGCTTTCGTACTCTTTGCATAGTGGGATGTAAAAATATATTTTTTTTCTAGAGGGATATTGTGCCCCTAAAAAACCCTCGCAAAAGCATTTTTTAAATCTTCTTTTTCTTGTTATTTCGGGTCCACCACCCACTATTTTTGTACAAAAGTTTAGCTCTCTAGTTCGAACGTGTATACCTTTCTGCTATGAAACACTAAAAATGATATTCAATACAAGAAATAACGGAATTATGAAAAAAAAAAACTTTCTAATACGATATAAAAAAATCTATTATATGTGTCAAAAACTGAAATTTTTATTAATTTTCAAATAATGGGTTCCATTATTGTTTTACTTGCACCTATAAGGGCAAGTATTGGTTTCTGAAACTGTACAAACAATAAAAAATGTCTATTACAAGAGAAGAGCTCGATACAGCACTTGTGGAAAATCAAACTAGCAAAAGCGCCGGTCATTGATGAGATAGCACCGAAATTCACCAAATATCTCGAAGAAAATGGAAGGAACGAACTCTTAGAAATCATGAACATGACCTGTGTAAGTGGAAAAATTCCAGAGGATTGGAAATATGAAGTTATCCTACCTATTTATAAAAAAGGATACACAAAAGAATGCGGTAATTATAGGGGGATCACGCTCCTTCCTACAGCCTTAGAAAGTATACATTATATCATAAAATAAGTGGAAAAGCAGCAGTCAGACATTCAAAGCGGATTCCAGTAAGTCCAGGAAAAAAAGTTCGCGGAAAATATTTTCACTTGCTTTATCGAGATGAATAAAGCGTTAGACTCGATAAGCAGAGACAAAATCTGCGGTAAGGGGTGAAGGAAGGACTCGTACGGACCATCAAAGGCATATACGAAGAAACTTTTTTTACTGTCATAAGGACATGTAATATAATGTCAGATAAATTCAAGACGTCTGAACGAAGTATTTTGAGTCCTCTCCTATTTATCTGCGCAATGGACGACGCAATTAGATAATACCAGGAAAGAATGGAAAGTTTGAGTTTTGGATATAGACAGTTGCAACTTATCTATTTACAAGCCTGTGCATTCACAATGTCGAAAAGACTATAGTGATGGTGATCAGCATCGAAATTGGAGCAGCAATAGTAATGGTGGATGGAGAAGTTTTTGAGCAGGTGCACCAATACAAGTATCTAGGAAGTATCATCAACTGCAGAGGTAACTTGGAAGAAGAACTGAAGTCCAAGACTAAATTGGCAAATATTCTGTATGCGGCATTGAGAAGAAAGTTCCTGAACCCCACAAGGAAGTACTTGTCAGTGCTGCATGGAGGGGCGATCACAAAAAGGCAAGGAAAACAAATACAAGCCATGGAGATGAGATACCTCAGGAGAGTACAGGAGAGTCAGGAGAATTGACAAGAAAAGAAACGAAGGCATTAAAAAGGAACTGCAGGTAAAATCGGCTACAATAATCCATGGATGAGAACCAACAAGTAAAGAAAATTTGGAAAACAAAACCAGAAGGCAAAAATAAAAGAAGTCCCACGACCACATGGAACATCACCGTCGAAAAAACTTAAAAGAAGCGGGGTAAAGTTGGTCTACGGGCAAAAAACTAGCAAGAGACAGGACCAAGTGGAGGAATTTTCAGAGCAAACAAAAGACTGGAAACATGGAAGCAACCTCGACACCTTAAGGGTAAAAGATGTATGTATGTGTTTATAGAAGAGAGAGAAAAATCGATTTTCTCGAAATTGGCTTCAACAGTTTGGAAACAAAATAATTTACATGATAATATCTATTTTGGGATCGTGCTTGCACTTATCTAGTTATGATTACCAGGTCACCTGTATCGACCACAAAAGAGGTGAGTGGCAGGATCCTTGTAAGCAGCCTCTGTGACCGTTAAGTTGTGATGCTTTGCTGGAACTGCAAGTATTTTTTCGGCTTACCACCATCGCCTTAATCGATTTTGTTAGCAGGCTCGTCGATATCCCTACATTCCATGGCCGTTGAATTGGAGCCGTATTCGGTATTTTCCATAGCTAGAAATAGCTTTCTGGGTTACTAACAAAACCTATTTCGTTAGTAGGCTCATCGATATCTTTACGTTCCAAAGCACTTGCACTGGAGTCATATTCGGTGCTGTCAAAAGGATCGCCAATGTCAAGAAATGCGCAGTGATTTCCTTGGAGCAATAGAATATTTCTATTAATAAAGTGGTTAAATCAGTGTGGATCGGACTTTACAGAATGCATACGTACTGAATCGTGTGCTGACGTAAAGTATTTTCCAATATACTCCTGATACTTGTGCCCGAGAGTCTTTCCATTGTTCTTAAGGAAAACAATGTTAAACTGCCTACCAGCTACCAGTTTAGAATTCAGAAAGCTCTCTAAGCTTGTTACCCAACTTAGAGATAACAATCACATTTACCCCCACCAAGTCTGTTGACTGTATTCGAGGTTAGGGCTTTAAAAGGTGAAAATTTCGAAAGATTCTAACTGCAAAACACCTTCGGTCATGACCAATCTCTAAAGACATTAAACATTATGTTTTTGGATAATTTTTTTTCACAATCTGCGAACGTTTTGTGCAAATCGAAGAAGACTAAGGAGGGTCGATATGCAAGTCACGATGTAAGTCTTTGTTTCTTACGTACTATGACTATTCTACGAAGGTATTTATATTGAAATGTTTGTATTATTTTAATATTTGTTTGCCATAAGTTCTGATGGACTTAAGTATTTGCTGATATAGCATCACGTTGTTCTGAAAGGATAGCCCCGAATTACGTCCTATTAGCTAGAACAGATTTCTATATTTTATATTTAATTCGTCTGCTTTCTTTTTAAAGTTTTTTTTTTGTCATCTCAGGTCATTCCTAATTACTTTCCTGTGTTAGCATAAGGAACTATGTTGATGAGAATGGGCAGAGAGCTTATTCTCTTGTTTGTATAGTTTATGTGGGTAGATTTTATCCCATTAAGTTTAATTTATTACTTTGCATTCTGCAGCTTAACAGTGGATTTGTCCGCGCATTTGTTGAGTGCAAGTATTGCGGTGCCATCTGCAAAAGCAGCTACCTTGACATTGATGTCTAATGATATATCCCCCGTGTATAATAAATACAAAGTTGGTCCGAGAACACTGCTTTGTGGGACACCTGTCGTTATTTTCTTCAATTCTGTTTACTCTTCATCGTATCATACTCGAAAAAATCTAACTGCTACATAAGATTTCAGTTTCTGATAGTACTATGCAGTTGGAACTCCAAGCCTTTATGCCACACCTTGTCAAAGGCCTGCTCTACATGCAGGAATAATGCAGAGCATACCTGTTTACATTCGAGTGCCTTCTCTATCACGTCCGTAATACGCTGCACTTAATGTATTGTCGAATACTTATTCCTAAACCCGGGAAGAGTTGTCTTTCAATAATAATTTTGTCTAATCTTCTAAAGAGCAGTTTTTTAAAAATGTTTTGATAATATCAGGAGCAACGATCTTGGCCTATAGGAAGTAACTTCTGTAGATGGCTTACCATGTTTCTGTATTACTACTACTTCAGCTATCATTTATCAGTCAACAAATTACGTAGCAGTCTTTTTATGAAGAGATTTTTGAATTCGGTATTATATTTTATTAACTTGTTATGCCGGTGTGCTTTCTGTTGGACATCAGCAATAAATTGATCTACTTCCATGTAAATTTGGTCTTTTCTAACTACTTTTGATCTTAGGTTAATAGAACCTTTCAGCTTTTCTCTGAATTCGGTAATTCGTAAGTTTTGGGCAATTTTTCTTTTGTATGATTTCTTCACTTATAATTAGAATCACAGGAATATAATCCGACTATAAATTGTCACTCTTTCCAAATTTAACCTGCGTTCTATTTGTACCTTTCACTATAAAAAAAAAATATAAGATCAATTGTTTTCATTTGGCCAGATGGGCAGAACCCCCATTGAGAATAAATTGCAGTTGAAGCTACGTTCTGGTTGATAGAGTCCATTTCCTTTTGTCGTTTTGTTAACAGTAAGCTGTTCCCTAACATCTTAAGAAAGGTCAATTTAGTCTTCTTGTGCAGGAGAGTATCTGGGTGGGCGGTAGATTGTTGCTATTTTAAATTCCTTGTTTTTGGTTTCAGTGGTAATTGCAGTTACTTGATTAAATAATTTGGGATTACTTGTATTAAATATATCCAGATTTTTGTCTAAAATTGCATCACATAATAATCTAAGACTGTGCAGTCTTTGAATAATGAAACTTATCATTTCCTTTAAATGGGTTCTTTCTTCTTTGCGTGCGTTTTTAACAATCTGCGAACACTCCGGTAGCTTGAGTTGTGTTGTACTTTGGGTTTGATTTAATTGATATTTGTATCTGGTTGCTAGTTGATTTTTTGCACTTATTGCTAGTTAGCTTTCTTTTCCTTGTTTGATAATCTTTTGCAACTGTGCATCCTCTGTAGTTTGCTGAATGTTCGCCATTGCAGTTGCCATGTGATTAAGAGCAATGCTTAGCTACAGTGGGAAGCAAAACTGTCCGGATGTTTTGTATTTCTATGGTTGTGTTATCAAAATAAGTAAAAATGTCAGTACATGGACAGCTAGACGTGCGCTAAAAAGAGTAGGTTTTTGTCGCCAGAGTAAAAAAAGAAGCCGACTCTTTTTAATAAAAATGTTTAACGACACTTGAAGTTCTGTAAGGAGCACAAAAACTGGACTATAGATGACTGGAAACGGGTTATTTGGAGCGATGAAAAAAAAATTAACCATTACCAATCAGATGGCAAGGAGTACTACTGTCATCGACCTCACGAGCGCATCCAAAAGCATCAGGTAAGGGAAATGATGAAACACGGCAGCGGGGGGATAATGGATTGGGGCTGTTTTACTTGGTGGCACGTCGGTCCATTGGTGAGAATCCGAGGCATTATGAAAAAGGAAGATTATTTAAACATTCTTCAAACCAATCTTCCTGATTTTGTTTATGATTGCGCGTATCCAGCTGAAGAAATCGTCTTCCAGCAAAATGGAGATCCGAAGCATACAGCGAAAGTTGTTGATAATTGGCTGCAAAATCAAAATTTTCAGTTGATACAATGGCCTGCACAGAGCACGGATCTAAACCCAATTGGAAATTTATGGGCTATTGTTAAAAGGAGGCTGGGTGCGCATGAAAATCCACCCAAACCCATCGACGAACTTTGGGAAAGAATACAAAGAGAATGGAAGAGTATTGACCACAAAATCATACAAAAATTGGTGGAGAGCATGTCTAAAGGAATTGAGAGTGTGTTTAAAAATAAAGGACTTTGGACAAAGTACTAAATATTGTAATATGCGAGCTACGGCTCGAGTAGATAAAACGATATTCTGTGGAATTTATTTCTTTATTTTCTAGTCTATAGAACAATTCAGGTTCACACTATACTATTTTTCGCAATTCTTTTCTTACAATGTCTCTTTCCTCTCAAATCACTTTTCTCCTTTCAATTACTTAATTCACAAATCCAAACTAATTACTTCTTCTTGTTAACTCTCAACTTTCAATTTATCACAAAAAATACAACTTCGCCCATTATCACTTTTCTAATCTCTTCGCCACGGTTTTAAAACTACTGCCCCCTCTCGATCGCCATCTGTCCTTATATAGCAGAAGTTTCTGATAGCCAGAAACTTCTAGCAAATTCTTCGACCACTGGAACAAGAAAAATTCTGATGTAATAATTCCAAGATGACAATCATTCTTGCAGTTATAATTCCCTCTCATCCGTGATATTATCCGTCTCTTTCGTAGATATGAACTGTGAACCTCGAATGAAAGGACACTTCGGACCAAAATTCTGCCAGAATGAAAAGACACTTCGAAATGGGTTGCATAGTCGTAGGAGTGTAGTTATTATTATGCTACAATATTATTAATTGTTGGCTATTAGACAACCATTACTAAAAAAATGACTAATGTGCAAAAGTGTCCGAATAGGGAATTCTTTGTTTTTTGTTTATTTTTTTAAGAATTAACTATTTTTTAGCAGCTTTTGTTACTTAATTTTAAGATAAACTTTCAATTGAATAAATCAACCAAAAATATTTGTTAAATTGCTATTGGCGTACTGATTTTGATAACATACGAGTAACCATAGAAATGCAAAATATCCGGACAGTTTTGTTCCCCACTGTACGTATACTCAAGGGAAAAACTGGTAAAACTAAAAATGCCTTGCTCTGAACGAAGACTAATGTTACCTATTTTAGTGTAGGTATTTCTGGGAGAGCGTGGGTTCCAAAGAAGATATTGGTAATTATGATTCTGAGCCTTGCTATATTTCGTACTTGGTTTCTTATAAGATTTTCTTTATGTTTTGTAATGTTTTCTTTTTTTTTTAATCTAATGCGAATAAATATATTCTCAGTTAAGCAGAATTTATAAAATATTATACTTCCGTTAACTTTATTCCTTACTGTAAATGGACAACTCCTTCCTTCAACTTATGAAATAGACCAAAAATTAATTTAGTGCTACTGAAGTGTAAAAGAAATTATCACTCATTTCATTAGAGCGTGTCACGCTGAGTTGCGTGAATATTCCCCTAACGCTATTCAATTGTGTTTCCTTCATTTTCGAGCATAAAGGCTTTTCTAAATGAATCAACAATGTCCCCTCGGATAC
Source organism: Pocota personata (assembly GCA_963082735.1). Lineage (NCBI taxonomy): Eukaryota > Metazoa > Arthropoda > Insecta > Diptera > Syrphidae > Pocota > Pocota personata. Next base: position 210,012,324 of record OY720429.1, read on the forward strand.
AATCCTCTTAATGCATCAGCATTGTACTTGTACAAAACCAGCAAGGAGTCGTCGTCGTCATCGTCATCGCATGCCACACAATTCTTCATTCGCACTGATTCCGCATATCTCAATCCCAACCGCAGCATGCCACTTAAGAGAGTTCCCTAACCAATAAACCGACTACAATAGACGCAAATGTATTTCCCTACCACTAACACCATCAGCGAAAGTACAGCTTCATTGCCAAACGACAGTTTCAAATGGATTATCCTGCGGAACTAAAATGTCAACCGGCAGTGGGAGCAGCCTCCCTGTGTTGGGTATATGAAATCATAGCGTGTTCCAGAGTCTCCTTTGGGTTAGACTTTCCTCGTTGAATTTCTTTGTTTGGTGGGTATGAAGGGCGTTCGGCAAACCATTTTTTTTTTCCGGCAATATGCTGTGTATGCTTCCTACGTCCTACCCTCCCGCACGTAGTGGCACTTTAATTTAATGACCAAGCTTCTAATATTTTGACCTCTCTCCTAATTAAAGTTTTATCTCTGTAAGTCAGCACAGCACTGATCTGAAGGATGGACAAAATTCCAGCTACAAATAGAGGAGGCACTTTCATTACCCGCCTATATCGAATGAGCTTTCAATTTACTTTGTCTTATTAGGTAACCTTTCGTTGAAATCTCAACTACGACGACAAAGAGTGGCAGCAACATGGGCGAAGGGCAAACGGATTTAAATTCAATTCCGCAGATTTAATTTCGGCTTCATTCAGCTCGACTTGGCCTCTGAGTGAATGAGTTACAACAACCTAATACCCTGGAATTGGCTTCGTTCATTCTGGTACTACGTGATTGTACTTAAAGTAGTTTTGGTGCCAATTCCAAGTCTCCAGACTTATTTCATGTGATTATCTATTGTTGTAGAGGTATAGGTACAAGTCCTTTATCGTTTTTTGTCTTACGGAGTAATTTTTGTTATTGGCTTTGTATTATGTGTGATTATGAAAACAGACAGAGGATAATGTCAAAGGTTTAGGTTACGAAAAGAGTTCAACTCAGAAATACTTTTAAAATGTTGGTAATACATAGGTGCGTGGAACCGCATCGTCAAGTTCTCTAGCAACTTGTGCACTACCATCACACTCTTTATAACTCGGCTCCGAATCAGCGATGCCACTTTTGGATGAAAGTATGGAGTAGAATTGCCCGAAAAAGTGAAGTAAAGCAAAAAAAAAAAAAAAACGCGGTAGTATAAAGTGTGTTTTTTGTTTTGATATTTTTGCATTAATAAATACAGGGTGAGCTTTTTAAAATAAAAATATAAAATAAAAACTTATCTCGTTTTTTTCGACCAAAAGAGAATGTTGTCGTATTTGAATGACAAACATAACATAAGTTGCACAAAAATAATGACCTTTTTTCTTAATTATTTTAGATATTGAGTTTTGATCCATTAAGCACTGAAGATGATATCGTTTAAATGTTGAATGCTCATCCATTTACAGACAATTTATTGGTACTCGCATATTTGTAGAACATTTTAAATATTCTCGGCTGAACGGTCCCCTATGTCTAGTTGAGCCAGTCTCTTCGAAGCGTGCTGCTTGGCGTTGAATTATGCGACCAGTCGGTGCCAAACAGTGGGGAAATATTCGATGAAATTCACGTTGCGTTCTTATCGCTAACGAATTATTTCGCAAAAAAATTGACACAATTGGTTCACGTTCTTGAAGTGTATAGCATTCCATTGTTCATCGTCGTGTTTTTCCCATTTGTTTACTACACAACCGTCAATATCACGATGACAGGATATACTATATGCAAAAATTATAGCTGAAATAATTATCATAAAATTTGAATTATGGTTTCGATGCTGTATGTTTTGACGTTTAGAATCAACAAATGAAAATTAAAAAAAAAAATCATCAAAATCATCATGATGCAAACATTGCTTCACATAATGTGCATTGCCAATACTTTTGTGATGCCTTTCAGAGTTATATACAAAATATATCATGATGATGATATCCGCGACTTCTTGGTCTTGGAAATAAATATACGATCTTCCTGCTATGGGTTTCCAAGTTATTATTGGCTGCAGCATTGTTGGCCATTCACTTCATGTGATGATGCCCATACAGACTTTCGGATTTGGATTTTTCGACTACATTCACATCTTTATGCAGCTCGTGGAGTGGTATCTTCACATTGATTCACTCTCTTCGCACACAGGAGCAAATATCCGACGAAGGAGTTTTCTTTCGAAAAAGACTAATCACCTCAAGTTTTTTGCTTACAGTCCAACACTCAGTACCGAATAATAGAAAAAGATCATCGATCAGTTTTGTTTTTCGAGGTATGAGTTTTGAACCCAAATAGAAGTATCAGTGGTTTCCTAAGAATAGTTTACTCCGAGGTATGTAGACGAAACCAACAAAGAGCCAACTCGTCTCTGCTGTGGCACGCTGAGAACGCCTTCCGCGTGGACTCTAGCCCTACGCACTATCTAATCAAAAAAAAAACTGTTTCAGCACTATTTGTAACATGCAAGAAATATGAAAGCGCATCTCCTTGTCGAAAACCGATGCACATTTTACACTACATTGCGTATTTTTCAAAATTACATAGCACAGCTATATTAGTTTGTTTCGGGTCCTGAAGTCGGCCATCGCCTTTTACAGTTCTAGATGATGAAAAAAATAATGGGTTTCGACTTGAAATTCGTTTGTCTTTTCCAGGATTTATAATAATCTGAAAATTTTATTGACAGTTGATCTTCGAGTCAGAAGCCAAGCTGATATGAACCCACGTCCACACATACGGAGGATAGGATCTTGTAAGCAACATTTAACAGGGTAGGGTAGTTCTTACAAGACATATGATGGTCTTTTTTTGTTGATGGGGCATACTCGTATAGAGATGGTATTATAATCATCATATCTGATTGATTGTTTGATGCATGCGTTCTATTAAAGCATTAAACCAGTTGTAAAAGAAAATAAACCAGCTGTGTAGCAAAGTAAAAAAACAACTTTGTTGTTTTCTAGCCCTATTTATTAGATATACTGATACATAATTTTCCAAACTGAAGTAGACTATCGAAACGCAACAAGTTGAACTTGGTTCGCTTTAAGATCTCACTTTCCGGGCCTGCTTCAGTTTTATACAGACGGTTTCAGAATTTGAAGTAGAGTGGATGGAGGTGCCTTCTCCTAAAAGCTCAATTTGAGAATTTTTTTCCGTCTTCCAGATTACTGTAGCATATTCCAGGTTGAACAAAAAAGGACTATAGGCCTTGTCCTGGTTTGTTTTAATTTGTTGTTATCAATCATCAAAGTGGATATGTATGTAATGCTTTTGTAATGCACTTACAAAAATTCAAGTATTTGTGTTATTCTTAAAAAAACTAAACTAATATTTGAGTTTTGTTCCATGAGCTTTAGGTTATAGTTTCTAGAAAGTATTGCTTTATCTTTCATTTTCTAACATTTACTGATTTATTTTGCGCAGAAGTTAGGGGAGATTGTTGAGTACGTAACGCACGATGTACTTCAGTCAGTAGTTCAAATAAACCCTCAGCTCGTCTCCGTACTTTCAACTGGTGAGTAATTGGCTTTCGAAAACTTAGATCGCCGTAGTACTCCAGAGCTGCACTCATCTCAAAGATCTTTCTCACTTTAAGAACGCGTACGATGTTAGTTGTTACGTGACCTTTCGACATCAACTTTAACTCCTTATCTTTGATCTGATGAATTTGTCGATGTGTGTTTGCGCTGGACCTCCCGAAGCTAATACGTCATGCTGCAATCTGAACTCTATGAGAGCATGGTACACTTGTTATTGTAGACACGTTGTCGATTTGTACTGCAAATATATAGACCAGCGCAAACAGTGACCCCTTCAATTTGCTTCGCAGATCATTAATGTGAGGCTCCCAAAGTAAATGGCGATCAATAGTGGTGCCTAGTTACTTGTATTTATCAACTTCAACTCTCAATATCTTCACAACTGGATGCACTGGGGCGCATCTGTAGCTCTTCAGCAAAACTTGTGACGCTGGATAATTTAGTTTTTAAGGCATTGATAACTAGCCCATTGTCGTGGCACCATTTTCTAACTTCGTCGACCTCGGTTTGTATTAACTTGCTGGTTCTTCTACGGATTGATTACACAAAAAAAATTCCTTGTCATCTACGTAGGCGAATTGGAATTTTTTTTTTTAAAATCATTTCAACATTTCATTAGTATTCAAAATAAAAAGTAGAGGGCCCAGCTTACTACCTTGTGAAACTCCATACTATAAGCCTTGCTGTAGCAATCTTTAATTCTCACCCGGAAGGTCCTTTCTGACAAATAGTCAGCTATCCAGTGTGCCAGCTTTCCCCTAATTCCAAATCTTTGGACTGCATCGATAAGTTAGTTGTGGTCGAGGGTATCAAATGCTTTGCTGAAGTCCAATAACAGAACTGCGGTTTGCTGAGGCTGGTGTTGATTAGATTCGCAAAATCGACAAGAAGCTGGTTAGTACTTTTGCCCTTTTGGAATCCATATTGATATTTTCCGATGAGATCATGTTTTTGGATGATATACGATTTGAAACAATTTGTTCCATGATTTTCTCATTGGCGAGCAAGATTGCAATCAGGCTGATTGCTTTTTGCTACCTCCCTTGTATATCGGTCGAACAACTGCCTCTTCAAGTTTGTCTGAAGTATCAAAACTTAGATTAATAAAGTTTGTTATTGTAGGAGCAAAAATATTTGCATTTTATCTTAGGTCTATAGCTCTGATACCATCTACTCCTGGCGCCCTTTGATTTAGACGATACAAAAGATTTTCTACCTCCGCGCATTCGATATCTCCCATTGAATCTCGTAGAACAACGTTCCGATGACTTGATGCGGCTTTTTCACACCTTTGGATGATAGATGCTGCCTGTCTCGAAAAATAGATCACCGAATTTATCCACTAGCTCTGCGGTGCTAATATAAGATGAAAAGTTTTTCATAATAGAGTCATCCGAATTAGGTTTTCTTCGTCCTAGCACTTCTTTTACTCGAATTAATGCTCACGTTTTCTTCGGATCGCATATTGTTTGTTCAAATTGTTCCTTGTAATACTGATTCCTTTTCTGAGCAATTTTTTTGTTGGCTTGATTCCGTAACTTCTTATACTCTCTCTCATAAGTTAGCTTACTCTGTTATTTTTCTCTACAGCTCTCTAGGATGTCCCTGCTAATCCACGGGACATTTTTCCGACTTTTATTCTTATGCAATGTAATTTTGAGTTTGAGTATATACATACGTATATATATCAGTCATTTGTTCCATTAGATAGTTTAAGAGAGATACAGGGTCCATTTTGTCTGCAGCTTGTGTCCAATCAGTGGATCGAATTAGCTGGTTAACTTTGCTCTTCACTACGGAAGAGTGCAAAGGAGTATCACTTTCTTCAGGAGATTCATCGTAGAATTAGCGTGGTATAATGATCGGAAATGTCATTTTCATTTCTTCAAAATGTGATCAATCAATGTACAGGTTCCTCTTTATAGGTCAACTCTAGTAGCTCTTTTAATGATATTGCAAAACCCTTTCGAAGCTAACATTTCGTGAAAGTTGAGGACAATGTTGTTTGTGTTATTTTTGACGTTAATATTCATGTCACCCAAAACATATCGTTATGTGTTCTTTTCATGTTTGCAATTTGTGGAAATTCCTCCATAAATTCAATAAGACTGTGTTTCGGCGGTCTATAGATTTCACTAATTACTTTTTCTTTTAAATTTGCCAGAATTTTCACGGTTAAATTTACATATGCTGCTGTTGCGATATTTACTCGTTTGTAGTTTATATGGTTTTTAATAAACAACGCTATGCCTCCACCTTTTTTGTGCACCCTATGTTCGAATTCAGCAAAGAAACCGTTGAAATAGTACAAATTATTTTCCTCTATCTAATGTTGATTTCAACCAGGACAATTATGAGTACATCAATACAACTTAAAATTGGACATAGACGAGCACAAAAGACATCCCAATTTTTTCTTAATGATCTAATATTCAGAGATAGGCAACGGAAATTCATTATTTTTAATCCATTTTTCTAATTCCATAAAATTTAAATAAAATTTCTTCAATACATACATATGTATGTATATAATTTATAACTCATTTTATCCGTGTTTTCATACAAATGCCAACCTTCTTCTTTCGCCTTCTTCTTTGCTTGCCTAAGCAACTGTTTGTTTAGATTTGTCTGTATGTTATTAATGAAGATGCAGCTGTTGTTGTATGTTGTGCATGGCATAAAGCTAGATAAAAAACGCTGTAATGGGTTGGTGTTCTTAAAGCGATAACAGATCAGCTCCGTCATCGGCGGAACTCTGTCTGATAAATTTACACGGTAAAATGTTAGGCCCGTTTTCGGAGGAGTAGGAGCACCTTTTTAGGTCTGTCCAAAGAAGATTTCTCCATCTGGAGGCTCTTCTCTTGGACGTCTTCGGCTATCCGGTGAATAATATTGTCCGAAGCATACTCCGTTTCATAAAAAGCTACGGCAATTAGCCCTTTATGTAGTTAGTATAGTGTTAAATACCGTAGTAACAAAATGCAATTCCTTTGGCCTAAGTGTATCTGTGCATAGGTACAGACAGCCACTCTAACTTAACCTAACATAGTAGATGCCACACCTGTATGCTTCGATGCATATGATGAATTCGAACGTCACTGCATCGTTGTTCTGGAACTAAATAAGTATTAGTCGCAGTGCATGTTACAAAAAAAGCCACAAAAAAACATACAAATGGCCTTTCGCCGCCCGCTTCCCCAAACACTGAGTTACTTTATCCATCATCTACATCTGTTTCGTTTATATAGTATGCGAAAGTTTACCGAATAACCCAACAATTAAAAAACAATAACCACCCAAAAGCTCAAGTTCCTGTAGCCGATCCAATAACCAACATCAACTATATTGATCAAAGCTTTATAAGCGTAATTGGTCGAGATCTTTTATGAGCGGTTTGTGTCAAAATTGCCTTCTCACATTTCCCAGTAAAGAGTCAAGTAAAAAGGAAGGCTATAGTTACCACCTTACTTAATATCACAACCGCATCAGAGTAAATGCAACAACCAAATACAACTCTTAACAGTGGTACAATGAGCAACAATCCGAACCCAAAAAGATCATTGGAATCTACTGCACCAGAATCTGAAAAATCATCATTTTATAAAAATCCTGTTCTATTGCAGAAAAAACTTGTGAACTTCAAATGGACATTCTGATATATACAGTGCCGTTCGAAAAATGTTGGTCAAACTTTTTTTTTCGAATTTTGTCAAATTTGTTGCAATAACTACATATTTTTTAATGAGGATTTGTTTTCTTATGCGGTTTCAATCGTTTCATGATACATTTAGAGTGTTAAAATTTTTCACACGCGGTCACGGGAGCAAAAAGTTGTTAGACCGAAAAATGGGTTTTTTAGGTACCTGCATCATTTTTAGGGATTAAAGAAAAATGCTTTATTGGTGCAGTGTTTTTGTTTTTTTATTGCTTCTCAGAAACATTCTCTATCTAATTAGTTCTTTGTTGGACCTCCTCTTGCTTTTATTACAGCTGCACATCGGCGAGACATTGACTCAGATAGGTTTTTCCATGTGGAAGCAGGTATGGTATTCCAGGTCCGGATAAGTAAATTTTTCAGGTTTTCAATTGACTCTGGACTCTTCTTCCCAACCTTATGCTTCATTGTTGACCAGATATTCTCAATTGGATTGAGATCTGGACTGTAGGGAGGATAACTTAATACATCGACATTATTTTCTTCGAATAACTTTTTAACCTAAGAAATAAGAAAAAAAATGTAAATATTATTTTTAGTCATAAAAGTTCTAGCTTATTTAAAAGCTTGATATTAGTCTTTCATATTACAAAAAAAAAAAAGTTCATACTTACAATTTTGGCTGTATGGCAAGGAGCATTGTCCTGTTGAAAAATGAATGAAAATTAACAGCACGATAATGACATTGAAGTGTAAACACTGATCGTGTAATAGCTGACTTACTGATTGAAGTCACGGACAGCCTTCAGTTGCCATATTTACTTTCAGAGCTAAGTGTTCTAATTGCCAAAGCTGAACTGATAGACGGTTAAGTGGTACTTCTTCAGACAGAGATAGATACATTTTCCATTTTATATCTATATATAGATATACCTGTAGAAGAAATCGAGAAGAAGTTCATTTATATTGCCTAACTGAAGTTCAAGACTGATGAACTGTTTTTTTTTTCCCTGAAAATCGACGAATCCCTACTTATATTATTTTAAAATATGAGCGGTAGGGTAAAATACGATCAAGTCTAAGCGGATTGTAACTTTTCTGTATGTTTTTCTGTAGAATTCATTCAATTTATGTCCGAATACCTGGCAAACGATGAACTTCTTGAATTCCCAACAATAGATTTTTTCGTTTGTCCATCCCCACAAAGTTGCTTACTCCTCAAAAAATGTTCACAATGAAAACTTCCTGAGTAAAAAGTAAAGTCCCAACTTTACATATTGCAATTGAAGGCTTATACAATTTACTAATGTGTATCTAACATCACCAGCATTCGGTCGAGTAAGTATTGTCCAACACGCAGAAACCTCGAAAAACTTCCGTGTTTCCTTTCAGCACAAAGTTTCCTTGTTGTTCTCATATAGAAAAATTTCTCATAAAATAAAATCAACCCTTGGGAATGGCCAAGTCAAACTAAAGAAATCCCGACGAAAGTTTTAAGACCACTTCCGACCTTTTATAAGCAGTAAACGTCCCTCTAATGGTTCCCCCGGACACAATAAACTTAAAATGAACCCAAGAATCGTTCTCAAGATACGATACCCTGTACCATACCTTATTGTGCTGTGCAGTCAACTGGCGTAAATCCTGGAATCCTTCCCTTTTTCCAGCAGCAATTTTCCCGGCCCCAAAACCCCAAGCAACGCAACTCTTTCTCCCAGAATGCAAATACCCTCAAGAAAAAGAAAGTGTGTTCATTGTGACAACCCACACCCCCGCTCAGAGGTCGTCATTTGACGGGTTTTACTGCCCTTGGCCGGACCAGTACCAAATGTATTATAACCGGTCATAAACTTAAATACTTGTCGGCAAGGGGCAAATAAATTAGAAAAAAATTCCCTGACGCTGCTGGGCCTTTGTACACCGGACAAGGTCGTGGGATCAGCTCTTTAACGATGGAGGAGGCAGTTGATGTACGCTTCCATCAATAATCTATATTGTTCGGGAATGGCTACGAGCAAGCAACGCAGTGTACTCCAAGTCAGAATAGCAGAGCCGCATGGTAACTTACTGGTAAGTCGTTGGTCAGGTTTTTATGCGGGAATCATTTTCCATTTTATGGCAGGTTATGATCGGAATTCGATTAATTTTTTTTCAAAAGCAAATAATATTTGCATCTCGGATACGCAACATTTATACCATAAATTATCGCACACGTATGGGGGTGGCTTTAATGTTTTGAAGGAGGTACCTTCTTATGTCAAAATTGTTTAGTCAGCTTCGTCTTCTTGAATCCTTTTCGGCTGTTTAAGCAATTTGAAAATTTACAGTATTTTTATGAATCATCCTTGCTTTTAGGCAAGGGAGGTCTTGTTTTATGATTCTTCGACTTTACGACACATAGCGGTGAGAGTCTGCGGTAATAAGGTTTGATTAACGCAAAGTGATTCAATATTAATGCGGCTGTCAAAATCAAAAATGATTAACATCGAATGCAGAATGTCATTGTCATAAAATTTTAACGAGAACGATTTTATTTTGTTGTCTAAAAGATGAAGGATAAGAGGATGAGGAAATTGAGCAGATACTATAATTTGGTTTGACTTAAAGTCAAGGAAACAATACTATTATAAGAAGAAGTTAAAGTTAACGTTGTGAAGGTATCTATCTATTCTTCTGTTTTGCGGTCACTGAGAACGTACTCTAGTTTTTGTTCTAATACTTGTCTTTGGGTTTCCTGAGAAAAGAAACCTTGGGTGGTGTAGCCTTTTTTGGGTAAAACTTATACTGTAAGTTAAAATATTTAGAGAATTGTAAAAATATTGTAAATGTAAGGCTGAGTACATACTGGAACAGAAAGCAAACCAACGATGACAGCAAGACCCAGAGGTGGCAATGAGCAGCGAGATATGTAGTTGACGTCAGAGTAGTGAGAACTTTCACAGTAGAGCATAGATATAACCATTCTAAAAAATATGAATGGGACATGCTCTTATTACAGAATGATATTTCAATTACAAATAATTGCGTAAATAGTTGGATGAATTCAATAAAGTTTACCAATGCCACTTTTGACTTAAAGCAATACAGTCTGAAGAGCGCATAACGTACTCTTTCACTTCATCACAGTTTAGAGTGTTATCTGCAATGACACCCCTCGCAAATTAGGCAAAACGAAAGAAAAAAATTAATAAAAGGTTTATATTTGTGGTATATACTAGTATTCTCGATAAATGTGGGAATAAATATTCGAAGTTCCCACCTGTCAGCTGGGTGTTTCGTCCTTCACAATCCATCATTCACAAACGGTTCATAAAAAATAAGATAATTTTCGTTTCTCACGAAAATTACCCATAAAATTTACCACAAAAAATGTCTTCAATATTACCATCTATTTCCTATTAGTTTCGTGTAATCCAAGAGCGAAGCAAGGGTTGGTTTTAAGCACTCCAAAACAAATGCGCATTCCCTAGCCTGTGTAGGTCTTTTGCTTTTGAACGCTTTCACCTACGATGAAAGCATAAAAAACAGAATTATTTAAAATTTAATTTTCTATTGTAGTTCTACAAAATTCACCATTAATTTCTGAACTACTTTTGTGAAATAGAATTGAAGCGGGGGAAGTGCGCAGCGAAAAATGTTAATTTTCCAAATGTCTGTTTCATAAAAATTACTCGTAAGAGTATAAGTTCAATTCAAATAATATTAGCTCATAATATTATTTTGCGTTCCATAAATATATTAGCTAATAATGGTGCGAAGGCTATTTGAGGACAAATATGAAAAAAATAAACCGAAATGCTCATAATGTACTATGTGGGCAAGCAAAAAAAGTTTATTTTAATACTATTTGGCACATAAATACATATAAGTCTGCAATACCTATTCAATAAAATAGCCTTCAGCATCGATAGAAAACTTAAGTCGTAACCGAGAACGTGAGTATACCGGAATTAAATGGTTGTTGATGTTGGTTATCACTTGAAAACTGTTATCCTTTAGAGCTTCGATGGTATCGGGGGTATATTTGTCAATTTTATATTCAACTAAGCTCCACATAACTTTAAAAATCTGACGGATTAATGTCTGGTGAATTAAGTGGCAATAAGATTGGTATTATGTGATCATGGAAATTGATCACCGTCCATTCCAGAGTATAACATGACCTCCACTGCTCACTACTCCAAGGGCCATCACACTCACAGGAAACTTGGTGTGCATTACACGGGGGACATCTGAAGGCTCTAAACATGGTCATCTGTTGTCCCTTCTATTGGCCTTCTGGTTGAAATTTTTAAATTTATAAATTGGCCACTTCTCATGGCATAAGATTTATATCGGAGGTTTTCATCAACCACATCGCGAATTAGTCGCTCAGACACTTGAAGGTCACCTCATCGACGTTCCAGGGTCCTGGAGAATACCATGTTCGACTTGTTGAACAAGTTCCAAGCTTTTTTTGCTGTCCAAACGTGATGAATGTTTTTTTACGTTTCGAATCAGGCGAAATATCGCCGCCACAAGCCTCCAACTCGACACGAACCTTGTGAACGAACGATCGGGGGATTTTTACATATGGCAACAATCACGGTGTGTCTGTTCATTTCTTGTGTTAGGCATATTTCTGACATTGTACCCGGATAGCAAAGCGATCAATTCTGCGACCGAACGAAGACATTTCTTCAAATAGCCTCTGCACCCTATATACATATTTAGTATAGAGCAACAAATATTAGATAATTTAAGAAGCTAAAAAAAAAAAATTACTGAAAATGGTTGGTTGATATAGAAATTTGCCCAATTATCTGGGATTCTTGATTTTTTCTACTTTTTCAATGCTCTATTTTTGACGTTGTCTAAATTATTTAATTTCCTATTAAACCATGGGAACTTAAAAGAAGATCCTTCTCGAATATCAATTCTTTAAGAGTGGTATACAATTCATACCTTATTCGGAAGTCTATGTTTACAAACTAATTTAACTATAACAAAATATAACCGAAGTTCACGAATTTTGATGAGATACACGTATTCACAATAAGACTTAACTATCACCGAAAATTGCTTTGAAAAATCAATATATCCTTTTTTTTTTTAAGAAAACGCGGTATAAAAATGCAATTCAAGCAATAACTTACTAAATAAGTGACAGCCATCTGTTGGAATCTTTTTAAAATTGCTATGAGAAAAAAATCCATTTAATGTTTTTAAAACTATTTTGCTTTATTGCGGAGAGAATACACTTTCATTTAAATAGCTGCCGCAGCTGGCTTTGCAGTAGACTATCCTCTCAACCCAATTTTGCGGTATATTTTCGATGGTTCGAAGCTCTATTTCACGAATAGTTCTATCGATATTGTGCTTAAGTGCCTGAATCCTTTTTAGGTTCTCAGCATAACATCGATCTTTAACGGCACCCCACAAACAAAAGTTCAACGTTATTGCGTTAGACGTTTGACTGATTGCATGGCACGTAGCGCTGTCTTGCTGGAACAAGAGATCGTCCAAGTTCATTTCCTCAGTTTATGGTCAAACAAAATAGGTTATCATGCCTATGTAGCACTCTCCGTTGACCGTAAAGCTGTTGACATCTTCATCTTCGAAGAGAAATGAGCCATTTCACAAACCACACCAAACAGTCACATGGTGAGAATGCATTCGAACGCGAGAATAATTTGTGTTGTCAACTAGCATTCCAATTTCACGAAGTGAAATTGGGTACAGCAGGCACGGTCGGTGCATAATTTCGACCGAAACTTCAGTCAGTGTGAAAATAAAATGTAATTTAAAAAGAAACCACCATAAATACCAATATAATTGTTATAAAGTTGTTTTACGGGGTGATCCAACTTCAGGTAAGAAAAATTGGTATAAAGTCTTATACATCTGGGCTACGGCGGTGTTGGTCTAACCATGCCAAAAATAATATGTGTCCGTTCTGCAGACATGCAATAACAAAATCCGCGTGCAAATATTTGTTCATATTTTCATTACTTATAAAGGATGTTTTTTTTTCTTTTTTTAGTGATAGAACTTTCAGTAGGGATAACTGTTAAACCAAGTATAGTTTGGCAAATCATCACGGAAAGACTCACCCATCAACAACGCTTACGTGTCGTGGCAATTTATTTCCAAAATTCGTGTTCTGTTCGCCAAATTTATAGAGCGCTTCATCCATTTTTTGAAAAATCATGTTGAGTGACGAGGCTCATTTCTGGCTTGACATGTTCTTAAAACTCCATTACATCCAGAAAAATGCACAGTTTGGTGCAGTTTACACGTGGTGGCATCATCAGTACTTTTCAAAAATGCTCAAGGAAAGTTTCTTTCAAAATATGGATGACATTGATACGAACGAAATGTGGTTTCAACATGATGGGAGTATGTGTCACACAGCAACTCAAGCCATGGATATATTGAAATCATAATTTGGCGAGAAATTGATTTCGCTTGGACCTGTCAACTGGTATCCGAGATCATGTGAATCGACACCTCTCGACTATTTTCTTTAGGCCCACCTTAAGGCACTGGTTTATTCGGATAAACCAGCAATTGTTGACCACTTGGAAGCTAATATTGTGATTGCTATTCACGATGTATAGGCCGATTTACACGAAAAAGTGGTCAAAAATTGGACTGACCTTTGCAAAACGTAGTCGAGGTGGTCATATGCCCGAAATTGCTTGTTTAGTTTAGTTTATTGATTTCATTTTCATTTTATAATAACAATTATTCTTAATTCTAAGTAATTAATATTGAACATAAGTATTTAAGCAATTATATTTAAGAATAACTAAAGCTGGGTATATGTATAATATAATCACGTAAGGAGTGAAAATAATACAAGAACGCTTTGTGGTCGGAAAAGGGGGCTAACAAAATAGCAAGAGAAAAAAGTGCGTATAAAATATTTGATATGAATAGCCATGTGTACATATATGAATGTGTTCGCAAAATTTGTAAGTGAAAGATTGCGATGATGGATAGCATTTGAAATTAGTGTTTCATCGGCATAAAGGAACAAAAACGTATGAGAAAATATCGGGTTCAGTGCCAGCTATGTCAGTACTGGGAGAAGTGATTCTACCTCTGATCTGGATGTAGTATATTTTATTTACTGCAATGTATAACACTCGTGTTAGGATCATAATTCCAATTTAATTTGTTACCATTAACGACTCTCAAATACTTAAATTCTTCAACGAATTCAAGTTCAAAACAGCTTCCTGGATATAGGCAGGCATTGCCACAAGAGACACGTTACCACTATATGTCTTTAATTTTGTGGGTGTTAGTTAAGGTGAAACACGATCCTTTGGATTTTTTACTTAAGACCTCTTAAGAACCTCATTCGCTGTTCTATGTCATATGACTCAGCGCCGCATGACATCAGCACAATGTCATCAGCATAAGCGCAAGGTCATCAGAATTAGCGACTAATTTTCCATTGAGATATACATAGGTTGCATAAAGCTTGAATACTATTCCACATACAGATTCCATAACAGATAACGCACGGCAGAAGCAACAACATTGCGAGAAAAGCGGTTAATTCTACGGCTTCCCTCAAATTCTACTCTACCAGCGACTAAAATAGGGGCCAACAGCGGAGTATCAGCCAGCATAGCAATGGTCCGAAGGATAATACGAAAAAGTGGTACTATACAGAGAAGAAAACTTAAAAAGAAACCTGTTTTGAGGCAAGTACACAAGGAGCATTGAATGAATTTTGCAGGAAAACATGTCGCTTGGAGCAGTGAATGGAAATGCGTTGTCTTTTCGGATGAAAAAAAGTTTAACCTTGATGGCCCCGATGGTTACAACTTTTATTTCCATGATCTAAGAAAGGAGGAGCTTATTTTGGCAAGAGCTATTACCTACTATGGCACAATCGAGTTGGAGTTTTTGTCCACAACAATGAACGGAAACAACTACAAATGTTTGCTGGAATGGTCATTTCCAAAAGTGAAAAACATTTTCGGACCCCTGCCTTTTTGATATTCCAACAAGACAATGCTCCCCCATTCACACTTACAGGGTTGTTAGAAGTTGGATTCAATCAGAAGACGTGGAACTTTTGCCATGGCCGCCCTATTCACCGGACTTAAACATAATCGAAAATATTTGGGCATGGTTATCTCGTAAAGTGTATGAAGGCGGCAGACAATTTGAAGACAAGGACACTTTAATCGAAGCTATTCGTGATGCCTGGGGGCAAATTTCTCTTGATTATTTAAAAAAAAAAACTGTATGATTCTATTCCTAACCATATTATAGAGGTCATATCGAAAAATGGCGGGCATACTCATTATTAATGTAGAAAAACGTAATAAATAAATGTTTTAAAACCATAAAATGTAAACATTTTATTCATTTTTTCCTTTCTTTCGAAGATTTTGCATGTGGCCTCATCCTAGTGGCGCATCTTTTTATACGCTTTTCAAGTAGTTCATTGTTTGATCTTGGGAAATTCCAACGGTAGTTTCTTATTTACACTTTAATTTGATGACTTCCTGTTGGGAAAATATGTACTTGTTCACAGGTAGTAAAAGTTTCCGGGTACAACATATCCAACAGGTATAAAGAGTGAAAATCGATTGGAAAATGTATGGACTCATCCTAGTGATCGCTATTGTATATCCAGAAATTTACCATACTAATTTTCTGCTCCTTTTCTATTTAAAGTTCTCATACTAAAAAAAAAAACGTTTAAATATGTAGATAGATAGATAAATATAAAGTGGAGATACGAATCATTTCCAGATCTTGAAGCAGTACATATACATACTTCTATAGTAGCCCTTCTGATATGGGCATGGGTGAGGTAGTGAAATCTAGTATAACGGTACTTTACTTGTTATTTCTCGAATATGACTCAAACGATTTTGTTGAAAATTGAAATCTAAGCTATTTGACATATGTAAGGATATGGCTTACCAAGTTTTGGAAAATTGTAAAAAAAGTACATTTCAACAATTTCGCCCAAAATTTAATATCTAAATGATTTGCAAATAAACGTAGGCACAAGTACGTGCGACCCAGAAGTGCACTGAGTAATCCGCTTTTGGAAATATGCGGAAAGTTACGAGTGAAATAACAGTCCACAAACTTAAGCCGTAAGTTTTACGCCGCAGTATGTACGTTATCGGCAAACCAAAATTTACAAGCACAACATCGAATACAAGCATGACCTGTAGCCTTAAATCATTCCACATAAATGCTATGGACTGCTGCAGGTAGGGAGTTTCGCTTAAGCCTGCTGTCGAAAGTTCCATCCCCATTTGACCGTTCTTCATTCACCAATAATAATTTCGTTTCATTCCACTTTACGAGGAAATTATGTTGCATTTTCTGCTACGCTTAGCATACATTACTCGTATCTCATGCCGGAATAAATTTCCATTTAATAACAATTTAAATTTCCCCAAAACTGCACGGAGCCGACATATCAGAAACACTTACCGCCGAGAAAAGTTATGAGTTCCTCCATTAGCATACATTATCGTGTTTTATCGATTGCTTCCTGTATACACACTGTTTTGCCACCACAAAAAAAAAAAAAAACATGCACAGTGCACATATACCCGGCCGGGGGGCTTTCTGCCGAATCTTTCTGCAGACGAACCAGCAAAAAAGAAACAAAAAAAAAGAAAAAAATACACGGATCAAACAAGTGTTCAGTTATAAGTTTCTTCATTTGTTATCAAACTACCCTTTGCTCCCTCTCAGTGTGTCTATGAAGAAATGTAGAAAAGGCATTTTTCGTCCTTCGACCCCAAGGAATAATTTCCAAATATTCCAATCATTTCGGATGGAAAAAGGAAAACAACAAAAAGAAATCCTCTCAATTCTTATTTTCTAGGATAAAATATTCAAAGCAGTCCGTTGAATTAGAAATCCCAAAGAGCCAAAATAAAGGCTGCGAAGGCAGATGAACCAAACAAATTCTCAATGAAAAATTCCAACCCCAGGCGTGATAGTGGGCTGGTTGGGCTCCTAGTACTATGTAGTATGAGAAAAAAAAGGAAGAACTGCTCTCGAATAAATAAACAAACTCGAGGGTCGGGGAATAAATTGCGAAACCAATAACCCGAACAGGGATATGGGTAGGTATTGGCTTCTTTTTCGCTGGTCCGATTTCTCAGATCCCCCACCCATCTGAATTCAAATACATACCCCATTGATGTCACTCTTTTGTTCAGCATACTGTATGGCGGCGCGGCGGTATGTGTTGTTATTTGGTTCCGCCTGAAAAGTTTGTAAATATGTGAAAGGATATAAAAGGGGGGTTGAGAAACTTGTTGGGTGTGGTAATGCACACGTAATTTCGATGATAAGAGACGAACTCTAGAGGAGTCGCCGCCACCGCGCCACTATCGGAAAACATCACCAAAAACAAATTTCAAAGTTTCAAATATTTGAGAAAAAATATTTATTTTTTTTGCTGGGCCTATGTTGTGGAAACAAATCAAGGGTTGAATTACGAAATAACTCCCCTAAGGGTGGGTTTCATGTCTCAGGAAATTTTTGCGAATATTGTTAGATCGGATTTTTTTTTTTGGTCTTTTGTTTGGGGAAATCACATCAACGGTCGTCTTTGTTGTCTCTGGGATAACACGCCTTCACGCACGCACCCTTCCACTGAGAGGGAGTGGATGAGTGAGGCGATGTCAGCCTGATAAGGGGGAAGTTTTGGGAATTGATGCTTGAGTTGCGGTATTGTCAGCTTAGAGATGACAGGGTTTCTTTTTTTTTTTTTTTGACAATATTGACGTTGCAAGAGACGAAAATTGATTCTTTTTTCCTACATCCCAGCTACTGCTGATGTAGTAGCTATGCTTTGGTTGAAGGGGATGAATTCACAGTTGTTAAATATGTGTGTTTTCGGAGGGGAGACACTTATCAAGATAACATATGTTTTGAATAATTGGCATGGATTTTTATTTATTGCAAACACTTTAAATTGAATTTGAACGGATATGTGCCCACTGAGATATCTGAGGGAGGATTTCATTAGGGAGTGCAAATAAAAAAGAAACGATCTGAGGGGATGTCTGTAGAGTTTCAATAGAATTTCTGGTTTCAATTACTCAATTCAATTTGTTGACATTGGTAAACAATCAGATTAGATGCAGAAACCGCTAGAAGATATATTTTCAAATACATATTAAGCTTCGAATACACCATCGTTCTGCTAGACAGAAAAAAAAAACCACAATGCGGGGTCAAGAATTGCCCTGAGGTAAGGTATGCCTGTCATACGAGGCGACTAAACGCCACTCAGAGCAAGTGACCTTAATGATGATATGAGCAATCAACAATTCCTAGCAGGACCTCCTTAGACAATGCTGACCCTCAGCAAGAACGGAAGAGGGGTAATAGTAGACATCAACTTTACGAGCACGTGTTTAGCAAGAAATAGTTTGTGGAGAGTAAGCACCATTTATACGCACAGCTACCACCAGGAGATCAAGTTCCAGCTACGTCCCAGTCCCATTGAAAATAGAGGAGAACAATCATAGAAAAGAGAATGGAAACCACACACTCTGGATGTTGAAGTACTCCAGCTGATGATAGAAGATATATTCCTTTGCGGATCCGACAAGGCGAATCAGCTCATAAGACGATTGGCAAGAGCCTGTGATGCTTCCATGCAGAAGAAAACAGCAAACGTGCAACGGGCACCTAGTATATTGGTGGAACGATTCAGTCCAGACAGCGCTCCAGGGAACAGTACAAGCGCTCCAGGGAAAACTCACAGATCGCCAGTATGGTTTTCCTAGGGCACGTTCTAAGGAAGACGGTGGCAGGGCGGGAGTAAACAGTACTGTACAATCATAACGCTGGATGTCAAGAACGCCTTTAACACCGCAAACTGGAAAAACGCCCTGCGAGCACTTACCGCTGAGAGAGTACCAGACAACCTGTAGAAGATAATGATGGACTATTTTAGAAATAGGATACTGGACTACGACACCGACGATGGAACGAGGCAGTATAAGGTCACAGGCGGAGTTCACCAAGGCTCCGTAGGTCCGCTGCTGTCGAACCTAATGTATGATGACGTCCTCAGACTTAGAATCCCGAAGTATTAAAAAATAATTGGCTTCGTCGACGAAATAGCAACCGTTGTATCCTTGAGAAGTTGGAGCATGACTGCAATGAAGCTATCGGGATGGTCCATGACTGACTAGTACGCGTGGGCCTACAACTTGCAAATGCAAAGACAAAAGTAGTGCTCACCAGGAGCAGACGAATCATTTAGACTATAAGAGTAACCGTGAGTGATCACGTTGCAGAGTTGAAATACCTTGGCAGATGCAAAGCTAACCTTTAAACAATATCTGCAGCATGTAGCAGCAAATGTAATGACTGCCCTAGCAAATATCATGACAAATATCAATGGACCAAAACACAAGAAGAGATTGCTCTTATCTCCCAAATATGGGCTGGTGCCATGAAGACGGATGCAGCTTACAGAATCAATGCGTTGAGAGAATGCAGCGCCTTCTGAACAACCTCCTACGAAGCGGCATATGTAGTGACTGGTATTGTACCAATAGATCTTCTTGCTAAAGGAGCCCAACAGAAATACCGTGCCAGCAGGATAAAGGCATCAACAGCGATGAGTCGTAGTGATACGGTGGTAAAGGGAGGTGGACGCAGAGATTGATCCCCAATATATACGCTTGGATCAATAGGAAGCATGGTGAGCGGAATTCCTACCTGACCCATATGCTTACTGGCCATGGATGCTTCAGAGACTACAACGTAATGAAAACAGAACCTCCCTGGATAGTAAGGTCATAGTTGAAATGCGAAACTGAAGTTAAAATACAGGTGAGTCTGAGGGTCGGCTGTTACACATGCAGGTGGTAAACACCCCCTGATTGCCCGGTGAGTTACCTTCATATTTTCTTGTAGCAGTAATGGGGGGTCGTTACTTTTCCCACGAGCTATAAATCAAATTCGCAGGATTTTTGTTTATTATACAAGCTGCATTTAAATAGAGACACCTAGATATCTCGAAATCGTTGGAAACATTAGAAAAATACTTAAGAAAAGTCGTAAGAAACTAAGAAAGAAGTTGTTTGGTAAATTTAAATATCGTTGGTTGTTGGCATATGAATGCAGCCTGAAAAGCTCAATGGTGAAAAAGCATACACAGGACACGGGCATTTTGAGGAAAGGGAAAGAGACAGAGAAAAGGACAGATTGGTGTAGTTGGTTTGAAACTCAGCTGGTATTAAGTTTCAGTGAACTCCAAGGGTGGCTGTCCAGATAACTGGGGAGCTTGTTTATTTTTGCTTTTGTCGTTGCTCATGATTCACAGTATTTTTTCCGTCCTCCTGGTGTCATCATCACGATTAAGTTACATTTTAGGTATATAAAAGACAATTGGAAGAGAACCTGGAAGTACAACAGAATGTGAACCTCAACACAGTAACAGAAAGCTAGGCAAAGAACCATAGTTTGATGTTGCGTACAGAAAAGCGAGGTAGTTACAGTTCTCTTGGCTTAGATTATTTCGCGATTTAAATGACGGTGGTCTCCTCTCAAAAACGAGTATATAAAAGTCAATAGTGAGCATAAGGCATTATGCAGGCAAAACAATAGGAATCACTATAAACTGGAGGCACGAAGGCTGGTGTACTGTAATGCTGCATCAAAATTCTGGAAAGAAGAAAATTGAATGGTGGAGAGCTAAGTCCGAACATCCTTCTTCTAGCACATTTCAATAACCTACTGAGACCATCTGTGGGTAGGTGTAACTTCAATATGCTGCACCAGGTATTCGGAATAATATTTTAGATAGTCTTATCACTCTTCATTTAGTTAAAGGAGCCCTGAGGTGTTTGAAAGAGGGGATAGTTGCATGATCAGATGGGATTCCTCTTGAACTCTATAAGTATGGCACAGACGAAATCAATGTCAAACTCACGACCTTATTGAACAGCATTTTTTATTATGGCGTTTTCCCACAACGATTTAAAAGAGCGCTGCTATTTCCCATTCACAAAAAAAGATGCTACATCAGACTTAGCGAATTATTGAGGCATTTTCTTCCTAAACGCATTGTATCAAATCTTTATATCCATTCATAAAGCCGATTGACATCATGGATATATGCCAATAGTCTACTAAAGACATTTCAAGCGGGATTTAGGCTAGGATATTCCACTGTTGACCACGTCTTTGTTCATTCATTTCGCAGAACAAAAAAAAAAAAAATTGAAATGACAAAAAGTTCTACGTATTCTTTGTAGATTCGGTGGATCGAAAGGACTTTTTTTTTCTTTGCAGCATGTGCAATTTAGAGAGGATATCTTGCATTTTGTTGGTAAATGTCCAATCTTACGAGAAACAAAGAGCGATGTTCGATTATTCGAAACCTACGGACAGAAAATTAATTATATATACGTATGTTTAATACTCGTACCATTGTAATTCAGAAGAAGGTGTGATTTTTCAAGGTTAACCTCGTTTCTCGAAATATGTTTGGTATAGGAACCTAACTCTACTGGCTAAAGTAATTGCATTAAAATTAGAAAATTCACAAAATCGGACTTACATATCATAATTTGTGCCACGTGGTCTTCACTTATAAACAAAGTTGTAGGGCATGAAGGGATTCATTGTTCAGTGACCTTAAATATCTTTGGTTTTAATTACATAAAGTAAATCTAAGCTTCATAAACTATTTCTTCTGTTGGGCTTTCTAGATACTGTACAGCAATAGTATGCCTGTTCTAAATGATCATATATGGTCAATAGTCCTCACTCTCACTTAAAAAATTAAGTTTATTCCATCCCATGAGATGGTTTTTTGAACATGGAAATCGCCACGAAAGCGAACAAAATTCCATGATATACCAACACTGTGCTAAAGGCTCCGAAAATTAGTCATGAAAACGTTACCGGACGCTGTCACGCGAAAATAACACTTGCTCTTGACAAGAAGATAAATAGAGAAAGCTAGGAACTAATTAGACATCATGCGGACTTAAAATAAAATGCACGACTGGGTCGTATGTGCTTGCATCTGTGTGCTATTAATTTGCAAATCACTCAGATTTTGAATTTAGGTGAACGGTTAAATATAAAAAAGTCTTTTTTTTTTTTGCAATTTTCCAAAACTTGGTGTTAACGCCAATACATCAACTTGCAACTCAGCAAGATGATGTGATTTGGCAGCACACGATTTTCTCTTCGTTTCTTTTCTGTCTTTTTTGACATTATATTTTTCCCGCTTTTTTGCCCACTTTTTTCCGCTTATGTGTAATTTTAGTTTGGAAATGAAATATAGCCAGTTTAGTTTCATACTCGAACCAGCGCAGTTTTATTTCGCAACACTTGGCTTGCCATGTCCTTGCATATATCAAATATTGTTTAGATCTCGATTTTTAATGAAAATATTTTAAGTCGAGTCATATCCGAGAAATGAAAAATTTGTGCTCGCTGGGTGCTGGAAATGCTCACGCCGTTCGACAAGCAACGACGAGTACTGCAAGATTGTTGCAAAGATTTTTTGGGATTAGCCAGGGACTGTAGATGAGACTTTGATCAACTTTTTCCTTTTTTAAATTTGAAAAAGGAGTTACGAGGCTGGAGATTTGCAGATTAGAACGAGATCAAGGGGGTCGTTGAAAGTAATTTTTAAGGCAAAGAAAAATAATATTTTGTCGGTGGTATTTAGGCAATGTATGCCCGATGTGAGAAATGCATTTCACTTGAGGCAGATTACTCGTATGTTGAGAAAAAATTTTTTTTAATCGGATCTCTTCTTTCTCATAATGCCTTAGGCCGATAACTTATCAGCCGCCCCTCGTATATAAGAGCTTAAGTTAGATTGCATACGAACTAGATATTCGTTGTAAATAGAGAAGTTGGAATATGCGTGCAGGTAGTTGGTAAAGTCAGAGTCAGAACGAGATGTAAGATATGAATGTTCGCTAGGGTTTATTTCTTCTATTACGAAGCGAGCGTAACTCATTTTTCTGGGGTACATAAGGGACGGATTGTATAAAACTCCGGCGTAAAACATGGCGAGACCATTCTCAATATTTGGGTTGTTAAGGTTGAAATTAATGTTACATAAAAGGGTGTTAAGTTTCATGAAGTCGGCTTTGCGGAATTTAAAGCTGTACGAGCTCTTGTCGTTATTATAGGAAAAAGAAAGAGCGAGACACAATTATTGGCACCCGATGAAAATAAAGGGTCTTTCATTAAGCGCATCCTATCTTTAAATTTAAATAAATCAAAGTGTGTGTGAGATATCATCAATATTTTTCATTCCTTTGAAAGGCCATTATGTATGGAATATAACACTGTTCAAATGTCCGCTGCGGCTTCTCTGGGGGGCGCGCATCCCAAATATCCAATTTTCCATGGCGCATAAATCAGGCTGAATTTGACCGATGGCATGGGTTATGTTGGCTTTGAGGGCCGCTGTGGTTTGTGGCTTATTCGCATAGACCTGCGACTTTAGACAACCCCTCAAGAAAAAGTCTAACGGGGCCAAATCGCACGATCTCGGTGGCCAGTTCATATCACTTTCACGTGAGATGACCATGCCCTCGAATCGCTCGTGCAGAATTTCCAATGTGGCGTGAGCTGTGTGGCACGTAGCGCCGTCCTGTTGAAACCATATGTCCTTGGTGTCTTATATGATCGAATTCAGACCAAAAAAGTTGGTAATCATCGACTTATAGCGCTCGCCGTTGACGGTGATGGCCTGGCCAACGTCGTTCTCAAAGAAATATGGACCGATGACGCCGCCAGCCCAAAATCCACACCAAACAGTAACTTTTTCGGGATGCATTGGACGCTCTTGGATCTCATGTGGATTGGTATCGTCCCAAATTAGACAATTTTGTTTGTTGACGTACCCATTCATCCAGAAATGGGCCTCATCGCTGAAGATGATTTTTCGATGAAAATTAGGATTAGTTTCCCACTGCTCCAGAGCCCATTCAGCGAACACACGTCGTTGTCTATGGTCATTTACCTTCAACTCCTGGGTCAGTTGAATTTTGTACGGGTGCAGGCCCAAGTCATGACGCAAAATTTGCCAAGTTGTGGTCCGCGAAATCGACTGCTTCGGATTCTCCTGCACACTGTCACGGACACCGGCGATGTTTTCGGCAGATCTTGCGTTTCGTTGACGTACGGGTATTTTTTATTTTTTTATTTTTTTTTTTTCAATTCAATTCAATTTATTTAAATTAAATATAGGTACATTAAGACATAAGTCTTTTATAGTACTAAGTATAAAAAGTTAGTGTTTTTAAGAAACAATTAAAAATGTACAACAATTAAGAATATAATAAGGAATGATAAAAGATAGATACACAAACAAAAGAAAAAAAAAAGAAATAGAGATTAAATTAAATATATAGAAAAGAAAAAATAAAATAAATGAAAAGGAAGGAAGTGAAAGCAGAAGGAGAATGGCAAAGGACTGATGAAATTAGGGAAGGGAAGAAAAGTATTGAAAAATGGCACATTTGAAGCGTTTGGCGTTCATAATTGTTCTAATATTAATCGGTAAGGAGTTCCACTGTTGTACGGCATATGAAGAAAAAGCGTGATGAGTTATTAAGGAGATAGCGTGATGAAATTAGGGCACGTGTTCTGAGAGAATGAGCAAAATTGAGCTTATCATACAGGTACATTGGAGTCTTATTCATTATAATGTTATGCAGGAAAATGCAATTTCTGGCGTCTAGGTGGTGTCTAAGAGAAGTTCCCAAAAAATCTCTAGTCAAATGAGATATATGATCATGACGGCGCAACCCGTAGATGTATCTAACGGCATCATTAAGAGCTACTTCTAGCTTTCGTTGGGAAAAGGAGTCGAGTTTACAGTAAACAACTTCCGCATAGGTAATAAGAGGCATAATAAGTGCAGAAACAAGTTTTCGTCTTATATCAGTAGGGATGAAACTTTGACTCAGCCAGAGCTTGCGGAGACATCCATATATCCGTCTAATTACACTGTTTGCATGGTCGCAACCAGACAATTTATAGTTAATAACAAACCCAAGACTAGTCGCTGATTCAACCATGTCAAGTTTATCTCCCGATATGTAAACACATGGCAAAGTGCTATCATTTAGACTTGATTTGGAGATAAGAATCACCTGCGATTTTTTCGGATTCAAGTGTAAGCCATTATAAACAGACCAGTTATAGATTCCATCCAAATCGTAATTGCTAGCATTAACTAGATCAACTATGTTATTATTGAGGTTAGACGTATACATTTGGACATCATCTGCATATAAATGAACAGTTGAGTGTTTACACACTGATGGCAAATCATTTATAAACAAGGAAAAAAGAATGGGTCCAAGAATAGATCCTTGCGGAACGCCCTGTTTAACTCGAAGAAGTGCAGAAAAAGAATCACAGTTGACTACTCTTTGAAATCTATCAGACAGAAAACTACTTATCAAACTCACTGCACTGCCACCAAATGAAAAAAGATTTTTTAACTTCCAGCAGAGTATTTTGTGATTAATTTTATCAAAGGCTTTAGAGAAATCAAGAAGACAGAGAAGAGTAGCATATCCTTTATCATAGTTTAGTCGGATGTCCTCTAATATGTTGACGTACTGTGGTTAGCTCTGAAACCGGACTGTCCTACATAGAGCAGTTTATTGCGAGACAGGTAGTCAAGAAGTTGCTTGGCAATAACTTTCTCTAAGACTTTTGACAAACATGGAAGAATACTAATAGGCCTAAAATCCGCTGCACACGCTGGATTAGTACTTTTGGACTTGGAGATCGGTAATACCCGCGCTATTTTCCAGGAACGAGGAAAAGTAGATGTTGTAATACAATGATTTAAAACATGGGTCAGGTGGGAGATGATAAAAGGCAGGATAATTTTAATAAACCGCAAGGGCACCCCATCCTCCCCAATAGCATTTGATTTGATATCTCTGACTAAATTAACAACTTCAATTTCAGTAACTGTATCAACTTCAAATTGCCTTAAACCAGGGTGCAGAACTTGGTCAGTAAGATTAAAGAAACACTCCTCAGTGGTACTGCCGAGAAAGAAGTTGTTAAGTTCGTCAGGATCAACTTCACATTTACTAGTACTTTTATTACCAGAAACTCCAATTTGACGTAGATTATTCCACAGTTTCTTAGGAGGAAGCATAGTATTTAATTTAGAAGCAAAGTAATTCCTTTTAGCATTACGTGTAATTATAGCCGATTGATTACGTAAAGCTTTGTAAGCAAGCCAATTGGAATTCGATGGACTTCTTTTCCATTTACTACAAAAGCCTATTTCGTTGCTTAATTACACCAAGAACTTCACTTGTGAACCAAGGACAACAACTGTTACGAACGTTTACTGTTTTACAAGGAACAAATTGGTCAAATAATTCGTGAACTATCTCCTGAAAATTTAAAATTTTTTCATTGGGGTCAGACTGAAGACGACAACGATACCAGGGCGCAGATAGAGCCGCAGTTTGGAGAGCGTTAAAATTTATAGACTGATAGTCTCTATATGTAAATCTCACATGAACAGCTGCATGATTAAAGTGCACATTGTAGGTACAAAAAATAAGATCATGATCAGAGACAAAATCAAGTGAAAGTTGATCAAAGAGAAGAACCGCCTTTGGATCAGATACTAGAATCAGATCAAGGAGACTAGGAATATTGTCTTTAGCAAAACGTGTGGGGTACTTACTATTATATAATTGGAGTCCAAGAGAAAGAGCAGAGTCTTTGATGTGAAAAGCCCTAGAATCATTTTTGAGGATATCTGCATTAAAGTCACCACAAACAATGACATGCTCATATAAAGCAGAAAATTCAGCTAGGGAAACAAAGAAAGGTTGAGGAGAGCAAGAACGGTCAGGAACATACGTACAGGCTATAAGACATTTAGTTGAACCGTCATATACTTCAACAATCAAAAACTCAGAGTCTAAATCAACAGATCTGTGAATGATTTTACACTTTAGTGATGATTTGCAATAAATAGCAATTCCACCCCCAGTAGTAAGAGTTACCCTATCATTTCTATAAATGGTATAGTTGTTTATGTTATAGAGAACGTCCGAAATATTTTGCTTAAACCATGTTTCACAAACACATATAACATCAACACTGGAATTTGAAAATATGTACCTTAGATAATCTAATTTTTATTCATTGGGGCTACGTGCATTTAGATAACAAACTCTAAGACCATCACAATAATTAGAGAGAACATTAATCATACTGTGAGTTAACTTTTCACCAACACTGTTATAAACGAAATTTTTATCCATAGTGCCATAAAACAAAGAAGAGAGGAAAAGAGAGAAGGAAGTTAAGGAAAGTAAGAGTAATAACAATATTTGTTAAACTTTAAGTAGAAGTAAATACAATTTTATATATACTTATATGTGTGTGTTACAAATCAATAATTTATAGCAGCTACAGTATCACCAGCAGCAACATCAGCAGTAATATCATCAGCAACATCTTTAGCAGCAACATTTTCAACAGCAACATGACCAGTAGCAGAAAAACGTAGATCTTCTGAGCAATTAATAGCAAATGTTCTCCCATTATTATATTGGTTGATCAATTACTGAACCAGTGGACTCAAATTTATCCACCACACTGCGAATAGTCCTCTCGGAAGGACGATTAAGGCGACCGTAAAATGGGCGAAGAGCGCAGAACGTTTTCCGAACGGAACACCCATTTTGATAAAACAATTTTATTATTTGCACATGTTGTTGAATGCTATATTCATCCACGGTGATTTGGCAAAACAGACTGAATAAATGACAGCCAATTTGACAGATGCAGCTTTACCAATATGGCCGCTATCAACTGTCAAAGTTCGGAAGTCCCTATTGGAAGACCCTGTATAAAGTCGAGTTGTCTTCCTAAATTATTAGTAACGCCACTTATCTGATAAAGGCTGAAGTCGGAGAGGCTGCCAGTGAGTAGAACCTCCTTGTCTGAGGAGGGTTTCATAGTGACATACTGCATCTCTTCATCAGATAACACTCATGTTCTAGACTAGACTACATCGCAGGTGTCAACATCGTCGAACAGAGAATCGATCGTGCCAATGGCAAGTTGATAACCTTGAATTTGCTGAGATGGGCGAATGAAACAGCAAAGAATTTACATATATATTATGATTTGAGATAGTTATTTTGACGCAAATGAACTCGAAATTAGAGGTATGCGAGGTTTTAATAAGTGTAGAGTCAAAGCGGTTGTGTATTGCCAAAAGTACACCACGCCAGAGGAATCGTTCTGTTTTCGTGTCGTTTAGTGCAAATATGTAGTATGGGATTTTTTGGGAGTTGAGATAACCGGTGGTAGTTTAAGTTCGCAGCCCCTTTGGTGTTGAGTAATCTAAAGATGTTGAGGAATCTAACGCTTTATAGTCAGTTGGACTTTCTAGAGGAATAATTTGAGGATAACTTGTGTTATCAATTAGCATGCTAATCTCACAAACTTTCTTCACAAACATGAGTACGGTTGGTGCATTATTGCGACCGAAATTTCTTTTCAAAATTTGCAATATTTCGGCAATACAGAACTCACTTTGGAAATAAATTTTTAATATTTCCCAACATTGTTCGAGGGTAAATTGATTCAAATATGATACTGTGTTTCTCTAAAACTTTCTGATCGCGAAAGAGCTGTCATTGTCAAAATAACATGTATTTTAAAAAGAAACTATCATTTGGTCCACTCGTTTTATTCTTGAGTTAACTTGGAGGCAGCAAGCTAAATATAAAGCTGACTGGATAGGTTTGTTGGATTGTAGCGTCATTTAAAGTAAGTAAGTACAATAATCGGCATAAACTTCATTTGTGGTCATATCTACAGAAACTAGGAATATAATGTTGCATAAGATGTTTAGATTGTCATTTGAGATTTCAACGCCAATATCCTTCTCAGAAAAAGTTCACAGATTGATTGACTGTGAACCGGGGTGACATAAGCTTTAGCTCGAGATTTCAACATCTCAGTATATATCAATAAAGTATGTCCACAGGAACAAATGGTCAAAATCTGTTATATTGGTATGAACTCCCATCCTCAAATTGTTCTAATCTGCGAAACCAATGAATACTACATATGTAAATTACTCAGATGCTGTATAAACAAATTCAACTGGTGAACCATTGATATATTTACGATTGAACTTTGGTATTTTCAATCTCCAATATTGCAAGACTCAAATTGCAGCCGAACAAATTATTATCACAAATCTTGACCACATCCCAAATTTCCAACTGAGACGGCGGAACCAGACAGTTTTCAACTCCACAGGTACCTCTCAATAAAATTACTCCAGTGGATGTACATGTTCAACACTACGGAGATCTAACTATGATTTCATTTCTTACCAAACAATGATCCCTGGCACCCTTTCTTTCGCTTCACTTTTACGACGTAAATTCAATTTCCTTCAATATTCGTACATCAATTGAAATTTCATTGCATCCTATGTGGGTGTATGTGCGCCTCATCTTCAAGTGCCTTGGCGTTGGTGTATGCGTGTAGTCCTATCTAAGCGGATAGATGGAAAATTCGATTTCGAAAATCAAATTTATTGAGTGGATACGAATTCACTGTGATGAATGCAACAGAAATTTCGATTGCCAAATGTATTATACCAAACTCCTTTACTGTTTTCTCGGAGAATTTTCTTATTCCATTTGATAAATCCTTTGGCTTCTCTTAACTGTATGTGCGAGTCCTAGGGTCTGTTTAACTTTATTTCGTCTTATAGGATTCATATAGACAAAATCCTGTGTAATCGTATAGTTACAAGGTAGGAGGCAATCCAAACCATGCACATTACACACCGTGTCCCACAATTGATTCCATTTCCAAATCTGATGACATATCTTCTAAGAGCCCATCTGTAGGTACTACTGTAGGTTCTCTTTTAAGCTGATTCCATGTTGTTTGATTCAATCGCTTGAAATGGTAAGATGTCTTAAGCAGAGCATATTCATTCGAAGAGCTTTACAAGTACAATCCGATTTAAAAGTATTAGTAGCGTTTAGTTTTACTACCTTTACAGTGAAGGTGCCCAGGTGTAATGTTAACTTTGATTTACGGTGTACCATTTAGTTGAAGAGTAAAGACTTCCTGTGGTGGGGTTCGGAATCTCGGAAAAGGAGAATGAATCCGATTTAATGAAGGAAAACGAAAATTAATAATAGTCCTTGCTCGTTAACATTCATCGGATGCAAAATTAATAACCCAATTTGTTCATACTATTATTGTATTTGCTTCGATTTGCGCTCTCTTGCCATCTTGAAAAATCCACAGACCGGGGAATACTTTCCTCTCGTTTTTTGGATTATCTTGAAAAATTGTTGATCTTAGATAAAAACTGAATGGTGAATGACAGAATAAAAAGAAGATTCAATTTCCTCACAAATAGTTTTTTTTCCCCCCTTGGTGTCTTTATGTTGTCAAGAAAAGGAAAACAGTTTTTAAAAAAGCAGCAATTATACATAATATACAGATTTGTAGTTTACTTAATAAAAGCTTTGATTTATCCGACTGAATTCAACATTCTCCTGATAAAAAAATTGTTCTCATACGAATATGACATATGATGGATGACCAGATAAGAACGATAGGAAAAGAAATTTAAATTAAACAAATATTAAATTGATTCTGGTTTTATCTATGCCGTTATGTATGGAATAGCGCATCATTCAAATGGCCGTCTCGTGCTTCAAGCGATCGGTCTAATTTTTGATGACTTGGTCCAATATGTGCGGCGTTATTCCGGCAGTAGCTACTCGAATATTGGCCTCGAGCCCCGTCCAAAGTGGTTGGCTTGTTAGCGTAGACTAAGGACTTGACGAAGCCCTAGAGAAAATCATCGAGAGGTGTCAAGTCGCATTATCACGGCGGCCAATTGATGAACGCTCGCAGTAAGATGACCCAGTCGCCAGATTTCGCGTTCACCACTTCGAGCGTTGCGTCGCTTGTATGGCATGTAGGGCCGTCTGGTTGGAACCACAACTCGTATACATCGATGTTGTCGAGCTATGGGCACAGAAAGTAGGTTAACATCGATCTATACCGAGGACCATTGACGGTAACGGCGTCTCCTTCCTCGAAAGAAATAAGGACCGACGTGCCATAAACCGCACCAAACAGTCAATCTTTTTGGATGCATTGATGCTTGGTCGAACACTTGTGGATTGTGGTCGCTCTAATAATGGCAATTTTGCTTGTTCACATAGCTGCTGAGCCAAAAATGGGCCTCGACCGAGAAGATGATTTTTCGGTCAAAATTCGGATCTACGCCCAATTAGCGAACTCACGGCGTTGTCTATGGTCATCCGGCTTCAATTTTTGCATCAGCACAATCTTATATGGATGTAGGCCCAAATCTAACATCAAAATAAGCCTGGTCGACTCTCTGGCGATGCCCAATTCAGCTGATCGGCACCGAATCGACATATATGGGTCTTCTTCGATGCTGGCGGCAACGGCGGCTATGTTTTCTTCACTTCGCACCGATCTCTGTCTGATTGGTAGCTTAAGGTCCAAAAAAGTGTACTCACGCTCAAACTTTTCCACGGTGTGACGAATTGCCTGCGCACTGAAGCCATGATGACGACCGACCTCACGACGAAATTCACGTTGCGTATTTACAACTGAGCCGGAATTTCGATAATATTTTTTAATAATTTCCACACTTTCGGGAAGCGTTAAACGATGCGTGATGAAATGGCAAACCTTACTAAATATTTGGACAGTTGGATGTTATTGGTAATTTTGACAGCTGCTAAAACATAACAATTGGAAACACTATCATTGCTATCTGGTCACCCTTTCTGTAACAATGATAATAATTGAAAGTTTTGCCAGAAGTTGGAAAGAACGCGCTTACGGTACCAAGCACATATTCAAGCTTGCAGAAACAAGTCAGGAAAAATAAACTTTTTATTATATAAATATGCCACAGATCAAAAAGCAAAGTTTTTATTACTCAAAACGTGCGAAATGCAGATTTGAAATGAGAACTAAATAAATAATTATAATTTCCAAATCTCGGAGCACTCAGACTCACACGAAGTCCATTGTAATACCAAGCAGAAATTTTTATTCGTTTCTCTTTTATGCTCGGGTGGCTGTAGTTTCCGTTCCCTGTCCGGGCTTGAACCTGCACAGTTCGGGTCACAAGCGAACACACTACCCACTACAACATGGCCACCCCCGAATAATATCTTATACTAAACATGTTAAAAGAAAAAAAAGAAAAGATTTTCAAGAAGGGTATACAAATAAAGGGCATAAATATCTGGTACCCGTACTGTGCTCTAATACGCCGAGGCAAAACCGGAATTTTAGTTTGGCGGTACTATGGGAGATTTTGAAGCAGTACTCGAAACGTTAATTATTTTAGCAATACATAGTTCCCTGTGTTTGGTTAGATTCCCGATTGGCGCCACAATCCAATCGATATATTTGACAGCGACCTGACTATTAACGAATATGTAAAGTTTTCGGTAGGGCTTTGGGTCGTACTTACATATTTCACAAGCCCTGCGAATTAGCAGTAGAGTAGTAGACATGTATCAAAACATGTATTTAGTGGCAACAACCCCCTATTTTGTCTTTAAACCATCGTTGAACATATTGATGAGTCTAAACTTTTCATCTACACACCGTTCTTCCATTCCTCTTCTAGTGAGAAAATTCTGATGTTCAGCTTAGAAGCAAAGGTATTAAGTCCGAAATTTGGCTGTGACTGTGCGGTCTAGTAGTACAGCACCCAAAAACGCTAAGCCTATATACACTGCATCAATCGATGATTTTTATCACCTTTATTCTCATAATTATGTTTTTTTTTTTTGCCGAGAGGGTGAAAATCGTCTAAAGACACCATAAGGCCCCACCGCGCGTGCTTATAGTAGTGTGAAATTTTGACTCACTAAAAACACCACTCTTCAAGATTAACAGCAGTTTTTATTTGTAGCGCTTTAGACAGGTTAAATTCCAATGAAAGTTCCTGCTGTTTTCACGACCGGCATATACTATGACGCGAAGTCAAAAGGTTTTGTCCTTTGCAGACGACGAATTGAATTCAGACGACGAATTGAATCGCGTCAAGTAGTTGAATGACAGTACGGTTACAATGGCCGTGAACACGATCTTTGTGTTTACGAGCAAAATTTGTTATCTCTTCGACGACGCTGGCAATTCCCAGGTCCCGATAAATATATTCGTTACGTACGTACCGCGGAGCGCTAACGATCGTTCTAATGCTTTTCCTGGTAAAACCCCATAGTTGTAGACCATACGCCCACACTGGCTTTAGCACTTGCTTATAGATAAGCAGTTTGTTATGTAGGCTCAACTTCGAATGTTTTCCGAGTAGCCAGTACATTTGCCGGTATTTGTTTTCGAGCTCGTCGCGTTTCTTTTTTACGTTCGATTTCCATTTAAGCTTAACATCTAGAGTCATTCCTAGATATTTTGCATCGTTCGCGTACAGTACTTGAGCCGAGTTTAAATATACAGGTAATCTATCCACTTTTTTGTAGGTAAAGTTGACGTGAGTAGATTTGGTTTCGTTCAGCACAATACGCCAAGAATTCGTCCAAGCGTGGACTTTATTAATAGCATGTTGCAGCTTTTCAGTTGCTGCTTCAATTGTGTCGCCCGTTGTCAATATCACCGTATCGTCCGCAAACGTGGCGACGACGCAGTTTCTTTCCTACGGGATATCACGCGTGTAGAGTACATATAGAAGTGGGCCAAGAACTCTTCCTTCTGGGACCCCTTGCGCAATCTCCTTGAAATCAGAGTAATCATTTCCGTGCTTAACAAGAAAAAGTCTTTTGGTGAGGTACGATGGTAAGATTAGAAAGAGTTGCCGTGGCAGTAGTCGTTGCAATTTATACTCCTTTTTGCCTTTTCTTTGTCGGTCTTGGCCCAAGTTCTATCATTTTTTCGAATTGGTGGCGCTTGCATTTGAGGTTTCCGGATGCCTTTTAGTGCTTTCCAAAGTAAATAATTTGATTCTCTTCTAGTGGACAGATTTTCAAGGTAGGTCGCTATCTTATTACTTTTAAATTCCCGAATACTATCTCTAAGGCGATTCCATAGTCGATTGAGTCTTGCAGGTCCTTCTTTCTTGATCAACGCTTCACCAAGTAATTAAATTACCGTAGAGTGGTCAGAAGAGATATCAAATCTTTCTTCGACTGTAATAAACTGCTCTTAAATGCCTTTGGAAACGAAGAAATCGATCAGATCGGGAATTTTTTCTGAGTCAGTTGGCCAATAGGTGGGTTTTCCTGTTGAATAAATACAATATCTTGATCTTGATTATTTTTCCTACATGAGAAGAAGCTGTGCCCAAACTTTATTAAACTCAATTGATGAATCCATGGCTCTCGTAGAAGAAGAAATACAAAAAACTCAAGTGCGAATATTCTCCTGGTCCCGATGGCCTACCCTCTATAGTTCTGAAAAATTGTGTGATCTATTTGGCCCAACCCCTCGCGGCTCTCTTCCAAACTCATATCGCAGGGAGTCTTTCCTATGCTTTGGAAGAGCTCATACATAATCCCCATTCACAAGAAAGGGGACTAGGTATCTTTTTCTCAAACCAACATGGATTTCTTTCGGGAAGATCAACAACCACAAACTTAACTGAATTCATTTCTAACACTCTGTATGCATTAGATGATATTAAAGATGTCGATGTAATTGCCACCGACTTTAGTAAAGCACGGAATCATCCTTTTTAGACTTAAAGCTCTTGGCTTTCAACCTGGTTTAATTGCGTGGCTTAAATATTATATTAAAGAACGGCAAAACAAAGTTCTCTTTAAATGCTCTATATCCGACCCCTTTATAACCATATCCGGAGTGCATCAAGGTAGCCATCTGGTCCTCTGATTTTCATTTTGTCTATTAACGACTTTGCTGTATCACCGATACATTTTATTTATCGGTCTACTTTTCATCCCCCGCTGACTCTCGCCCACTTCAAATACAACAACTTTTCAACATGGTGCTAAAAACCCTTGAGCTCAATGTCAGCAAATGCCAAGCCATCATATATACTCGTAAGCGTCTTCCACCAGTCCCTCGCAATCTGAGATCTGTACCCCTCTTCCACCTTAACTTTCACCGCACCAACAAAACTGCCATAATACTCGTAACGCTCCTCCTATTTTCGGTGCAGCAAATTTACACTTCGAAAATCGAAGGAGCCTTCTTAATACCACTTCTTCTGCTTCTCCTCCATAGTTTTTTAGTCCAGTTTTTATGTTAGCTTTTTTTTAATGACTCTGGGCTATTGCGAGAGTGGTTGTCCTTTCAATTGGGGAGGGATACAGCCAGGCATTTTGATTTGGTTAATAAAGAATATAAGTTGTATTTTTTTCTCAATTAATGCCAAGTTCTTAACCTGTGGTTCAAATACCTTTTTAATTGGCATATCATCGGCTGATAATTTAATTTAATTTAAAGTTAAAAATTTAACTAAACACGGACGACAAAAAACTCTATTATCATACAAAGTGCCCTGATTGCCTGATCTCCTGCGTAAGGCTCACCATATAGCATCTCGAAGGTCTTCTTGAAATCGATGAGCAACAAATATAGCGGATATCTGTACTCGATGCATTGTTCAATGATGATCTGTAAGGTGTTGATGTGGTCGACGCAGGAGGATGCAGCTCGAAAGCCTACCTGTTCGTTGTTTAGCGTTGAATCGACATGTTCTCTTACTCGATCCAGAATCATTCTAGCTATTTAGCCCCAGCTAAAAGTATGCACACACCTCTCCAGTTATCACGTTCCCTTCTTGGGTAGCTTAACAATCATTCCCCTCTTTCAATCTTCGGGGAAGGCTTCGATTTTCCATGCTTTCCTAATTAGTGGCTCTGGAATATCCGCCGTAATGTTGGGCGCGGCTTGGAAGAGTTCCGCCGGGAAGAAATGCCATCTCAAAAATGTTACAAAGATATAATGGGCAGGCTGTTTAAGGGTCGATGAGATCAACTTCAACAGCAGCTCTAGAAACGATACTGAACCTTCCTCATTTAGACATGTATTAGAAGGCTCGGCAGCTAAATATGCATTAAAAATCAGGAAAGCCGGTCTTTGGACAACGAGTGCTTGGGGTCATGCCGCAATTCTAACTTAATGAAAAATTCTCTATCAGAACTCCTTGCAGAGAAGATGAGAGATAGGCGAATTGGATATCTATACCGACGGATCCAAGATGGATGTTGGTACAGCAGCTGGTGTCTACTATGAGTCTCGAAATACAAATAACTCTTTTAGATTTAAAGATGGCTGCAGTGTTTTTCAAGCCGAGGTAGTCGCAATAAAGAGCTGTGGATATGATTATAGCGGGAAATATTTCAGGAAAAATAATCAACCTCTACGTTGATAACCAAGCAGCCATGAAGGCTTTGAAATCACCTTCGATAAGATACAAGCTCGTAGAATTTTGTAAAATAAAAGTGACCCCCTTCTGGGTGCCGGGTCCCATATGACCGGTAAAGAAAATGCGAATAAACTAGACAGAAACGGGTCCAGCACAGGATGGATATAAAATCCATCCATAAAGCTAATAAGTGCTGGTGTCAATTAGACACATGAGCTATAGCTAGATCGTTATGTTCAGTCTTCGATAAGAAAATCTATTAGTCTAGTAAAGCTTAGCCGTACTGAAATTCAAACAGTCAGTGGCATTCTTACTGGTCACTGCCCGATAGGTAACCATGCAGGGCGACTGGGTCTTCCATGCAACGACTGTTGTAAAAGCCGTATGGACGAAGTGGAAATAGGGTATATTCGCCATCTGCAGCAATTTCTTCTCATGAATAGAGGACCACCGAAATATCATGTTTAACAAACTCCTGAGAATTATTCATTTGTGGTTTTAACCGGTGGTTGTTTTTCAAAATGTTGAGGTTCCAAGGGTATTTCAAGAAATTGGACACAATAGACTCTATGTGGTCTAAGTGAGCCATTCACAAGCATGTCAACAAAGGCACCCATTTACCTAACCGAACCTAAGGGCACAACTGGGTCGCACATACTTGCTCCATATGTATGTTCGTTTGTTCAGATTTAAAATTTATGCGAAACCTTTAAGAAGCGAACAAATTGATTTTTTGTAAAATGCGTTAAGAGTACACAGTCTTATTGCAAACACCTACATTAACACAGATATGGATTCCTATGGAAATTGTTGGAGCCGTTTTCGAGAAAATTGCAACTCTTCAAATTTGTCCTTGAAGTTAGAACAAAAATTTTAATTTTTTCCTTAAGGCAGACAGACGGACAAATTAGCGAGTGATAGACAGAATTGCGAATCTTACTTCTCTAGACCCCCTCATCTACTTGCCTAGCGTTAAGAAGTTGTCAATGAGTCGTGTTCGTGTTGGAAGTATGTGAATGTAACATGATCCTTGATGAAGTTGATGTTTTAGAGAGTTGCATATCAATTAAGTCAAGCTCTGTTGGATTTGATGAAATTCATCCAGTATTTGTAAAGGCAACTCTTCCCTTCACATTAAAGTATACATATACACATCTTTTTAATACAATACACCGGAGTTTTTCCTACTGCTTGGAAATATGTTAAAATTGTACCCGTTCCCAAAAATAATGAGTATAGACCAATAGCTATTTTGCTTTTTTTCTCTAAAATGCTAGAAAGGATTATGAATTCTAAAATACACAAATTTCTTTCCAGTAATAATATGCTATGCCAAAATCAATCAGGCTTTCGTCCTAAACACAGCAGCACTACGGCAATAATAAATGTCGTGGAAGAAATCAGACGGTCTATAGATGACGACAAGGTAACTTTTCTCACTCTCTTAGATTATTCCAAAGCTTTTGACACGGTCGACCACACTATTCTATGCAATAAACTTAGAACCCAATTTAGATTTTCGCTACTATCTTCAAATCTAGTTTTCTCATATTTAAATGGAAGATTTCAAGCAGTGGCTGCTAACAATACGGTATCCTCTTTTCTGCCTTTAAGCCGAAGTGTTCCTCAGGGGTCTATATTAGGCTCGCTTCCAGTTTAGAATGGGAGCTCATTTATGTACAAAGGAAAAATTTGTACATAAAAGAGCTCCCATTCTAAACTGTGATATGATAGAATGGGAGTTCATTTATGTACAATGGGAGCTCATTTATGTACAAAGAAAAAATTTGTACATAAATGAGCTCCCATTCTAAACTGGTCACGTGCAAATGGTCTCAGCCTAAATCCTACCAAATCAAAATGTCTGGTAATCTCCAGAAATCTTATTGATACGTCGTATTTTCCATAAATACGGCTCAATAATACAACTATCAAGTTCGTTGACTCTGCGAGGAATCTTGGTATAATATTCAATAAAACACTTACCTGGAATGACCACATCATATTGACTGTAGGCAAAGTTTATGAAGGTCTTCGTATGCTATGGGCCACTCAACGAATAACACCTGTTAGAACAAGAATCTCACATTATCCCGGTCTCTAACTAACTGCCTCCAGTTGCGCACTTTAAGTTTGTTGAGGTCCCCTTCTATCAGGTACAATTTTCCACACAAACCCCCACTAAGTACTTGTATAAATACCTACCTGCATACATATGTATACATATTCCAAACTCACATCAATGTTACCCAATTTAGATTAATTTTAATCTTAACAGGGTTTGGATTATTAGGTATTCGACTCTTTCAAATCACCTCATTTCAAAAGTTCAGAATTCTAATTATCAACCTTGTTTAAGCCCAACGCTTCCGTTTTCACAATGTGAACAGTTCAAATTAAATTTGATTTCTTCTGAAATCTACGTAGGTACATATATATAGGTATGTGCTGGCTCAACTCAAAACTAAAGCAAACAAATCTTCTTCAACTTCTAATGGAGTATTTTAATCCCAGCAGAATCCGGAGCAAGACCACATCACACAGTTATGGCATTGTTCTATGGCCAACCTTAACCAAATAACAACAAGGAGAAGACCTGCAACAGCCAAGCCTCTCCACCAACATACATTCAACTGCAGATCCTTCAGAGCATCAAACACCTAAGAAAAACAAGAATGCCGGAATGCTGTGTACGATTAGATGGCAAATCGGAATGAAGTACTAAAGCCATTCGGAGGCTGTCGTTAGAATAATTGTTGTTACCCATAAAAACAATTCTCCCGTGGATAGAGCAAATTAAAATTTTCCATTTGCTTTGTGTTTATGCACTCTTGAGCGATGTAGAGATACAGGGATAAAACAGCAAATGGAGATACTGACACCCTATATACTCGTAGATACGCCCATTTCGTCGCAGCAATTTCCTTTTGCAATGTTTTAAAGTCTTTAATTCTTTTCTACAGCTAAGGATTCTCCTCATTTCCCAGATAGTAGAGTACAGGCAGTAAAGGACTCGAAAAATGAAGCAAAATTTCCTTTGACTTTCAAGTATATGCTCTTATGATGCCTGCTGTTGCACAAACCCTCCAGTACTTGAGGTATGCATTGTGTTCATCCACGTTACCATCTTCAAGATGCACTTGTGTACTATCGCTCTGATCCATTTTTCCACTGTTTGGTGCTCCACTGTGCACAGCTACATTCTGTCATGTTTGCCACGTTGATCTAACGATGCTGACGTGTATATTGTTTGTTATAAAAAAATACTTCCCTGCATTTCTTCCTACGGATTTAATGTTACACACTTCAGTGTTAGGATGAGGGAAGACAATAAGGATGGTGACGGTGACGAGGCCAAGTGTCAGCGATAACTTTATTTCCACAACGAAGAAGAACAATTGGAGTCGAGCTCCCGGATATGGTTGCTTGATACTTAAACATTTTACTGAACCAACATAAAACACTTTGCAGTGTAAACGCTGTCGTTGCATAGATTGCACTACAGCAACTTTCCAACCAGTTTTTGTACAGCTTTTTTTGCGTTCTCCTGTGAAATCACTGATGTATGGTGTTTGTGAGTATATTTTTAGTGTAGAGGATTCTTCCTCTTGGTTTTCAGAATTCCAAATCTGTTTTGTTAGATGTTCTTCCAGGGAATACTACAGTGTGCCGTCGAGATGAAGGAAGAGGATTGATAGTGATGGATTATATATCCTTCAGCAATTTATCGGTGGTTGTTTGCTTATACGAGTAAGAACAATTTGGGTACATGTCGAACCATTTAAATGGTTTGTTTCACAAAAGAAAATTATAGTATTGTGCATACACTTTCGTTCATAAGTTTAAGATCACCACTATTTCCCTAATTGCATCTTTTTTTTACTTGCAACTATAAGAATATGTTTTGACTTCCTCAAAATTTTCCATCTCGAGGTTTTGATCAAACATGACATTACTATGGTAGAGAAAGTCAATAAAGTAGGTCTCTCAATTCTGTCTATCTGTTTGTATGTATAGTCGACTGTAACCTAACGGTTGGACGGAGTTTCTTCAAACTTCATACCCAGTCGTGCACTTTATTTATACTCAGATCATTGTGGTAATATATAGTAACCTTAACCCTAATTGCATTATACCTGAATCTTTTACTTCCATGCAGGTTGCATGAAAGCTTCGGGGTCTCGGTTTTTCCAGTGTAAGAAGGTTTTCTATTTTTTTTTTTAAATTGAGGAAATATTCGAGCTATTTCCTATTTTTAATGACAGTGAAAATCTTTTGTAGATATAATCTCGTCTACAAATGATTTATTTACGAGTAAAAAGGTTGCACATGATACATTTTTCAGTTAACTAAAGCGAAATACGAAGTCGAATTATTTGCCTTCATAAAATGGGTATATCCGAAAGAGATATGGTCCATTAAACCATTAAGTGATTTCGTTAAATCGGAAGCAATGATTCCAGTCAGAGCAGTGGACTTCCAAGGAAATTATTGTGATTACTAGCAGACATAATTAAGACTTATGACATCAGAAATCGGCAGAGAGATCAACAGGAATAAAACAAATCCCAGTCTCCTTTATAATAATCAAAAGGTGTCATTGGGAGGCGAATTTGGACGTGATGCATTTCCCTGCTCTGTATTTAATGTATCTTGATGGTTTAATTCTTTCTAGGTTTCTGAGAATCTTCATTATGCGTATTATGCTCCCAGCGTTTATGTCCCATGTCTCCTGGCTTTTAAGCATTTCACCAACGTTTTCTGGCATCAGTGATTGGTCGAGTTCACTCCTTAGTGCATTTCTTTCGTTGAGGAATCTAGGGCACTGAGGGCATGACCCGTTAGGAACTGCGTTCAGTAAAAATTCTCCATGGCTTCTTTCAATCTATGACTGGATTTGGTCTATCTGTCTTTCTTAGAAGCATTCCAGCGTTCTTGCCACTCTCTTAGGCTTTCTGTTCTATGTAGCCGGTTTTCGCTGACCTCATTTCTTTCTCTTCTTGCGCAGTACTGCATCGCTATAAGTAGTGCTAAATGTACTCGGTACACATGTGTGATATATGATTTGTTTGTTTTAACTGATTTTGTCCCGGACCAAAACGGGATTATTGATCAACTGACCAACAGTAACCCATGGCTATATCTTGGCTCTCTTCCGTGTTATACTTCGCTAGTGTGTTAGACCAACTGAGGTAAGCCATTTTCGTATCATATTATTCTTATTGTTGCATTGCTTATCTGTTCCACCTCCTCCAACAATTTAGCAGTGACAATAATGGCGATGTCGTCAGCAAATCCTACTATATTTGTTTCGCCTGGTATAGGGAGTCGCAGTATACTATCATACATAACATTCCACAGCAGAGGGCCAAGAACTGAGCCCTATGGTACTCCACCAGTGATCTTGTGTTCCTTATATTGTATACTAAAATACTTCGCCTTAAGTAGTCTACAACAACGTCTATGAGATATTTTGGTACTCGCATCGCTCTAAGCACTTGTAAGATGTGACACCAGTAGTTTACCGAATTGAAGGTGTTTTTTATATCGAGGGTTATGACCAAGCTGTACTTTTTGGAACTGCTTCTCCATCTTCTTCCTCGCATAGCATTTTGTGCCGTTTTAACTATCACGTTCTGTTGTTGAGCTGGCTTTCTGAAAACTCTATTGTCCTCCATATTCTTAAATTGCTGCCTGTAGCCTGTTGCAAATGATTCGCTCCAAGATTTTGCCAACCGTATCTGACATACAGAGCGGGGGGTTATGGTGGTTTGTTATATTTGGGAAGAAGCACTAGGTTTTGTTGTTTCCCCTGGTACGAAAAAGCCTCCAGTGGGGCTCTACCTCGTCTGTTCGTTTTTCCCATTCAGCGGACCAAGCATTAAAATCACCGGCAATGATCATAGGTTTTAGACCTAATGCATCATTTACAAATCTGTCCGGTAGCTTTTCGAACACTGCTATCGATAGGCTTGGTAGTGGGTAACAGCTATAAATATGTATGCCGTCGATTTTGCCCATATGATACCATCTCATGGTGTTGGATGTCGATTGATTTTGGTGT
Organism: Pocota personata; assembly: GCA_963082735.1. Classification (NCBI taxonomy): domain Eukaryota; kingdom Metazoa; phylum Arthropoda; class Insecta; order Diptera; family Syrphidae; genus Pocota; species Pocota personata. The sequence goes on from OY720429.1 coordinate 210,055,078, forward strand.
GGGGAGCCTCTTTCTTCAGTATCAAAGGCATTTTGAACAAAGAGGGCTACAGAATCATTCAAGTGATTCTCTGATTGATTGGAGAAGGCTTCGTCTTTCAATAAGATAACGACCCTGAACTGAAACAATATCAAAATTAATAGAAATGATTTTTTTTTTTTTATGAAAAGAAATTTCCAAATCCCGCATCACTCAGACTCAACCGAAGTTCATTGTACTGTGGCTGTGGTTGCTGTTCTCCGTCCGGGCTCAAACGGGCCTCAGATTTGTTAAAGCTCTTATAAAAGCTCGAGGAGAATACTTTGACAAAGTTAAAGTAAAATGGTTTTTCTAAGAAATAATTTATTTCGTTAATTTATCTTTCCTAATTTCATTGAAATACTATTTAAAACGTATCTATGTAGTGTAATCCAATAAATAAAAATAAGGGGAATAATTAGCTAACCGCTTCTTTGAATAAGTTTTTTTCATAGAATTTATTGGTGGTCTTAAACTTATGAACGGTAGTGTATAACACGCAGAAGAACGCAGAGGGTAGTCAGTAATGCATTCATCCTCTAAGATATATTTGATAATCGTATTTTTCATATTCAAATATGATCGTCACAAATATGTTTGCTACTTAGCAGCACTAACTATTTATTTCGAAATGTCACTTTGTCAATGTTGTTATTCTTAACAACTGGTCGTCTGAAATTCGTACATTTTATTCGCAAAAATGCTTTTCAAGAAGAATATTTCGGTTTTTTATCAATTTTGTACCCAAATTCAATATCGAAATGGGTATAAGCAAGTAAGTTAACCCAAATGTTAACAAATTACAAATGAATGCCTTTGTTTATTAAAGGTTTCTACCTTAGCAAATAAAAATGAACTTTGAATATTGTCATTAGTATTGCCACTTGATTATTTTTCAGTCAAATCTGACTGGATTGATCAATTTAGCTGGTCGATTTTCTAAAATCCAGCCGACTGCTAGTTTATATATATTTTCTTTTTTTTGCGTAAGACTGCTCCTTGACTATTTTTAGGAAAATATCAGTATTTATTTAATATACGCATGTGTGTATGTATCTCAATTTCTATTATTCTACTATGATTTTTGTTATTCCATCACAGAATTTGATCTATTTTCTCAAAAGCAACTGAAGCACCTGTTTTATTTTATAATAGAATATTTACTTGCAAAAATGTTCCATAATTCGGAATCCATTACTTTCCATTTCTCACCGTCTATTCTACCTACCATTATAGAAGACTCGAAGAGTGAATGAATGAAAACTGGTCTTGTTCACTCTTACGAGTATCGAGTATAGTAAACTGTTCCTTTACGTGCCTCACTTCTGGCTTTACCTATAAATGTGTTATTCTCATCATTTAAGAGACGAGATTTATAAACGTGTAAACAGCTCACACCACTACAATAAGCCCCTCCAGTCAAGACAGGTCTTTAGTTAACTTTCTTCAGTTTTGTACACCCTACATACCACAGCCCGTATTCGATAAATTATAACTCTTTGAAATATATTGATGTTCCTTGCCACTAATAATTAGGTTAAGAATATTTGATTTTGAAATGACTAAGAGCGCAGTCTATATCCACATCCGTATATCAGTCCTTCAAGGCTGAAGAAATGTCAAAAGCACACTTAAGCGGGGAACAGAATACTTCAGATCCGATCCGTTCTGATGCTTACGAAAAGTTGAACATCTGATACATATTTTATATGGCTTATCAGAAAGCTGCATACAATGAATGGATCGTATATGAAAGGTCGACCTTCGCATGATTTTTGCCTGACCAACGGATCGGATCGGAAGCATTCTGTTCAGCGCTTTAGCTGACTTCAATGCCCAATTCATCGCCTTTTCCATAAAGAATACGGCTTTAAATTGGTGGTCAAATTATTCAAATGAAGGAAACCGTGCATTTTCTTGGCATCAAAGTCAACTCTGGTATAACATGGCTTGGCCAGATACCCAACAGTAGAGCAAATAAATACTTTACAGCATACATTAAATATTGTTGTATGCTGTTCGGAGGCGCGGTTTGAAAAATATTCTTTTTATCTACTCGACATTACCAAGTTTCAAATATCTCAATGGAATGATCACTAGATATTTAAGCGTGGTACTAGACAAACCGCTAAGGCGAAAGGTCATCTATGCCTAGTTTCTTGTGGTAATTTTATGATAAGTCGTTTAGATTTGGCCAGACTTCATTGAAATTAACAAGAGATATGCTGTCCGCAAGTCTCTTGTTTTGATTTTGCTGACACCACCAACGGATGAGGTTAATGCGCCAGAAATGAGTCAAATACTTTGAAAGTAGCTTGGTTGCCTGAAGAATTTTTTTTTTAAATTTTATAAAAATGTTTTCATTTTATAACACTATAACTAGTATAAGTATAATATTACATTGTATACAGAATTACAAGACATTTAATCGTCGATTTAATTATCAGAAATTAGGTCAGTCATGTGGTTTGATGAGCTTTAGTCTTTTAGTAAGTCCGTTCGTATCTGTGAGCTTCACTGCTTTTGGGTTTATGTGTCGTCTCAACCTTTGGTCATGGACTCCTGCGTAATCGGCAATGGTTTCTTCTACAGCCTTCAGATTAAGATCGCCATGAAGGTCTACAGGTCTGTATGTTCCTTATATACCATGGTGCATTTGCTATACCCCTCAATACTTTATTTTGAAAACGTTGTATTAATTCGATATTATTCATAGTCGTACATACCCATAGCTGAATTCCGTACGTATACGGCTCTTAGTATTTAGCCAATACATTTTTCTCAATTTAATGTTCAGTTCTTCTCTTTTCTTTTTCACGTGCTCTTTCCATTCAAGTCTGGCATCTAGGTTTATTCCTAGATATTTTGCTGCGCTGCAGTAGGGGATTTGTGTTCCAAAGATAGTAATCGGAAGCCGTTGAATCTTTTTATTGGTGAAGTTAACGTGTACTGATTTATGCGCTACTTTTTGGTCCAGTTGACTACAGTATCTACAGCACTTTGAAGGATTCTGGTTGTTTCTACTTCGCTTTTTTCTGCTGCTTGAAGGGACTGGTAGGTCACTCGTAAAGGGTAGATATAATAATGAGCCTAATATACTTCCTTGCGGTACTCCCGCTTTAACTTCTTTAATACAGGAATAAGCTTATTCTTACTTGATACGAAAGTATCTTTTCGAGAGATATGACTCCAGTATTGTCGTATATTCGTTGGGAAAGTGTAATCTGATTTTGTATAGCAATCCTGCATGCCACACCTTATCAAACGCTTGAGCAACGTCTGAAAATATGGCTGAGAATATCATTTTATCCTCCATAAACTGATGAGTTGGTATTATGTTTTCACTTTCAATAATCGGGCTTAGCCGATTTCTTGATGAAAATATTTTCAAATATTTTTGACATGATTGGTAGCAAAGGAATGGGTCTATAAGAAGATACTTCATGATGATCCTTTCCTGGTTTTGGAATCAAGATTATATGCTTGTGTCTCAAACAGGCGTTCATTATCGCTGTTAGCTTACACATTGCTCCTTGAGGCAACTATTGCATCAACTCCACAGTAATCAGATCATAACCAGGAGATTTTTTCCGTTGTAGCTCTTTTCGAATAATGATTTCGATTCCATTTTGTGTGACTGGAGGGATTTCAACACTCCTTTGTATTCCTCTTGGACAAATTTCCTCATTTGGGCTTTCATTGGGCTGAAATACTTTTGCCATGTTTTTTTTTTTTTACCCTGGGAGGTGATAATCTTCAAAAGACGAAACTGAGCCCGTACTCAGTAACAATGTGAGATTTTTACCCACTAACCCCTTCTCCCTACTTCCCGTTTTCCCTGCGGTACCGCCTTAAACTTATTGTAACTAGTTGTTAGACCAATCAGCAATTTGTCTTTCATATCTTAGGGGGTTTATGATAAGTATTCATCTGTGGATGATTAAATATTGTTTTAGCTTTTTGTATTTTTGTATTTTTTTTTTCTACCTATCTAGCTAGCTCTTCTTAATCTTCTAGTCACATTGCTAGTATTTAATAGTTCCGAAATTTCTGAGTTTATGTGATTAAGAAGTCTAAGTTTGTGAATATTAGCTACTTTTTTGACTTCAGCTTCAATAATTCCAATTTCTACATCTCTATGCAGATCAGTATTTTTTATGTACCATGGTGCATTTATTATATTCCGTAGTACTATATTTTGAAATGTTTGTATTTTCTGTAAGTTGGTTTTGCATGTGCATGCCCATAGCTGGAGCCCGTAGGTCCATACTGGTTTTAGAATTTGCTTACAAAGCAATAGTTTATTGTAATTGGACAAACAAGAGTATTTCCCTATAAGAAAATACGTTTTACCGTAGCGCGTGTTCAGTTCTTCTCTTTTTTTCTTTACATGCGCTTTTCAGCGCAGTATTCGGTGTCATATCTAGATATTTGGCTGTGTTTGCGTATTCTACTTCATTATAATTTATTAATACTGAGCTGTGCGGAACATTTTTATTTGTAAAGTTGATATGGACCGACTTTAGGTCATTTAATTTAATCAGTCATTTTTTGGTCCATTTTGATATAATATTCACTGCTTTCTGTAGCTTTTTCTTTGCTACTTCGAGAGTTTCTCCCACAGCAAGGATAGCAGTATCATCTGTTTGGCAAATGTTGCCACAGTTGTTTTATCACTAACTGACAAGTCGTTGGTAAATAAGAGATATAATACAGGGCCTAGCACACTGCCTTGTGGTACACCAGCTTCTAGTTATCTCAATGTGGAGTAGTCATCTTCCGGTTTGATTCTAAAAAAATCGCTGTAATATATAAAGATTTCTTAGTATTCCTTTTGTAGATGCTTTTGCAATTTTTGCATCAGTCCTTTGTGCCATACTTTATCGAAAGCTTGAGCTATATCAAGAATTATAGTAGAGCATATCTTTTTTTCTTCAAATGTTTTTTTTGATTTTATCAATTATTCTATGCACCTGATCAATCGTGGAGTGCTTATTTCTAAAACTAAATTGATGGTTTGGGATTAGCGATTTATCTTCAATTATTTTATGCAGACGTTTAACCAACACCTTTTCAAATAGTTTGGACAACATAGGCAGAATCGACATGGGGCGGTAGGAGGTGACTTCACTAGGTGGTTTCCCTGGTTTTGGTATCATAATTAGCTCCGCAACTTTCCACATGCTAGGTGCAGCGTTTATAATCCGTGCTAGTTTCTTTAAGCCTTTTTTGGGAGTTGCTTTAGGATTTCCCCTGATATCAAGTCAAATCCTGGGGCTTTCTTAGTATTGATGCCTTCTTGTATATCTTTGGCAATTTCTTTCGCCATTACCGGTTGAATATGTCTCTCCTCTTCGCACAATTCTTCCGTTTCTTGACAGTCTTTATCTTCATGTGGTTGGAAGATGCCTTCGAGATATTCAGCTAATAAATTTGCTTTTTCTTGATTGTTTCTTGCCCAGTTACCTTCTCTGTTTCTAACTGGTGGAATCTGTGCAATTGGCCTTTTCATTTTCTTTGTTGCCTTTCAGAGTGAGTATTCGGTACTAGGATGATTCGTAAGATTGGTAAGGTATTTTTTAAGAGACTCATTTTTAAATTCTCTTATCGAACTTTTAAGCTTACCGTTTAGATTATTCAGTATTGTTCTGTCGCTGGGCATCCTTGATTGTTGCCAATGTTTTCTAGCTCTTTTCTTTTTCGCAATTATATCACATATTTCTTTTGGATATGATTTGTTGGATTTTAGTTTTAGTTATAGGTGTTGCATCCCATGTAGCTTTTTGGATATTAACTGTAAATATCTAAATAGCCTTTTCTAATTGGTCTTCTATTTCAATTGTATCTGAGAGCTGAATAATATCCTCTAGATTCTGTCTGAATCAGTCATCTTATTAGTTAGTTTTAGGCTGTTTTCTTTGCTAGTGATTTCATCACCAAGTGTTAAAAGTATTGTGGTCGATCTGAGTCAAGATCTGACCCTTCTTCTACTTTTATAGTATTTGACGAGATATTCTTTGTAACGAAAAAGTCGACAAGATCTGGGGTTTTCTTTCTATCTGTTGACCAATATGTAGGTTTTCCCGTTGACTGATATTTCCGCTAATTTCTTTTATTACTTCATATAATTCTCTTCCTCTCGTATTTGTCATTCTAGATTCCTAATACTTGTTTTTGGCATTAAAATCTCCACCTGCGAGAAATCTATTGCGTAGCATGTGGAAGAGGCCTAAAAAGTCATTTCCTTAAGACTATATACGTGGCTGGGAGAACAGTAAATTGATGCAACTGATATTATTTGTCCACTTTTCGTTATTATATTTATAGATATTACTTGTATCGTACATAATTTGGCTTTTATATGGTGGTCGATCGTATTCTTTACTATAGCTGCACCTCCGTATTTTGCCGAATTATGGGGGTGTGGGGAGTGATATAATTCGTACCCTCACAGTTTGAAGTTTGTTTTGAATTTAAAGTGCGTCTCTGAAACAAGACATATACTCGTATCTATTTCGTTCATGTCGAGAACTACTTGAATTTCTTCTTTACGATTCTCGATACCATTAGCATTCCATTCCAATATTTTTATATTATCCATCATGTTTGTTCCTTTTGTGCAGCCTTTTTATTGCTGCTTTTTCTCTCAAGAAGAGTACTTTTGCCATGTGTTCAGCAAATAACTCTGCCTTTTCCAATTTGTTTTTAGCCCATGAATTTAAGAGGTGGATTGTGCTGCATAGGTCGTTTAAGGTACTCTGTAGATCTCCACAGTGAATACTCAGACGTTTTATCTGCAGTGAGCCCGCTTAGATATTGGCTAATACTTTGATTTTTTAACTCTCTTATCTGGTTGCTTACAAATTCAGTGAGTTGACTGAGTTGCGATTTGTACAAAGGATACCATGTTTGCTGCCATTTCTTTCGAATTTTTCTTTCTTGTGATATTAAGTCTAAAATTTGTTTTGGATACCTAATACCTATTTCTTTCTTTTTAGTCAGAGGAGTACTTTTTCAAGCTACTCTTTGTATCTGTTTAGTAAAGACGAGTACTTCTTCTTCAAGCTGATCTTAGTGTAGCAGCTCAGTGTGAGGATTCAATTCTTGTTCAAGCAACTCTTTAAAACAATTCCAATCTGTATTTTTATGAGTGAGATAGATGTTGTTGATTTTCATATTTACATTTCTGAAGTATGTATAATAAAAGTTTTATCTCGAGTGTTTGAGTTGCCCTTGTTCTGCACACATTTCTCATTTCTCGTTCCCTTAATGACGAAGACCTCGCGTCTAAACCACGCTAATCTTTCTATGGACCTCATATGTGTCATACAGGCTAACTTGACTAATCTAAGCTAAATGATTCTAGAATCAAAAATCAATATTGAAGCCACTTGTTTGTGACGTCTTCATTCAAGAACTAAGCACCTACTAAGAACCCCTAGAAATACTGCATTTAAACTCATACAAATCGTCAACTCACCCTTCCGTCATATAGGATTAGAAATATGTGGAAACTAAAGGTACCGTCAAAGGACACCATAAATGTGAATTTTCCACTCCTGCTTGTCTCTGGGTATTCCATTATCTCGAAATGGCTCTGAATGTCAATTTTACGGGTTTTCTTTCTGCATACAAAGCGGATTAGATCGTGTTGTGTAGGTTACGTACGGTCGATTTTTTTCTTCATGCCAATCATATCGATGCCATACCCTTTGAAGTTTGAAGTTTCGTGCGAGTTATCCTTTATTCTTTATTCAAATTTCTCACTCACCTTCTCACAGGGGCGCCGTGTACAGAGATGGGTTGTTTGCAGTTCTTCTTTTTTTTTTTTATTCACTTCCTCTTTGAATGAGTTACCATAACAAGCGTTTTTAATACCGCTTTCCTTTGTTCACTAATAATATATAAAGTACTACACTAAAGGTAGAATTGAATGTTCACTCATAAAGGGGGCGTGTGAGTAAGGGGGTGTAAACTAGGAATGTTTTTTATGTACACGATTCCATGGATTTAAGGGTCCATCTTTCTTAGCTTAAAGTATTCAGTTTTACGTAAAAAGAGGGCCCTGGTGAAAGCAAACATTTCTTTGTGGGAAGACTTTCCCAACACTTTAAGCTTTAAAAAAAATCAGCAGAGTCTTCTGCATATGGAAGCACTTGCGGTTGAAATACAAAAGCAAGTAGACTGTGTTATGGAGAATATCATGAATTTCAAATTTCCCTGTTCAACCTCACGTTTTCCTACGGGGCATCTACCGTCAAATTTTGTTTCCATGAAAACTAGCCCACAACCAAACTGACCGCAATCATTTAGGCAAAAAACGTGGATCCGCAGTCAATCATGTGTAAATGAGGTTACTGTAGTAAATGTCCTGAGGGCTTGTATCAGATTATGGACGCCGACAATGGCCACAAGCCAATTTGATAGTCTTGGCCTGTGTTGATGTTACATATCTGGTTCAATGGAAATTGGATGCAGTGATATCGATGGTCATTGGGGCAAGGAAAATTTAATTATTTGGGTACGTACTCGTATTCCATTGCATTTTGTGTCCGAATAATACTGGCTTATAGCATGCCAATGACGGCTAAGGGATTAGTAGTTCAAATTCGATGAAATTTGCCTTCCGAAAATGGATGTGTTCAACTCTGTTGGCAGACGTTAAATTAATGCGCTTTTGGCCGTTTGATATCTAATTGGAAATCAAATCGGATTGTTTGGCGAATTATGGAGGTTTATGCTCGTTAATTCAGCCATATCGAATCGCCAATTAAGTTGACTGTGAAATCTGTGAATGGCATTACAGGTTACTGAATACATATATCAAATGAAATATGACTCTATCTGTGTGTACCTAGTCTACAGCATCCTTGATTTTTCTTTTTTTTTTTTTTCTTTCATGATTTTGTTTTGGGTAGATTATTTACTCCGATAATTTTGAATATTTCATATCTATAGCTGTAAAGTAAAAATGTTCACTTTCACTGGGAAATTTCGCTGCCAACTGATATTGCTATAAAACATAAAATATAAAAAATATTGCTGTATCTGTGGGTATTCATAAAGAGCGTGCTTAATTATACAGTGTTTCTAAAGTGTTGTTTAATGTAACATTTCTAGTATTGGAAAGTATTAAATGCTGGTTTTGTGTGATTTTTTCTACGAAAAACAGCATAAGAAAATAATAACTATGAACTGCATATACATATATAAAGGATATAAATAATAGTTATTCTCATCGTTAATTCTCCTTATTACACTACACACTTGCTTCTTTAGAAAATTTTGATATAAGTCATATAAGCATATAATGTCAACTATCTACATATATAGCAATTGAAATTATGTTTGGTGTAATTTTCGCAATAAAAATGTTTAAAAAAGCTATTTAGGAATGGCAATAATGGCTATTTTTAATAGCTAATTCCTCTATTCCATTTAAGAATAGGAATTGAAACTAATACGTAAATATGCAGTAATTTTCCTCCCTACATCTTTAAGGTAACTGTAAAGTGAAAATGAAATTTATAATCGGACTTCGTTATTACCACTGCATGATGTCGCCTTGTTTCAAGGTTTTCGCTTCCCACCAATGTGCCGGATAAGCCTTTGAGAGTAAAATTGTCATTACGAAGCTTCTCAAATGTGCCGTTCGAAAAATGCAATAAATATGATGGTTCCATGCGGAAAGTCATCAAGAATGAATACAAATATGGCTTCTGACATAACCAAGAATAACGCCGCTGTAGCCGTGATGGTTAAGATTAGGTCCTCGGTGGTCCAAAATTTTACTACTCGCGACTCTTTTCCTGAGTCTTTGTTTTTTTCTTTTGTATTAATTTACAAAAAAAAAAAATATCTGCAGCAATAATGTTTTTTTTATAAGATAATTTACCCATTTACATAACACATAATTCTACAATAAATTGAAGCTGAAGGAGTTATTTACGAAAACTGTTAAAAACATATTTTTTTTTTTAAAGTTGGTTAAGCATAAAAGAGTTTCATGTGCCAAGGGATCCGAGACAATTAAAATTAATATTGTATCATACATTACTAGACACCAAGTAAGTAGCGTTATACTCCTTATTCAAAATGTTTGCGTTTGGAAACTAAGCTTGGTTTACTAAGGCTGCCGACTGACTAAGGAAGGACTTATCGAAAAACAGTCCGCTCTAAATTTGCAAAAAAAGTTATTGTACTTTAAACTATGCGCACCAACGCACCCATGTCAATTTTTTATTTTTTATTTGTTATAGTGCTCTAACCAAGCCAAAAAGTTTATTTCACGTGGGTATTTGTGTGATCGTTCTTTTATTACATATTTCACTTACCAGTACCTAAACGGCTGAGCCAATTTAAATGAAAAGGGCATCAAACGATTCTCTGTATTATCATGAGAATAATATTCGCCTGTTTGAAAAAAGTAAGACGGCGGGCGGTAAATGCCATTTTATTTATCTCTCACACCTGTATCGGTTTTTCGAATACCAAAATTCAAATGCATCAGTATTAAAATAGTTTAGCTGTAATTTTTCAACGGTGGCACATACTCACGAATTTTACAAAACTGTTCGGTTCAGTAGTTTCGGAGATCAATAACATGAAGAGCTTACGAAAAACACTCCATCACCCTGAGAATAATTTTACCCACTCCACATAAACAAAGTAGATGTAGAGTCCAATCTCCATGATCTATTTTTTATTTATTTTTATTTATTTATTTATTTATTTTCAGAAAATATTTTACATTGGTTATATGTTTCCGCGAAGCCTTATAAAGGCTTTTCTGCAGAAGATCGAGATTCAAAAACTTGTAATGAATTTTAGATAGCAAGCTTAGTTTAACTACATTGTCTACATGTCTTTTTTCCTAGTTTTTATATTTGTAATATTTTTTAGTTCTTGTGGAATTGTATTGAGGACCTCTGGTACACTGCATTTCAGCTGCCTTCTCCCGTAGTTATTGCAGAAACGGGGCTCTTGAAGCATACCTTGTATCCGCCTTTAGTTTTTTATGTATGTTTTAGAAGCATTACCCCTTGCGAGTATTCCATACATCAGCTTCGATTACACTAGGGCATAGTAGACTTGTCTCAACACGGACGTTGTGGCATGGAACTGGGTAAGTGCATATAAAGCGTTTTTAAGGCTCATGCGCAACTCATTGATATGCGTATCCCACAGAAAATTGCTGTCAATGGTTACTCCCAGATATTGTAGCTCCACTATCTCAATCGGACAGCTAGTTGAGCTACTGCAGGAATCATTTCTAAAAAGAATTTGTTGTTGAGTAGCCTTGAACTGCGGACTTCGTATGTGCATCATTTTTGTTTTTAATGCGTTGATCGTTAGGCCGTGATCATGACACCATTTCGAATTCCTCCTGCATATTTGCTGTTGCCGTATCCAAACATCTGTGGCGCACCACTATCGCCATATCGTCTGCATACGCAAATGGTATGGCCTGGTTGAATACTCGTAAAAGCTCGTTGGTATATAAAATAAAAAGTATTGGACCCAATTATGATCCTTGAGGAACTCCATATTGCACGCGTTCCTTTTGACTATATGTCTGGTTGATTTTTACACAGAAATATCTGTTATTCAAGTATTCTTACGCCAATGTTTTCCAGTGCTTCTATTAGCTTATCATGGTTCAGTGTGTCAAAAACCTTACTGAAATCCACGAACAGCACTAGTATATGGTAGCTTTTGTTTAGGCTTTCATTGATACAATTGGCAAATTCCCCTAACAGTTTACCAGTACTTTTATTTTTCTGGCTTGGGTTTATGAGGAAATTTTTGGCGATGAAATCTTGAAGCCTCCTTGTTACGACCTCTTCAAGACACTTTTCAACTATCGGCAATATCGATATAGGTTTGTAATGGTTGAGCTCACTTTTGGTACCTCCTTTATTTATTGGCCTAACTACAGCGGTTTTCAAAGTTAGGGATTTTTGCTTGGTTTATGCTAAGATTCACGAATTTGTACAATATTGGGGTGAATATGTCCACATGTCTTTTTATATCCCCGGCTCTTATGCCATCCAAACCTGGCGACTTGCTGTGGCTGAGCGAAAGAATTATTCTTCGTATTTCCGAAAAATTTGTTTCTTGTACGAATACTGATAATGTTTTTTATCTGAGTGCCAAAATTGTTTGCAAATGCACTAGCGAGCTTATTCAGACACATTTTGCCAGAGAAGTTCTTTGTTACAGTTTCATCAACTCCAGGCTTTTTCCTTCCCAGTATTTCGTTTATAAGACTCCATGTTATATGCGGGTCAGATCTGATTTGGATGATCTTGGTTTTATAGAAAAAGGATTTTCGTGCCATTATTTCCTTGTTTAGTTTGTTCCTGAAAGTCTTATAGTCCAGTTCGTAAGATTTGTTCAGTTTGTTGTTTTACCATCTTCTGTAAAGTTCGTCTCTTCTTTTACATTTGTCGATTAATTCAGTAGACATCCATGGGTTAAACTTTCTTCTACTTTTCATTTGTTTGTTAGATGTAGCTCCATCATAAATATATGTAATTTTATCATGAAGTTTCTGATAAAGTGATACAGCATCACTTTCATTAATGACTTCATCCCAATTTGTTTGCAATTAATTCGTTAACCTTTATGTTAAATATATAGGACAAGCTGACTGTATTTTCTTTAACAGCAGATTTATGAGTTGGTGGGAAGTATATGATTGGGTAATGATCAGTAATACAACTCTCAATTACAGCTGAATTAATTTGATTATTCATATAATTGGTTAAGATGTGGTCAATCATTGTTTTGGATCCTGTGTTCGGGTCTACCCTGGTATACTCGTTTATTAATTATTATCTCAGTAACAACGAGGTTTGTGGTGGAACAATATACACCGTGCAATGCTAGGCCGTAAAAATGCCTTACTGCGCAAATACAGTAAAATTAACGCTTACCATTTTCAATCTTCCCAAAATGATATTAAGAGCAATGCGAGATCTCAACTAAAACTGTGGCGTCTCATCTGTGTGAACGATATGTTCCATATATAAGTCCCTGCATCTATGCCGGTTAGTCACGACCTACAAATGAAAACATAGGTGAGTCTCAATCGATTGCCAACAAACCATAGCAGAAGTTCTGCACCACTTTATAAAATGGACTGTAGAGATGCAATCCAAAACATCAAGCATGTTACTTCCGAATGCGCCCTTTGAAGATACCACGGTGAACCAGCCGAATTCAGCGCTGCCTCTCCCTATCTTTTCTACAAAAAACAGAAGTTAAAATTTGAATCATTATCAATTATTATGACTGCAATCTTGTATAATGTTGAATAATGTTTATGGGAATATTTATTGGGCATACTCGTATATTCTACAAGATATCTTGCTAAACGCTAAATAAATAAAGTGTTAAGATGAGAGGTGGGCCCACACCCTTTTTAGCAGTTTTTTTTTTGTATTTTCCGCGAAACCTGATAGAGCCGAAATGTAGAAACTATATATTTTTGAAATCTTCAACTTTTCCAAAATGTTGCTCCAGAATTGTCTACGTATAAAAACTCAACTATGGTCTAAATTGCAACCTTCTACTGTTCTAGAGTTATGAGGCTGTGACAGTCATTTTGATTATATCCTTTCCCATAAGGTACATTCATTTTATATATGTGTATTTGTGGCCAGCATCAAAATTTATGTCGATATAGCTATGTCTGTCCGTCCATCAGTATCTTACGACTCGCCCACTTTTTAAAAAATGTCCTTTATAATATATATTTTTAATAGAAAGGGGAAAATATCGCCTTACCGAAATATATTGAAGCTCATATTCTCTACAAATAGTCCATATATTATGTATATGTCACGCCCAATTTTGTAGGCATTTTCTTAAAAAAGAAAAGAAAGTACTTTGCTTTACCGGAGCTATTTACGGTGATGATTAAGTCTTATTCAGAACATTTTATTAGAATGCTTGACCTGCGGTTACAAATGGCGGCTGCCATGCCCACTTTATTAGAGAAAGGTTAGTAGATGAGAGATAGGGTATCATACGATCAGTTTCAGATGGTCTTAACTTCGCTGTATTTTTTTTTACTACATTGCTTCTGTGACTATAAATATTTATATCTTGTAGGCCGGAAGAGGATCCTAGTTATATTTAAATAAGTAATAAGAAAAATATCAACAAATTCAATTCCTTCGTAAACTATTGCAGTGAATCAATAGATCCTAAGTGGGCGAAGGTATTTACTGGCTCGCTAAATCCAATTCCGAAGCCAGAATTTCAAAACTAAATGTTATGGATTCATTATGACCGCTCAAAACGCATAAAATACGTATGTACAACTTATTGAAACTATTGAAGTAAGTAAATAATAGACATTTCCCACCATTTAAAGGAAAATATTTCAAAACTCAAAATTGTGGATTCATAATAGAGCTCAAACGATTTTAGAAAAAAATTAGAAAATTGCTGAATTATTTCCAAAATAAAGCCCGAAATAAGACCACATATGCACGATTGCACATTGGAAACCTGTACTAAAGAAATTCTAAAAATGTACTGTCCCTGCAAGGTTTTGCCCCCCGGAGATAGTGTGGGTACAAGTTATATTTAAAAGATACAAAAATGTTCTTTGTAAAAGCCTGCATTTTGGAAATTGAGAGTTCTACGAAATAAATATTAAAAATACCTTTTTATAGCACTCTGTGTTTAAAAAACAAAAACTAGTCTGCGTTACGTTCTACCCCATAGTAGCAGTTTAAGTAGGCTGGTTAAGGTTCTCAGGAAATGGAAAGTAGCCACTGGAATCATTTAGAAAAGCGTATGGTACATTTGCTGTAATGAAAGTGGACACTTTTTGTCTTCTGCTAGAGGCTCATTTTCACTTAACTGTATTACAATTGGGCCACAACCTGAGCCAACCACTGAGGCTTAGAATTATCAAAGGTGAACAACTTGTTGCGATGTTGCATCGGTTGTAGTAACGGACGATACTGCCAACTCTGAAGAGAATTTACTACTGCTGCCCAGGCAATAGCATATATACCCCGGCGGAGAGTTAGAGTGGCTTCTAGATATATAAATAAATATTTTGGCACTAACAGCCCAATGCAGGGCCTGGCCTGGCCTAGCTTCTCACAGCCACTTGTGATGTGCGCCTCACCAATGATGACCCGCAATTTTATGGCTTTTCCGAAGTGCAATTTTTTCCGATTGAGAGAATCTTTTCATGACATTTTTACTCTCGGATGTTTGTTAGACGTTCGCGAGAGGTGGGACCGTGATATTTATATCATGGCAGCACGATAAAATCAATCTTTCGCCTTAAAAGTGGTGGCTTTTGGTGTAACCCGCAGCTTGCGCGACACTTATCTTTCGATTCTTATCTTATGGATATCTTGTCTGACGCAATAATACCACAACTCCAACTGAATCGTAGTTTTAAATGTGATTTTTCATACACTCAGAGCTGAATTTGGCCTGAATCTGAGCCGGGAAGGAATTGCATTCGAATTTTCACAGAAGGATCCAAAACCAATCAAGGATCTGGATCTGGTGTCTTCGTTAAGGACGATAACATTAGGTTTCAGAAGGTT
Organism: Pocota personata; assembly: GCA_963082735.1. Lineage (NCBI taxonomy): Eukaryota > Metazoa > Arthropoda > Insecta > Diptera > Syrphidae > Pocota > Pocota personata. Next base: position 210,070,680 of record OY720429.1, read on the forward strand.
GAATTTACTAAAGTCTTGTTTGGATATCAGATCGCCAAGGGATTATAGGAATTAAGATATCCGATGTATTTGAGAGACAAAGTTCGGATCAGTGAACCTGCGTTGGATCTTCTTGTGTTCTCAGTGAGGGCGGTTGGGTTTTCTATGAATATAATCTTGGGTGGCATGACTCTCCTGGACAGAATAAGCAAATGCTCCCGAATGTTCGTATGAAATCCGCGGCTGTAGTCAATTTATTGACGTTTTTACGTGCCATTTCACTGCAGAACACTTCCTCTGCGATTATTCTCATATCAGGTGACAGATCTTTGGGGCCGATGTGGTGAGTGCCGACACCATAAGCTTCTTATCAAAGAAGATCTTACTCGTCTTTCTAAGAAAGACGAAGAAATTTCATTAATAGGGGGTTTCTTCCTCATAGCACAATGGACTGGTATCGAGTCCGACCCGCCACAAATATTGTGAACAAAAAAAAAATGTATATATATATACTCATTACAACACTTCGGTACGATCTACGTCCAAGTAAATGTTTGCTCTGATTTTTCCCATTTCTTGCTGAACTCAATCAATCATAAAGCTAAAGCATGCCTTCATCCTTTTTTGGACGTTTCTCATTCATTTTAGATTTCAACTTTGGGTATAGTCGCTTTTGTGACTTTGCGAGAATGTAAGTGGACGAGTTAAGTGGGTGAGTGGGCAAGATTCCAGAGGAAGCCGCTTCATTGGGTTTTGTTAACACAAACATGGATTATTTGAGGGTTTTTTTACGACTATAGAGATCTCACCATGTAATGGAAAACATTTTTTTTTTATTCGTGTTGACTCTTTTTTAACCAGGTGATATTTCATCAATCTTCCTCGACAATAGGTAGAAGGAAAATGTCATAATGGTGATGAAAAGTTGGAAAACAATTTAAAATTCACGCAGCTTTAAATCTTTAGGATGAATTTTGGAAGTTATTTAAATAAAGCTTGAAAGTAGTTTCTATTAAGTTACATAGAACAATAGTATATACATACCCGTACTCAGTAAGTATTATATTCAGTAATAAGGAAGCATGTATTGATTCTCGGCTGGGTGTAATATGCATTTGTGAGCGCCGTACCTCAGTGGTTAAAAGCGCGACTCCAATGAGTCCAAAAATATAATAATTTCTTGAACAAAAAACTCAAAAAATCGGGCATTGTCTCTCACCTACACTTTGAGTTCTTAAACAAAATGACCTCATATCAGAACATATCTACAAAAAAAAAATGTCATCAAAATGTCTTTAGAGGTTCCCAAACTAGTCGTGTGAAAAAAAACACATGGGCAGGCATGGAATAAAAGGAGTTCGTTTGACTTGACCCTTTAAAGAATCTGAATATTCCGCTGTTAATAAATTGTACTTCATGAGGTACTTCAAGAGTTAACAGTTTCCTGTGAGAAGGCTTCTTCGTTTAAAATTTTCTTGGAGTAATTTTGGTTGCCTTAGTTTCAGGGAGATCTCTCAAAACTTTGTCTCTTTTGGTTTCTTCCCCTCTTCATAGTACTTCTCGGATGATGTGTCCACCCACCTCAATATCGAGGCTAAATCAGGCACACTTTACGATCGCGTGAATATCCGTTTAAAAGATGCTGGAGAGTTTGTTCATTGGTTCCGAGTGTTTGGTTCTTGGTCCGACCATTTCTGCCATAATCCCTTCAACTGCCCTCGAACTACCCATATACAAAGATATGATCTTTGATGTACCATTCTTTCTTCGTGTTTAGATTGGTGGTGAAGTTTTTAGTGTTTTTGTCAATCGTAT